>OX422217.1:527650267-528850267 GCA_949130495.1 Sambucus nigra | reverse complement strand
CACCAAAACAACGACAACGACCACGAAGATCCTGGGATCAAATATGTGATCCAACCAAATAAGATCCGCAATACCCCTATCTCTCGTTACCATTCACGCGAGGATCAAGCGCATGAAAGTAACGAGCCACCACGATCCAACCAGATATCGCGGCTCGTGAATGTTTATGAGCAGTGCCTCTATGAATAAGAGGCAACCACACGCCACCAATAAGAGGAGAATGCCCGTCTCCAACTTCTATTGGAGAGGATGGATCAAGATCTCAACGGAGACTAACATAAGTGCCAACAATTCACCCGCACCCACAACTCTCAAGCGATCAAGATTCACAACTGAGGAAGGAGTTTGCGGCATGAATATGGTCTTTCTTACCAAAAGGGGCCACCAGCATGAGATGTGTTCACAACAACCGTGACAACAAGAAAGATATTTGTAACCTGATACGAAGGGGGATGGACTATTATCCTAGCCAATGAGGAACTAGGATCACTAAGGAACTATCCAGAAGGGCATTTATCAGCCAAATGAAGTCTCCATTAATCGAATTAATCGAGGACTATGAGCTTCCTAAGAGGTTCATCGCCACAAGATTCAAAATTTATGATGATAAAAGTAATACCACCGCTTTTGTTCACTAGAAGCGCCAGATCATGATGCTCTAAAATAACAATGACTTCCTCATGTTCCAGATCTTTCCCTTTAGTTTGGAGGATGTTGCATAAAAATGGTTCGATAAATTACCACACTGATTGATCTTCATTTTTAAATAGCTCGCAGAGGCCATCACCAAAATGTTTATTACCAACAACAAACATCAAAAGAGGATGGACTCCTCCTCACGTTGAAGAAGAATACCCAAGAAACCTTGTGTGTGTATGCTTGGTGATGTTGGTAAATATACAACGAGATGGAAAACTGCTTCGAATAGGTAGTGATAGCCTCGTTCAAGATAGGATTTCTGAAGAGTTCATGTTATACTAGTTCCTCATCAAGAAGGAAGCTAATATTATATATAACCTACTGTATCCGATTGAGAAGTATGACAAGGTGAAGGATGTAGTGGACGGTATGTCGTAAGATAACAGTCGACCACATGCAAGCAAAAAACATAGATAGGGAGAATTTTACCAAAAGGAGGACAAAGAAGAAGAATGATAGACTAAGACCAATGAGAAATAAGACCCCAATAAATCTCATCGTGTTATTAACACGATTTTCATAGATCCAATATATATAATCCTTAACAAGATTAAGGACTAACAATATCTCAAGTGTCGAAAATGTCATTGGAACCTTCAAAGAGGAACACAACTTTGAAATGTTCCTATCATAAGGAGCACGAGGAACAAAATTGAGAATGTCAAAGCACTCAAGTCATATATAGAAGAGCTAAACCAAGAAGGCCACCTGGATGACTATGAGGAGAAGAAGAACGGCAAAGTTCCTGCTAAATGCGATCAAAAGTCGAACAACTTCTTAGATGATGAGGAGACGGGACATGAGTTCGCGGTTATTCATAGGGCCTCAAGGCCTAGCCAGATCCAAGGCAACATCGTCATAATCGAGTTAAAGAAAATGACTATGATGTTCAAAGCCTTTCATATCGACCCCACTAAATATACTTTAGCCAAATTTCGCCGAATAATGGAGATTGACTATGCTAAGCATATTGTTTTTGTTAAAAGAAAATGCACTTAACCTTTTTAATTAATATTTAGTTAATTTAATTGTTATATTTTACTTGTGTTTGCTTGAGTTAACATTTTTAGCACACTAATATGCAATTATATTAATTTCAAAAATTAACAAATTTATTTTAAGGTTAAAATAATAATTTTTGAATTAACTAATTAATTTAAGAATTTTAATTTATATTAAACACAAAATTTAATTTAATATCTATGGAGTGTTAAAATCTACATTTTAGCTTGTCTAAATTTATTGGCAGGATTTATTTGACATTCTTCGATTTATTCTTTAAAGATTTATTAATCCGTAAATTGTTAAGGTGTTGTAAATTAAATATTTTTCAAAAATTTTAATTTGACTAAAAAATTTGCTAAACTCAATTCACCCTCCTTTTGAGTATAATCTGGGAAACAACTGGTATCAGATCTAGTGCTCTTCTTATTTTTGAATTTAACAATCTCAGAGTTAAAGATCAATGGCATATGTTACAACATCCCTTGGTGAGGTCAATCTATTTTTAATCCTCCTCCATTTTCTAGAAATAATTATAACTATTGGAAAAATATAATTAAATTTTTTATTCAGTCACATGATTACGAAGTTTGGAGAAAATGGTAAATAATGTTTCTGTTCTAAATGAAGAAAATGAATTGAATGAAGTAGATACTAAGAAAATTCAAATAAATTCCAAAGTGATAAATATTTTGAATTGTGCACTTGATGTAAATAAGTATAATAGAATATCTTGTTGTGAATCTGCTAAAGAAATTTGGGATTGATTAGAAGTTACATAAGAAGGAACAAGTCAAGTTAAAGAAGATAAAATCAACATGCTTGTTCATAGTTATGAGTTATTTAAAATGAAGTCGAATGAATCTATTTCTGATATGTTCACTAGGTTCACAAATATTATCAATGGTCTTAAATCTCTTGGAACAATCTATACTAACAATGAGATGGTGAGTAAAATTCTAATGTCATTACCGACAACTTGAATGACCAAAAAGTTGGCTATCAAGGAAGCAATAAGAGAAAGACCAATCTCTCTTGATGAGCTATCAGGTTCTTTAATCACTCATGAGATGGAACTGAGGGAATTTGTTGAAGAAGAGAAACCTAAAGTAAACAAAACTATTGCTCTCAAATCTTCAAGCAAAGATGTAGAAAATAAAGATGATGATGGTATTTTCTTATTTGCTAAAGACTTCAAAAAATATATTTCTTCTAAAAAGAAATTCAAGAAAAAAGGAAGAAAAATTCTTCAAAAGAGTTCAATGATGATACTCATTCTGATTTAAGATGATATCATTGTGATGAAGTTGGACACATTAAGCCAAATTATCCACAGTATAAGAAAGGAAATAAGACTTTGAAGGTCATAACTTGGTGTGACTTCGACACTAGCTCTTCCGATGAAGATTCAAATGAAAATGAAGTTGCTCATATTTAATTCATGGCTATGGAAATGGGGTACATTCTAACCTTGAAACTTCTAGTGATAGTGATGATAATGTTGTTGATGGTTATGAGGAATTACAAAATGTTTTTCGATGAATTATGTTAAAGTTTTGAAGAACTTAAAAATAAATATATTGAACTTAAAAAGTCTCATTCATTACTTTCAACTAAATATGATTCCAAGTCAAATGATTTTGATGATTTGAAATTAGAAAATGAATCTTTGAAAAATGAAATTAAATCTTTGAAAAAGGAAAAATATGTTATTGTCACTACCCTTCTTGAATGTGAAAATATTGTGTTAAAAATGGATATTGATTATTTAAATAAATCTTTAGATACTTTTACTAAAGGAAATGAATATTTTTATAAGATTGTGGAAAATCAAAGAATTCGATTTAATAATTATGGTATAGGATATGATGAAGAAAATGAGAAAAATACTTATTATAATTTATTTAAAAATGAAGCCTCATCTAGTCATTCCAACTCTTTGTGCACACATTGTGGTAGACATACACATTATTCCAAATTTTGTCATTTTAGAAAAATATGGTATCAAAACACAAAATTAGCTTGGATTCCTAAAGAAACAATTAGGGTCCGTTTGATACATATTGGGCAAAAGTGTTGGCATGGCAAAATTTTGCCAGGACAAATTTTGCCTAGACAAATTTTTTTTCTCGCATTAGGCTATCAAACATCAAATGAGGTAAAACAAGTTTTTTAGGCAAAACATTTTAATAACACATTTTTCGTTCATATTAACATATATAATAATAATAATAATAATAATAATAATAATAATAATAATAATAATAATAATAATAATAATAATAAAATATTTTTTTTATATATTCGTCCCAAGTCTTATTTAATAAAAAAACAGTTTTTTCTTTTCTTTTTCAGTTCCCGTTTTTATTTATTAAAAAAGTAACAAACTATATATAAAAAAAAAAGTTTCTTATGCCAAAACTACTTATTAAAAAAAGTTTTTACATTAAAACAGTTTTTAATTTTTTTTTACATTAAAACAGTTTTTATATTAAAATAATTTTTTGCATTAAAACAGTTTTTACATTAAAACAATTTTTACATTAAAACAATTTTTTACATTAAAACAGTTTTTACGAAAAAACAGTTTTTTCATTAAAATAATTTTTTACATTAAAACAGTTTTTACATTAAAACAATTTTTTTATATTAAAACAGGTTTCACATCAAAACAATTTTTAATTTTTTACATTAAAACATTTTTTACATTAAAACAAATTTTTAAGTTAAAACAGTTTTTACATTAAAACGTTTTTTACGAAAAAACAATTTTTACATTAAAACAGATTTTAATTTAAAACAGTGTTTTTAACTATTTAAAACAATTTTTAAAATATTCATAACAATTTTTAAAATATTCATAACAGTTTTTTTTAATTATTTAAAATAGTTTTTAAATTGTTTTTTAAAATATTAAAAGCGTTTAAGAAGTTAGCAAATTTGTTGGCAAATATTTCTCACCCATATAGCAAAGCAAAATTTGCCAACATGTTATGCATAAGAGGTGTTGTACATTGGCAAATAGCTTGTAGGCAAATTTTGCTATCAAACACACCAAATTGTAGGCAAATGTCATATTTGTCAACTTATTTGCCATTTGCCATGACAAATAATGCTATCAAATGGACCCTTATATTTGATAACCCTTATTAACAACACACATATTGGGTTCCAAAAGATAAAGTTTTTAGTTGCAAAATCGATATTGACACTTGAACAAAAATTCTATGAAAATAAAATTAGTATTAGATTTTTGTCTATTACTTGATGAATATTGTGATATAGTGTTTTCATATTTTATATGCTTATTAATGAATAATCATATGATCAAATTCATATATTTCCCAAATATGTTTATTGTTTAAATATGTGAATAAATTTATTCTTTTCTAGTTAATGCATTTTGCTTTGTGGACCTAACACTTTCTTGGTATCAAAGAAAAAATATTGAAAGTTGTGTAGGTTGCATGTTGAGATTGCTTGTGAATTTTCAAAGCCATTTTTTTTGTAAGAAAGCAAAATTGTCATTACAAATATCTTTGCCAAAGGTTGGAAATGCAACACTTGGAGAAATTTTCATGAAAATATCTTCAGTATTGGTAAGGTGGTAAGGACACCCTTCTTAAATATTGAATTTGGTATCTTATGATTCTTGATGATTTATTTTATGACCATAATTGATATTTTTCATGCATAGAATATTTGACAATGCATATGAGCTTGTTGTTGATAGTTTAGTCTTCATATTTAAATTTTTATATTTTAACTTTGATGATCTTAAGTTGTATGATACATACACTTGATTTTGATTATAAATTTTTTATATGAAAATTCATATTTTTTTTGTGTTACATCTTGACATCTTTTTGTGAATGATAATATTTGATTAATTCATGACTTTATTGTATATTTATTTGAAATGAAAATGTCATTTGAGAATATTATAGTATATTAGTTATATGAGCTACATGTTAATATTACAACATTCATTCATTGATCTTGATGATATGAGCATATTAATCTTAGTGATCTAGTTTTATGATATGCTACATGATTAGTATCATTATTTGAATATATGTGACATTCATGATAATTTTTTTATATATATAGTAATATTCGTGTTATGTATGCTTGATTTGAAAAATCTTATGATTAACAAAAATGAATTATGAATATTTTTTAGACTTGTTGAAAATGATTTTATTGAAGCAAAAAGATGCACCATATTTATTATATACATATTTGCCTTCATTGGTATCCCTTAGGGGGAGATAAAATGTTTATCAAAAATTATTTATTCAAGTTAATTTTTAGAAATATGCTTGATCATAATTTTTGATGCGTTATTATGGATATTGCAATATGATTGAATATTCCAGAATTTTTTTATGCTCGTATCTTGAAAATGGCAAAGAATGAACAAATAAAAAATTCGTGTCTCTATACTCATGTTGTGAACATCATTAAAATTATTTGACAAACATTGAGTTGTGATATATTCATCATTATGTGCTTGATATTATTAATTTTATCATTTTGGTGACTTATGCATTATTTGATGATATTCACGCCTATCGAAAATTCAAATACATCCTATGAGAAAATTGATGATGACACATGCTAATTGAAAATTTCATATTTATATGCCCCTTGGGATTTATGGTTGAATCCCATGCACCGATTATTTTTTATAGGGGGAGATTCGCCTTTTACCCTTGACACTCGTTTTAAACGAAAAATCTTTTTGATAATGTCAAAGGGGAGAAATATGTATGATTCACTAATTGCGCTTAATTTATTCATTTTATGTATTAATGCGAATCAGTGTTTGTCATCATAAAAAAAGGGGAGATTGTTAAACGAAAATGCACTTAACCTTTTTAATTAATATTTAATTAATTTAATTGTTATCAATTTACATTCTAGTTTAATATAATATTTTGATGATTCCAAATATTTTTTATGTAAATATTTTTATACAATTATCTGTTATATAAGTGCACATTTGATTGTCTAAATATTTATTTCAATTGGACAATATATATTTAGTTAGTTATATAACTGTACATATCTAGTTAGTTATATAACTATACATATTTATGCATAATATAAAATATCTATATATATATTTTTTTTATATATATCTTACACGCATATATTAAGTTACACACATATTATTTTGTACACTTTAATATTATATTCTATTTACATTTTTATATACGTTTTTTTATGTATGTCTTTCTCATCTATACATACTTATATATATTATTATATATAGAACCCACTTATCCTTTCCAAACCTTTGTTCCCCACGTGGCTTTGAAAATTGGGTGACCAATTTTATCTGTTATATATTTTTTTAGTAATGAGACCTATATGTTAGTTTAAAGCATGGAGATATGGTACAATATTTTCTTATGCCACGAAATATTTTTTATCAATTGTACTCGGGTCAGTGTGTATCTCATATCATATGAGATTTGTCCCATGCTTATATCACATCAAGAAATATCATCAAATTTCTTCGTTTGTGTATTGCCATTATTTTGGGGAGTTGAAAGTTTTTTAACTATGACTATTTGTTTTTCTTGAGACACAAGCTTAATTATATTCTTTTTCACTTATGAATGATAATTTTTTTTAACGTTATTAATATTATTTTTTTGTACGTATTTTTAACTATATATATATATATATATATATACACATTTTTTATAGCTTTAAATCATATTATATAATATATAATTTTTTTTACATACGTTATTACATTCACCTTACATAATTTCATATATAAGTTATAACTATTCATGTTTTGTTCAACATGAACTGGCATGTTTGTACATTGCGTTGTGTTGCTTTATTTCAAATAATTTCAAGATGACTTTTTGTATCATCTTACTAACCATGAGCCTCACGTCCATCTTACTTGGTCTTAGAGCATCTCTACTGGTGGAACACGATGAAAGGCAAGTTTACAAATTTTTACCTTTTGTTTGGAGATAACTCCACATTGGTGGAGAACCATCTTTTGCAAATTTAATTCCTATTAATTAGTGTTGTTCGTAGGAAATATTTCATATTTCCTACGAACAACATTAGTTCGTAAGAAATGATACGAACAACTAAAGTTCGTCAGAACCCAAATATATAATAAAAAATAATTATTTATAATTGATACGAGTTCGTACGAACGTTATTTGTTCGTAGGAATTCTTACGAACAAATGAAGTTCATAGGAACCCTTTGCAAATTCTCCTCCCAGTTTGTAACTTTGCAGAACCACTACAAATCAATGGACAAAATCTGTTGAATTAAGCCCACTACTAAAGTTGTCCCATTTTATAAATTTACAAATTTGTTTGGCATTTTGCATCCCCACTGTGAATGCTCTTACAAAGCTAGATTGTCCTTATTTTTACAATGACGATTTGACTGTTGATAGGTCCCACTAATATTTCCTTTAGTCCCATTAAACTTATTAGGTTCACATAATTGTCAGAGGCTCTTTTAAGCCTGGACTTTATAGAAGCCTTTAACCGTGATTTTAAACTTTAGTACTATTTATGCAAATTTTAAATAAAAAATTGTTAAATAAACAAAATCATTATCTGTTGGTAGCCTTAATGTTTTTAATTTTTTTTTTCCTTAAGAAGTTGTATTTGTCTATGCATCTGCCTATATTATATATGATATATGGATGTAAGTGTTTCTGCCTTAGGGCCCCACGTGTCATCTACCTTGTGCATATTTTATTTCCTTCTGTGATATTTTGTTAGTCCAGTTGTCTAGCTTTGTAGTTGGTTCTGTCAGTGATAAAGACTTTTTATTTACTCTGTTTTATATATATATATATATATATATATATATATATATATATATATATATATATATATATATATATATATATATATATATTACCCATGAACGTTATTATTTGAGAACTGACTTCGTCAAAATAATTTTATATCAGTTTTACAAATACCTTTACTGTATATCTTGAGAGATTATTTGATTTGTCCGCAATATCTTTTTGAATCTTTTATCTTACACATAAAAATGCTAACACAGTATGTATGATACATTCTCTCTCTATAGAGCAATCATCCTTTTTACACTATATTGTCTCTCTCTGTCGGACTAACAATTTTGCAGGAGCTATTTTGAGCTACCTACAAGTGCCTCTTTCAGTCATATTTTTTAGGATGCAGTTTTCATACTATAACTGCCAATATTTTTTTCTTGAGAAGCAAAATGAAGATTTGAAGATCATTTTTTTTATAAGCTATATCATCTCAAAAAAGCAGGAGCATTTAATGCTCACAATGGCTGTGTCTAATAACTAGCTTTTGAAGACATTTTGAAAGCATTCAAAGAGCTGCATTGAAGCTACACGAACAAAAATGAGAACATTAACAAGCCTTGAGAATTTATTGAAAGGATTCAAATTTATTATTTAGCTACTACACATTCAAGAGAGTAATAAATTTTACTATTTTCTCAATCATTGAAGAAGAATACTTGTGCCTACACTAACATCATTTATTGAAGTTTTATTAAAGAAGAAGTAGAAACTCAGAATAGAAATTATATTTTTAAGGGTCATCGGCGGAGGATTGGGGATCGGGCTGTGTGGGATCCTAAGTTTAGGAGGAGGCTTCGGGATTGGAAGCTGGAGGAGGCGGAGGAGTTCTTTGAGTGGCTGAATTTGGCGCCTAACCCGTCCTCTGGAGCTGATGGGTTGAGGTGGTCGAGGTCTCATGATGGCCTTTTTTCTGTTAAAAGCTATTATCTTGGGCTGAGGGGTGATGGGGGTGCCTCTTTCCCCTGGAAGGCCATTTGGAAGAGTTATGCACCTTCGAAGGTTTGCTTCTTTGTGTGGACCGCTGCCAGACAGGCTATCTTGACTATTGAGGGGCTTCAGAAGAGAGGGAGGAGGTTGGCCAGCAGGTGCTGGTTGTGTAAGAAGGAGGAGGAAACGTCCAATCACCTCCTTCTCCACTGTCATGTGACTAGGGGCCTTTGTGACCTGTTCTTCACACTTTGTCAGATTCATTGGGTTATGCCTCATTCGGTCTGCGATATGCTGGCGGCTTGGAGGATCCCTAGAGGTTGGACTGGCCCGAGGATCCTGTTTAGGATGGTTCCTCATTGTATTCTTTGGTCTGTCTGGCAGGAGAGAAACAGGAGATGCTTTGAGGGGGTCGAAATTGATCCCTCTCGAGTTCGGTATAATTTTTTGAGCCTTCTTCTTACCTGGTTTAGGAAAAGGCATGACTCATCGCTAGTTCATTGTCTCGACTTTTTGGAGGAATTTTAGGTGGTAGGCTTGGGTGTTCTGGGCTTCGGCCCTTTGTTTTTGTGTTGGGTATACTTCCTGTATACGGGATTCCGCCCCCTTAGGCGGGTTGCTTTTTATGGTATCATTTGCTTATCAAAAAAAAAAAATTATTCAACCTTATACTATAAAAATCAGATTTTTTTGAAGCTTTGTTGAAGCTTCCGTTGTAACGGTGATTGGTTCCTACCCGCAAGTGGGCTATGGGGTTTGAAGCTCAGAGTTAGCTTGCAAACGGTTGTACATGGTGGTTTGATCTTACCCTTCAAGTGGATCATGGTAGTGAAGTGCAAGGGAGTCAGAAGATCTAGGTGCGCGAATGTAGACCGAGTTTTGGCCGAACCACATTAAATATGGTAGTACACTAAAAATCAAAAATCGTCACGGAATGGGGGTCACAGCCAAGGGCCGTGATCGGATGGTCACGTCTCAAAGCTGTGACTACATGCAAAATGAGTGTGACCAATTCCAAGACCTAGTGTGGTCATTTATCCACTTGTAGGTGGTCACAACCTTTAACCGTGAATCGCATGGGTCACGACTAACAACCGTGACCCAACCGTGACCATTATGGTTCCAAGATTCCTGCTAAGTGTGGTCATGGATGGGTCACGACTCATTGCGTGACCAGGAACACAAATACACACCACTATCGTCATGGATTAGGACCGTGACCATTATTAGTAGGCAGTCACGCCTTTACCGTGACCATGGTTTTGTTTTCACGCTGATGTGTTAAAAATAAAGGGGTCATGTCATGGGGTCACAGCCATAAGCCGTGACTGTGGTCTTTATACTTAAAAAACACTAAACATGTTTTCATTTCCCTCAAAAACTTCTAAACAACTATTTCCCTCCCTCTCTCTGACGATTTCATTTCCCCCAATCTCAAGCTCTCTCATTCTCTCAATCTCAAAGGTAATCCAAACCCTTGTTATTTCATTATGTGTATTTTCAAACCCTTATTTTTATTTCACTATGTGTGTATTTCTGTGTGTGTATATGTGTGTGTGTGTGTATTTTTGTGTGTGTATTTATGTATGTATATGTGTGTGTATTTCTCTCTCTAAGTGTGTGTATACGTGTACTTATAATCTCAAACCCTTATTAATTATTTCATTGTGTGTGTGTATTTCCAAACCCTTGTTATTTATTTCATTCAGTGTGTGTATTTCTCTCTGTGTGTGTATACATATGTGTATTTCTCTCTCTGTGTGTGTATACGTGTGTGTATTGTGTACGTAGGTGTGTATAAATTATCATTGTGTGTATTGTGCATGTATTCTAGAAAAAAATACATATATATGATTAATGTTAGTTTAAGTTTAAAACTAGGGCAAATTTTAATTTAATGGATATTGTTGGTTTAATTTTCAAACTAGGGAAAATTTTAATTAAATGGATATTGTTGGTCTAAGTTTGGGGCTGAAATAAAAAAAATACCTCTCCATTAAAACAATACTGGACCATTAAAAAATACCAAACATAAGGGTTAATTTTAGGGATTGTTGTCTTAAATGACAAAAGTAGGTATTCAAAACATAATAAATTAACGGTTGATGATTCATTAGAACCATTATTTATAGGAATCATATTCACGCCCTCGTTCATTATTCTCAGGAAAAATGAGTCACGGTGATAATCGATGGTAATAAGAGTACGAAAGGTTGCAATTGGTACGCTCTCGTACCTCTTTCATTAATGATCCTCATAAAGTGGGTACTACAATTTATTGATATGGTAATAGGAAGATCGAACAATTTAACTACCTTATAAACCGTGGAGTTCATTTCTAGCAAGAGTACTTGTTCGATCGTATTCTGTTTTCCTGCCACAATATTGGGATAAAGTTGTACAATATATATATCGCGTACATAATCCCGATAGAGCACTGACCTTTCTTACGCTGTTAGAGAAGGACGAATTTTTTTTACACATTATGGATATAATTACGTACAAAAAGCATTGACGAAGACTGTGATGTCTCACGACATATGTACATCAAACTCGATCTTTCCAATGGGCTGAAGAGGATGAGATTTCGATCATGTCACCGACATTTATGCATCCATTATCGATACGCTTCCTCCTAATTGGGCATGTGCAAAAATCTCTAGGTTTTTAAACACAAATCCAAAATGGATGGAGATCAAACACATTGAACTTTTGTTAAAGTTTTACCATGAACATGTAGATTATAATATATGGTCAAAAAAATTATTTTGTTATTTATATTTTCATACTGAACTTTGAAATTATGCATCTATTATTACAGATACACATTTAACTTTTATTATTTTTGTAGATAATATCGGGCAGTAATGGAACCAACGCTCCAACCAATAATAACCAACAACCACAAGGAGAATTCTCATCACCAATTGGTGAGAAATACTCAACTCCATAAACTGTTCACTCCCCTACTCCACAAATTGTTCACTCTCGTAGTCCGAGTTGCAGTAGGCAAGGTACCCCTCCCAGTAATCCAACAGACACGCCCAACGCTCCTGAAACTGTCGGGTTAGTTGAGAAGAATCGCATTGGGTTTTTTCTTTTGGGAAATAACCCCACAGGGGATAAGAATCGCATTCAACAGTTTAAAGCCCAGTGTTTATCCTTGGAAAAAATGAATGTGGGAGTGGGAGGAGCTGACAATTGGAACATCGTAGATAAAGCTATTAAAGATGGCATTTACGAGCAACTCAGCAAACGATTTTCATTTTCCTCCAACTAAAAAAAAGGTTCTTTCTCGGGTTGCTAAACAACTATGAACATATCGAAGAAACCTTAGGCAAAAGCATTTCCCTAAGAGAGCATCAAGCTCCGATATTTTGGCGCTTAAAGACAAAGTCCCTTCGAACGTTGAGATGTCAGTCTCTCAATGGAATAATTTTCTAGAGAATGAGGTGAAGGACTCCAAAATGCTACAAAGGGAGAAAAATAAGCAGAATAGGGCCAAAAAAGCTGATGTCCATTGGCTTGGGTAGAAATCTCATGAACATTTGAAGAAAAAATGGGCGACCGTTATGAAAGGTATCCCGGATGAAGGAAAGACACTGAATAAGGGCAACTTGTAGGTGCATGCTAGACAGGACAAAGATAATAAATTCCTTCCCCACTTGTCCAAGACTCTAGAATTAATAGAGTCTATTAATAGTCAGTCAGATTCAAGCCCGATCGAGGATATTGACAATGATGCCATCGCACAAACCTTTGGGAAGGACCACAGAGGGAGGATGAGAGGTTTGGGGTCACATATGTCAAAAATAAGATTCAAACACACTGCACCTCTCGTGGACGAGCTTTCATCTGTTAGTAAGCATTTCGCGTCCAACGATGATCGTCAATCTAGGAATGAAGGGGATATAGTGGGGCTTAAAAATGAATTAGGAGGTGTGAATGATAAACTTGCAAAGATTGTGTCCCTTTTAACCGATCGTATGCCCATGTAGTCCCTAATGCATCCCGGTTTCCCTCCACAAATGCTAGGGATTCCTCAAAATTTTCCTCGTTCCCCATTACCCCCACACAGTTTGGTTCCTCCTTCAACATTCCCTTTCTCAGTGCCTCAGCATGGCACAGGTCTTAGATCATCATTAACAACCCACGGTGACTATGGCGAGAAATACTGTATACAGGACCTGAGTGGTAAATTTGTCGTTGGGATCTGCACGCTCATGTCCACTGTTGTAGGAACTTTAGTACATAATCGACCTTTGCATGAGGGTGAGTGTCAGATCATGGTTGATACAGTATATGAGGGTTGTGAAACTGTTCCAGCGCACGTCAACAGTGGAGAAGGGATTTTTTTGAAAAATTATGTAGTCTCTGTTACCACTTGGCTAGTTTATCGCTTGATGAAGATGTAGTAATATTTTTGTTATGTAGTAATAATATCAGTAGACAAATTTATTTAATTTGAGTTTAAGTAGTTTTTCAGTATCGCTGATTGGCGTATTCTTGTATTTAAGTTACTGCATAGTTTGATTGATTTGTGCATTCTTGACTATATTAGTGCTTTACTTTGATATTATATTAGTGTTTTACTATGAAATATGATATTTATGTAATATGATATTTATTTTATCATGTTAACACAGGACTGTAATTTGAAGATTATTAAATGGATTTTCCACAATACAAAGAGTGGATGGGGGGGACTGACTGAATATCTAATAGTTATGTTAAAGGCGTTCAAGAACTTATTAGATTCTCTTTTAAGGACCTTAAAAGTGAGAAGATTTCGTGTCCGTACACCCTTTGTACAAACAGAAAATATAAATCTTTACAAGATGTTGAGTTACATTTAATAATGTGGGAAATTTGTCAAGATTATAACAAGTGGACATACCATGGTGAAAAACATGTACCTTATGTTCCCGAAGAATTACCTGTAACCGACCACATAACAGAACACCAATTAGTGGAAGTGGTAAATGATTCGCTAACACATCGTCCATTGACCGACCTAATTGAAGGTGCTTACGGAGTCCACCACGACCAAAACCACCAACCTATGGAGACAGATAATGCGCACAATGAATAATTTGATACTAAACTACCAGGATACCGAGAATATATACGGTTGAAAGTCGATGCGAATAGACCGTTGTATAAAGATTTCGATGAAGATCATTTTTTATTACATGCAATGATTGGTTGGCGTAACTTGAAGAGTTAATTTGGCTTGTTTGGGAACAACGTAACTGTAATTCTTAAGTGGGTTAAAGAAATTCTCTCAAAAGAGAACACGTTACCAGACAATTATCCTACCAGGAAGAAGAGCTTGAAGGATTTGGGATTGAAATACAAATCTATTCATGCATGCAAGTATGATTGCATATTGTATCACAACGAACACGAAGAGAAGGATGAATGTCCAGTATGTCACGAACCTAGATATGTCATTTGTGAGAAGGTAAATGACAAACCTACAAAATATCAAAAGAGATCACAAGTACCACAAAAGGTTTCGAAGTATTTTGCACTTGGGCCACGGCTAAAACTATTTTGTAGTGTACCGTGGATAGCAAATGCCATGACATGGCACGCTCGATGTGAGGTGGGTGGGGATATGATGCGTCATCCGGTTGATTCACTCGTCTGGAAAATTTCAAATGTATGACACCATGAATTTGCAAAATAACCACGCAATGTTCATCTTGCAATCTCAACTGATGGGTTTAACACTTTCGGTAAGTTAATTATGAGTCAAAGTTATTAGCCAGTTCTAATGGCGCCTTTAAGTTTCCCTCCGACACTGTGCATGAGAAAGGAGTTCACATTATTATCTTTATTAATACCTGGACCGAAGGCTCCGGTTGATGATATTGATATATTCTTAGCCCCATTAATCGAAGAACTTCAAGAGTTATGGGATAAAGGCGTGACGACGTTCGACTCTCACAAGGGTGAAGAGTTCACACTTAAAGCAATGATGATGTGGCCGATCCACGACCTTCCTATTTTTGGGACCTTATCCGGCTGTAATGTTCATGGTTATTACGGATGTCCCATATGTGGGGAGGAAACTAAATTCATTTGGCTACAACATAGTAGTAAGATGAGTTACACAGATCATCGTAAATTTCTGCCGACCAGTCACCCTTTCAGGAATGACAAGTCTAACTTTTATCTTATTAGTCACGAGAGTCGAATGAAACCTGTTTGGCTTTTTAGTCAGCAGATTGAGGAGAAGGATGCGTCTGTGATCGCGGGGAATATGTACATAAGCAAACACCCAAAGTTTGTAAACCTTAAGCGTAAAGCATGGGGAGATCCTAACAACCCTACTAAAGTAAAACCATGGTCCAGGCGATCAATATTTTTTTATTTGCCATATTGGAAAAGATCATCCTGTAAGGCATATAATTGATGTGATCCACACAGGGAAGAATGTTGCAGAACATTTGATAGGAACATGGGTGGGTGGATCTCATTCAAAAGATGGAGAGCGAGCCCGCCGAGATCTACAGGATATGAAGCTAAAGAAGAAACTCTGGTTAAAAAATAATCCTATAACACGAAGAATTTCTACCCCTCCGGCTACTTTCACTTTGATTACTAGTGAGAAGAAGATCCTCTTAGACATGTTGTTCAATTTGAAGACTCCAACTGGTTATTCTAGTAATTTACATAAGGTCATTTACTACCAAGCAAATGATTTAAAATAATGCAAGTCTCATGGCTGGCATGTAATCATCCAATTAATCCCTCTATTATTTTAGCATTGCTTCTCTGAACATAAATATCTCCGTCGGGTAATTATGCAAATTAGTTTGTGTTTTACCCTAGTTTGTGCAAAAGTGGTAAACAAAAGGCACATTAGAGCTGCAAAATCAACTTTAGCCGAGGCAATTTATGTATTAGAGAATTATTTTCCTGCGTCGTTCTTTGATATCAACATCCACTTTCTTGTGCATTTATGCGATGAAGCTTTATTATGTGGTCCCGTTAGGTATCATTGGATGCATCCTTTTGAGCACTTGATGAAAACTTTCAAATATTACATAAAGAATTCACGGTATATTAAAGGGTCAATTGTTGAAGAATACATAACTGTGGAATCATCGTTATATGCTAGAGAATATATGCCAGAACAAGAGGTGACGAGGTTCAATCCTCTTAGAGGAGGAGTGATCGAGGAACCTAATGAGTTTGAGGATGAAGTATCGTTTGGGAACCCTAAAGAGGTGAAACTAACAAACATATAATACGAGCAAACAACTTATTATGTCTTCAAATCACAAGATGAAGTCGAAGAATAGAGAGAGTGAGTATCTATTGAATTCCTCTTCTTTGATTATATTTATTTTATATTTTACGATCCAAACTCTACATTTTACCCGTAGGAAGTAAGAGAATGAAATTGCTTGAAATTAAAGGAGAAATTGCACGACAACTGATTTTAGGGCATGGGTATCAATAGAGGTAAACTACACATCTTATGTGTGCAACTATTTATTCGTGTGTTATAAAAACATGCCTTAATACAAATTCATTAATAAATGCATCTTCTAAAAAGAGGTGATGTCTCTTCTAGGCTTGCACGCCTAGCAAAAGGCCCTAATTTTCGTGCGAAAGAGTTTAAGAAATTCCGCACCGACGGTTTTGATTTCATTTCATATCCATATGAGGAAAAACTTGTGACGCAAAATAGTGGAATATCAATTTCTTCCTTGACCACCTATATCACTAGAAAAAGCGACAAATATCCAAAGAATACGGTGTTAACCTATTATGGGATAGTCCAATGAATCCTAGAACTTGATTACTTAAATTTCACTGAAAACATATTCTATTGTGATTGGTCAAAGGTGGAGGATACTATGAATGCTTGTAAAGTTGACCCTGACTCCAAACTTATTATGGTAGATTTATCAAAGCTGAAGAGTAAGGATCGCATAGTCGATGATCCATTTATTTGTGCCTTTCAGAACGTAAAGAAGGTATTCTACTCCAAGTGCATAAATGATGGCAGTTGGTATATTGTTGTGCATGCACCAGAGGGTATAACTACTGAAATGGACGCATTCAAGGCTCCAAAAGAGTTCCAGTCAACTCTTGATAACAACCCTAATTTAAAGGATGTTTAAGTTGATTTAGAGGAAGATTAAGTTTCAAAATATAATGTTAACCTTGTCAATCTTATTTGTATCCTATTTTGATATTGACATTGTATTAGCGCTTTACTTTGATGTTAATATGATTTGTGTAAGTTAAATTTCGATAATATGTTGTGCTCAGTCGAATATTTAGTTACTTTCATAAGACTTTATTTAATGGCCTTGTTGGACCGCAAGAATCAGGTACTCTTTACTTTAACTGAAGTAGTTATATAATTGATATGCATTATCTTTTAAATATTTTAGATGTATAGGATAATTATTGGTTTTGTTTGGTTTGGCCGTTGGATAATTATTGGTTGTTGGATTGTTGTTGGATAGTATGTTAGAAGGAGTATGGGATAATTATTGGGTTTGTCTGGTTTGGTTGTTGGATAATTATTGGTTGTTTACTTGTTGTTGGATAGTATGTTAGAAGGAGTATGGGATAATTATTGGTTTTGTTTGGTTTGGTTGTTGGATAATTATTGGTTGTTCGCTTATTGTTGGATAGTATGTTAGAAGGATTACGGGATAATGATTTGGGTTTTCACCCTCTAACGACATGTTTTTAAGACCTAATTCTAGATATTTTAAAATTATCGTGATATTCTCAAATCGGGGGTCCCTTGACCATGCGATCAGTCCTTACAAGTTATGTTGGTCCCGTGCGAGGCGTTCAAACTTCTTTAGGGGTTGTAGGGTGGGCGTTAAGGGGTTTACCCTCTAACGACACGTTGTCAAGCCTAAGTATGGATTTTCTCAAATTATCGCCATATTCTCAAACTGTGGGTTCCGTGACCACGCGATCGGTTCCTACGAGTTACATTGGTCCCGTGCACGGTGATCTCTCCCCTAAAGGGGCCGCTTGGGGGGGGGGGGGGGGGGAGGGGGCGCTAAGTGGTTTCTCCCTCTAATGGCACGTTGTCAAGCATAAGTGTTGATTTTATCAAATTATCGTCATTTTTTGGAACCAGGGGTCCCGTGACCACGCGGTCAGTTTCTGCGAGTTAAATCGATCCCGTAAGAAGTGTTTGCATCTCACGGGGCCATTTGGGAGGTACTTTTAGTTTTCTCCCTCAAAAGGCATGTTTGGTAAGAAAATGTGAAGAGTCTTTGGAGTTTTGTATGGACAGTCTTTGGACCTGTGAAGCCACGTAGTCTCCCACGAGTGAATACCTAACTTTTTACAACTATAGCAAGTGTTCCCATTACTTATTTTAGATAGTGGAGTTCCATTTTGTTGATTAGAGTGAGAGATAATGTTTGTAAGGGACTAATTTCAAGGTGTAGGGAACTCAACATTACAAGGTGGCCTGTTTGGAAGATTAAAATTTTGACAACCCTCATTAAGCTCAATGAGGGTTGGCAAACTCTTAATCTTCCAAAGAGGCCACCTTGTAATGTTGAGTTCCCTGCACCCTGAAATTAATCCCTTACAAACATTACTCCTCAATGTACTTAACAAAATCGAACTCCACCATCTAAAATCAGTAATGGGAACACTTGTATAGTTGTAAAAAGACAAGGATTCACTCGTGGGAGATTACGTGGCTTCGCTGGTCCAAAGACTATCCTGAAAAAACTCCAAAGACCTTTCAAAGCACGGTTCTAGTGTTCCCGTGACATGACTGCTTAGATTTTCTTACCAAACATTAGGGGTGTTCGCGGTTCGATCCGATCCGATTTTGAGGTATTTTTAGGACCGGACCGCATTAATCGATCCTAAAAAATTATGGATCCAAATCAGACCGGAATAATCGATTTCGGTCCTATTCGGTTTTCAAGCGGTCCGTGTTCGATCTTGATCCAATTCCGTCCAACCCATATAAAACATCACATATTTTTTTTTATTGAAAACAACAAATTTTTTAAATTTAAAAATCACATTTTAAAAAAAAATAACATTTCTCCTTAAAAATACATCACTTGTAAAAAAAAAAAAACAACACTATTTTTAAGCACTATGGATACCCAACATTGCAATATTACCCAACATTTCAATATTTTCAGCATTTCAATATTACCCAACATTTCAATATTTTTAGTCCTATTCGGTCCATTTTTTTAATTAAAAACAACACATCGCTTCCATTCTCATGCTGACCATTAGATACAGATTCAAATGGAACTTCCTTATCCTCCTGTACCAAACAAGATGACCCATGTTTAAGGTGTGATTCATTAATACCAATGTTATCTCAGGGACTACTTCCCTTTTCTATTAATATCAATGCTATTAATATCAATTCATTAATATCAATGCTATTAAAACAATTTATGTCACCAACTGGGTCAGAATCTGATAAACTAGGTTCTCCTAGTGGGGTATTCTCCTAGTGAGTTATTATAACCTCACGGTTTGAGTTTTTAGAGCAAATAATAGTATAAAAAAAATAGTAGATGAAAAAAATGAAATAGCAGATGAAATAGATGAAAAAATCCATAGTTTGAAATAGATGAAAAAATGAAATAGAAGATGTACCTTAAATCAAGCCACGAAGCCACGAAAAAATCAACCCACAAAACCACGAAACGTCAAGGGCCTTGATCAAAGCTTGAATAGATGAAAACAACATGTGTGGTGGGTGTGACAGCGTGTGTGGTGTAACAGCGTGTGTGGTGGGTGTGAAATATGTGGGGCAGCGGCTGGTGTTCTTAGAGAGAGAGAGAGAGAGAACAAAATAGGAAATTAGGATTAGGGTTATGTTTTGGGATTGGGTTTATTGGAAAAGCAGTGTGTCTCGTGGGTGTGATATGTGTGTGCGTGTGTTAGGAGCATAGGAAATAATATATATATATATATATATATATATATATATATATATATATATATATATATATATATATAATGAAAGCGGTCCGGTCCGATCCAAAATCAATTTTTACAATTCAAGACCGAGACCGACCCAAATTATGCGGTCCTATATATTTTTAGACCGAATTAAGACCGAATTACAAAAAAACCGCAAAAGTGTGTTCGGTTCGGTTCGATTTTTTTGGTCCATTCCATCTATTCGGGTTCATGCACACCCCTACCAAACATGCCTTTTGAGGGCGAAAATTAAAAGTACCTCCCAAATGGTCCCGTGAGATGCAAACACTTCTTACGGGATCAATTTATCTCACAGGTACCGATAGCGTGGTCACGGGACCCCTTGTTCCCGAAAATGATGATAATTTGAAAAAATCTACACTTATGCTTGAAAACGTATCGTTAGAGGGTGAAACCCCTTTAGTGCCCCCTAAGCGGCCCCTTTAGGGGAGCGATTACCGTGCACGGGTCCAATGTAACTCGCAAGAACCGATCACATGGTCACGGGACCCACGGGTTGAGAATATGATAATAATTTGAGAAAATCCACACTTAGGCTTGAAAACGTGTCGTTAGAGGGAAAACCCCTTAACGCCCCCCCCCCCCCCCCCAAATAGCCCTTTTTAGGAAAGCGATCACTGCGTACGGGTCCAACGTAGCTAGTAGGAGCCAACCTCGTGGCCATGGGAACCCCGGTTTGAGAGCACATCCCAAAACAGAGAATATCCACACTGGGGACTGAAAACATGTTGTCGGGGGGCGAAACCCCTTAGCCCCCCCCCCCAAATGGCTCCGTGAGCGGCACCAACTCCTCTCATGAGACCAAAGTAGAAATCACGATACAAAATCATGGCCACGGGACCCCCGGTTTGAGAGCATGGCCCAAAATAGAGAATATCCACACTTAGTCTTGAAAAATTATCGTCGGGGGGCGAAACCCCTTAGCGCCCTCCAAACGGCACCGTGAGCAGTTCCAACACCTCACACGGGACCATCGTAGCCCCCATGAGCCGACCATGTGTCCACGGGACCCCCAGTTTGAGAGCACAACCCAAAATAGAGAATATCCACACTTAGGCTTGAAAACGTGATGTCGGGGGCCGAAACCCCTTAACGCCCCCAAACGGCATCATGAGCGGGGCCAACACCTTGCACGAGACCAACGTTTACTGTATGATCCGACTGTGTTACTACAGGACCCTCGATTTGAGAGGACGATCGAAAATAGAGAATATCCACACTTAGACTTGAAAATGTTCCGTCGGGGCTCGAAACCCCTTAGCGCCCCCCAAACGGATCCGTGAGCGGTGCCAACACCTAGCACGGGACCAACGTAGACCTCACTAGCCAACTGCGTGGCCATGGGAACCCCTGTTTGAGAGGACGACCCATATTTTAGAATGCCTATACGGGTCCCGTGATCGCGTGGTCACGGGACCCCTCGATTTGAGAGCACGAGACCCCCGATTTGAGAGCACAGGACCTCCTCGAGGTCACCCAAGTACCACTTGCAATAACTAACCGATTAGCCTCCCGATTCGAGGATTTTTTTTATTATTAAAACTGGTCACGGCCTAAAGCCGTGACAATGATTTATGCACAGTAAGTATAGTCTGAAGCACCTTATACTCTTGACTCACTTGAGTCTACATTGTATAAATGCTCATCTAGTTTGAAAATAGTGACAAAATTGTGTCCCTTCCCGAGATACCAAAAATCCTCAGACACTTCAATTCAATTCATTCCTCTTATTTGGATGTTCAAAGGTATATTCACAAGCACTCACACACATTAAGACTGCATTCATGGGTCATATATTGGTAAATTATTTGTATGAGTGTTTGTGTGTGTTAATTTCCCTTAAAAACCTTTTAAATATTTTTTTGGGAATTTTTAATGATTTTTAAAACAATTTTCCCTTAATTAAAATTGGAATTAAAAACTTCTGGGGTCATTCTCTAATTTCTGGTTGATGGTTTTATCCCTGAAAAATTCACTTGGGTAGAAATCGAAAGCGCTGGAGACATTAGGGTGTGTTTGTAATTACTTGGTACGCACGTTTGTGGTACGTTGTTTGCCCTACACATGTGGCCCTCCTATTGGTTGGTTGTGTGTTTCTTTTAAGAGACAAAACTGATGTTTGTTAACAGCCCTTGGATTGAGCTTACCAACGCCCTACATGCGTCCTTGTCCCAATCCCTGTGAACTTCTCTTAGCCAGTCAGAAAGCGTTTAACCAATTGTTTATCTTTAAATGTTGGATATAAGTCAATATGGAAAGACTTAATCTCAGCCATTGATTTCGAACCCCCTTCTCGATCCTTCTCACCCTTGTATTTAAGTAAGCCAACCCTCACCCTTTGAGTAGTTTTTGCCACTTCTTCATTCCAAGTGAGAAGTGAGAAGAGAGAAGAGAGAGAAGAGACAAAAGAGACAAAAGATAGAGATAAACCACAGAGTTAGAAACCCTAACCCTAAATCGTCCAAACACCTCTTCAAACCCTAACCCTTTTACCAAAACTAAGCATATACCAAACACAATCTTGAGTGTTGGTTTGAAAGTTGTTTCGTGCTGTAACCTCTCGTCTTTAAGATCTTGTGTCCAACGTAAACATTAGGGTAGATCTATATTTCTGCTTTATAAAAATCATAGATCTAGTCCTTTATGTTATATTACACCTAGATCTTCATTTATAGTTTCTCATCTTGAGAAATCTTTTGTTGATTATTTTGTGTAAATGTTTTCATCTTCAAAATAAAAAAAATCATTTTCTATTTCTAGTTCTTTTGAAATAAGAACTTTGACCTAGTTGAGATCACACTTGGCGATTTTCAATTTCAAAAATATTTTCAAAAACCTGAAATTGATTAAGATATTGAAACGTCTTCTGAGCAAGATAGTCGTGGATTCTGGGTTCTTTTTAAAGGTCAAATAAGGTTTAAGTTTCCTAACAAGAGAGAAACTGAAAATCAGAGCATATAGATCTAATTTGTAATTTGCGAGGAATGTTTGTAAAAATAAGCGTGAGTGTGTGCATGCATGTGTTAGATCACAATCACAAACACTTACACACTACAACACAGAAAGTGTTGGTAATAAGATCTAGAAACAAGAGTTGACGTAAAGACTGGAACAAAGTGGAAGTTACCAAATTGGGAGAACAACATCAACAATCAGAACTGCAGAAAAGTTAGAAGGACACCAGTGGGTACATTCCTTAACTTGTATAGGACTGATTTGTGTGCATATGTGTTATATAGTTTGTAACTGATATATTTTGTTTTAGTGGATTTTTTTTGGTTTGTGACTTAGAAGTCAACGTGGATGTTTCCTCAGTTGGGTGAGGTTTTACCACGTTGAAAATATCTTGTCATTAATCTTTCTACATCTCCTCATCTCATTCTTGCTGGTGTGCTGATTTAATCTTCTATGTTTTGTTTTTTTCAAAACTTGTTACAAATCTTAAACTCATCTCGTGTATGTTTTATTAAACACATCTTGTGATTAAAACGCATTTGATTTAAAGAAAAGAGTTTCTTCAAAAACCAGTTCAGAGTTACTTAAATAGTTTAATCTTGTATTAAACGGATTTAGTAATAGTTTTTCAATTGGTATCTGAGCTTTGGAAATCTTTTTAAAAGATCTTGTGTTTCTGAAATTGTTTTCTTAAAATCAAAACAATGGATAAGAAAAATGAAAGATTTGGTAACTTGAACAATCCCCCACTCTTTGATGGAAACAACTTTGCTTACTGGAAGGTAAGAATGGTTTCTTTCATACAAGTAACCTTGGGAGATGATGTGTGTGATATTATTGAAAATGGATACACTTATCCTACTAAATCAGCCACTGAAGGAAGTAATGAGAGGATTAAGAAGGAATTAAGTGAATTCACTCAAGAAGAGAAGCAAACTTCTCGAAACAATAACAAAGGTAAGAATGCAATCTTTATGTCCATAAATGAACATGAGTTCAAAAGGATCTCATCTTGTACCACTTCTAAGGAAGCTTGGGATACACTGATCACTGCACTTGAAGGTGACACTAGAGTTAAGGCTGCTAAAACTCAAATGCTTGTCCATCAATATAACTCCTTCATTTGATGATTTTTACATGAAATTGACTGACATTGTGGCCAAACTGCATGCTAATGGGATAACATATGACAAACATGAAATTGTAACTAAAATTCTAAGATCAGTGCCACAAAAATTTGATAATAAACGATATGCTATTGAGGAAATGTGTGATCAAAATCGCACTCCTGAATTACTCAGTAGTAAACTACGAACTATGGAAATGGAATTAGAATTTAAGAAATAAATGACCTAGTTCCATAGGAAACAGACTAGTTCCAACTTGATTTTTTCCTCTAAGTTGATGAAACCTGAGATCACTATTCCCACTGTTGATTCTAATGAGGAATGTGATATAGATAGTTTGGATAATCAAATTGCCTTGATGTCAAAATAGTTTAAGAAGATTGTCAAATTTAGAAATAAATTGGCAAATAGATAAGGCAAGCCAAATTATCCAACTCAGTCTAACTACAAACCTCATGAGAAAGGTCAAGACAAACATAACAAGGACATGAGACCCAATAAAGACTTCAAGAACATTGAATGTTTTAGATGTGGAAAACTATGAAACATAGCACAAGACTATAGAGTGAGACTGAACACTGCCAATAAACATACTAGGGCCAACATTTGCAAAACATGGGATGATTCAAGTGATTCTAAAAATGAGGAACCTGAATCTTTTGATGTTTTTGATCCTTGCATGTCTCTCTTTGCTAAGATAATCTATAATGATGATATTCCTATGTATGATAATGATGATAATAGCTCTACTTCTGTTGTTATGAATCATGATGCTACTGGTTTAGATGCTTTAATTTATGAGAATATTGTTAATTCTACCACGGGGTGTGTGAGTCAAAGGGAATGCGATAATGACGATGTCAATGGGTGAGTGATTTTAAGAATTGAGGGTAACTTCACACACTACACTTAGTGACTCAGACACTGAAGACCTCCCTGATATTCACACACTTTATACGAAAACCCTCAAGAAAAGCGCTAGACTAGTGAAGATAGTGAAAGATCTCACTAAGAAATTGGAAGACCTAAGTCTGATTGTTAAACTTAACGCTGAAGAGTATACTACCCAATGTATAACTCATGAAAATGAAGTCAAATTTTTTTATCAAAAATTGAAGAATTTGATTGAAGAAAATGAAACTCTGGAGAAAAAATATAAAGGGTCATTTTTAGAATTGGAACAATCCAAAGAGAAGACAACAACAGTTTTTTAAAAAAAAAACTCTAAATTTGAAAATAATTCAAACTGTTTTGATGGTTTTGTTGCTGATTCTAAAACCAATTCTGATGATCGAACTGGAGTAGGGTTTTGCCCCAGTTTTAAGACTCAAACTAATTTTTTTGAACCAAGTAGGTTTGTTTCAGGAGGCAAAAGACCTATAGAAACTTGTCCAGATTTTCATTATCTGAAAAATGAGTTAAATAAAAAACAATCAATGTCTAATATTGGGGAATCAAGTTACTCTAAGTGTTAAAGTCCACCTAAGACTAAATATGTCTGCCCCCTTATTAGGAAAAGTGATTTTGCCTTTCAAACTGTATTCCCTAGGAATAAGGTTCAACCCCAAAATTCCATGAGGCCTATGTTTAGAGACTTTCCTAAGGAGATACCATCTTCAAGCAATGTATATTGCTCTTACTATGATTTATATGGTCATTCTTTTAAAGGATGGTACTCTAGACGTTTAGTCAACCCTGTCTATAATACTCCTGTGTACCAAAACTTTAACTATTCTAGGAGAAGACGAAATAATTATGTTCTTCCTAGACAACTAGACAAAGACTATAATTATAGAAAGAGAAAGACCAAACCTAAAATATCATTTCCAAGAAGGATTCCTAGACACTTTCCTAAGCCAAATGCTCATGTTGATCATAAAATTCAACCTCATGCGTAAAACGTTTTTCAACAGAAATCCAATGCTCGCAAATTTTATCAATTGAGAGAAAATAAGCGCAAAATAAAAACAAGAGCTGTTTGGGTTAGAAAAGAAGAGCTATTACCCCAGATGAAGTGTAATATTGTTATTACTGCTTTAAAAGCTTAACACACTCCCTCTGGTTGGTATTTAGACTCTGGATGTTCAAAACACGTGACTGGGGATGGCACAAAACTTTTAAACAAAACCAACTTTACTGGAGGAAAAGTTATTTTTGGTGATGGTGTTTCATCTCGAATCATTGGTAAAGGAACACTCCAAGAAAAAGGATTACCTTTACTTGAAAATATTCTTCTAGTAAAAGGTCTTAAGTCTAACCTATTTAGTATCTCGTAATTTTATGACTCAAATCATACTGTTACCATTTCAAAGAATAAGTGCAAAATTTTAAATGAAAAAGGTGAGTGCATTATTACAAAACTCAAGACTCCGGACAATTGTTATACTGTTTAAAATAGTGTTGAGGTCTGTAACATTTCCAGAATGTATGACAATGAGATATGGCATAAAATTATGGGTCACATAAATTACGAAAACCTTAGTAGACTGTCTTCTCAAGAAATAGTTAGAAGTATTCCTAAGATCAAACCTATTTCTAATATTGTCTATGTATCATGTTAGGAAGGAAAAATTGTTAAAGCCCCTCATAAGAAAGTCAAATATATTCTTACCTCTAAACCCTTGGAGGTCATCCATATGGACCTAATGAGTCATTCTCGAACTGTTAGTCTCTGTGGACACAGTTATATTCTTGTTATGGTCGATGACTTCACCAGATTCACTTGGGTTGCTTTCTTAAAATAAAAGTCTGACACTTTCCAAACCTTTTTGAAGAATTTACTTCGAATTAAAAATGAGAAAGACACTCAAGTAAATAGAATTCGTAGTGATAGAGGTGGAGAATTCTTAGATACAGGTGTTATAGATTATTGTGACTACAATGGTTACAAACATGAATTTAGTACTCCTAAGACTCCTCAATAGAACGGTATTACTGAGAGAAGGAATCGTACCCTTCAAGAGATGGCACGAGTTATGATTCATGCCAAGACTCTACCTAAGTATTTTTGGGTAGAATCTATTCATACTGCGTGTCACATTATCAATAGGGTCTATCTTAGAAAGAATTCTAAACAAACTCCTTATGAACTATGGTATGGGAAAAAGCCCAATCTTAAGTACCTAAGAACCTTTGGTAGTACGTGTTATGTCTGCAAAGATAGAGAACACTTATGAAAATTTGAGACTCGTGGAGATAGAGCCATTTTTCTAGGATATTCTCCTAAGAGTAGAGCATACCGTGTCTACAATCTTCGCACTAAGACCTTAATAGAATCCATAAACGCTATTGTAAGTGACATTAATGTAGAGATTTAGACTGGAGAAACAACTATTGGGGAAGAGTCTGAAAATGTTTTAGAAAATGACTCCCCAGAAAAAGATTATTCTTTACCAATTGAGACACCTGAAGTACCTAACTGGGTTTCTAAAGACCATCCCATAAACAACGTTGTTGGTAACCCTAGTGAACCTATACGCACAAGATCTCAATTAAGAAACTATTCTCATTATGCATGTTTTGTTTCCCTTGTGGAACCAAAGAATGTAAATAATGCATTGAATGATCCTCATTGGGTTTCTACAATGCAGTAAGAACTTCTTCAATTTATCATTTATGATGTTTGGTATCTTGTACCTAGGCCTGATCACAAAAAGGTTATTGGTAGACGTTGGATATTTAAAAATAAATATGATGAAAGTGGGATATTCATTAGAAAGAAAGTCAGATTAATTTCTCAAGGATACTCTCAAATTGAAGGAATAGATTTTAACGAGACTTTTGCTCCTGTTACTCTCTTAGAATATGTTGGTCTTCTCTTTGCCATAGCTTGCTTCTTACATTTTACGCTTTACCAAATGGATGTCAAATCTGCCTTCCTTAATGGAATATTGACTGAGGAGACCTATGTAGAACAACCAAAAGGGTTCATTGACCCTAAATATCCAAATCATGTCTTTCTTCTTAAAAAGGCTTTGTATGGCCTAAAACAAGCACTAGGAGCCTGGTATGAGCGCCTTTCTAATTTTCTCTTAGACAAAGGTTTTAAGAGAGGTGGAAATGATCAAATGCTTTTTGTCAAACATTTTGACAAACATATCATTATAGCTCAAGTTTATGTTGACGATATCATTTTTGGATCAACTTCCCCCTCAGAAGTTAAAACTTTTTCTGAAATTATGCATAAAGAATTTTAAATGTCTCTTATGGGGGAGTTATAATTTTTCTTGGGTCTTCAAGTCAAACAAAATTCAGAAGGATTATTTGTTTCGCAATCAAAATATGCTTTAGAGATTGTAAAAAAATTCGGCCTTAAGAGTGCAAAAAATGCTAAAACTCCCATGAGTACTACTATCAAACTGTCTAAGGATGAAACTGGAAAATTCGTAGATCCAACTTTATATTGCAGTATGATAGGAACCTTGCTATAGCTTACTGCCTCGCGTCCTGATATCATGTACGCTATTTGCGTGTGTGCCCGTTATCAAAATAATCCTAAAGAGATCCATTTAACTTGTGTTAAAAGAATTATAAAATACATTAAAGGCACTCTAAAATTAGGACTTTGGCACCAATGATACTCCTAGCACTATAATAGGATACACTGATGCCGATTGGGTAGGGTGTACTGACGATAGTAAGAGAACATCAGGCGCATGTTACTATATTGGTAATAACTTGGTAGGTTGGAGTAGTAAGAAACAAAACTGCATTTCTTTATCAACACCTGAATTTGAATACATAGCCGCTAAAAGCTGTTGTGCCCAATTACTTTAACTTAAGCAAATGCTAAGTGATTATGGTATTAAAGAGAAATAATTACATCTCTATTGTGATAATCAAAGCGCAATCAATATCTCTAAAAGTCCTGTTCAACACCCGCGAACAAAACATATAAAAATTAGGCATCACTTTATACACGAATTATTTGAGACTAAGGAATTAAAAATAAATTATCTTCTTACTGATTTGCAACTCGCAGATATGTTTACCAAACCTTTGGATTACAATAGGTTTATTTCTTTACGTAAATCGATAAGAATGGTTTGTATTGATTAAACTCTTTAGCATACATATTTTTTCCCTTTGTTCATTTGAGACAAAATGGGGGAGAAATTTGAGTCTTAAAAGAGTTCATTTATTTTGTACATATTCTAAAAAACTTGATCTTAGTGATTATTTGTAGGATTCTGTTCAAGTTATTGTCAACAGTTGTAATAGGGTAATGAATTATAATTAGTTGAGTTATGTAATCTTCTTTTCTAGGAAATGGGTAGATAGACTTTTTGTATATGAATAGGTTTTTCCTTTTCATTTTGTTGCCCTACGAGTCCAAGATGACTCAAAGGAGATTTTGTCTCATATTTCCAAAGGGGGAGATTGAATCACCTTATACTCTTGACTCACTTGAGTCTACATTATATAAGTGCTCATCTAGTTTGGAAATAGTGACAAAATTGTGTCCTTTCCCTAGATACTAAAAAGCCTCAGACACTTCAATTCAATTCATTCCTCTTATTTGGATGTTCAAAGGTATATTCACAAGCACTCGGACACATTAAGACTGCATTCATGGGTCATATATTGCTAAATAGTTTGTATGAGTGTTTGTGTGTGTTAATTATCCTTAAAAACCTTTTAAATATTTTTTGGGGAATTTTTAATGATTTTTTAAAAAAAAATCTCTTAATTAAAATTGGAATTAAAAACTTATGGGGTCATTCTCTAATTTCTGTTTATTGGTTTTATCCCTGAAAAATTCACTTGGGTGGAAACCGAAAGCGCTGGAGACATTAAGGTGTGTTTGTAATTAGTTTGGGACACACGTTTGTGGTCCGTTGTTTGCCCTACACCTTTTGCCCTCCTATTGGTTGGTTGTGTGTTTCTTTTAAGAGAAAAAATCGGTGTTTATTAACAGCCCCTGGATTAAGCTTATCAACGCCCTGCATGCGTCCTTGTTCCAATCCCTGTGAACCTCTATTAGCCAATCAGAAAGCGGTTAACCAATCGCTTATCTTTAACCGTTCGATGGAAGTCAATATGGCAAGACTTAATCTCAGCCATTGGTTTTGAACCCCCTTCTTGATCCTTCTCAGCCCTATATTTAAGGAGGCCAACCCTCAGCCTATGAGAAGTTTTTTCCACTTCGTCATTCCAAGTGAGAAGAGAGAAGAGAGAGAAAAGAGTGAAGAGAGAAGAGAGAAGAGAGAAGAGAGAAGTTAGAAGAGAGAAGAGAAAAGAGAGAGAGAAACCACAGAGCTAGAAACCCTAACCCTAAATCGTCCAAACACCTCGTCAAAGCCTAACCCTTTTACTAAAAATAAGCATATACCAAACACAACCTTGAGTGTTTGCGAGTTTTTTTAGTATTGGTTTGAAAGTTGTTTCGTGCTGTAACCTCTTCGCTTTAAGATCTTGTGTCCAACTTAAATATTAGGGTAGATCTGTATTTTTGCTTTATAGAAATCATAGATCTAGTATTTTTATGATATATTACTCCTAGATCTGCATTTATAGTTTCTCATCGTGAGAAATCTTATGTTGATTATTTTCTGTAAATGTTTTCATCTTCAAAATCAACAAAATCATTTTCTGTTTCTAGTTCTTTTGAAACAAGACCTTTGACCTATTTGGAATCACACTTGGCAAATTTTAATTTCAAAAATATTTTCAAAACCCTGAAATTGATTAAGATCTTGAAATGTCTTCTGAGCAAGATAGCCGTGGATTCTGGGTTCTTTTTAAAGGTCAAATAAGGTTTAAGTTTCCTAAGAAGAGAGAAACTGAAAATCACAGCATATAGATCTAATTTGTAATTTTTTAGGATTATGTGTAAAAATAAGCGTGAGTGTATGCATGCATGTGTTAGATCACCATCACATATACTGACACACTACAACACTGAAAGTGTTGGTAATAAGATTTAGAAACAAGAGTCGACGTAAAGACTAGAACAAAGTGGAAGTTAGCAAACTGGGAGAACCACATCAACAAATCAGAACTGCAGAAAACTTAGAAGGACACCAGTGGGTACATTCCTAAACTTATATTGGACTGATTTGTGTGCATGTGTGTTATATAGTTTGTAACTGATATATTTTATTTTAGTGGATTTTTTTTAGTTTGTGAGTTAGAAGTCACCGTGGATGTTTCCTCAGTTGGGTGAGGTTTTACCACCTTAAAAATCTCTTGTCATTAATCATTCTACATCTCCTCATATCATTCTTGCTGGTGTGCTGATTTAATCTTTTAAGTTTTGTTTTTTTCAAAACTTGTTACAAATCTTAAACTGATCTCGTGTATGTTTTATTAAACACATCTTGTGATTGAAACGGATTTGAGTTAAAGAAAATAGTTTCTTCAAAAAATAGTTCGGAGTTACTTAAATAGTTTAATCTTGTATTAAACAACTTTAGTAATAGTTTTTCATAGTCACGGCCCAAAGACGTGACAATATTTAATGCACATCAAGTATAGTCACGGCCCATAGCCGTGACAATATTTAATGCACAACAAGGGCTGTGACAATATCGTATATACATGAAGTTTGGTCATGGCCTCAAGCCATGCCAAAGATGGATCGCACAGAGAACTGGTCACGGTGGAAGTCAGTGACCACATGTTCTTTAATCGTGAAGTGGTCACGAATTTGGGCCGTGACCACGCATACAATTAGGGTCAGGGCTATGGGTCGTGACCACATCTGTGAGTATGTGAGATCCATGACCAGGCTTTGGGTCAGGGATTTGGTCCGTGACCACTGGAAATGGTCATGCCTGATTTGGTCACGAACCAAATCTGTGACCCACCCTTCCTGGTCTGGGATAAAATTTGTGACCATTAGCCGAGTTTTGGTGTAGTGTGGTGTCATTTATTTATCGCATTTTATTTTCATTTTTTACTTGTGTTTGCTTGAGTTAATATTTTTAGCATACTAATCTACAATTATATTAATTCCGAAAATTAACAAATTTATTTTAAGGTTAAAATAATTATTTTTGAATTAACTAATTAATTTCAGAATATTAATTTATATTAAACATGAAAATTAATGTAATGTTCGTGGAGTGTTAAAATCTGCATTTTAGCTTGTCTAAATTTATCGGTTGGATTTATTTGACATTATTGTTTTTATTCTTTAAAGATTTATTAATCTGTAAATTGTTAAGGTGTTGCAAATCAAATATTTTTCTAAAATTTTAATTTGACTAAAAATTTGCTAAACTCAATTCACTCCCCTCTTGAGTATAATCTGGGCAACACTTTTCGCCTATAAAACCTGGTTGGAGTAAGAACTCCATATCATGATGCGCTAGTAATCACACTCATAATTGGATCATGGAAGGTCTTCATAGGTATTGTATCTCAATATTTTCAATCATCTTAAATTTAAAAATGGAATATTTTAAATAAGCGACCACCCCTTTGGTTAGTCTCACCAGAAGAATGACAATGCCACTAGGAAAGGTCGTCTTCCCGGTACAAACATAAATCATATCAAAATTCATATAATTCCTAGTAATGGACATTAAATCGCTATACAATGCGATTTTGGGATAAGGATGACTCCATGAGATTGAGACAATTTATTATACCTATCATTAGAAATTCAAATGCATTATTGACCAGGGGTAATGACTATATGTGGGAATCAACCTTATGCTCGACAATGATTTATCGTGGCCAGCTGACCTAAGAAGGAAAATAATAAGGAGAATGTGGAAAACATAAAGGAAGCTATCCCTCCAAATATTAGCTAAAGTATGGGAGACCAGGGTAGAGGGCATAATGGTGGCGTCGGTTGATAGAGTCATGGTACCATGACAAGTGCTTGTGTTCACTTTCACCTAGAGAATAAATTTTTAATCAATGAATTGCTCATTGATTATCAAAGAAGAGTTGGTTTCTTTTCTAAAAAGAACTAAGATGTGTTTACTTGGAAACCATTTAATATGTATAGCATGAATACCAAATTAATCTTCCATAATCTTACGCGTACCCGACATTGGAGTTAATCACATATAAGTCATGACAAACAACCACAAAAAAGGAAAAAGGGGTGGAAAAGGAAGTTGGGAAACTTCTAAAGGAAAGGTCCATCCAATAAGTTCAATTCCCCAAGCATCTCTCAAACCCTATCATGGTCAAGAAGAGTAATGGTAAGTGGAAAGTCTTCATAAACTTCACTGATGAGAATAAAGCATATCCCATGGATAATTTCCCCTACTAAAAATGAATGAGTTGGACAATGTTATATCTAGCCATGAACGCATGAGCTTATTGGATGCTTACTCTGATTATCATCAAATCACCCTATTCGGTTATGACCTGGAAAAAACATCCTTAATCACTACATTTAGCCTTTATTATTACATAGTCATGCCATTTTGATCCAAGAAGGCAAAGGTTATCTACCAATGACTAGTTAATAAGATGATTAAGCATCAACTGGGTGGTATCATGGAGGTATGCATAGACAACAGACTCATTAAAAGTAAATAAAAAAGCGATCATCTATTAGATATCGAGAAGACATTTGAGGTCCTCTGGTACTACATAATGAAGCTCGATGCAGCCGAATAATCATTTGGGGTCAAGTTTGTGACACCCCGCCTAATTAAATGCCGTGTGAATAGTCCTTTATTAAATTAAAGTGAAGTGACCGGTTGGTTCATTCTTAGCATCACCGTCCAAAATAATTTTATTTTATTACCTAATAAATAATTAAGCTAAGTGTCAAAAAATTTAATTTTAATTATACCCAAATAATCCGTTAACAAATTTTCATTATTAAAACAAAAACTATTTGTATTCCACCAGAATAAAATAAATACTGAATATGAAACAATTACTGAATTAAATAAGACTGGATAAAACATTCCAGTTCAAAGTCTTAAACCAAAAGTGTAATACTACTCAATCCAACAAGAGAAGAAATGATACTAAGAAAAGTACAATCTTTGAATAACTAAACTGAAAGTGGGTGAGACATGCCCTAACTTAAATGTATGAACTAGAATGGAAAGGAAAGATAGAAGTGTCTAATATCAATAACCTATAACTTCCACAACATCTGCAACTCGCCAAAAGATCCATGCATCTAAGTCTGGTGGCAACTCTGTGGCTGGGCACTTGGTAAATAATATATATATATATATATATATAGCAAAAGAGAGGAGAATATCAAGAAACGGGTCAGAGCCCGAGTTATAAAAATATTTGTTTTAGGAAGTATTTAAAACTGCAATGAAGTAAGTATTATGTGCATGTTATTTTCTAACTCTCACATGAGATTCTCACCTCTCCACTATTGTGCACGCCTAACGTACATCTAACCCAACCTAGTTATTTTTATCACTCCCAAGTAGGCCGTAACCTTATACTTCTAACTATATCTCAAGGAGTATCCCATATCGCCCATACAATATGTTATTAAAATAGTTTATCCCGCATAACTAAATTCCATTATATTCCCCATTCGAATGGGTAAACCTTTATTTACTAAAATCATTATATTTCTCATTATTATTATAGCTACTAATTTCACACAGTAGAATTTTCCCAAGTTTATTCATATATGTAGTCACATCATCCCTATATGTGTATACTACACTTGCACCCGTTGGGTAATACCACTTGGCGCACACCAATTATTATTTCCATATCTACTGGTTTCACTAAGTAAAAATATACACAACCACATATATACATATAGTCACCATATCCCTATATATATATACTAGTGGTGACCCGTGCGATGCACAGGCGGGTGTAACGCGTTGGGAAATATTGAATTCAAATATATGAATTAAATATAATTATTTCCAGTATTTAAAAAAAAATATCGTAGCCTTAATCATGAGCATGTAAATATAAATAATGTGATGAGTAAAGAGTACGATTAAAAGTGAGTAAGCAAAAATGAATGGAAAGAATCATAATGTCGTAAAACGAACCACAGTTTAAAAATACAAGTTAGAAAACAAAAACTAAATTGCAAAGTGAATTTTAAAATGAAGTAGTCTTTAAAACGGGCTAAAACTACTCTTTGCAAAAATGACGACGATATTCATTTTTTTAGCCACTCCAAATATGGATTTTCCGCGTATACGTGGTGTGTAAATCCATATTTCCTAAAGATAGCTTTTCAAAATTGTCATATCTTAATGTAAACGCATCTCCAGAGTTGTGGGATGAAAACTGTAATCTGGTATTTCATAGAAAGTTGAGAAGCCATTAGTAGATTTTAATGAGAAGTAAATATCAGTGCACCATACGTTATAACTTATATAATGTGTACACTACATACCTCGTTCTCCATGACCGAGAGTGTATCAGTTTAAAGAAATCATTTTAAAGTAATATAAAAATATTTTCAACTTATAAAATTATTTTCAGCAAATAAAAATTGAATTTTAGTAGTGATAAATTTTTTCCAGCACACACACACACACACACACACACACATATATATATATATATATATATATATATATATATATATATATATATATATATATATATATATATATATATATATATATATATATATATAAAATCTCCAGATAATAAAAAATGAATTTCAACAATAATAATTTTTTTCCATCAAATATAAAATATTTCTAGCAGTTAAAACTTATATTCAGCTATATAAAATAATTTTCAGCATATAAAAATTATTTTCATATAATAAAATTGGATTTAAGCACTAATAGATAATTTCTAGCAAATAAAAATTATTCCTAGGAATAAAAAATATGATTTCAAGTGAATTAAAAATAATTTTCAAAAATAATAAATTATTTCAACTAATCTTTTTTGGGGGGAATAAATAAATGATTTCCAGCATATAGAAAAAGATTTGTGTAAGTAATAAATATTTGCAGCAAAAGAGAAAAAAGTGCAATCAATTAAGAAAGATTTTAAACATATTAATATAATTTTGAGCAAGTGATTTTTTTTTCATCAATAATATTTTTTTCGGCAATAAGAATTATTTTTAGGAATAAAAAAATAATTTTCAGCAACATAAAAATTAATTCAAGCATCTAAAAATGATTTCCAACGAATAAAAAATGAATTTCAATAGTAATAAATTATTTAAAGCATATAAACATAATTTCCAACAAATGAAATATGATTCTCACCAATATAAAATTTGATAGCTCAAATTCAATTCATTTGAGTCAATTTTTTAGCACCCGAGAAAAGAGAAACCAAAACTATAAATATTGAACATCAAATGAAAAATACGTAAACATATATGAAAAATTCTCATTTAATCAAAAAAGGAGCGGTGGCATAAAAGATGACTTGTTACCAATATATGTGTTTTGTATATATCAGATATATTATGAGAACTCTATACTCAAACATGTGTTTTGTAGTAAATTTTTATACATGGTATAAATATGCATACATATATAATAGGTTGTGTATATTTCTATTATACAAAACGACTTAGAAGACGTGTAGATTTTGTGGGTAACCCATATGTATAAAAATATATACACCAAATCTAACTCTAACTCCAATCCCTAATGTTAAGTGAAAAACAACGTTATGCATGATGGGATTTCGCTTGTTATTCCTTTCCAGCCTGCTGCTACTATCAGAGTTGTGAGACGGTCTAGGTTACCAATGGAAGGGGAGAGTGAACCGATCATGAAACTGGACCAGCCGATTTTTTTAAAGATTGAATCTTTAGATTCTCCACATAAGGCGATTTCGGAAACCTGGTTTGTAGCGGGGTCGTCGCTGACACCGTACCAGTTTTGGCAGCAGTTCTCTCCCTTCCATGTGTTGAAGATGCCTAAATAAGGCTCATTGAGAGAGGATTTGAAGGATAATAATGTTGCTCGGTCTGACGGTGAGCCGGAACTAATGGTATAAATAATACGCACAAAAATGAGAGACACCAAGAACATTTTGTGCACTCCCACTTTTATTTCTTTCTGTAGACGGTGTGAGATGTGTTTATCTCTATTTTTGTGAGTGTATTAATGGGGGAGAGGATATGATGTTGGGAGAGTAGTGAATCTGATGAAGAAGATGTTATGGTATTGGGGGGGGGGGGGGGGGGGAGTAAGATTATTATATACATTCACTTGGATGATAATACCCCTGGTTGAGGTTTTAATTATGCTGAGTTGCAAACTACTGGAAGCCATGTGGTGATTTGTATCACCAGTATCAGTGTCGCTAAGTTTAATGTGGTGGACGAAGTAAATAGATCTTTATCCAGTTGTACAAAAATCCTTTTAAGGTAAAATATGAGGTAGATTTAATTAATATATAAATAGTACTGAGCTCTTTTAAAAAAAAATAATTGGTGGCAAAGGAGTATTTTCCAAAGAAGGTCCTACTAAATATAAAATAATAGATGGCAAAGGATTTGAGAAACAAACATGTAGAGTAAGTGGTATATTGTATACATATACACAAAATCCAATCCCCATATAACATTGAGAGATACATATAACCCATATCTGTTATACAATTAAAAAAAGCGCATTCAGGTATGGAAAGTATTTGGTTTGTCAACCGCAAAGCATATTAGAAAAATGCATTTGACACCAAATGAACGTCCATGTTCCATATACCTACGGTGTTCTATTGTTACGTGGTGGGCATTTATTTTTTATCAAATTCACATTCATCACGCCTATCGAGATTACAAAGTGTATGGTGTGGAGGTGTGCATTGGTATTTTTTTAAAGTAAAATTCAACCATTGATGTTGTGTGAGTCTGTGTTATATTCTATAGATGCACACCAAATCCAATCCCCATATACATACATATAACCCATATCTGTTGTTAAGAAAAAGAACATTCAGATATTGAAAGTGTTTGGTTTATAACCCATATCTGTTATAAAAAAAAACACGTTCAGATATGGAAAGTTTTTGGTTTTTTTATTGCAAACCATATAAAAAACGTGTTTGAAACTTTAAAAAAACGAACGGCCAAGCAAGTTTAGATATAGAAAGAAACTCCAATCCCCATATAAAAAGCAAGTTCAAATATAAAAAAAAACATTGTTGGCAATATTTAAAAAAAAAACGCCATTCGCATCACCAGAACATCTTTGGATCCGAAAAAAACTTATAAAAGCTGTACATCAAACTGAAATTATGGATCGTGTTGAAACGGACATGGAAGTTGTTGCGCTTGTCAACTGGTTTTGTTCTGAAATAGAAAAGACCATGCAAAATGCTGAACATTTGTATAATATTTTGAAAAATGTCTACGAAAGAACACAAAAACAAACCAACAAATATATTGTGGAAAAAAACTAAAAAAGATAATATCCTGTATCTTGAATATGTATACGTGAGCACATCGATAATACAAATGGAGAGAGAGTAACGCATGAAATGGGGAGATAGCGTAATGTACGAAAGAGGAGTGATGCATGGGCATAAGGTGAGAAGGTCGATGGGATGAGTTAGGAAGCGAGCAAGGGAGGATAATGATTGGGCGGGAAAAAGGAGTAGTAGTGCAAAATGTGTGGTTAGTTATCGATTTATATGTGAGGGTAGAGAAATACGTGTGGGAAGGAATTTTTTTTAGGAGGGAATGAGGAAGGTGGGAGGATTAGTAGTGTCTCTGAGGAGTTTACATGTGTAATAATAGGAATAAAAAAAATCTAAAATATGAGAAAATAGGACCGTGGGTTTGGTGGCTTCTCATGGCTCCCATTACATACGTATATATAATAAGATAATAATCATGCACCCTTAGGTTAAGACCCCTTGTCACAAATTCATACTCTGCTATCATGTCCTAGTACATCGCTCACTGCATATGGACAACTGGTTCGGCGTCTCTCACGAACCATAAATCTCATAACACAAATATTGGAGGCGAGCATACTCACCAGCCAAATGGGTCACGCACATATCTACGCTCCCATTCAGCCGTCGAAACTATCCTATGTAATAGATAGCACGTATCCAAGTTCATATGCTCTGGGTACAAGTCAAATACCCCCCCCCCCCCCCCCATTAGGTCACCCATGATAAGATTGTCCACTGCGCAAAACCTCATCCCGTTAGCAAGCAGTGTAGGTACGACATTCACACAAATACAATCATATAATAGGCATTCTTACATCCTATTAAAAATCAAGGTATTCACCCAACCCATATATATATATATATATATATATTCCATACGCAGTATTTTCTCATTACTACTTATAATATTATTATCTCGATTATTCTTTCTCTCGAAATTTCCACGGTTAACTCACATTTCCAAAATATATAAGGTATTACTCTTCGAATATATCGTAATAATACTGCACTATGCTAAAATCATCAAACGATAGTTTTCTTCACTCAAAATAGCTATACAAATTGAATTGAACTAAAATAAGATTTTTTTTTCCAAATTTTGAACCTATTGTTCGAACCATAATGGATATTGTTTAAAAGACATGCATTATCGTTCGAACAAGACTCAATATCGTTCAAACGAGATGGAGCAAAATCATCCCCTACCAGACCTGTTACGTCTTTCACCTGCTACAGTTTCTCTTCCTCAGAAATTCGGTCTTAAAACCTCTAAATTCTTCAACCCAATCACCAAAATAGTAACTTAATTGATCTCCTAACATGCCTAGATGATTTCTAGCAACTTAGATCCATTTAATCTTTACAATACATTAATTAAATATGAAATCCCCAAATTGAACCCTTAGAACCCTAGTTCTTTAATTTTCAATTTAAGACCCATTAAAACTCATATTTATTTCTCAATTTCAACATATAATTCTGGGATTTCTATTCTACATACAAAGGGATTCAATTCTTCATTAAAATACTCTCAATCCATGATTTAAGTTCTCTAAATTCACCCAAATCAATTCTACATCATGTATTTGATTCCTATATTAACATGAGCACAATTATTGCTAATAGAAAGCAAGTAATAAACACTTGCCTCAATTTTGATGGTCTGATCCATTGATGAAATTGGTGTAGGTGTGTTCCTCGCCTCACGATCTACACTTTGGTGGGATTTTTGGTGTGTGTTCTTGAGTTATGCACCAAGAACTCCTATAGCTTTTTCTTTCTTCCTTTGTGCCTTTCTCTTTTCTCTCTCGTAGGTTTAGAACTGATAAATCCCTTCTAACCCACTTACCTCTATATTTATTTTCCTAATTTTCGTCCATAATATTTCATCAAAAATTTAAAGGAAAAAAAATACCCTTACGGGGTGTCGGTTAGGCCTATAAACATCCCGGAGTCCAAATAAAATACTCGGGTAGAGTTTTCTAACTATCTCGATTCTTTTAGATTCAATGACATGCTCGAAATTACCAGACGAGTTACTTAAAAATAATTTACTTATTTAATTCATTAAATTAGTCTCGACACGACTCACACGCGTGTCCCGATATAATATACTAAACTGTCACGTTTCACATTCACGACAATTTATAAAACTCTATAATTCCATATTACATCACCACACAGTAATATTCAATAATTTTCATCAATAAATATTAACCCTTGGCATGCTAATTAATAATTATTTTAATCCGGATTAATTAACTAACAAATTAATTTCTCACCTTTTCAATTCAATTAATCCAACAATAATAATTAATCTCATAATTATTTAAGATCATAAAAATACGAGGTGTTACATACTTCCCCCTTACAACAAAATTTCATCACGAAATTCGGAAAAAGTATACCAGGTACAAACAATGTTGAATATATGTTGCACATCGCATCGTTACACTCCCAATTAATCTACTCCGTGCTAGGGGTGGCCATAGGCCCGAGGCCCGCCAAGCCCGCCCAACCCGCCCAATAAAAAAATAGGGCTTGGGTAAGGTAAATAGGCCCGCAAAGCGGGCTTGGCAAAATTTTATAGGCCCGATTTTTTTTCGGGCGGGCTTGGGCATGAATTCTTAAGCCCGATGAGGCCCGGCCCGGCCCGAGGCCCAAAATATATATATATATATATATATCTGTGTGTGTGTTGGGGGGGGGGACTTCTATAAATATAAAAACGTATACCAAGTCTTTTCATGTAAAGTAAGAAACTTTATAAATGGACTTTGTAATATATGGAGTTTAAAACAGATTTTTAATTAAAAAAATTGGTCTTTAAATAAAAAAATAGGTATTTTAATTTAAAAAAAAATCTTTTAATTAACATAATAGGGCCCGATCGGGCGGGCCTAGGTAAAGAGCTTTCAAATCTGGACGGGCTTGGGATTACATAATAAGGCTCGATCTAGGCCCGAGCGGGCTTGGGATAACACTTAATTTTTCAAGCCCGGCCCGAGCCCGACCGGGCCTGCCCAGGCCCGGCCCACAGCCACCCCTACTCCGTGCCACCCATATAGTATGCAATTGAATACCTTTAATAATGAACACTTCACATATGTTCATTTTAAACTCCAAGTTACCCTGTCATGTAGGTTTTTGTCCAAGTCTTATAGTTTTAAGCTTCATTACTTAAAATTTATTTTAGATATATTCCTTGTCTATCCTTATACTATTCTCACCTTAGTAGATTAACCATTTTTTAGATACGCACGATCTCATCTCGCAACGATCGCACACGCGTCGGTTATTGGCGATGTATATACTTCAGATACATTATATACTATAGATATCAACTCATCTCGAATCTTTGCAATAGGATTTATTTCCCCCATCTTTAACTAACGATCTTGAGAACTACAAGGTTTACCGTGCCATACCTTTACTGGCACTATGCCCAAAAGTGAACTTATATGAGTTATTGTACACAAATTTGGCTTGTGTAAGGGACTACTCTCATCCTCCCCTAATATCCAAGGGTACATATATAATTTATTTTTCCAATCATCTGATTAGTTCGCTTGTTCAACCCATTAGTCTTACTCAACCACAACTCACTATCCAAAGACTCGTGAACACTTTTCCATAATCAAAAGACAAAGATCTTGTCCCAAATGGACTCGATATCAAGCTGTACCCCACATAACCTCACTATCTTAATTATAAGGATCTATGCATACTGTCCCTTAGTATGACCAGTCTTAATTGGCATAACGTGAGCTATTTTGGTCAACTGATCCATTATTACCTATATAGTATCGTAACCCCCTTTCACAATAAAATCCTTCGGAATATTCTCCCATTATTACTTCAGAATCCCTAACGGATAAAGAAGCCTCTACTAGTTTCGGATGGTCCACCCTTTTTCCAATGGATAGGTGACCCATTGCAAAATGAATTTAGTCATATTTCTCCTCATTAAATCCCATCACCACTGTCATTTATCACATGATAAATCGTATATTCTCTCAAATGTACCTCTAACCTTGATCCATGTGACTTTTGCCTCACCGGGTGTCACGGGTCCTTCCCTCGCTCCAAAAATCAATTTCTCGTGAAACGTAAGCCTCTAACAAATATTACGGAATAAACTTCAACTCCCCGGGCTAAATGTTGTCGAAATCACATAGCAATCACAATCCTGCCCAATACAATACCATTCTCGTGAGCGTATAATCAAGTTCCGATATCACCACTTATATCTTCATTTACCTTATCCCATATGTTCCGAACGAAAACAAAATCAAGATTCAATTACCTAGGGCACCCATAGACCCCATGCCTTGCTCATTTTTTCACAAATGAATTATATTCTCACATTATAGTGGAATTATGGACTCTCAATTATACTCTCATAAATGTATAATTACTAAGGTACGAATCATATGTACTATCATCCAAACTTCTCTCTAAATCCCGACGTTCGTTAGTTTCATGCGTGGGATGACTCACAAAGAGAAATCCAAACAAGTAACCCTCCTGATACACTATTACCTAACATTGTCGATCGTCGAGATCCGTAAGGCCCCTAGTCCATAACATGTACCTTCCCACAATCTCCGTATATTGACATATTAATCAACGTATGTCCGTAAAAAAAACTTGAAACATGGCGCTCTCACTATCCCAAGTTTTGGCGCTATATTCAACAAGTTATCTCTATCTGCTTGATAAAGAACACAATGTATCCTGAGTCACCTCAGTAAATAAATTCCTACACATCGGGGTCATATATAACTAGGCGGCATACTCACTGGAGTCTACGATATCATGAAATTTTCATATATATATATATATATATATATATATATATATATATATATATATATATATATATATATATATATATAGGACCATCCCTATTTCAAGTGGCACCACACATAAGTAATTTTACTTACCCAGAGTATCCAGCACGATAGTCTTATCACCTAATCTACCATCGTTCAAGCATTCAGTAATTATCACTAAACATTACCATAACAATTTCTATATTACTAACTCAGTCAATAGTAAATTATAATAATAAAATATGCTTTTAGGGCCCACCCATCTCACTCACAGGCGACATCAGAAAGCCCCATTACCCATGATAAATATGTTTGTAACCAGTCTGTTAAAACTAACTTACCCACTAAACTCGACTCGCACGCGAACTTTAATGTTAACAATTAATATATGTATTGTTACACACCATGTCACTTGACCTTATCCTTTTCTCGCAAGGATGAAACAAAACTTCATCAGGCTCACCAATCAGGGTCCCAACACATAGTTTCCAACACGACCCATGAGTATCCATAATCTTTATACATCTAATATTTCACCCCATAGTTGCCCCCTACTCGCTGTGGGAAAAATATTATGTTCTTTACCTTACACGCCCATCATTGAAACATTGGTTTAAATCTCGGGACCTGAATTATGGCCTAACTGGCCACCCTATTTTCTCCTGGGCCTCGTCGACCCTAAATACAGTATACTACTATTACCGAGGACTCTACTGGTCCTGCCCGAACCCACCATTCTCAGGTTGTAACTTATTGGGCTCAATTCTCTAGACCCAATTTCCCCTCTAAAATTCTCACTCATCCAGTTGTTATGCCTAACTGGCATGGTTTATCATTTCTAATCTTATCGTTCTCACTTCTCAACGTGGACACATTCAACCTTAGTAGTCCTATTTTCTACACATAGGGAAAATTCCCGAGAGATTTCTCATCACTAGTCCCATTGACCATCTTTAAAGGTTCTTCTCTCGAACCAGGAAGTATTAGCTCCCAATTGTCCTCCAATTGTCCCTTTGGCTATGCGGGCCTTTCGAAACTATTGGTGGCCTCTACAGCCCTGATTGACTTCATCGTCACTTTGTAGGAAGTTAGTCAATCAAAATTATCTAAATGAGTTCTCTAGTGGTCATACTCTTATTTGGTGTTTCACTAACACCGATAAGTTCAGTTTTACTTTTCGGACAAATTCTCTAACCCTCATGGCTCACTTCTTCTAGAAGTCCTAAAATAACTTGTAAACGTATAACTTTGATTACATCAACATTAGTCATCCTAGCTGTATTTCTCATCCATCCTCGTATTCTGTACACGGTCCTTTATAACTATAAACCCTTTCTATTCTATCCCCCCTTTCCAGGTACGAAATTCGTTAGGTAATTCAACATATCTCTCATAATCGGTCTCTAGCTTACCCACTGTGCTAAGTTCCAAAATTTCACTAGTCTCTGTGTTATAACATCGAATGGAAGACCTCACGATCAAATCGTACCAAAGTGTCTCCTTATACTTCAAACACCCGCCTTTATATGTGGTGATTGACTCTAATCACTTTATGTCGCTCCTAAGAGCCACAAATTTAACTCAAATTTTAATTTTGAGTGTCGCTACACTCCACTCTACACAATTGCCTTCGGATTTTCTACTTCCATTGGCCTGTTACACTTTCTCTCTTTCTCCTCCGCATCTTCACCGATGACTTTTCAAAAGATTCCCACTGATTTCCCCTTATCGACTAGGCTAGATAATCCTTAAAATCGCTAAACCGTTACCTAGGACTGTGCCTGGGGAACTCTTTTGTTTTAGAGTGATAATTCTATTATCATTCGATTAAATAACACTCATCATGAGTTTTGTCACATCCACCATTCCCAAATTACTCTCTGTCTTCTGTCGGGCTTCTTCTTCTGCCGTCCTTCTTACTGCCCTCGCTGGTAGTCCTATAATGTCCGCTGCTCGATGTACAAATGATTTCGTATAGTGAGTCACATCAATTATAATTCATAGTTGAAGAACGTAAGTTACATACATAAGGGAAGACAACAATCCTATAATAAGGCTCTACATAAAAGAACGCTACGCTGAAAACGTAGAAAACCGTACAGATCCTAAGGACATTAGAACCTGATGCTCTGATACCACATGTGACACCTCGCCTAATTAAATACCGGGTGATCATTACTTTATTAAATTAAAGTGAAGAGACCGGTTGGTTCATTCTTAGCATCACCGTCGAAAATAATTTTATTTTATTTATCACCTAATAAATAATTACGCTAAGTGTCAAAAAATTTAATTTTAATTATACCCAAATAATCCGTTAATAAATTTTCATTATTAAAACAAAAACTATTTTCATTCCACCAGAATAAAATAAATACTGAAAAGGAAACAATTACTGAATTAAATGAGACTTGATAAAACATTCTAGTTCAAAGTCTCAAACCAAAAGTGTAATACTACTCAATTCAATAAGAGAAGAAATGCTACTAAGAAAAGTACAATCTCAGAATAACTAAACTGAAAGTGGGCGACACATGCCCTAACTAGAATGTATTAACTAGAACTAAATGGAAAGATAGAAGGATCTATTCCCAATAACCTACAACTTCCATAATAGCTGTAGTTCGCCAAATGATCCATGCGTGTAAGTTTGGTGGCAACTCTGTGACTGGGCACTTGATAAATAATATATATATATATATATATATATATATATATATATATATATATATATATATATATATATATATATATATATATATATATATATATATATATATATGTATGTATGTATGTATGTATGTATGTATGTATGTATATAGCAAAAGAGAGGGAAATGGCAAGAAACGGGTCAGAGACCGAGTTGTAAAAATATTTGTTTTAGCAAGTATTTAAAACTGCAACGAAGAAAGTATTATGTGCATGTTAGTTTCTAACTCTCACATGAGATTCTCACCTCTCCACTATTGTGCATGCCTAACGTAAATTTAACCCAACATAGTTATTTATTTCACTCTCAACTAGGCCGTAACCTTGTACTTCTAACTATATATCAAGGAGTATCCCGTATTGCCCATACAATACGTTATTAAAATAGATTATCCCCCATAACTAAATTCCATTATATTCCCCGTTCGAATGGGTAAACCTTTATTTTCTAAAATCATTCTATTTCTCATTATTATTATATCTACTAATTTCACATAGTAGAATTTTCCCAAGTTTATTCATATATATAGTCACATCATCCCTATATGTGTATACTACACTTGCACCCCTTGGTTAATACCACTTGGCACAAAGAAATTATTATTATTACTATAGCTACTGGTTTCACCAAGTAGAACTATCCACAAGCACATATATACATATAATCACCACATCCACACACACACACACACACACACACACACACACACATATATATATATATATATATATATATATATATATATATATATATATATATATATATATATATATATCATGTACTGGTGCATCCCTCACTGTATAACGACAATTGGTTCGGCGTCTCTCACGAACCCTAAATCTCATAACACAAATATTGTAGGCGAGCATACTCATCAGCCAAATGGATCACACACATACCTACGCTCCCTTTCAGACGTCGAAACTATCCTATGTACCAGATATCACGTATCTAAGTTCATATGCTCTGGGTACAAGTCAAATATCCCCCCATTGGGTCACCCAGGATAAGACTGTCCACTATGCGAAATCTCCTCCCGATAGCAAGCAACATAGGTATGACATACACACAAATACAATCATATAATAGGCATTCTCACATCCTATTAAAAATCAAGGTATTCACCAAACCCATACATGTATTTTCCATATGCAGTATTTTCTCATTACTACTTATAATATTATTATCTCGATTATTCTTTCCCTCAGAACTTCCATGGTTAACTCACTTTTCCAAAATATTTAAGGTATTACTCTACGAATATCCCCTAACAATACTGCGCTATGATAAAATCATCAAACGATAGTTTTCCTCACTCAAAATATCTATACAAATCGAATTGAACTAACATAGGATCTTTTTTCCAGATTTTGAACCTGTCGTTCAAACTAGAATGGAGTTCGTTTGAACGAAATGCATTCTCGTTCTAACGAGACTCAATCTCGTTCAAACGAGATGGAGCAAAATCCTCCCTTACCGGACCTGTTACGTTTTTCACCTGCTACAGTTCGTCTTCCTTAGAAATTCCGTCCTAAAACCTATAAATTCTTCAACCCTATCACCAAAATAGTAACTTAATTGATCTCATAACATGCCTCAATGATTTCTAGCAACTTAGATCCATTGAATCTTTACAATACATCAATTAAATATGAAATCCCCAAATTGAACCATTAGAACCCTAGTTCTTCAATTTTCAATTTAAGACCCATTAAAACTCAGATTTGTTTCTCAATTTCAACATATAATTTTGGGATTTCTATTCTACAACCAAAGGGATTCAATTCATCATCAAAATTCTCTCAATCGCTGATTTAGGTTCTCTAAATTCACCCAAATAAATTATACATCTTGTATTTGATTCCTATATTAACATGAGCACAATTATTGCTAATAGAAAGAAAGTAATAAACACTTGACTCAATTTTGATGGTCTGATCCATTGATGAAATTGGTGTAGGTTTGTTCGTCATCTCACGATCTACACTTTGGTGGGATTTTTGGTGTATGCTCTTGAGTTATGCACGAAGAACTCCTATGGCTTCTTCTTCCTTCCTCTGTGCCTTTTTCTTTTCTCTCTCATAAGTTTAGAATTGATAACTCCCTTCTAACCCACTTACCTCTATATTTATTTTCCTAATTTTCGTCCATAATATTTCCTCAAAAATTCAATGGACAAAAATACCCCTACGGGGTGTCGGTTAGGCCTAAAAACATCTAGGAGTCCAAATAAAATATCCGGGTAGAGTTTTCTGACTATATCGACTCTTATGGATTCAATGGCATGCTCAAAATTACCGTACGAGTTACTTAAAAATAATTTACTTCTTTGATCCATTAAATTAGGCCCAACACGACTCACACACGCGTGCCGACATAATATACCAAACTTTCACATTTTACATTCACGACAATTTATAAAATTCCATAGTGTCATATTACATCACCGCACAATAATATTCAATAATTTTCATCAATAAGTATTAACCCTTGGCACGCTAGTTAATAATTATTTTAATCCGGATTAATTAACTAACAAATTAAATTCTCACCTTTTTAATTTAATTAATTCAACAATAATAATTAATCTCATAATTATTTAATATCATAAAAATAAGGAGTGTTACAAAGTTCGATAGTTTTTGAGGTAACATAGTCACCTTGTGGGGAATCAAAGCAAATTCTGACCATATTGAGGCCATTATAACCATTCAACCATCCAAGAATGTTAGAGACGTCCAAAAATTAACTATGATGCTTGCAAAACTTAAATGATTCATCTCCAAAAATTCTAAGAGATGTCTCCCTTTCTTTTAGCTATTAAGGAAGGAGAAGAAAGGGGTTGGAACGATGAAATATCAAAGGAACTTCAAGAAATTAAACTCTACCTAAGTCGACCTCATCTATTCACGGTTCCAAATTTGAGGGATCTATTCTATATGTATTTTTTGGTGTTGGACCATGCATTCGACTCAGTCTTGGTGTGTGATGAAGAAGGGCGTCAAGCCCCAATTTACTACATTATTTAAGGAATTATAAACACCTAGATGAGCTATCTCCCATTTGAAAATTAAGCCTATTCATTGGTAATAACTTTACACAATCTGGATCACTACTTTAAAGCCCTAAATATTTGACTTACGTGAGTCTACACTTTTTAAATGTTTTAATTAATTGGATATTTTGCCAAAACCGATTTTTGTTTGAGTTTTACTATATGCTTCTAGTCTACCTTCTGTTTGCTAGATGTTAGGATACCTTTTACAGCTGAAGGTTTAGTTGTTAGGAGCTTTCGATTTTACACCCATAGGTTTAATAATCATTAGTTTACATCACCTATTTAACATGTAGAACCCATTAGGATCTATAGATTTAATAATTACCTACCTATAGAGTTAATACCAATTGTAACATTTAGAAAATGGATAAACTTTCTTCAAACCTATTTTAGATTTTACTACTTTCGTCCTATAGCTTAGGATAATTTGTTATGTGATCCATTAGGTTCAATTTATTATCTTTGACCAACACAGTTTAATGGTTTTATCGAGTATAATTCTATAAGACTTAAAATATAACTTATTAGATACCGGTTGTTATATAATTTTAGCCTTAGGTTTTTATATATATGGAATACCCCATAATTTTGAGGGCTTTATTTATGAATATTGTATAAGATTTTAATAATATTATTATTTTATTGATCGGGATATTAATATTATATTTATTTTTATTTGAAATGAATCGAATATTTAAATTCAAATTTAAGACATTCTGTAATGGTTTAAATATGTAAAGTTGATAATTTTTAATCAAAGGGCTATATAGTAATATGCATTAGCTTAGGCTCCAAGTTAGGGATTGAGAGATGGTCTATATAAGGAATATTATGGTTGATTATAAGGAAAGGAAGATGAAAAATAAAGGACAAAAATGAAATCAAAAGAATAAAAAACGAGTGGAATAAGAAGAACCAATTTGAAGTGTTTAGATCTTCTTTTTGAGTGCATTCAGATGAGATTTGAGAAAAATCCAAAACACATACCTGACTCAATTTTTCATATAGAATCCAAATCTGAAGTCGGATTTGGTATTTGGATAATGATTGGATTTGTATGAATTTTAAATACAACCCTGCAATGGTGGTTTTTGACTCGCTTGAGTTAATTTCGTTCTTCCGCGGTTAATTTTGTGTGCTGCACTTATTCAATCTTAATTGTATATTTTTATCCATGCTACGTGTTGCATTTATATGTATTGTATGCTCGTATATTATATTCTTTCTTGCACCTATTTTGTATATGTTATTTTCATGCCGTGTAGTTTGGGTAACGAAGCTAGTTGATTTTACAAGCATGTTTGCATTGTAGAAATGGGTAGAAAATATGTAAACTTGATTTATGGGAATTGAATATGAAATTAATTTTAATTAGGAGAATGATATTATGATGATTAGTATTAACGAATTAATAGGCATTCCTTAACGAAACCACCTGCTGGACGGGGTGTGCTATAGGCTACTATTTTGTCTATTATCGAAAGACTAGGCCATGAACCCTGATTGGTGAGTATACCAAGTTTTATTATGGAGGTGGTGCCAAGATTTTATGGTCGTGATGCTTGTTTATGATGGGTCATGTGCCCAAATTATGTTATTAATAATGGGAAGGCATTGGATTGTTCTGAGGATAATTAACAGGATAGTAGACGATAGTCTATACCATACAATGGGAAGTGTGGCGGGAATTTTGATATTGGTTTTCGGGTTGTGTAGTGCTAAGTTAAGATCATAGGTGGTGATTATATTATTGGAATTTTAATTTGAGTGTTCATATTGCATACACTCTTGTATATGATGCACGCACACACGAGTATATGTAGTTATACTTGGAACATTTATAGGGGCTACTGAGTCTCTCGCTTACCCCCCCCCCCCCCGCCCCATAGTTTATTGTGCTTCAGGTTTGGTGAAATATGATATTTATGGCATCATTGGGATTGGGAGCGTCGTCAGAGGCTTTGTTATTTATTTTCAAAATTTAAATATACCGCACTATTTATTGTAAATTGTTTTGTAAAAGGACATTAGAGATTTAATAAATAGAGACATTCTATTCATTTTATTTATTTATTTATATTTTCGCAAATTTATTATCAATCTAAATGGTATTTTTGTAAAAAAAAAAATTCTTTAATTTATCAATATTTTCAGTAGCCCCTAACGGGTTGTTACAAATTGGTATCAGAGCATAGGTTATTCGTATTCTCGGGCTTGGGGTTATTGGCTTGTTAAATTTTTCATGGAGAGAGATTTTATTTATGTGTCTCTTATTTGGGTGATGTCTAAATCTCTTTGAATTTAATGGAAGAAAATTTAGGGGTGAATTTCGAGGACAAAATTCCTTTTCAAGGGGGGAAGTATGTAATACCCCGTAACTTTGAGGGATTTATTTATGAATATTGTATAAGAGTTTAATAATAATATTATTTTATTGATCAGGATATTGATATTATATTTAGTTTTATTTGACATGAATCGAATATTTAAATTCAAATTTAATGGGCTTTTGGACATTTTGTAATGGTTTAAATATGTAAAGTTGATGATTTTGAATTAAAGGGCAATATAGAAATATGCTATAGCTGGGGATCCAAGTTAGGGCTTGAGAGAGGGGCTATATAGGGAATATTATGGTTGATTATAATGAAAGGAAGATGAAAAACATAGAACAAAAATGAAATCAAAAGAGTTAAAATTGAGTGGAATGAGAAGAGCTAATTTGGAGTGTTTAGATCTTATTTTTGAGTGCATTCGGATTAGATTTGAGAAAAATCGAAAACACATACCTGACTCAATTATTCATGTAGAATCCAAATCTGAATTTAGATTGGTGATTTATATAATTCTTAGATCATATTTTTATGAGTTTTTAAAACAAGCATATAATGGTGGATTTTGACTCGCATGTGGTAGTTTCATTCTCCCATGGACAAATTAGTGTGCCACACTTATTCAATATTGAATATATATTTATGTTCTTGCTATGCGTTGTATTTATATGTATTGTATGCTCGTATATTATATTCGTTCTTTCATCCATTCTGTATTTGTTATTTTCATGCCGTGTAGTTTGGGTAACAAATTTAGTTGATTTTACGAGCATGTTGGATTATAGAAACGGATAGAAAACATGTAAACTTGATTTATGGGAATTGAATATAAAATTCCTTTGGGAGAATGATATTACGATTATTAGTATTGGAGAATGCATAGGCATTCCTTAACCAAACCAGCTACGAAACGGGGTATGCTGTCGGCTACAATTTTATTTATTATCCAAAGACTAGGCCATGAACCTCGATTGGAGAGTATGTTAAGTTTTATTATAGAGGTATGTCTGTTTATGATGGGTCATGTGTCCAATTTATGTTTTTTTTTGGGGGTGGGATGGGGGGGAGCATTGGATTGTTTCTGAGGAAAATTAACAGGATAGTATACGGTAGTCTATACTGTACTATGGGAAGTGTGGTGGGAATTTTGATATTGGGTTTGGGGCTGTGTAGTGCTGCGGTGAGATCATAGGTGATGATTTTATTATTGAGATTTTAATTTGAGTGTTCATATTGCATACACTCTTGTATATGATGCACGCACACACAAGTATGTGTAATTACACCCATAGTTTATTGTGTTTCAGGTTTGGTGTGAGATAATATTTATAGCATCGTTGGGATTTGGAGCATCGTTAGAGGCTCTGTATATTTATTTTCAAAATTTAAATGCACCGCACTGTTTATTGTAAATTGTTTTATAAAAGGACATTTGAGATTTAATAAAATTGAGACACTCTATTCATTTTATTTATGTATTTATGTTTTCGCAAATTTATTATCAATCTAAATGGTATTTTTGTATATAAAATTTCTTAATTTATCAATATTTTTCAGTACCACCTTCCGAGGTGTTACAGTATAGGATGGAGTCTTTAGGCTCTTGTCATTTGAGGTGACCGAAGTTGTGCCCATTAGGAGACCCATTGAATTTTGCCTTAATATCATAGTTTCTTACCCTTAGTTGTCTAATAGCCTTAGGAGCCTTTTGTTTATGATGGATTGTATAAGGAGTTGTTTCCCATTAGTTCATTACAAGTTATAAATTTCATCCTATTATAAGATTCAGACATGTTGGTAAATTTGTTTTCTTTGTTAATTAGATATTAATAACCGAGTAATCCATTTTTTGAGAAAATATTCGCTATAGGTTTATACTTTAAACCATTAGAGTTAATAGATTGTCTATAGACTTGTACCATAGGATTATATCTTTTAGGATTTTTTTCCCCTTTAAACCATTAAGAGATTTTGGTTTATTGCTTTTACAAATGTCATAATATATCCATTAGAGATTATTGTAACGAACTTAAATACCATCAATTATATTCTTTAGATGGTTTTAGGTATTGATAACAATGTTGGCTTCTTATGAAAGGTATTTACCGAGTAACTTCTTATGGCCCTTAACATCATCTTTTGTAAAGTTCTTGACCTTTAGTTCATTTAAGATGATCTCAACCCTCCATTGTCATTAGAGTTTCTAGAGTGTTTAGTCCCTTACTATAAAAATTCCTTTACACGGTTTATTAGGGTTATTTAGTTAAGTTAGTCATTTTTCTAGTGTGAGCAACACATAGGGTCAAATTATTTTTCAGAGAGAGTATAGAGACTTAGAGAGCGATATGCAGTGTGTGTGTATGTGTGTGTGTGTGTGTGTGCATGAGAGAGAGAGAGAGAGAGAGAGAGAGAGAGAGTATTATTTTGATTCACACATTGTGGTTTAATTTATTATTTACTCTTCTAATTTAGTTTTGGTTGGAAAAACTCCAAACTATCTTACACATCATCTCAAGAAGAGATTGAAGTATTGGGTTGCTGTAGAGAGAGTTTTGTGCTTTATTCTCCATATGTTTTTCTAAAAAACTAAACTCTCTTAGTTATAATTAGATCCGAATTTTTACTTCATATTTTTGGGGTCTAAATATTCTGATTTTTGTGTTACATGGTATATGTTGTTTAAAATAAGAAATCTCTCCGGGTCTTGAATGTTTGCTGAATATCTTTTACAAATATGTTTTTCTTAGGTTTTTTAAATTGTTTTTAACAATTCTCTCATTATATATGAATGTATATTTTTAGAGAGGGAGAGAGAGAGAGAGAGAGAGAGAGAGAGAGAGAAAACATATATTATAGTGAACATTTTGTGTCTCCGTGTTGAATGTTATACATATTGCTTAGAAATGAATTTTTAGAATAAAAATGATAATAGTATTTGAATTATTTCTTGAATATTACATGATGTCGTTTTATGCTTATTATGATAATTTCTCTATTTTTGTTAGTAAAAATATTTTACTTAGACATATGCATATATAATTTTTCTTTTATGGAATTTCTTGAAAATATTTTTGTGAAAAGAAAAATGTTGAAATCGATTTTTTCGAATTATGCTTGAATGTTTATACATATTTACATCTTTGTCAATCAATATTATTGTAAGGACATTTTCTCATGTCCAACATGTTACATTTGTGTATGTCGTACGCCGCTACATTTGTCACGTCACCTCAAGATCTCACTCGATGGCCTCAATCCGAATTTCGGGAATCAAGATTTTATTATCTCCATCATGTGTCCCTCATATGCCTCAACGACTTCACGTTCCATGATTTTAGGGACTTTATGCAAGTGGTACGCAAGAGAAGTCAAAACAGTGCAACAAGGCTTGATAGGGATGTTCAAGGGAAAATTGGTAATTTTACAGCCACCGTCCGGAGGACCGGTCAACTGGAAAGTTGAAGAGCTCATCGCAACAAAGATACTGGAAGAAACGGTACCTCAATTCGAGCTACGGTGAACAAGTTATGGCTCGTTGAAAATGGAGTTATTTCCAAGAAAAACCTTGGAATTTTTTTAAGTGCTGAAAGCCCCTTTTACCAGCCATTGTCCCCGAACCCAGCTCGAATCGGTTCGGGGGGAGAACCGGTTTGCGGGTTACCCGAACCGGTTCGGGGTCCATGTACGCTGGATAGAATTTCAGTGTTTTAAATTGGTGGAACTCTTCATTTGTTTTCCTATTTAAACCACCTACGGGGGAGCAGTTTTGCAAGACTTTAGAAGACGTTTTTTAGAGTCCCAATTACTCTAGTCTTCATATTTTTTGAGTCCCAAGACTCATGTTTTGATTCACACAATTGTCAATCCTTTGTGAATCTTTTTGGTAACCCAAGAACACAACCTTGTGTTCATTCAAACCTTTATGGAGAGATATTTGCAACCGAGGGTTGCGTGTCATTGCTGAGGGAGTCTCTACAAATTTTTATGACTGCGTGTCATTGAGGAGTGTTGCGGTTCTTCCTTTGTTGATTGGACTGAGGTTCATGTGAGTTCGCTGCGTGTGGATTCATTGCTGACGACACCGACCGACGCCTGCGGGTATTCGTGTGTCACTGTATTTCATTGTAATCCGTGTAAGTTACGATTTACTTATTATAGTGAAATAAAAGGTTTTGCCCTGCTGGGATTTTTCCTTAACTTTGTGTCGCATGCTTTATTTATGGTTTGACACACACACACGTAGTTGTTTGTTTATGGGCTGTTTCTAAATAGACTCGAATTAAATAACAGTTACTTGGAATCTTGCGAATTTAAATTTAAATCAAAATATTACACTTTTCAGATTGGTATCAGAGCAGGTTACGCTAATTTATCTCGTATTCCTATTTTTCGCAAAATCGTGTGATATTGATTTTTTTAAAAAAATCAGTTTTGTGAAAATTCGCATTTTTTCCTATGGAGCACTTATATAATCAGATGCCTATTTTTGACGGGTTTAATTATGCTTACTGGAAAGCTCGTATGAAATCGATTTTAAAATCTATTGACGAGCGTGTTTGGATGCTTTGTGAAAATAGTTGGACTCCTCCCACGGTCACTTCTAATAACATCACCACTTTAATACCAGTGTCAGCCTGGACTGAAGATGATTATAAGTTGTCCAATTTTAATTCCCGTGGTTTGAGTGCTATTTCTAGAGCTGTCTCTCCTGATGAGTTTCGCCGAATTATGACGTGAACCACGTCTAAAGAGGCTTGGGATGTTTTGAAATTGACACATGAGGGTACGAACGCGGTTAAAGAATCAAAATTACAAAACTTGGCCACCCAATTTGAAACTATCACCATGTCTGAGTCCGAATGCTTTGATGATTTTTATGCACGTTTGTCACACATTGTTAACAAAAGTTTTAATTTGGGTGAAGTGATTGATAACACGCGTGTTATTAAAAAGATTTTGATATCTCTCCCAAAATGCTTTATTCCTAAAGTCACTGTTTTGAACTCTTTGGGAAATTTGAAATCACTTAAGTTGGAAGAACTTGTAGGAGATCTTCAAACCTATGAGATTGACATGTTTCCCAAATCCATTAAGGCTAAGGATAATGGCATTGCTTTAAAGACTCATTTTAAGAAAAAGAAAGAAAAAGTTTGTGAGTCTGATTCTGAGGGAGATTTTGATTTTAATGATATGGCCGTGTTTGCGAAAAATTTTAAAAAATTTCTCAACATGAACAAAAATAATTCTTCCAATAAAAAGAATTTTTTTGAGAGAAATAAAAGGAAAGGAAAGGCCAAAGAAAGTGGTGAGAGGGAAAAAGATAATGACTCCGATGAGGAGTGTGAGGAAGATTTTGAGAACGTCACTTGTTTTGAATGTGGGGGTAAGGGACATAAGTCATTTGAGTGTCCTACGTGGCTTAGAAAGAAAGTAGCCATGCCTGCCACACTTAGTGATAGTGAGGGTGATGAGACTAGTGGTGAGAAGTTTTTAGCTTTATCTAGTCGTGTGAGCACACCCACCTTGTCTCACGAGAGTGCACACGAGAGCGATGATAGTTATTTGTGTTCTTCGAGTGAGGGAGAAAGTGAAAGTGAGAGTGGAGATGAAAGTGAGCTCCAAAAATCCTTTAGAGATTTGTACACCGAGACCTTGAAAACAAAGAAGTATAATCGTGATTTAGGTCGTCGGGTTTTAGATTTGGAGAGAGAGAAGGAGGTTTTGAGAAAGGAGAAGTGTGATTTGACCCACACGTTGTCTAGTCTAACGACACGTGTATCCCAACTCGAGAGTGAGCTCGAACGTGCCAGGGAGGTCAAAGTCAATTTTGTGAACGCACCTAAGAAGGTTGAAAATGTGGTTCATAAGGGTAAAGGTGAGAAGTTATGAATAAGTCATGACGGTGCTTCTTCTTCCCAATTAGCACCCGAGCCGGTTCCAACTTTAGTGTTTGATTCACGTGAGTCTCATCCTAACCCACCTAGGCATCCCATTCCTATTTGGAAAATGCGTCCTAGAGTGTTTGAGAAAGGTGTTCTAAGGCCTATTTATGTTTGCTCACATTGCAAAAGGAGATGACACCTTAGATAATTTTGCTTTAAGTTGGGGTATGTGTCACGTTTTGCTTCTACACGTGTTTCTGGCACACATGCACCCACACCTGTTACTTTACATGCTCCCGGAGACTACATGAGAGAGTTTGCACATTTAGGAGAGCAAGTTAAGTTTTTAGTCAAAACTTCACAAGAATTAATGGAGGTTTTTCATAAGTTGTCACCACCTTTGGAAAACCCCTCCGCACCTAATGATTGAGGTTTGACTTGTTTACTAGCATAGGGTGATTTTCATGATGTCATTGTTTGCCTATTGCTAGTATGTATCATTTTTGTATGTTATTTTTTGAAAAATACAAAAAGATTTTAGTTTGTTAAAATTTTGAGAAAATCCAAAAAGATTTTTGTATTTTGTTTGCACCGTTTATGGATGAACACTTTGGATGACCGAGTCACAACATCATTCCATTATTTTCATGTGACTATTTGATAGTGTTCTGAGACAATAGGCCAATTCATCCCTGTGCTTTATAATGTTTGGAGTCATTAAGATGTAATTAAGTTTTACTTCCTACATGTTTGACTCATGTTTCCTTTATTGCAGACATGCATGGATTTGTTTGATTATTGTGCTTGTCTTATCACATGTTTGGTTGGGTGTTTTCACTTCAATCCTGTCCTTAAAACGAACCATGCACGATAAAATTTTGATAAGGATATTGTGCATATAAAAACCATTTTGTGAGTTTGTGTGCTTTGTTTGAAAATGGGGAAGGGTTGCGAAAGGTTCATTTTGCCTTTGCGAATACTAAGCCACTGTTAAATTGGACCTAAAAAATGGAGGAATTTTTATTATCCGGGGTCCAAAGAGGTTTAAAAGAGCTCGAAAAAATTTAAAGGCAATAAAAAGAAATTCATGCCAAATTATGGGCCATTTAGGTTTTTGCACCAATTCTCCAAAGTTTGAGAATTTAGATTACCTCTAAAACAAAATATATATGAGGGTGTTTGGTTGGAGAACTAAAACGGGTTTGCACGTCCTTGTATTGCTTGATAATGCGCTACATAGTTTTGGACGTTATTGGTGTGGAAATCATTTGACTTTGATTTGTATAAGATGATGTCATCTAAATTCAACAAATTTTTACACCTAAGGATACTGTTGATGCTCATTCGTTAGGGGTAAACATATGCATCGTGCACATATGATTGATTGAGTTTATTTACCTATCGAATGTGTTCACACCCATTCATTCCGTTTCCATGACTTGGCTGTTTGAGTTTAAATCCATGGTGTGATTTTTGTATCATATTTTTTTTTTCAAATTGGTATCTTATTTTTGTTCGAAAATTTTTTGAAAAATTCAAAAATAGTTTGTGAAGATTTCTTTGAGCATCTCCTTGCAAGAGCACGTTTGTCATTTGATTGATGTCTTGATTTGTATACCGTAACACCCCGATTTTGCTTGTTTGATTCATTCTTCTTATTTGTCTATTTGGGGACATCATAAAAAGGGGGAGAAAGAATTATCATTTCATGGGGGAGTTTTAATTTTGGGGGAGTTTTTGAGATTTGACTAATGCGTTCATCATATATTGGTATCTATGTTTATCTCATTTCAAACTCGATACGTCACTTGGTATTTTTTATTTATCTCATGTGTGTAGGTACTTCATTGATGATCTCTAAATTGCACAGCCTGATGAGAAAAGATTTGAGATTCCTGAAGATTTGAAGAACAAACGATGAAGACTATTTATTTGTACCTTTTCCAGTTTTGGGTTCATGGGAGGGTAGATTTGTATAGGCAATTTCGTATTTGATAATTTGGATTTTGTACGTATGTACCGACATAGACATAGGGTGTGATTTGTAAGGACATTTTTCTCATGTCCAACATGTTACATATGTGTATGTCGTACGCCGCTACATTTGGCACATCACCTCAAGATCTCACTCGATGACCTTAATCTGAATTTCGGGAATCAAGATTTTATTATCTCCATCATGTGTCCCTTATCTGCCTCAACGACTTCACGTTCCATGATTTTAGGGACTTTAGGCAAGTGGTACGCAAGAGAAGTCAAAACAGTGCAACAAGGCTTGATAGGGATGTTCAAGGGCAAATTGGTAATTTTACAGCCACTGTCCGGAGGACCAATCAACTGGAAAGTTGAAGAGCTTGCCGCAACAAAGATACTGGAAGAAACGGCACCTCAATCTGAGCTACGGTGAACAAGTTATGGCTCGTTTAAAATGGAGTTATTTCCAAGAAAAACCTTGGAATTTTTTTAAGTGCTGAAAGCCCCTTTTACCAGCCATTGTCCCCGAACCCAGCCCGAATCGGTTTGGGGGGGCGAACCGGTTCGTGGGTACCCGAACCGGTTCGGGGTCCCTGTATGCTGGATAGAATTTCAGTATTTTAAATTGGTGGAACTCTTCATTTGTTTTCCTATTTAAAGCACCTTCGGGGGAGTAGTTTTGCAAGACTTTAGAAGACGTTTTTGAGAGTCCCAATTACTCTAGTCTTCATATTTTTGAGTCCCAAGCTCATGTTTTGATTCACACATTTGCCAATCCTTTGTGAATATTTTTGGTAACATAAGAACACAACCTTGTGTTTGTTCAAACCTTTGTGGAGAGATCTTTGCAACCGAGGGCTGCGTGTCATTGCTGAGGGAGTCTCTACAAAGCTTTATGGCTACGTGTCATTGAGGAGTGCTGCGGTTCTTCCTTTGTTGATTGGACTAAGGTTAATGTGGGTTCGATGCTTGTGGATTCATTGCTGACGACACCGACCGACGCCTGCGGGTATTCGTGTGTCACCGTATTTCATTGTAATCTGTGTAAGTTGCGATTTACTTATTATAGTGAAATAAAAGGTTTTGCCCTGCGGGGATTTTTCCTTAACTTTGTGTCGCATGGTTTATTTATGGTTTGACACACACACACACACTTAGTTGTTTGTTTATGGGTTGTTTCTAAATAGACTCGAATTAAATAAGGGTTACTTGGAATCTTGCGAATTTAAATTTAAATCAAAATATTACACTTTTCAATTATGAATTAATATTTAAAAATCTGCTTTGTTAGTTTCTTTAGAAAAAATAATTTCTCGATATTTGCATTGTGATTTTATTTATGGTATCAGATATGAATCTTATTTTGTGCATATATATATTCTGTTTTATAACCATTTGTGTTGATGTGAGTTTTTAAGAGCAAGTTTTATAACTGCACAATGTATTTTTTATTTGGCTTATCCTGTTACACATACATTGCACCATCATGACTGCTTTTACATATTCAAAAACAAAATTGAAGACTATTGGGAAGATTGAAGAATCGTTGAAGATAAGGATCTATTGTTGAAGAAGAAGGATGAACAGTGGATACTGAGGGAAGATTACTTCCCATGGGAGGTGTCAAAGTCTGCCGTTACTATAGAAGACTTGAAGAACTTCACGTCATACTTAGTGAGCTAAGTAGTTTGTAAGTCTTATCGTGTCTGCCAAATTTTGTACGCTACTGAAATAGAGGTTTTTCCCTAAAGGGATCTTTCCTCCTTCTTCGCGTATTTGCTTGCCTGGATTGAAATATTTAATTTGGACTACATCACTGCATGCATACTAAATTAATTCAATATATTTTTCCTAAAATTGAATTTGTGTGAGTTTGTCCAAAGATAGGAATCAATCCATATAATCTCTGCATTCTCAAAATTGTATGAGAGCTGGTTGCACTAAAATATTGTGTGATCCTTTTTATAAAAAGAATTTGATATCAATTTTTAAATTAGTGATCTTTAAAAATTTGGATTTTGTGGATAATTTCTATAATAGGATGATGATTTTTGATGGTCAGATTATGTATACTGAAAAGCTAAGATGAGGTTTGCCTTAAAATCTATTGATGAAAGAGTCTGGCTTGTGTGTGAAAGAGGGTGGACACCACCTAGTGTGCCCAACGACAATGTCGAAACTCCAAAAACTTTCTTCGCATAGACAAAAGAAGATTTTAAATGGACCAATTTATCTCATGTTGTTTAGGTGACATTATTGGAGCCGTTATTCCTGACAAGTTTCACCGCATCTTGACATGCACTACGTCTAAAAAAGCTTGGGATACCTTCTAGCTCCCTCTTGAAGGTACCAATGCTGTGAAAGCCTCTACGCTGCAAAATCTCACCACATAATTTGAGATACCATGCTAGAGTCTAAGTCGTTTGATAATTTTATGTACAATTATTTGATATTGTAAAATCTAGTTTTGATTTAGGTGGGAAAATTCCTTAAACGCGTGTAATTAAATAGATTTTAAGATCAATTTCGGACCGTTTTATTCCTAAGATTACCGTGATTAATTCATTGGGAATATTAGATACAATTAGGTTAGAAGAACTCGTAGGAGACCTTCAAACATATGAGATCAACATGTTTTCCCAAACTATTAAAACTCAGAAAAAGAGAATTTCATTAAAAGTTCAATCTAAAAAGAAGCAGGAAGTGTCTTCTGACTCTAGTATGATCTTGACTTGGATGATTTAGCCGTTTTTTAAAAAATTTGTAAAAATATCTCAAACCTAGAAAAGAAAATACTTCCAAAGAAAATAAGATCTTTGAGAAAGACAAATAATATAAATCGAGCAAGAAAAATTTTGAAAAAGAAAGAAAATATTACACTAAGAAAGATGAAGAGAGTTGTTATGAGTGCGAGGATAAGGGTCACAAAGCTCACAAGTGTCCTTCGATCTTAAAGAAATAAGGCAAGGGAAAAGTTTCCTTTAATGTCACGCTTAGTGATAGAGATGTCGAGAAGGTGGATTCCAAGGAAGAATCACTGCATGGACGTAACTTCACCGCGTTCATGGCTAGCCATATTAGTACATCTATTGCACCTCACATATATGAGGAAGCTTCTAAACATGATGAACTCGATAGTGAGTCTAGTCATTCTGGATAGATTGAGGGAGAGAACATTTTGAGTGAGAACGAGAGTGACCTTCAAAGTTCTTACGCCGAGTCCTTTAAAATAAAGAAACAAATTAAAGGTTTAGTGCTAAGAGTTTTATATTTAGAGAATGAGTTAAAATTGGTGAGAGAGAGAGATTCCTTGATGATAATTTCTTTAGAAGAAAAATTCATTTTAGTAGAGATAAAAAATGGTGACTTGACCAACAAAGTGGATAGTCTTATGAGATATCTTGAAGCATCCCTGGAGATTTGTGAGAAACTTGAAACCCTTGTATCCAATCTCAAGAAAGATCTTGAAATTCCCTAAGAGGTCAAGGTTACTACAGAGGATACATCGAATAAGGTTGAAAATATGCTCATAGGTCCCACTTTATGCTTTAGGGAGAGGAAAAGAATATGTTATGTCCGTGTATCCACTTCACATACTGCATCAAAATTAGTTCCAAAATATATGGTAGATCCTCATGGGCCTCGACCTAGATCACAAAAGATATTTCAACCTAAGAAAGAGAACCAAAGTAGACCCAAACAATTCTATGTTTACACCTATTACAAGAGGATAGGTCACCTTAGGGAATTTTACTACAAGTTAGGTAGAACTAGGAATACCCAAACATCCGTGCACTGCCATAGGGACTTTTCTAGTCTTAGAGAGCAGGTTGAGTTCATAGTCGCGACTTCACAAAACTTAATGGAATAATTTCAATGGATGTCTATGTTGTTTGAGAATGATTCTAATGCTCCAACTAGAGCCAACAATGACAAGAGAAAACAAAAGGTTTCCTCCACTTGGTTACCTACGCAAGACGAAAAAGCCCTTGTTATGCATGTTTCTCTCAAGGTTTAAAATACTTCCCAATGTTATTTTGATAGTGGGTTCTCTAAGAACATGAATGGTGACATATTATTTTTTACCAACATTGAGGATCACAGGGAAGATAAAGACAAATTTGGATATGGGATTAGGTTAAGTATTTTAGGATGTGGATGTGCAGTAACCAGGATTTCATAAACTAGACAATGTGTTACGCGTAAAAGGGTTGAAAGAGAACTTCATTAGCTTAAGACAACTGTACAATGAAAAATTTGTGGTAAAGTTTGACCGGTCCGAATATAACGTATATGATCAATATGGTTAACTTTTACTATAAGGAGTGACAATCGAAGATAATTGATATGGGATCATTCCCAAATCCTCCTTTATGTGCAAAAGTCCCACATTCTCCTCTATAGACCTTTGGCATAAATGACTAGGTCATGTGAACTTTAGAGATCTTAAGATATTAGTGAAAAAGGACCTAATTCGTGGCTTATTGTCAATTGGGAAACTGATTTCCTCAGTTTGTGGACCTTGCCAACATGGAAAAAAAATTTGAAGTCCCCATCAGAAATTGAATACCATTACCACCACACATGTTTTAGAGTTGACTCATATGGATCTTATGGTTACTACTCGCACGAAAAGTTTGGGCATTAAGAGATACATTCTTGTGATGGTCGATGACTTTTCTAGATACTCTATCATGAGGTTTCTTAGAAAAAATTTAGATGCAGTTGAGTTCTTAACAACCAAGTGTCGTATCTTACAAAACCATAATGGTGTCACTATTAATCAGATGTGTAATGACAATGTCACTGAATTTAAAGAAGCCAGAGTGGATAGCTATTATGATGGAATGGTAATCAAATCTGAGTTTTTGGTTGTACGTACTCCTCAACAAAATGGGATAGTTGAGAGGAAGAACCAGAAAATACAAGAGATGGATAGATACACGGTTGTTGGAGAAACGTGCGCAGACACTTTTAGGAAAAGGCGATGAGTACCACATGCCATATGATGAATAGGGTATATCTTCGTCTGCATATGCTACACACGACATATGAGTTTTGGATAGGGAAAAAGTCCAACCTATTGTATTTTTGTGTCTTTGATCACTTAGGAAAGTTTGAATCCCAAAGCTATGAGGGGATATTTTTAGGTTATTCATAATAGAGTAGGGCTTATAAGGTGTTTAACCTTACAAGCTCTAAGTTTATGGAGTCAATAAACATCAAGACTAGAGACGACGTGTCGTCGATGTTTATTGACCCTAACCATAAGTATGATGATGATACACCCATGGTGATGATCCCATACTTCCTCATACTACCCAGTGGACCCCACTATTGATTTAGAGGATCCACCCTCTTGGCTTCGAAAGAGTCATGATCGTTATGTTATACTTAGTGATTCCACACAAGGTGTCAAGACTCATGCTCAACTTGAGAATCTCGTTAGCTATCTTTCCTACACCTCCTTAGTCGAGCCTAGGAATGTGAAAGAAGCACTTAAGCATGAGCATTGGATATGTTGTTTGATTTATTATTTACTCTTCTTATTTAGTTTTTGATTTGAAAAACTCTCAATGATATTAAACATCCTCTTAAGAAGATATTTACATATTGTGTTGTTGTAGAAAGAGTTTTGTGCTTTAATTCTCATATGTGCTTTTCCAAAAACCAAAATCTCTTAGTTATGATTAGATCCGAATTTTTATTGCATATTATTATGATATAAATATTCTATTTTTATGCTATATGGTATATGTTGTTTAAAATTAAGAATCCCTCAGGATCTTGAATATTTGTTGAATATCTTTTATAGTTTGTTTTCTCTTACGGTTGTGATTTTTTAAACATTTCTCTCATTAAATATGAATGTATATTTCTAGAGGGAGAGAACACATCTTGGAGAAAATATTTTGTGTATTCATGTTGAGTGTTGTACATATTGCTTAGAAAGAAATTTTAATATGATGATATTTTTTGAATTCTTTCTTGAATATTGCATGTTGTCCTTTTATGCTTATTATGGTAATTTATCTTTTGTTGTTAGTATAAATATTTTTTTTGTCATATGCATATTTTATTTTTATTTTCTGATATTTCTTGTAAATGTTTTTGTGAAAAGAAAAATGTTTAAATTGATTTTTTTTGAATTTATGCTTGAATGTTTATTCATATTACAATATATGTAAAATGGTAATGTGAGTTAATATTTGAAAATATATTTTATAAGTTTTTTCGAATACTTAATTTCTTGATATGGGCATTGCAATTCTATTTATCTATTATATTAGATATGAATTTAATTTTGTAAATATATTTGTTATATAATTATTTATATTGATGTGAGTTCTTGCACGTTGTTCATTTTACAACATTTAACTATAGTAAACGCCTTGCACTTCACTAATACCACTAGTACTTTGAGTTGTGTGGGTTAATGATGATAATGAGGAGTGTGGAGAAATTAACAGGGGTGTCTCCTACATAAAAGAAGTTTTTTAGGTTTACATCTCCATCGATTCAGGATGATCGTATTTTGTTTTCTATGTAAGGAGCCAGTGCTTTCTTTGTGTATGTAACTTCCACATTTGATTCTTATTTCTGAATGAGATTTTTGTTTTACTCCATAGAGGGAGTCGTGGATGTTTTTCCTACGTTTGATATTTTACCACATTAAAAATCACGCATGTTAATCTTCCTTACCTTATCTCCTTCATGTGTGATTTGATATTAAAATGGTTATATGATTTATATGCTTGATTTATAATAATTCATCATATATGATATATTGAGCTAAATGTAATGCAAGTCAAATTGTTATCATTTTGACAAGAAATAAATAAATTTTAATTAATTTAACTTACGCATGAAATTAGAGTCTTGCTTATGGGCGTTAATTTTTTCACATTCCATTATAGTAATAACTTCCTTTCCATTGAAGGGAGTCCTCAAAAAGGCCGAGATATCTAGATGGATGTCCAAGTGGTTGGTGAAACTAGTGAAGTTTATTATTGATTATTTATTAAAAACTAATAAAGGGACACATTATGGAAGATTTAATGGATGAATTTATCAGGGAACATCAACTTGATAAAAAAATGGAACTTACCGATCAAACGATTGTGAAAGAGTCCAATTATGGTTGGAGTAATGATAGTGCTATTGACCCCAGATCAGAATGTCCTTTAATAAGGAATGCGACTTGGCTTTTAGGCATCAAATAACAAAGTAGAGTACGAGGCTCTCATCGGAGGGTTGAGGAAAGTTCCATCTCTTGGATCTAATTAAATATGAGGAGACTATAACTCTGGATATGAACGCATGCCGACCTACCTCCAGATAGATCAAACTTTTGTCACCAAAGTCAAGCATGTCGAAATATAGTAATTACATAGAGGGAATAAAAGCCATGTGGATTCCTTAGCTTCTTTGTCTTCATCCATTAACTCCAACTTAAAAAGAGTGATATAGGTAGAGTATTTATCTCAACCGAGTATCTAAAAAAAATAGGATGCCGACCAAGTACTCTTCGTCGAAAATTCTCTTAGCTGGATGGACCTAATAGTCAGATAATTGAAAAAAAAATGTATTACCTACGGATACGAAGGAAGCCCATTAAATAAGGGTAACAAATCCCCAGTTTTACTTATCCCATATTGGAAAACTTTATAAGATATCTTTTACATGGCTATACTTGAAATGTGTGCATCGTAATGTCGACGAGTTCCATTATGAGATAAATGTAGGAATTTATGGAAGTTATGCATGTGGGATATCTCCATCACTCATAGATATAAAAGAAGTATATTGGTGCTTTATATGCAAAAGGATGTCATCTTATACGTGAAGAAATGCAAAAAGTACTAGTTTTTCTCACTAATGCTTTACTATCCATCTAGAGACCTCAAGTCCTTAACCACCCCACACCTTTTGCATAATGTGGGTTAGAAATTATATGTTCTCTATACATGGGAATCATAAATAACTCTTGATCGGCACAAATTATTTGACCAAATGGACTAAGGAAGAACCATTTGCAAATATAAAAGACGTCAACATGATCAGATTCATTTGGAGCAACATTATAACTTGTTTCGGTGTGCTAAGAATGATCATGAATTCTAATCGAAGACATTTGAGATCTTAATTTCCAAGTCTTTTACAACATCCATGACATCAGACATTACTACAGTTCGGTGGATTGCCCTTAGAGCAACAGACGGGATGAGCTTCTAACAAAATTGACATTGACCAAAAGAAGTAAAGATTGTAAAATTCATCAAGCATATGGGTGGATGAGATCCCCCGCATCCTTTGGGCATACGTAACAACTACTAGGAGGTCGATCAGGGGAACTCCCTTCGACGTAGCATACATAATTGAAGCCATAATACCGTTAGAGTCTAGCTTGTCAACCATGATAATGATAATATCTAACCTAAATGTGAACAATGATATAATTGGAACATAGATTTATATGGAAGATGATAAGGGAGAATAAGAATTGATAACCTTGGCATCCTACCAATAATAGTTGGTAAGGAAGTATAAGAAAGGTGTCCATTCAAGGAAATTTAAGGTCGAGGACTATGTCCTAAGGAAGTTCATCGACAACGCGAGGAAACTATCAAAATAAAATATTAGACCCAACTATGAAGGGACATTTAGGTTCGTCAAAGATGACCTCCAAGGGGATTACCATTTAGAAACAATGGAGGGTAGGGAGATACTTAGGGCTTGGAATGTAGCCAACCTTAGAAAATTTTAATTTTAAGTTGTAACACCCTGCATAAAACAAGAGGCGCTACTACAATTAAAACTAAACTAAATCCTCAAAAATTAGTATAGAGTATCTATATTCCACAAAATAAACATAACGAATAAAAAATTTACACTTCCAAAATAATTAAAATTAAATTTCACTCGAAAATAATACTGAGGTCTACAAATAAATTACACTGCCAATCTAAACAAAATAAAAAAATTCTCCAAACATCGAGCTCTAATATCCTCCAAAATCCTTAGCATTCAAATCTACGCTAACCTGCCAGTAAAAGAAAAATACGGGAAAGTACAAAATGTGGAAAGAATAGATGCTCAAAATAATAACGATGAATAAAATGCAACAAAATGCATCTGAATTCAATTCCAATGTGATATCCGAGCATTATACCCATTTAATTTCTCAATAACACATCAATAGGTCACCACGCCTCACCTTACCTCACCTAAGATTTGTAAAACCTCATCCTAGCTATTGGTCCATTGGCGGGTGACCATTCTCTATGCCATCTAAAAATTTCATGACACCATGCCCATCAACAAATAAAATATCTCAATCGAATCAATATTTTAGATTCCAATAAACGTCACGATATCAGCAATATGAGTACAAATAAAAGAGGAACAAATGACTACTCTCAAGAGATTCAAGGAGAATATTGCGTAAATCCCATACCTTAAAATCATATCAAGAAACTCATAAGATTCTTCCTTAAAATTCGGATCACACCATTGCATTCCTCTCGCGAAAACAATCAAAACTCATTCTAGCCCAAACTCAAGAAAACACCAAATAAGCCTTCAAATCTTGGACTGAAATCTTGGTTTAAATGGGGATAGGATTTTGTAGATGGAAGAAGATTAAAATAAAGGAGACTACTAATTTTTGAGAAGGTTAAATGTGTTTTAAAATTCCTAAACTCGTCACTTTATGTTTATATACCAAAAAGAGTTTTGAGTCCTAATTCAATACAAACACTAAAAAAAACATTCCAGATGATCGTACCATTTGAATTAGCTAAAATTTTAGTATGTTGTAACGACGGCAAGGCAGAGCTGCTGTAAAAAATTTAGCTCGATCGTATAGTTGGTTTTTTAATTTTCTTAATTTTGTCTTCTTAGGCCGGATCCTCCCCCGATTTTTATACAAAAAGTTATAATTTCCAAATTTTAATCCTGATTTAAATTCTATTTAAAACCTTCTTTTTATATATAAACTCCGAAATTTTTGCATACCATAATTAAATAGATCCCAAAATTTTATTTTTTCGAAATCCGAGTTAATTTAATTAAAATCGGTTTAAAAATCATGACTAATTACATACTTCCCCACTAGCACAGGAATTTCGTCCTCGAAATTCGACGAAGCCTAACGCTCAAGATAAAATATAGTGCACAGATGCCTACCCATAAAAATCACGATTAGGTGCCCATGCACCCAATCTTGCCCGCATATTTCTCCACGTGCACTCTCATGAATCACTACTCAATTCTATCTCTAAAAAACATCGCAACGCCAAAGTCCTCAAAACAGTTCTCATCACCAAATTGATACTTACGACACCTAACATCTGTACTAAAAATCTCCAAAATAAATCACGTCTCCCAATATAACTTCTAAGCATCCTCACATCAAAATTTCTAGTCCTAACTTCAATGTCTATATCATCCTTAAAACAAACCATTATATTTCCAAGAAAGACCGCTAACACGTATGCTAGACCCAACTACCTTAAGGAGTACGAATCAACAAAGGGAGTAAAAAATCAGTAACACGAAAACTAAACGGACTCACAACCTACAATACCTAAGACCATGCTCTAATACTATCTGTAACACCCCGTGCAATCTGAATAATGGGGTGGCCAGTCTGTTTAACTACGCAGAGCGTCACTAAATAAAATATCATTCTTAGCATGTGAGATATATGAGACATATAAAATTCATTCCACAAAACAATAATTAAATCAATCCCAATAAATAATAACCATTCATGCGATATAAAATCTATCACCATGGTAATCTCTAATTTAAACGAATCTCCAATAAATATAAAACTGAATAAAAAGATTCAACTTTGAATATCTGGATAAAACTTTAAACAACCGTGGGACCGAATGGCCCACCAATCCATAAGTAGAGTCTCAAAATAAAAATGCGACGGAAAGGAAAAATCTAAACTACTAAGAAACTAATACACAAACTCCAGCTCCACCTCCAAAAGATCTCCAATAACTCATATGCAACTGCTCCAGTGTCAAATCAAAAATGTTAGTCAACGTAATGGGTCAGAGTCCACCACATGAATCCAAGATAATCTCCCAAATTAGTCCCCGTGGACCCAGAAAGTAGCACTATACATGATAAATATCATAATATAATATTTTAAATTAACGCAATAATTATTAACTTGCAAGTAAAACTAAATCACGAAGACCTAATCACATACTTACGCTACCCAGGGTTTAATTCCAATTATCAAATTTATCGAAAACAATCCATATAATTTTATTCACTTCATCTGATTAATTATTTTCATCATTAATATCAGTTGTTGGACTCCCGCATAAAGTCTTACACCATATTACTCTTGGGACTCCCACTAAGTTCTACATCATTTTAGTCGCGGGACTCCTGCATTAAGTCTTACATCATATTAGTTGTGGGACTCTCACAAGTCTTACACCACACCCATTCCCCTCGAAATATCCAGCTAGTCCGTATTCTATCAACCCTGTAATTATTGACGAGGTTTCACGCACAACACGTCATAATATCCAGCCAACCCGTTTAACTATCAACCCAGCACTTATTACGCCATCACACACCCACACATCATAATAGCTAGCCAACCCGTTTAACTGTCAGTCCTTCACTTATTAATTAAGCCAATATATTTAATACCCGTTTATTATCTTAGGAATTAATTCTCAATTTCTTATTTTCTCATCATCTCAATTTCTCTTTATTTTATTTTAGCCCACCTATTTTAGAGCATAAACCTCAACCTACCCCTAGTACCATACCTAGAGGTCTCCAAAACACAACCGCGTCCTTTTCTATTTCATATGATGAATTTATATAATTAATTTCTCCCTAAACTCGCGCCTATGCTAACCAAATCAATGGAAGGATACCAAAATCAGCCCCACCCTAGAATATCCCATCTGTAAAAATCTACACTAACTAGTCCTATACCTAGAAAGTGTTATTTGCAACCAAGGCATATACACTAGTCCCATATATATCAAGTATTCCTAAAATTTAAGGTGAGAGCATACTACCCGAAATCCCGTCGTCCCTACAATATCGAATATAACGGAAATAATAAGTCGTACAATCTAGTTTATCAACACATACATAATTTCTCATATAACCACAACTAATCTCAATGTAATTTATTCAGTCTATCGCCGTGAGTAATACCAATATTTTTATTTTCAATTTATAATCTTAACATCCTAAAATTTACGAAGCACATAACAATAATTTACACATTCCAATGTATCAATAATCACACAATTTTCACATGCGGTCATAATTAATTAATCTAATTCGTTCACGTCATCGACATAATTAATCTAGTTCATTTTAATTGACAATTACGATTTCAAACAACATCCAAGTATATGGCACACCCAACAATATTTACTTTTATCAAACCTACACAATTCTATGTGACTGTATAAGACTAGTTTTCATTTGAATCAAATCACTGCGGTTTTTACATACATACCTATACTCAATCTACCCAATATCCAACCTCTATCCTAAGCACACAAGGGCTATAAGTATTAAACCATATTAAGATTTTTAAGAAAAACAATCTTGAATTAGTTTTCACTTTTCCTAATTTGGTTGTTAATTTATTTTAAGAAAAATACATGAATTAAAGTTTAGACGACACTTAAAATGCATAATACTAAAGAGAGAGAATAAAAGAATTCATGCCTCCTAGAAAGTCGATCGAAAATTCTGATTAGATATTTGCGTTCCTTTTGAAAAAATGATGAAGAGTCGTTCTTGAAGAATCTTGAGAAAATTTGATTTAGATATTCAAAACTTGGGTTGAATGTTGTGTTCAATGGAGTTTAGGTTTTTTAGACGAAAGAGAATTAAATTATGGGAGGCTACTGATTTTTGAGAAGGCTAAAATTTGTTTTAAAAGTCCTAAACTCGTCACTTTATGTTTATATACAAAAAAGAGTTGTCTTAATTAAATATAAGCACAAAAAAAATTAAGGATGATTGAATCATTAGAATTAGATGAAATTATAGTATGTTGTAGGAAATGACGAGACAGAGCTGTTGTAAAAAAATCAGCTCGATCGGACGGTTGGATTTTTTATTTTATTTTATGTTTTTCCTCCTTAGGTCAGATCCCCCCCCCCCGATTTTTATACAAAGAGTTATAATTTCCAAATTTTAATCCCGGTTTATATTCCACTTAAACCCTTCTTTTTATATATAAAAAACAACATTTTTACATACCAATATTAAATAGATCCCAAAGATTTTTTTTTTTAAATTTGAGTTAATTTAATTAAAATCGGTTTAAAAATCACGAGTTGTACATACAATTAACTTTTTGTTAAATTTTAGTTTGTCACAAGCTTTTTACATTCAATACTTCTCTTTTTATATAACTTATTTAATATAATAAAAATTTATTGTTTCAAATGGAAGCCCAATGTTAACACAAAGTCATCTTATTTATTCCCAATCATACTATTGATTTTATACCTTTTTATGTGATGACACTTAATTATGATCTTAAGGTCACATGTTTCATTTTTGGCAACATAAAAACATTATGAATTGTGTAGTTAGGCATTATGAAATGTCGAATTATTTCCAAACACAAGATTTTTGTTAATTTCGGTAGAAATATTCCAGTTGAAGACTAGTTTTGACCCTTATAATATAAAAATTGACTCAAAGTGAAAACTATGTAGTTGTAGATATATGAGTTAGGTTTGCGACAAAACAAACGGTTCATCAAACGGATGCCCGAGTAAGAAGTTAGGTCGAATTTACAAACAAGGGGTAAATCTATCCATTCCCTTAAGTGGTAAATTGTCTTTTTGTAAACCAAATGTTTTAATTTGATTGGTTAGCATGGGAGGCAGCCTTGGGAGACTTAAAACTCTTATTCTAATCTATTCCTTCAGCAAATAAAACCCTAGGTTCAGTTTTGGAGAGTTTTTGCTTGAGGAAAGAGAAAGTGGAAGTTTAAGGAAGAAAAGATTTCAAGAAAAGCTAGGAAAATTCCAAAAAAATCCTTAAAGTGTTTCCAAGGTATAATTATGTGATTATTATTATTTTAATCTGGTATTATACTTATTTCAAAGTATATAAATCATGAATGATTGATTAAAATTCCATCCTCCTTTGTGATAATAAGTATTTGTTCACATGTGAGATAAGTGGTGTATGTAGCTCGTATTGCTTGTTATTGAAATCCCTTGTATTCAAACATGCATATATTTTTATGTGCTTACTGGAATAGAGAAATTAGAATTGGATATGAAACTATATCATATATTCATATCATATCCGAAAATTATAATTTAACTCCTTGTGGTTGGGATTTAGTGACGGTTTCAAGTTGGTACATAGTTGCTGTTTGTATATTTCATTTCGATATGCCTTAAGTTTGATCAAGCTTTTGACATAGCAAATGAAGTCAAAAAAATTTTGAAACTTTAATTCTGTACTATTTAGTATGTGTATTGAAAATGGGTGGAAAATCATGGAAAGTTAGGATGGAGAAAAATTATGAAAATTCTTGGAAGTTGAAGGAACAATAGAGGGGCTTGTGGGGCAGATTTAATAGGTTGTAAAGGAATGGTCATAACTTGCTCTAGGAAGCTTAAAAAATTACACCGTCACTTATAATGGAAATTATATTCATATATGTTTCCATATTGATAAGATTGGTCACCTGTATATGTACAATTTATGAATATGGGATGGTTAAGTATGGAGGACAACAATTTGAGGTCATACTGGATACCCCATGAAAGAATGCTTTATCTGCTCTTTCCCGAGGGTATTTTGAGGACATGTTTGATGTGAATATACATTGAGAAGTATAATTTTATTTTTACTTGATTTTAATTATAAATTACATACGAGGTATTTTCTATGGTTGAATGTTCATAACCTTATCAACAACTATACCATTGTTTCATCTTTACACATGTTTCATGGAATGTGACTTGAGTAGAATTATATTATTGTTGTATAGTCATTGAAAGTTACATAGATATATTAAGATAATACTTATGATTGAGATTTAGTACTAATTTAGTTGGATTAACAGGTGTAAGGTCAAATCAACCAAGTTCAACTCCACCCGAGGGAAACGTGAATACATAGTTGACAACCCAATGTGACTGTACTTACTTGAGTTGATTATGGATATGATGTGTATGTATTATATATTGAGATGATATGTCTTATTAAAAGTCATGAGATGTTGAGTTGTTATGGAGTATTAAAAGTCAAGTGATGTTGAGATTTTATGGCTTTATAAAAGTTAAGATATGTTGAGTTGCTATGCAATTCAGGAGATGTTAGGTTATTAAAACCTATGGTTATGATTATTGCCTATGGGAAGAAGATGTGGGGTATATTAACTCCGGATATGTATATGGCATAATTTGGCACAGAGATGGATATATATTGATTTGTTGAGATGTTAAAATAGTACTTTTACTATATAGAGATGTAGTAATTCATTGAGTTTTTAAACTCATGGTTTTATATGTTTACATTTTCAAGTCCTGAAGGTGTCACTGCCAGGTCTAGGAGGTTGAGTATATAGTAGTAGGGTCTTGTTAGTTTTGTTTTATACATTGTACTAGTTGTAATGAAGTTAAATGGTATGTCAGTTCTGTTTAAATTATGTCCCCTTAAAACGATTAGATTTTTAGTAGTCTACATTTTAACCTTGAAGTTCTTTCAATATGTATTTCTAAATAAATAAATAAATAATAGATGTTGTTTGTGAACTATTTAGTTAATTATATCCTAATGGGGTTAGGGGTGACAACTTGGTATTGGTTTTTATATTCTGGGGTTAGAGAGTCTAGATGTGGCAGTGGCATAGATAGTGTGGTGTGGGTAATTTATATTAACTTGTGAGAAATACTAACCATTATGTTAGAAATAAATGTTGTATTCTTGTTTCTGTAATTGTGGTTTATGGAAGATAGTAAGATATGGAAGGAGAAAATGTTCATGAAAGGGTGGATGAGGAGTCTTTAAATACAATAAACCAACTAAATCCAAATAACGTAGAGGGGCACCTGAATAACTTACTGATATATAGAGAATGCCTCGTTCCATGACTTTAATGGAAGAACAACAAAACATGTTTATGACGTAAATAGTAGAACAACAAGCCAAGTACTTGGGGGAGCAGACTTTGGCCAGAAGAGAAAGGGAAATACAACGAGAGGATAATAATACTTTGTATGAGAAGTTTATCAAATTGAACCACTACAAGAAAAAAAAGCTTTTTATGACCTTTTTTAAGTGTCATAAAACGCATTTTATGACGCTTTATTTTTCAATAAAAATCCTCATAAATTTGGGTGTCATAATTGATACCTATAAAAAATGTCATATTAGGTAATGGTTATATATGACTTTTTTTTTCAAAAGTGTCACATCTTCTACAAAAAAGGTTATAATATACTCTACAAGATGTCATATTTGATTTAAAAAGCGTCATGATAAACAGTTTTCAAAATTTTAAAAAGGTCATTAAAAATTTCATCACATGAGGTTTTAATATAAACGGTCATAAATTAAACATATAATAAAAAAAATTAAAAACCAATATTAATGTCATAATTGACAAATAAATCTAAACACAAATTAAAATTCATAAAAACATAAAAATTGTCTTGAAATTTTTTGTATTCGAACTCACGTACATCTAAAATGCACCAAACCAAGTCATTTGTCCATGTCAAAAAAATAAGACACAACTAGATATACCCACCATGTACATCATTCACAAAAAAATAATGACTGCATGTATCATAGCTAGATATACCCACTATGTACATCATTAAAAAATGTCTCCAAAAAAATGTACATAAAAAAATCACGCATATATATCCTCAACTCGACCCTTGCTTCCGGAAGTTTTAGATCTTTTTCTTTTGCCTACTCTTCTTGATGAAGCATAAACTCTAATTCTTCAACATGTTTCGATCCCCGTATAAGGATGTGAAAGTAAGTTGTAGAGAGTCCATTGAGTTACTCTACAGTATCTAATTCCAAGGATAAGGTGTCTAAATCCCCTTCAGTTACTAAGCTCCCATTATAGACTTGTTTCTTTAAAGAGTCATACAATAAAGAAAATTATCAAGAGTGTTGTTAAATCATATTCTTTTCAATCCTCATATGTAGTATATATCCAAATTTATGAAGATTATATTAAAAAAAATTATGTTTTCTTAACTTTCGAAAGAAACTCACAATTTTTTCACCAACTTCATTGGTTGCATCATCTTGTTATTCTATATTTCTCAATTGTTGGGCAATTATAAACATCAGAGACCTATCATCCTCATAAAATGCATTTCCATGTCTCTTTTTCTGTCCCAATTATAAAATAAAATATAAGAAATTAAGCACACAACATAAAATCCCAACAATGAATTGATTATGATTGTATACTCTAGAAATAATACAAGAATTCAACCACATACCATAATTCCTCAAAACCTACATACCCTAAATTGCTAAGCTTGTGGTTGAACTTATTCTTTGCTCGCCTTTCTTGTTGTACACCACTTAACTTCAACACATTGAATATATAGCTAATGTAAGAATTTAACGACACCGTTGATAAATGTTATAGATTCACATAATAAAAGGAATTTAATTACATTTAAGAAAGAGTATATCATTATGAACAAGAAAATGAAAATCAAAGTTTGAGATCAATAAGTTAAGCATAAACTACAAACAAGCCACAATTTATTGATATACACCCCCTCCCCCCCCCCCCCCCCCCCAAACCCACCCACACAAACCAAACAAAGAAGTTTTACCTTGGTTTACTACAATGACTTGCTCATTGCTTTGAATTTATAATGTTTATGTAGTCAGGTTTCTGACATCACAACCAATTAGAAGCGGCGTCTGCACATAAAATCAACGCAATCAAGTTTGCAAACCATATAACCCTTATGCTGATTAACAAAGAAATATGAAACCAAATAATGAACTAATTCCTCCAACACCATCTTCACAATTAACTTATATCGTCATTCAGATCAGCAATAGAAGTCATACTATAAAAGGGGAAAAGAAATGCTTGAACTTCTTCAATAGGCATCAGCAAATCAATGTGGGTAATGTGCAAATAAAATCACAACTACTTTTTGTGTAAATATAAATACCAATCCAGCTATATTAATCATTTATCATGCATTTCACATAAAATGCAATTTGGGGAACATGACACTAAAATCATCTTTATCCCGTGAAACAATAAGGAGCTAGATCCCAGAAAGTTATAATCTTTCCCATGAATCATTAATGTCAACTGTTGTTCTCAAACTCCATCATTGCTTTCCCATTGAGTAGGGTCAATAGCACCCCTGCCATAATCAACGAGAAAAGTAAAGTGATATACCCACATATACCCTCGGCCAAACCGAGGGTGTCCTCCAACCAGATGAGGGCTCAGATCCAGAACGAGTCCAATTACAACAATTCCATTACAGGAAGGGTCGACTAAGACAATCCCTCAGTCAAGAACAGACGACCCTTCAAGGGGCCGACCCCTCAACCAAGATCAGAAGACCTTTCAAGGGGACGACTCCTCAACCAAGATCAGACGACCCTTCAAGGGGCCGACCCCTCATCATGGACCAGGTGACCTTATAAGGGGTAGACCCTCAGACCATGGACTAGATGAACCTATGAGTGGATGATAGTACGAGGCCCACATCCAGCCGGGCCCAATGCTAGCATCATTCTTAGCCTCAGCCTGGTGCCCTAGGCCGAGGGTGACATCATCACAGCGCGTGACTTGGGAGATGCGTGTAACAGTGCACGTGGGACTCATATAGCACGCGACCTGGACCGTTATAACAATATCATCCCATCACGTGAGGGAATATTATGTCATCATTAATCGCAAGTGGCACATCTAGGTGTCAGTAGGGGATTGGATAGATCATCATTCACATGCACCATGAATGCTTGGGGGGTACACTGCACCCCCCAAGCCCTATATATATTGGTCATATTCAACCTTGTAAAGGGATCGAGAATTGTAACCCTAGCAAAAACCCTGCTTATACACACAGTAGAGAGAGAGTGAGCTTATAAGCATTGTATCTAAGGCCATTAGTGCCCATATTTAGTGGATCACACACTCACAGTGGATGTAGGATTGATTGGCTGAACCACTATACATCATTGTCTTCATTCCTCTTATACTCATCTCCTTCTATACACTTATACACATGTCTAACTCTATTATTGCCATTGCTACTATTTGAGCTCTCCACCTCTTATCTAGTGGTGCTAAATCTTAGCATCATCAGTTTGGCACCGTTTGTGGGAACGCGAATATATCTCTTCCTTTATATAGCTTGACCTTATCAAAAACTCTGGTGGTGAACCAGTTATCCCCCTCCGTGTGGAGTTGTTTCACCATTGAAAAAGACCCAATAAGGTTCTCAATCTCATCAGTCATTTGATCATTCAGCTCTTTATAACTCAAACATATGGCACCAGAGATGACACCACCACCGAACAGTGGAGTAGGACCTAGTTCCAGTTATGCACCACCTCAGTCTGAGATGGCTGATGTGGCGGCCACCCTGAAGTCTTTAGCAGCAAGCCAGCAGATTATGTAATAGAAATTTATAGATCTTAGCCAAAATATACTGAGACCACTATGAGTCTCACTTGAAATGATTACTCCGGCAGCAGCTCCAGGGAAACATGAGGCCAGGGGTCTACCCCAGGCACCATGTAAAGACTTACCACCCCCATAATGGCGGAGGGATGTTGCTGACCCCCAGCGTCTAGCCTGGGGAGGCAAGGAAACCCTTGCCCGGAAGACAAATATGATGATCTGGAGGTAGAAGAGGCCCCCATAGAGTCTTGTGAGCCGTATGAGGTCTACAATAATATTGTACGACCTATCTAGGAAAGTAGAGGGAAGTGTGGAAGGAAAAATCTCAACGATCGCTCGAGGGTCTCTGCTTTTGATCGTTTGAGCAGGGGGTCGGCCTTTGAGAGGCTGGGCCCAGTAAATGACTTGTGAGAAAAATTATCCAGATCAAGGAGTGTTGCGAGGTCCAGAAGGGAGGCAGATAGGCAACCCTACGGCGGCTGACCCGATGAAAGGGATGACGGTTACGGAGAAATTAACAACCGACACAGACCTACCACAGCAGAACCCTCAGTTCACCCCAAAGAAGTGGCAGGGGATAACATCGGCCAAGACGACCCTACGAGGCCCTGAAACGACTCGATCCAAAGGCAGGAGGATAAAATTGGTGATATACTGAAAAGTCAGGACCCTCTTCAAAGAGGATACTCCATAGGCTCACCTTTTGTGGCGAAGATGATCAACTTCCCAATGCCATCCAAGTTTAAGCCACCCGTGGTCACCCCAAGGTATGACGGGAGTACTAACCCTGCCCTTCATATTGAGATGTACCTTTAACGACAGACATATACTCTATCTCGGATGAGATAAGGTGTTATGCCTTCTCTGGAACTCTGACTAGGGCCGCACAAGTTTGGTATATGTCTCTTCCAAAGAACTTCATTGAAAGCTTTAAGAAATTAGCAGACTCGTTTATCCATAACGTTTTCTTTGGAGTGAGGCCACAGAAGAAAACCACACACCTGCTCTATGTTAAGCAAGGGAAGAATGAGAGCCTAAGAGACTACATAGCTAGATTTAACAAAGAAAAGTTAGGGGTCGAAGACTATGAGGAAAGCATAGCCATGATAACCCTTATTGGGGGACTCTAGAAGGGGAATTTATTATGGAAGCTTAACGAAGACCCCCCTAAGACGATGGCTGTACTGCTGGCAATAGCGGGAAAGTTGATGAACACCGAAGAGGCGATGGCCGCAAAATACGAAAATGAAAAAAGAGGCACTAGTGGGGTTAAGTACCAGAAAAAGAATTAGGAAGGGAAAAAGAGGCTAGAAAATGACAAATTTGCCGATTATACCCCTCTAACGGTCAGCTGCAAACCCATTCTGAATGAGATAAAGAGTGACCGATCCTTGAAGTGGCCTGAGAAGTTGAGGGTAGCCCCTCATAAGAGGAACAAAAACCCGTGGTGTGAATTTCACCAAGACCATGGCCATGTGACCGACAAGTGTTTTGCTCTATAAGATGAAATTGAAAAAATGTTAAAAGAAGGGAAGTTAAGGAAATACGTTGACAAGGGTGCCTTCATGAGGGGCCAAGGGGATGACCCAAGGAAGAAGAGGGGTGATACGTGTAGAAAAGATCCTCCAAATAGAAGGGACGACCCTTCGAATGATGAGGATGACCCTGAACTCCCACCGAGAGACGACCACGGCCCTGTAAAAATATTTAATATGATCTCACTCGGTGTCGGGATGATCTATGGGGGACTAGTAGGAGGAGGGTCAGAGGTAGCAGACAGGAAGGCCCATGTAGCTAAAGCCAAGGCAGTGACAAAAGTTATGCATTTAACCTCTATCGAAGAAAAGTCAGAAAAAGGAAGAAAGTTGATATGGATACTCTGAAAGTGGGTTTCTTAAGAATGGACTTCAAGGGCCTCTTAGCCCCGCATGATGACCCTCTTGTCATCACCACCAGGGTACACGGGTGTGAGGTGCCAAGGATCTGGTGGATGGGGGAAGTTCTGTAGATGTGATGTTTTGGCTGTGATTTAAGGCCTTACGATTCAACCGTGCTAGACTCGTCCCATTCCATCACCCCTTGATTGGTTTCAGTGGGGAAAAAGTTCATCCCCAAGGAGTGTATGAGGCTGATGTTAGAATGGGGTCCGAGTGGCCGAGATGGCTTACCAAGAAGGTCAACTTTTTTGTGATGGATGAACAAGTCTTCCAGCCTACAACATTATACTGGGCGAGTGGCCCTCAAGTAATTTGAGGCTGTGCCTTCTATAATTCATCAGATGATATAATTCTTGACCCCTTACAGGGTAGGGGGAGTTCAGGGAGACCAGACGATGGTACGGGAATGCTACTTCAATTCTGTCGAAGAAAGAGAGGAGCAAAAGAAAGCAACAACCACTTACAATATTGATACCCTCGACCCCAGGGACGAGACAAAGCTAAAGAGAGGAGAAGCCGCGAAAGAGGTAGAATCCATCATCCTCACTGAGGATGAGCGGGAAAAACTGTCCATATTGGAAAATCTCTAAAGACAGAAATAAAAGAAGATCTCATCAAGATGCTAAGGAGGAGACATAGCGTCTTTGCATGGAGTCATGCAGACATACCGAAGATCAACCCCGAAATTATGTGTCACAAGCTCAACGTGGTAGAAGACGCAAAGCCAGTGAAGCAGAAGATGAGGATTTATTCTCGAGAAAAGTATGAGGTCAAGAAGCTAGAAGATATCGAGTTCATCAGGGAGGTCATTTATCCCGAATGAATATCTAATGCGGTCATAGTCCCCGAGGCCAACGGGAAATAGAGAATGTGTGTAGACTTCACCGACCTCAACAAACATTATCCCAAAGACAGCTTCCCTCTCCCCCACATTGATCAGATGGTATAAGCTACTGTAGGCCATGAGCTAATGAGCTTCATAGATGCCTATTCAGGCTACAACCATATCTTCATGAGCCCTGAGTACTTGGAAAAAATGGCTTTCATTACCGACAAGGGGACATACTGCTATAGGGTCATTCCCTTTGGCCTAAAAAATGCGGGGGCAACGCATGAGCGCCTTGTGAATAAAATATTCAAAGACCAGATCGAGAAGTCTATAGAGGTTTATATAGATGACATGTTGACCAAGAGTTTAAAGGCCGAGGATTATGTGACCGACCTCGAGAGAACCTTTAACACGATGGACACGTACCGGATGAAGCTCAAACCGGCCAAATGTGTCTTTGGGGTCAGAGCAAGGAAATTCTTAGGGTTCATCATCAAACAAAGAGGCATTAAGTCCAATCCTGAGAAGATAAAGTCCCTCTTAGAAATGAAGACCCCCATGACCATTAAATACATTCAGAGGCTCACAGGGCGAGTGGCTGCTTTGAATAGGTTCGTATCCAGAGCCATAGACAAGTGTTTACCATTCTTTAAAATTCTCAGAAAGGCCTTTGAATGGAACGAAGTGTGTGATAAGGATTTTAATGAACTAAAGTCGTACTTAGGGTCTCCCTTGCTGTTATCATGACTAGTGCAGGGCGAACGACTACATGTGTACCTAACCGTCTCAGAATCAACCATCAGCGCACCCATTGTGAGAGAAGAGGACAAGGTAAATAAGCCTGTGTATTTCAACAGTAAGGCACTCTAGGGGAAGAGCAAACATACCCAAGGATGGAGAAGTTAGCCTATGCCTTGATCTATGCATCAAGAAAGATAAAGCTATACTTCCAGTTCCATACAATGGTCATCCTCACTGACTCTCCTCTCAGGAAGGTCTTACACAAGCCAGGAAAATCGAGGAGGCTAATGGCCTCGGCTATAGAGCTGGGAGAGTTTGACATTGCATATAAAACTAGGGTGGCCATTAAGGGACAAGCATTAGCAAATTTAGTGGCAGAATTTACTTGGGAAGATGATGAGGCTGAAGACGAGAGCCTATAGAAGACAGATACTTGGCAAGGCAGAATTGTTGACCCATCCACAGATAAGGCTGAGACAAGAACCACTACAGAAAAAGTTACCGAAAATGAATAGGGAAGATATCTCTTTGAGATGGATCCCTCACCGAGGGAAATTTCTCAGAGGAATAGACTGTATGGAACCTCTTTATTGACGGGTCCTCTTGCGAGAGTGGAAGTGGGGATGGATTAATAGTATCAGCACCGGCCGGCATAAACATTGAGTATGCCCTGAAGTTCAACTTCAAAGCCTCCAATAATGAGTCTGAATATGAGGCCTTGATAACAGGCCTCTCCTTGGCCAGGTCTCTTAGTGTCGACCAAATCTTGGTTCATAGTGATTCAAGACTGGTAGTGAATCACATATTAGGAGCATATGAGGCTAAAGATGAGAGAATGGCCAAATATCTTGAAATAGTGAAGTCATTATTAAAGAGATTCAGATAAGTGAAGTTGAAGAGGATACCTAGGCTTGATAATGGCTAAGTCGATGCACTTGCTAGGCTAGCCTCAGCGACTATGACAGATATTAGGAGGACAGTCCCAGTGGAAAACTTTCTTCGACCAACGATTGATGATGCAGATGGAACACTTATCACTTATTTAAATATCAGTAGGGAAGCTACGTGGATTGACCCCCTAGTCAGATACATTAAAGAGGGGGAGATGCCAGAAGAAAAATAAGAAAGGAAGAAGTTGAGATACAGAGATGTAAAATTCACTATCATCGGAGACACCTTGTACAAAAAGGGGTTCTTAATCCCCTTGCTCAGATGTGTGCACCCGTATGAAGTCCCACACATCTTGCAAGATGTGCACGAGGGGTCATGTTCAATCCATATTGGGGGCAGGTCGTTAGCAAAGAGAATAGTAACCCATGGATACTGGTGTCCGACCTTGGGGAAATATGCCACGGTATACGTAAAAAGTGGATAAATGTCAAAGGTTCGCCACCATCCCTCACCAGCCCCATCAGCCTCTTAGCTCCATCAGATCCCCATGGCCATTCATAGTATGGGGAATCGATCTAGTAGGACCCTTGCCTAGGGATGTCAATAACTATCGATACTTGATCGTAACAATTGACTATTTCTCAAAATGGGCGGAGGCTGAGCCGATGGTAATGATCACCGAGCAGAAGACCTTCCAGTTCATCTAGAAAAACATTATATGCAGATATGATTTCCCGAACACCCTCATATCAGATAACGGGACTCAATTCAAGAATGCATCCCTGGAGAAATACTGTGAAAGGGTAGGTGTCAAACAATTCTTCTCTACCCCAGGTCGACCTCAGGCTAATGGGAAAACTAAAGTTACAAACAGAACAATCCTAGATGGGATCAAGAAAAAAATTGCAGAGGCAAAATAAAGATGGGTTGAGGAGTTGTACGCTGTACTTTGGGCCTACAGGACGACTGCCAAGACCCCTACCAAGGAAACCCCGTTCATGCTAACGTCTGGCTCAGAAGCCGTCGTCCCCACCGAGATTGGGTATTATACTCACAGAGTCCAAATGTATGATACCCAGTTAAATATGGAAGAAATCAGACTTGATATAGACTTGGTCGAGGAGAGAAGAGAAAATGTTGAGATAAGGCAAGCAACCTACCAACAGAGGACTCCCATGTTTTACAACTAGAGGGTGAAGAAAAGGCCAATCGCTGTGGGAGACCTAGTCATAAAAAAGATTTGGCAGAAACCTAAAAAGCTCCACCCAAATTGGCATGGACCTTATAGGGTCATTGATGAAGTTGTCCCTGGAACCTATAGATTAGAGAACCTTGAAGGGGAACTCTTTTCCAACCCCTGGAATGTAGATCATCTGAAGAAATACTATCAGTAATGTTGAAATGTCCTATCGGACCACAGTTGTAATGAAAGTCTGGCTCAAACAGATAACGTGGAATGTTAATGAGAATGTTATATTGGTCCCCCATCTTGTGTTTGTTAATTTAGATACATTGGGGGTAATTCTTGCCAAACCACCCTTGGCTAAGATGAGGGTGAATGGTAGGGATGACCCTCCATTCACTCTCAAGAAAGATGAGGGGGAACTTGGATTTCAAAAATCATTAATTTGGTGGATAACCACCCTCGGCTAAGATGGGGGTGAATGGCAGGGACGACCCTCCATTCACTATCAATAAAGACGAGGGGGGACTTGGATTTTAAAACATCATTAATTTGGTGGATAACCACCCTCGGCTAAGATGAGGGTGAATGGCAGGGACGACCCTCCATTCACTCTCAATAAAGACGAGGGGGGACTTGGATTTTAAAATATCATTAATTTGGTGGATAAAGACCCTCGTCTAAGATGAGGGTGAATGACAGGGATGACCCTCCATTCACTCTCAATAAAGACTAGGGGGACTTGGATTTTAAAACATCATTAATTTAGTGGATAACCACCCTCGGGAAGATGAGGGTGAATGGAAAGGATGACCCTCCATCCACTCTCAAGAAAGACGAGGGGGAACTTGGATTTTAAAACATCATTAATTTGGTGGATAACCACCCTTGGCTAAGATGAGGGCGAATGGCAGGGACGACCCTCCATTCACTCTCAAGAAAGACGAGGGGGGACTTGGATTTGAAAACATCATTAATTTGGTGGATAACCACCCTCGGATAAGATGAAGGTGAATGGTAGGGACTCAAGAAAGACGAGGGGGGACTTGGATTTTAAAACATCATTAATTTGGTGGATAACCACCCTCGGATAAGATGAGGGTGAATGGTAGGGACGACCCTCCATTCACTCTCAAGAAAGACAAGGGGGGACTTGGATTTTAAAACATCATTAATTTAGTGGATAACCACCCTCAGCTAAGATGAGGGTGAATGGTAGGGACGACCCTCCATTCACTCTTAAGAAAGACGAGGGGGACTTGAAAGATGGATAACATAAGTATCATAGATAAAGACAAATCACACAAGAGTCAAGCGTAGAAGACAACGATTCTATTGTAAACCAAGTATTACAAATGTTTTTCCAAAAAAATAAAGTACAAAAAATTTTCTTTTAAACATAGTGTGTGGGCCACAAACGGTCACCCTATTGAGCAATGTTAGAAGGCAGGGCTTCAATATCAACTAGAGAAGTCTTTTCAGTGACCAAAATAGCCCGATCCTCAGAGGTGCCGGTGACTTCAATGTGGACTTGAGACTCTACATGGGCTAGAGCCTCATCTATGAGGGGGTCTTCCATCTCCAATACTTTAAGAGAGGGACGGATAGATGACACGACATCAGCAAATTTTAAGACGACCCACCGATAGTCCATCTTAATCCCTCTCTCCAGGTACTTATGGCCAAAGCCTTGGAATTCATCGGAGAGCTTGTAAGCCTCCACAGCATCGACCTTGGCCTTTCTCACTTCCTCAAAAAGTTCATCCTTGAATTGGACCCCCTGATTGGTCAAGGCCTCTTCCTTTTCCTTGATGAGGCTCTCCATCACCCTCGAGTAAGCCTCATGTTCGTTTACCAGCTCATCCAGGACCCTTGTATTCTCAGTCCTTGCACTCTTTAGCTCATCCCTAGCAGTCCCCATCTCGATCTTCAAGTCAACCTCATTCTAAATAGCTCTCTCAGCCTCATGAAACTTTTGTTGGTTTGCATCCATCCACTTGGTGGCAGATGTGAAGGTCCAGACACACTGCACAAAGGCGCACATAGTAAGGGGTCGAGGGAACAGTTGATTAAATGTTGGTGAATTAAAAAATGAAGCTAAAAAAAAATATACCAGAGCCAGAGTGTGGAGACCGTAGTTATAGACCTTGGCAGGGGGCATCTTTAATAAGAATTCATAATCTGCGGCCGATGGTGCAGAAAACATTGAGGCTTTAGCCGCCCTCAGGTTGGCTATGAGGGAGGAGGGATCAACCTTGAGGAAAGTTAGATTCTGAAACCAATAGGCACCCAAGCTGGAAGAGGAGCTGGTCCCCTCAGTGTGTGCCTGAGACACCTCTACCCTCGCCCTTGTCTTTGCCCATGAGTTAGGTCGAGAGCCCCCAGGAACTTCAGGCCCCTTCCATTTGCGACTGTCGACGATCGAATCCAATTCTATTGGCCCCACAGCCTTTGTCTTTCTTGGAGGCTGCTGAGGCTGTTTGCCTTTCTTCTTTACTAGGCCAGACATCAAGCTGGGGGCAGTCATCTCCCAAAGTTGATCAGAGATGTTTGCAAGACGACCTGAAAAGGAGATAATACATCAGATATAAGCAGAAATAATGAGGAAACACTTGGAAATATTAAACGAATAATAGCTCACATAATTCTGTTAGGGGACCGACCCTTAGACCAGCTTCTTTGAGGAAATGAGGGGTCATCAAGTCTTCAAATTTGTCAAGTCCACCCTCCTTCCATTGTTCCCTCAGATAGTCAACAATATCCCTCTCATCCAAACTATGTCTGGGGTCTGACCGTGAATTCATTGAGGGGTTGGACCATGCCCTTGGGACCCTTGGACTGTCTTCTGCGGGCTTGTCCCCGGTAGGGAATTCCCAATCCCTAGAGATGAAGAAAAACCTCTTCTTCTAATCATGGTTGGAAGTTTGTGCCACATGTAGAAATGTTTTATCGAACTTCCTCACCCCCAAATGAAAAAAACCAGGCTGATTGGACGAGGAAGTGATATTGTAGTAGGCTATAAATAAATCAGACGAGGGCTCGTCGGTGAAAGTATTCTTCTAAAGGGAGACATAGCCGATGATAGTCCTCCATGAGTTAGGAGGAAGTTGAGAAGGAGAAACCCCAAGGGCAGAGAGTATGTCAACTACTCCAGTGTAGAGAGAACCTAACACCTACCCTGAGCATCTGCTTATAAACAACAACTTCCCCCTCATTCCCCTGAAAGACCCTTTCATCTGCATTGGGGATCCTCATAGTTATATTGGTATGTACACCAAATATGTGCCTCCACAACAAGAGGTCACGATCCCTAACAGATGAGACGTAAGCCGAGGCACTAGAGGTGTCAACTTGATCATCATCTGAATTCTCACTATCGTCCTCAACCCTCTCATCCTCAGATCTATCGGCCTCGTTGGCCACCTAGAAAGACCATCTGGAAAATAAGAGGGGAGAGGGATGTTACAGGAACAACCTCAGAATAAACTATCCTCTCGGCATGTTATTTTGGGCTAGGCGTTGATTTCTCTCCTCTCCCAGAGGGCCCAGTACCCATTAGCGATGATGCTCTCTCGTTCATTTCTCCCTCGTTTGTCTGACACTCGGCTGGAAGACAGGAAGACCCATAAGACTCAAATGGTATTATTGTGGCTAAAGGAATGGGGAATATGGGTCATACCCAATTAGGGTCGGCCCCTCGTCTTCGCTCATACTCCTCCTCTAAACGTCTTATCTCAGCGAATAATTTTTCCCTCAAGGTTGGAAATTCCTCGGCTAAATCAAAAAATCTTTTGAGCATTAAGGGGAAGACCCCACACTTGAGCAATTTGATCAAGTTAACTACAAAAAAGTTCATAGTTTGACTAAGTTTGACTTTTGGATCAAACATAAGGAAACAAAGGGTTTTGTGGATGAACACTTTAGAATAGGGAGAACTCAGTTCGCCGGAGATGAACGCTGGGGAACACGAAAACCTAAGAAATGCCACAAAGAAGAGCTAAACCATCACTGAAAGGTGGGGGAAGAACCTTGAGGATACCTAAGATCTATTATTCAACCCTAAACCACCATAGTAAGGCGGGCTTACATGTCTAAAAAATACAAATAGCCAAGAAAAACGGGGAAAGAAACCCAAATGCAAGACAAGCAAAAATTGAAGGATAAAAGTGGAATCTAAGGCAAAAGGGTTACCTGAGGACGAATACTACGACTGATCAAGGTCTGAGACACAGAAGTTGCAGAAATGGCGATTTGGAAATATTAAGGAGTTAGAGAGAGAAAGCTGGTGCGCGAAGAAGAAGAAGAAGAAGAAGAAGAAGAAGAAGAAGAAGAAGAAGAAGAAGAAGAAGAAGAAGAAGAAGAAGAAGAAAAGAAGAAATGTTTTAAAAATCCTTTAAATACTTTGTTATTAGTGGGACCAATAATCAATGCAAGAGACAGTCCACGAGTAGACGCATCATTAGGGCACGAATCTCAAGAATGGTGTGCAGCTATCACACTTGGGAAATGTAAACGATGATGGATATCTGACAAAGTGTCATGCAACTTAACAAATGTCACTCATCAAATTGATCACGTTGTTGGCATTCAAAGGCAACAACATTACCCCTCAGTCATCTCAACAACATCGATGGCTAAGGGTTGGGGGGTGATTGATATACCCATATATACCCTCATCCAGGACGAGGGTGTCCTCCACCCAAACGAGGGCTCAGGTCCAGAATGAGTCCAATTACCACAGTTGCGTTACAGGAAGGGTCATCCAAAATGATCCCTTAGCCAAGAACAGATGACCCTTCAAGGAGACGACCTCTCAACCAAGAGAAAATGACCCTTGAAGGGGACTAACCCTTAACCAAGAGAAGACGACCCTTAAAGGGGATGACCCCTCAACTAAGAGCAGACGAACCTTCAAGGGGACGACCCCACATCATGGACCAAACGACCTTATAAGGGGCCGAACCTCAGACCATGGACCAGACGACCCTGCGAGTGGACGACAGTGTGTCCATCCCCCCGTACCTCGCAGTGGGAAGGCGCACGATGGAGGATCCTAGTCCCGTGTGTCCCTCTCGGGAATGCTTTGGTCGACATCATTTGGGTGAGGTGAAAAATGTAAAGAGATTAGAGTCACCAGTCATTTTACTCAAAATAGATAAAAGAAAGGGAGCCATCCTGAAGGACAACATCCAAAATACATATTGATGCATACGAAACAAAAATGATTCGAAAAGGGTTCGGAGGCTAAGTTACGAAATAGGAAGGTGTTAGGCACCCATCCGCCCTTTCGGTCTCTCATGGGTTTTTGCTATATTCCTCGTGATGTGTGCGCAAGTGTATATATAGTGGAGATATGAATCATCAACTTGTACTATGGAAGAGGTAAAGCGAGTCATCCGTAGGAAGGTATAAAAATATAAGAAAATAGGATTTATGCAATTATCCTTAAGTTGACTGTTATGATGGAACGATAATGAACACGGAATAATACGCCACTAAGAACAAATATATGTATATATATAATATAAGAGAGTGGAGTTTAAAGAGAATATAAAATGAGAGAAAAAGTAAAAATAGGACTCGAGTCTTGAGTTTTACCCCGAAATGCATACGTAGCCTATAGAGGCATCAAAGTCCACGTAGTTCGCATGTAAAATGAGGGGCGGGGTTTATCCCATAAATCCAACTAGGGGATTCCCTTATTTGTGTGTGCGTGTGTGTGTAGAAAAAGTGTTTTAGTTGTGAGAAAAGTGTAAGAAAAGTATGAGAATTCCCATTTGGAATTTATGAGCAAACCCTGTTTTTCTTATTTTTTGGGTTTTGATTTATATGAGAATAAGAGATGTGCAATAATACTAAATAAAAAGTATATTGGGATGTGTGAGATGAGATAATGAAAGTGCTAAGTAATAAGACAAGTTATTACAAATTTATGAGAATTTAAGGAGAGACTTGAGAAAATTGACGTCCTTGAAGATCTTGAGCTTGATCTTGAATGTTGGAGATTAGACCTTAGACTTGGATGATGATGGAGGGTAGTGAATTTACCAAGTTTAATTAAAATTATGATGAAAAGTGAAGGATGGAAAGTTATTTGGCTGTGGAAATCACGCATACTTCGAGAGAGGTTTTCTAGATTTGTTGAGAGTGATATCTATCAGATCTAGGCTCTCCTTGCAAGTGAGGCCAGGCCTCCTTTTTACAAGCCCAGGGCATTGCCAATCAGCATAGCCATGTTCTTGTCAATCAGCTGCGTTTAGGCACACTTCCAATAGGCATACTGCCATCTGGTAGTGTCTTTTAAGCCTTTTTTGAAAATTAGCCGCAGAGCACAAACTGTTGATCCGAATCGTGCACAGGTAGCCCGTTAGAAAGGTAATTCAGAGACCTTCGAAAGTCCTTTGGACCACTCCCAGGTTTGGGAGTTGACTTTGGGTCAAATGTGGCTCGGAAGCACTCATCGATCCATTGGACGGGGAATCGTCGGACGCAAACGGATCGTTCGTCCGCATGGTAAGTCTGAATCAGACATGGGGAGGACTGTTGGAAAGGTTAGGAAATATACTTCAATATTACAAAGAGTTTGATCTGGTTCGGGGAGTTAAATTTAGTCAACGGGGCCCTGGAAGCATTCGGTGACCTTTCAAGGTAAAATATATCGTTTGTCTGTACCGTAAGTCAGAATTGCGCACGGGATGGACCGTTGGAAAGGGGTTTCAGTGATATTAGAAGATTCATTGAGTCTTGGTCAAGTTGAAGAGTTAACTTCTAGTCAAACGGAGCCTAGGAGTGCCGAATGTCTTCTAAGTCAGTACTCGGGGTATGACCTGGTTTGTAGTGATGAAATGGAGGTGCTAGGGACCTAAGGATATTTTAGGGGGTAACAAAATGGGGTGTCTACCGAGCCCTTAAATGGGTGAGTTTGGAACAAATGATAACCATCTAATAGACACCGCATGATGCTTTTGAGGGAGGATGACCAATTCATAGGGTCGAGGTCAATTCTGAGGACCTAAGGGAGCGAGGATGACAAATTCAGAGGGTCGAGGCCGATTCATAGGACCTACAGAGTGTGATGGGGATAACCAATTCTATAGGTAGAAGCCGATTCTGCGGGCTTAAGTTGAGATGACCAGTTCTGCGGGCCGAAACCAATTCTGTGGGCTTAAGTAGACATGACCAATTCTGCGGTCTTAAGTGTGCGATGACAAATTTTGCAGGTCGAAGCCAATTCTGAGGACTTAAGGTGGGATGACCAATTCTACGGGTCGAAGCCAATTCTGCGGGCTTAAGTTGAGATGACCAATTCTGCGGGCTTAAGTAGAGATGACCAATTATGTGGGTCGAAGCCAATTTTGCGGGCTTAAGTTGACATGACCAATTCTACGGGTTGAAGACAATTCTGCGGGCTTAAGTATAGATGGAAAATTCTGCGGGTTGAAGCCAATTCTGCGGGATTAAGTAGAGATGACCAATTCTGCGAGTCGAAGCTAATTCTGCAGGCTTAAGTATGAGATGACCAATTCTGCAGGTCGAAGACAATTCTGAGGGATTAAGGTGGGATGAACAATTCTACGAGTTGAAGACAATTCTGAGGGCTTAAGGTGGGATGAACAATTCTGCGGGTCGAAGCCAATTCTACGGTCTTAAGGTAGGATGACCAATTCTGTGGGTCGAAGCCAATTCTGTGGGCTTGAAGATGAGGTGACCAATTCTGCGGATCGAAGCCAATTCTGCAGGCTTAAGTAGTGATGACCAATTTTGCGGGCCGAAGCCAATTTTGTGGGCTTATATATGAGATGACCAATTGTGCGGGTCAAAGCCAATTCTGCAGGCTTAAGTAGAGATGGCCATTTCTATGGGTCGAAGCCAATTCTGAGGGATTAAGGATGAGATGACCAATTCTGCGGGTCGAAGCCAATTCTGTGGGCTTAAGTTGAGATGACCAATTCCGCGGGTCGAAGCCAATTCTGCGGGCTTATGTTGAGATGACGAATTCTGCGGGTCGAAGCCAATTCTACGGGCTTAATTAGAGGGTGACCAATTTTGCGGGTCGAAGCCAATTTTGAGGGCTTAAGTAGAGATGACAAATTCTGAGGGTCAAAGCCAATTCTGCGAGCTTAAGTAGTGATGAAAAATTCTGCGGGTCGAAGCCAATTCTGTGGGATTATGTGGAGATGTTCTTGGGTAACCTTGCCGGGGAGATTTATCTTGTGGTTTTATTTTGGGCTGGGGAGCCGATTTCTGGGGAAATATTTTGCATCCTCTGAAGGAATAGCCATAATTCCACTGGGGAGATTTAGGTGGCCTAGGGTTTGGATGTATTGCTTGGGGAAAATTGAGGCCTTTGGGGCATAGGGGGTGATCTTTAGAGATCCTCCGAGCATGTTACCAGGAGGAGTTTCACTTGGTTTTTGAGAGTTTTACTAGGGAAATAGGAGTTCCACTTGAGGGAGTGTGAAATTTTCTTGGTGAAAATGTTCTAAATCCTTCTTGAGATTTTTATGAATTTTCTGAGAATTTTTCAGGGATGTCTAGTATTTTTTGGGAATTTTTGTACGAAATTTAAAGGGGGTGCCGATCGGCATGGTTCAGAGAGTGCCATTCAGTAGTGGAACGAACTTTTGGACTGCCTCGGGAAGGTAAGGGGTCAGTGCCGATCGGAGGGTGGGGGGTCAATGACGATCAGAATGACCCTTGGAATCCTATATAAAGGGGGCGCATTCCCCTCATTTTCACAGCTTCTTGCTTTCTTTATTTCGATGATTTTCCTTTGCAAATCGTTCTAGCATTCCGATCTCTAAGAAATGGCCGCCTTCGTGAGCACTGCAGCGCATACGGAATGGTTGACTGTTGATTACTGGCTGAACGTGGAGTGGATGGCCAGGGGGGCTCTTACTTTGGGGAGTGAGAACTCCTTTGATGCATTTGAGCCGGTTGTGGATGAGCGGACTTTGCTACGGGATCCATCGTGTCATCGCTCTTCGAGGGTGGTGAACCCTGACGGTTATGTAAGTAGCCTGACTTTTGGCATTCTTCTCTTTTTGGTGATTTTCCCTCCTTCTTGAATTTTGACAAGGTTTCTTCTTTTGACAATCTTATATCTCTTTGAAGAAAATGCATGCCCGTGGGACGACGGGGCTTAAGGACGTCTGGGAGCATCTTCCACCTGTGGTACGTTAGGTGGTATCATCAGCGGGTTTTGGGAGGTTGGCATCTGCACTGGATGAGACGCCTCGGTCGACAGCGATCCTGTGCGCTTTGGGGGAGAGGTGGTGGAATACCACCCAAACCTTCCATTTTATCTTTGGGGAGATGACCGTGACTCCCATAGATGTGCATCAACTGCTGGGGATAGATTGCGATGGGGAGCAGATAAAGGTGGATCGTTCTCTGAGGGTGAGGCCGGATGGTGTCTGGGGATTCCATCCGACTGTCTTTGCAAAAGAATGTTTTGTTGAGCAGGGTGATTGATGTGGAAAATGGGCTGCAGGTGAGGCAAATGTCCCGGTTGTTCGTATTGTTAGTGCTGGGAGGTTTCATGGTGGCGTCGAGCGGCGTCGTCGTCCATTTGTGGTTCTTGCCATATTTGAGGATATTTTCGAACATCCCTCTCTATGATTGGGGGAGCCTGAATTTGGCAACCCTCTATTTTTCTTTGGATGAATTCAGCCGGTACTGCCGATAAACTTTTACTGGATCCACGTATCTCCTCGAGGTATCCTTTAATTTTGCGCATTTTCTTTTCATGCATTCGCATTTTCCTTATGCGTCTATTTTTTATTTTGAATTCCTGTCTTTGGCAAACGTGGTTCTATGAGGTGATTGGGTGCAATACCCAGCTGATTACCTTGAACGACGAGATGGTTGGGGACTTTTGCCGATTGTATCTATGGTAGAAGGCAAATCAGCAGTCGAAGGGATCTCTCTCTATGGAGGCTGTGCGTTAGGTTTTGAATGGCCTGACCAGTGGTAGGGTAAGACTCTTTCCTCTGTAGTTTTGGTTTTTGGCATGTTCTGATTTTGTATTGACTTATGCCTGTTGGGGATTTTTAGGTGAATTTTTACCCTTGGGGGATAACCATTCAGGATACGGGGGCGACCGGGATGAATGCACAGATGAGGCATTTGCTGGCATATGAGTTCGGCCATTCCTGGTTTTTAGGGGAGCGAGTGGTTCGGTAAACTGCGAGGGAGGAGGTGGTGGTGCCACCAGCGTAGCCTCCTACGTCTATGAGGTGGGAGCGGCTGCTACCAGAGGATACAAGGATCGCGGCTATAATCGATGAGTCCTACTTATTGTACACTGATACGGCCGCGCCGTATGACTATATGGACTTTGTGATGAGCTCGTTGATGGCGCCCAACATATATGATGCCTTGCCTTTCCCTCCTATGGGTTCAACTAGGGCAGTGGGGTCTTCTCACAGTGGCGGTGGTCCGTCGGCGTCTGCAGCGACTTTAGAGGTTCCCTTTGTTCGATTGCATACCCCTTTGTACAATATCTAGTGGGTTGATCGAAGGATGGTACCCATGTTGCATCGTCCTTATGAAATGGATCTGGAGGAGATGGGTTTGATAGAGGAGGTTCTTCATCCTGCGGTATACCTTCTTCCTCTTTTTGGTTCCTTTTCTGTTCTGATCCCTATTTGATACTGATTTTTCCTTTTACTTGCAGCAAGTCCGTGTGCCGACCACTTGGCTGAGGGACATCAGAGACTGGATATCTTTGGTGACTGCCCATATTTGGGATGCGGTCCCAGTTCCTTCTTACTTAGTGCCGTCTGCTTCGTTCGAGGAGGAATCTGGCTCGGGTAGCGGTGGTGCGTCGTCTCGTCGTAGGGGAAAGAGAGCGCGTCGCAGGGATGGAAACTCTTAGAGAGTGGGGTGAAGGGTAGGTGAGAGAGAAAGAGAGAGAGAGAGAGAGAGAGAGAGAGAGAGAGAGAGAGAGAGGGGGGGGGGGGAGAGAGAGTGGGTTCGGGTTGAGTCCCGTTGTTTTTTGCTTTTCTTTTATTTCCTGCAAAATTTGATGTAACACATAAGAATATATATATGCAATGCTATGGGATTTTTATTATCTTTTGTTAATGGTGAGTGAATGCATGCACATGCACTTTTTACTTTGCTGCTGAGACCGTAAAAAGAGACACTTCTAGGAACTTTTGAAGGAAAGTTTTAAAAATGGGAAATTATATAGGGGTGGAAGAGGATTTTTTTGAAATTCTGTTAAGAATATCAATTTATTTTTATTGAGTATTTGATTTTGACAAAAGAGGAAAAATTTATAAAAATAGGGGGTCGCCGATCGAAAAGACCCTTGTCCTGCCTATCGGCAGTCAAGTCCGGTCCCATCAATTCAAAGCTTTGATTAGTGCCCTTTTCAGCCTCTTATACTTTGTGGGGTAGGATTCCCTTCGATTTCTGTAGGGATTATGTCCTTTGTGAGGGTTTTTAAGTTTAAAAAGGTGGTTGGGGTGGAGTGTTTTCATCACACCTTCACATTCTTACTTACTTGCCTACTATCTCTTAGTCCTACAAGATGGATCTCCTTGGTAGCATTGAGTTTGCTAACTACCTCGAAGCCTTAGAAGCGACGTGCTCTTATAATGTCGACTACGATGCTTTCAACATGCATCGAGTCTCTTTGTGGCATAATCAGTCCATTGAGTGGAACATGCTGATGGCGGCGGTACAATTTTGGTACCCCTAAGACCATGTATTCCACTTTGGGTTGGATTTAGTTTGTCCTACCTACGAGGAATTTTCTACCATATTGGGGATAAATCCCAGTGTTGCTGCGGATTTACTCATATTTTCCCGTTCTCCCATGAATTTTCTGTCCGAGCTTCTTCATATTTCTCCTTCGATGACTAGATCATTGGTTGTTGGAGGAATGATCTCCCTCCCAGTGGTGTTGCAGTCCGTGCATTTATCGAAAGTAGGTGATGTTGGCTATGCTGGAGCCGTTGCTCTGGGCCAGGTTTCAAAATTGTTGCTGGTGATTGGGGAACTGCTGGTGGATCCACAACTTGTAGCCATTACTTCATGGATGTCATACCATCGCAATCCTACGGCGGTGATCTTGGCGGAGACCCTGAATGGTCTGGATGCCTGGCGAGAAGGTCGTTCTGACTTCCTACGGGGTAGCCCCGTGATGCTGTTCATGTGGTTGTTTGAAAGACTCCGCCTGGTGACTCTTCTATAATATCCTTTGTCAGTTGTACCTAACTTCTTTTCACATCACTTCTTCAGCATTGTCCTGGATATTGAGAGCTAGGAGAATTAGCTTGTCGAGCATGGGGCTCGGAATCTGTACTAGTCAGTGACTTGGTGGTGACAGTTGTTGCCTATTCTGGAGCTAGGAGAATACCCATATGTGTGGCTGGTTGGTCTCAGCTAAACCTTTTTTTTCTCTCCCTTGGCGGCTTCAGCGCTAATTTGGCTGGCACAGGTCGTGCCACCTCAAACACTAAATTTCTTTTCGGTAGAGGATTTGACCGAGCGTCTTCCCCTCCTGCAGCTTGGCTCTCTGTGGGAGAGTCGGTGTCCGTCGACCCGTCCCTCTCAGTCTGTTGAGAGAGTTTGGCATATCCCTGGGGATTATATGAAGTGGTTGTGGAGGAGAGTAATTAGCAAGATGTTGGTAGTGGATATTGGACAAAAGTGGCTTGCCTCTTTTAACACCATGGAAGGAGGTGTTGCTACTTTTTAAAGCTGGTTCGAGCTTATTGGTCTATGGAGTGTCTGCAACACTCTGTTCAGGCCGGGGAAACTTGGGGATCCCAGGATATAAATGATGATGACGGAGCAGGATCCTCTGGTAGCTGTGGACAGGACTCCTGGAGAGTTTATTATGTAATAGGGGGTAAATGTGGGGATTTTATTTTATTTTTTTAGGAGGGTAGGGGAAGGGAGTTATCCGTTCCTTTTCTTATGTAATATGTACCGTAATTTCTTATTGGTGAAATAAATAAGTTTCAGATCATCCAGCTATACCTTTCGATGAATTTTGTGTTGTTTGAATTATCTATACCGATCGCTAAGGCATACATAATTTTTTTGTTCAAATATATGTTTAGAATGAACTGTCATTCTCGGAGGTAAGAAAATAATAGTATTTTGTGAAAAAAAAAGGGTCGTGATCATGTAAGGTGTATGAGCTACCTACGTACCTCTGGGCTTTTGAAATTTTATACTTTTTTAAAAAATGGTTATTTACAGAGGATCAGGCCCACGTAGTTCTGGGCAGGGGGAAATGAAGAGTTTTTTTTTAGAATAAAAGGGAGACGAGAAGAGTCGTAGCGCACTAAGATTTAACTTCTTGAGATGGTACAGGTTGACTAGAAGATCCATCTCTTCCCCAACTAAGTCGGTAAGCATGGAGGCACCGCCGAACAAGATCTTCTTAACAATGTAGGGGGCGCTCTAATTGGGCTTGAATTTCCCTCTGGGGTCTTAGATAGGTTCTATGATTTCTTTGAGGGAGAGATCCCCTTCTCGGACATCGCGGTCCTTGACTCTCTTGTTGAATGAATGCACTATTCGATGATGGTACCCTTTTATGTGATATAGTGCTTTTAATCTCCTTTCGTCTATGAGGGTCAGCTCGTCAAGATGACTTTGGCACCAGTCTTCTTCGCTGACTTTGCTTTCAAGCATGACGCACAACGAGGGTATTTACATCTCCACGGGTAGTACTTCTTCCAGATCATTAAGGGGTAGCCCCATTAGAGGTTTGAATTAAGGTTCGATAACCCTAGAGGGCGTACGGGATCCGGTCGGCCCAATCCCGATAGCTTTCGGTCATCTTGCTGATGATGGCTTTGAGGTTCTTATTGGCGGCTTCAACTGCACCGTTGGTCTGAGGTAGGTAAGGAGAAGATTTGTGTCTCTGAATCCCATACTCATTTACCACCTCTGTGACTTTTTCCTCGAAATATAACCCGTTGTCTGATACTAGCTCGTGCGGGACCCCATACCGGTAGATAATGTTTCTCTTGACGAATTTGGCTATTTTTTAGCATTTAGCACTGCGTATAACTCCTCTTCGACCCATTTGGTGAAGTAATCAATGGCAACTAGGATGAACTCATGCCTATTGAAAGCCTTCGGTGTAACCTTCCTTATGATGTCTATGCCCCAGGTGGAGAACGGCTAGGGAGGGGTCATGTTGTATAATTCACGTGGAGGCAAATGTTGAAGATTGGAAAATTGTTGGCATTTGAGGCATCTCCGAACATAAGCGGTGCAATCCTAGGTCATGGTGGTCCAGTAGTAGCCTTGTCGGATGATCTTTTTGGCACGCATGTGACTGTTCAGGTGGGGTCCGCATTCCCCGTTGTGGATCTTCTGCATTATCCTTTCAATGTTAGCCCCTGCGATGCAGTGCAGATGAGTTCCATAGAAGTTACTTTTGAGCAGTGCTTTGTGAAAGATGATGTACTGGGTGGAGAGTCTTCGAAGGGTTGCTCGATCTTTCTTGTTGGAACCCTCAAGATACCTACCATGCTTGAGGAGGTGCCAAATATCATAGTACCAACAATTGGCTAGCTCAGAATCTTCTATAGTGACGAGCTCAATATGGTAGAAGTGGGTTGGTTTGTCTTACTTTTGAATAAGGAAGGGGGTTATTATTATTCCTTCGGGTATGTTGACCATAGAGGCCAAGGTAGCAAGGGCATCGGGTAGGCTATTCTTTGCTCGAGGTAGGTAATGGAAAGTCATGTCTTTAAATTTGGAGGCTAGTTCTTCTAAGTGGGCATGGAAGGGTTAGAGTTTCTTATCCTTAACTCTCCATTTTCTGAGAACTTGACTGATGATGAGGGCAGAATCCCCGTAGATGTCTAGGAATTGAATATCTTTCTTGAGACAAACATTGAGGCCTACTGTGCATGCCTCGTACTCAGTTATGTTATTGGTGCAAGAGAAATCCAACTTGATGGCGATGGGAGTGTGGGAGTCATCTCGGGCGATCAGAAGTATCCCAATGCCATATCCCTTCTTGTTGGCAGCATCGTCAAAGAACATTTTCCATAGAAGGTTGTCTTGAGAAGTGAAATGGATGTTTTCATCTAGGAATTCAGAGATACAGACATCAGCTTCTTCTACGGGGTAATCAACGAGGTAGTAAGAGGTGACTCTTCCTTTCATAGCATTCTATGTGACGTACAAGATATCGATCTCGGCTAGGAGCATCAACCATTGGGCCATTCGACTCGACAAGGCGAGTTTCTCGAGCAGGTACTTGATGGGGTCCATTCGGGATACAAGTTTTATGAGGAAGGCGAGCATGTAGTGCCACAACTTTTGGATGACCCAAATAAGTGAGATACACGCCTTTTCCAAAGCAGTGTAGTTAACCTCGTACCTGGACAATTTGCGACTATCATAATAGATGGATCTTTCTTTACGTGAATTTTCAAATCATTGGGCTTGCAAAGCCCCAGCTGCAATGTCGGTTATGGTTAGGTATAGGATCAAGGGGAGACTAGGTTGTGGTGGCATGAGTACCGCGGGTTGGGTCAGATATTGTTTGATTCAGTCGAAAGATTATTGGCATACCTCATTCCAAACTTTAGTTGAATCCTTTTGTAGGAGTTTGAAGATAGGTTCACAGATGGAGGTTAACTAGTTGATGAACCAGCTAATGTATTGTATTTTCTCGAGGAAACCTCAAAATTTTTTCTCTGTTCGGGGAGGTGGCATCTCAAGTATGGCTTTCAGGTTGGCGGGATCTGCTTGTATCCCCTTCTCACTGACCATGAATCCTAAGAGTTTTCCCTTTGTAATTCCGAAGACGCATTTTTGCGGATTGAGTCTCATCTGATACTGTCGCAGTCGTTTAAAGAAATTTCGGAGAGCAGTAACACGACCTTCTCTAGTTTTGGACTTCATAATCATATCATCCACATAGACCTCAACTTCTTTGTGAATCAGATTGTGCAGGATGGTTGTGGGAGCCCTATGGTAGGTAGCCCCAACATTCTTGAGACCAAATGGCAAGAGAGTGTCGCAAAAGGTTCCCCATGGGGTGATGAATGCATTTTTTTCTTGGTGGTCTAGGTGATTTTTGATTTGGTTGTATCCAAAAAACCCGTCGACGAATGACTTGAGAGCATGAATGGCGGTGTTATCCACGATCATGTCAATATTGGGTAGCGGATAATCATCCTTTGGAAAGGCTTTGTTCAAATCCCGATATTCTACACACATCCGAACTTTTTCTCCTGATTTTGGCACGGGCACTATGTTGGCAAGCCACGTGGGATATTCGATCACACGAATGAAGCCTACATTCAACTATTTGACCACCTCCTCTTTGACCTTGAGCAACCATTCGGTTTAGAGCTTTCTCAACTTTTATTTGACCGGCTTGTAATCTGGGAGAGTGGGAATCTCATGCTGAAATATTTCAGGATCAATGCCAGGCATATCGTTGTAGGACCATGCGAAGACATCCATGAATTACTTTAGTAATTCTTCGAGTTATGCACGCTCATGCTCATGGAGGGTAGACCATATCCTAATCACGTGTAGTTGGCTACTAGAATCGAGTTTAACAACAACAGTCTCTTATTCATTAACTTAAACGCGATTATGTTGTTTATTATTAACCTTATTTATATCAGTTAAGAATTGTTCATTTGCAAAATCATCATCATCAAAAGTTTAATTAGAATCCAAACAATTAATGTAAGGAACAACAAGATACTCAAAATCTTCGTTTATTTCATTGATAGGAAAAACAACATTGATAATCTCGTCAAAATAGGACTCGATTACATTTGAACATGGATAGACAACAGAAGAAGAAAAGGGGTAAACATTAGGATTAGGGGAGATTTTAGCTGGTAGAACAGCCGCAGCATGCAAGTTGAGGAGAGGTGTATCAACATCTTTAATTAGGTGGGATGGATCCAGTGATGTAGTGCCTGAATGAACCACGCAGAGTGCGAGCCCCAGTGTCTGTAAGTTGAAGGAATCTTCAGAGTCATTTTCCTCAGTCTCTTTGGTATCTTTGATGAGTGGTTGTACTACGTGTTATGAATTTTCAGTCCATGGGTAGCTTTCTTGGAAAAAATCTCCATTCCAGGATTCATCTTCTTGTCTGTATGGTCATACCATGGTTTCAAAAAGTCGCAAAAGGGGAAGTCCTCACCCTCTTTGATGAATCGTCCATTAAAGGAGTCACCTGGGATAGTCTGGACGCGGTCTAGTCTTCTCTTTGGTCGAGACTGGAGGATCATTCTGATATCTTGTTCTGACGGTTGATACCCCAAACCACAAGGAGGGAAAGCTTTTTTTAGTTCAATAGGCTCAAGTATCCCTTGTTGTCTTTGCCCTAGCCCCAGTCCGGGCATGAAGTGAATGTTTCTGAACATCTGAATCACATTAACTTTGCCATGAGGGTCGTATTCTGGACAAACCTTTTCTTTGAAGTTGTCCCCTACCGGGAGTAAAAGCGGTTCAACTCAGAATCCTGATATGATCATATCATTTGACTGATGCTGTATCTCAAGGATTGGACTACTGGTACTTGCACCATCGGCATTGTCGTCGTCGCCCAATATGGTAATGACCCCTCCATTGGTGAAGAACTTTAATTTCTGATGGAGTAAGGAAGACACACCCTTGATACTGTGGAGCCAAGGTCATCCTAGCAACATATTGAAACAAGATGGGATGTGAATAACTTGGAATTCGACGACAGGGTTTATAGGTCCAGCCCCTATTAAAAGCTTTATGGATCCCATCACCTCCCGATGGGTATTATCGTAGGCACGCATAGTATCGGAGGTTGGAGGGAGGTAACTTTCTTTTAATCCTAAACATTTGAAGGTACTCATTGGGCAGACATTCAAGGCGGGTCCATTATCGACAAGAGAGAGTGGTATAACCTTCCCCATAACTTCGACATAGATTTTGAGTGCATGATTGTGGTTTGGCCCAATCTTGGGGATTTCTTCTTCGAAAAAGGATAGCATTCGGTTAGAGGTCAAGGATGTAACCAAATTTATCGCTTCTTTTGGTGTGGTAGAAGGAGGAATTGTGGATCCAGTGAGCAACTTGATCAAAGCGTTTCTGTGCAGTTGAGAAGACATGAAAAGCCCCCATAGAGTGATTTTATCTTGAGTTTTCTTTAGTTGGTCAAGGATCTTTCTATCCTCGAGGGTCATCTCTGGCATAGGAAGGTTTTCAATGCCATTTCCTTTGTCATTAGCTGGTAGTGAGTTTGGGATCTGGTAATGCCTCCGTGATATGGTTATGTGATTTACTGAAGAAGGGAAAAACATGAATCCAATTTCCTTGCCAACCTCGGGTTATTTTACCACCTTGTTTATTTCTCCGAGGAGTTCTTCGAATGATATCATTTGACACATGTCGGCTACCGGGCCAGTTTTCTCTAAATCTTATTCTTCATTTTAATCTTTGAATTCTTCCCCCCCCCCCCCCCCCCATAGGGTGGCAAACATTATGTCTTTCCATGTAAAGTTTATGCATTCCACAACTTCAACGGCTTCTTCATACAGGTCATCCCATTATGTGGGGATGTGTAAGGGTGAAGGGACCAAGGGACCCTTTAGCATAAGAGCATCAAGTAACTTGGTCATACTTCAAATGTTATTGGTTTGCCTGAATAATTCGGCCATGATCTGGACGACAACATCTAGGCTGACTTCATCGGTTGGTACTACCCAACTATCTGACTCTTGGGCCCATTTTCGTGATTACATGAACAGCGTACTGAACCTATGGAAATCAATGACCATATGTGAGGGCAATTTCATCCCGAACTCTAAGAGTTAGTTTAAGACTTCTGATATTTCCATGCTTCCATTTTTTGAACAGGTACGGACAGCGATGCATGCTCTGGTAAGAGTGACAGTGCCTGATCAACGAGGCTAGCAGGGTATAGGAGGAAATATGGATAGGTTTGGAGAGGTTTAAGAGAGTATATGGGTGTGATTTGAGTTGAAGGATCGAATTCTGGGTTCACTTCTAGAAAGATGGCATTGGCATGATTTGGGAGTGGGTTGTGAGTAGTGTTTGTCTTATGATTGGCTGGTGGGGCAATAGTACCCCGATCAATTAAACCTTGAATTATATTTTGGAGGTGAAAGCATTGGTCGGTGGTATGCCCAACTATTTGGTGAAAGGCGCAATGGGAATCTGCCTTGAAGTTTCTTAGGAGCGTATTTGGCAATGGACAGGGATCCAAAGGTTTGATAAGGTTTTGGCTTAACAAGGCTTGATAAACTTTGGAGAGAGGGGAATGGAGCTCGGTGTATTCCTTTTGGCCTGGGAGAGGGCAGCTTTCTGAAGCCCATGATGTGGTTGGTTGAGAGATGTTGTTGATGGTTGAGACTGTAGCACTGGCAGGTTTGTCATATTTTTTTGAGGGGAACAGTTCGGACACCTTCTTCGGTTCGACATCTATTTTAGCAAGACTTTCCTCGATTTCTACTCCTGCTTCTCTGAGAGCTCAGAAGTGGGGATAGTATTGTCCTCCCATAGTTTCTCGGACATGGGGTAAGAAGTTCTTCTTTACTATGCTGACTTGTTCTTCCTCGGACGGTCGATTGGTCATGGTAGCTGCTTTTTCCCTCCATCGGGCGATGAAGTTACTGACTGATTCCCTAGAGTTTTGTTTGAGCATCTCTAAATCACGACGGATTAGCTCAAGATCTTCATTGTATTTGTACCATGACATAAATTCTCAAGCTACATCCTCCCAACTACAAATTCTGGACTCTTCTAGAGACAAAAACCATCGGAGGGCACTATCTTTCAAATTTTGCTGAAACATTTGGGCCATCACTTCTTCGGAAGCCCCTAGTAGAGTCATGTAATGGTGATATCTGTGGAGATGAATAATCGGGGGTCCACCTCCTCCGAATTTCTCGATATTCAGCATCTTGAACTTCTTGGGTAACCTCGCTTTAGGATAAGGAGACATGTAGGTGTAGTCCATGTAATTTCGTAAGATTCTGACTTGGTCGAACTTCTTAGTGAGCATCTTGAGGTCTTCTTTGACTTTTTTCATCTCTTCTTCCTTCGGATCAATGATCATAGGAAAGTTAACCCTAGGCTGGGCAAGGTTCGATATCGGAAGCTGGGCAGGCAACGGCCCATTAGCAGGAGGGGCACGTGGAGCATGCTGATACTCTTTGGGAACCCAGATAGGCTCGGGTGGACCCATATCATGAGGAAATAGTTCCTCGAGCTCTTGAGGAACAAGAACCTAGTTTCGTTACATTTCTCGGACCTCAATTTGGAGGTTATCAATCTTAGACATGAGCTGAGATAGGACTGCCGTCAGATTTGGCTGCACAATGGGGACTTGGTCTATGTTCTCCATGGAAAGCGGATGGATACCGGACTCGGACGAAGTAACAGGGGAACATACGGAGCTCCGGGGTGACTTGACTAAAGATCGAAGCCAATAAGGAGCTAGGCCAAGGGGTTGCGATCGACCTGAGAAGGCGTAAAATGGGTTTTATTTTGAGAAAAAAAGGATGAAAATATTTTTGACATTTTTTTTTCTTTTTTCTTTTTGAGATTGGAAGACAAAATATTTTTGGCTTTTTGATAAAGAGTGGAGATTTTTTTTTGGATTTTTTATAAGGAAAGGAAAAAATGTTTTTGGATTTTGGATAAAAAAAGAATTTTCTTTTTGAAGATGGTCCTAGCATGATTATTATAATTACTATGTTTTCACTTGTATTAATTCTCCTAAACGAAAAATGAAATGTCGGACAGGACCCAAGCCTGGAAAAATTGAGTTTGTAATATATGCAAAGCTATGGCTAGACTTGTGACCAGGCTCACAGGCAAGGTCCCTTTTGTAAAAATGCGCAAAAATTCAGGCGGCAGGCCGATTCGGAATTTCGACAGAGTTTCGGGTAGAAACCGGCAATCTAACATGTTTGTCCTAGGCTTGACACTTATATGTGGGTATGCAGTTGGTTGGGTAAATCAGAAAGGGTTCCCCCCCCCTTTGGTGTGACTTCCACGATACACGTCTTGCTCTTACGGGCAATCGATACGTGTGGACAAGCCATTTGATATACTTGAGTGTACGTGAATTACCTCACCATATACCTCATGGGGATGGTATGTGTGAGAGCGAATTAGATATACTCGGCGTACGTAAATGAGTTCCCTACGATTTACCTCCCGTCATGACTTCGGTCAAGTGATATGATGTGGGGGGAACCGTTCCATATACGTGGAAGGTACTTGGCTAATGGAAGGTGAGAGTCATATCGCTTAGGCTAACTGCGCCCTGTCGGACCAGCGCCCATCACGAAGTGACCCTCCAGTTACTGGGTGAAAATTTGGTTAATAACAATGCTCTTTGGTGATGTCGTGTGGATCATGCATGATTCTCTTATTAGTGTCTTATGAGAATGTCTTTTCCGATTATACCAAATAGGGAGAAAAGTACAAGTACTAATTGTTCACCAACTATGGATGGATGATGCGTGCAACATGTGGATATATCTGACCCTAGGTGCAAGTGGTGCGAAGTGTACATGGAGAATTTTCTACAAGTGAGTGAATAGAAGCATAAGCATGGGATATACATGGAAAATGGGAACATGCAAAAATGGGGAAAATATAAACAAACATAACATCCATGTAAATAGAGTCTAACCCTCAAAAGAACATCCCAAGCAGAGTCGCCACTGTGTCCATCCCCCCGATCCTCGCTGAGGGTGGGCGCGCGATGGAGGATCTTAGGTCCCGCGCGTCCCTCTTGGGAGCGCTTCGGCCAACGTCATTTGGGTGAGGTGAAAAATGTAGAGAGATTAGAGCCGCCAGTGTATTTTACTCAAAATAGACAAAAGAAAGGGAGCCATCCCGAAGGATAGCATCCAAAAAACATACTGATGCATACGAAACCAAAATGATTTGAAAAGGGTCCGGAGGCTAAGTTACGAAATGGGAAGGTGTTAGGCACCCATTCCGCCCTTTCGATCTCTCATGGGTTTTTGCTATTTTCCTTTTATTTTCCTCGCGATATGTGTGCATGTGTATATATAGTGGAGATTGGAATCATAGACTTGTACCATGGAAGAGGTAAAGCGAGTCATCCGTAGGAAGGTATAAAAATATTAGAAAATAGGATTTACACAATTATCCTTACGTTGACCGTTATGATGGAACGATAACGCATGTGGAATAATACGTCACTAAGAACAAATATATATATATATATATATATATAAGAGAGATTGGAGTTTAAAGAGAATACAAAATGAGAGAAAAAGTAAAAATAGGACTCAAGTCTCGGGTTTTACCCCGAGACACCTACGTAGCCTATAGGGGCATCAAAGTCCACGTAGTTTGCATGAAAAATGAGGGGTGGGGTTTATCCCATAAATCCAACCGGGGGATTCTCTTATTTGTGTGTGTGTAGAAAAAGTGTTTTAGTTGTGAGAAAAGTGTGAGAAAAGTGTAAGAAAAGTATGAGAATTCCCGTTTTGAATTTATGAGCAAACCCTCCTTTCTTATTTTTTGGAATTTTTTTTATATGAAAATAAGAGATGTGCAATAATTCTAAATAAAAATTATATTAGGATGTGTGAGATGAGATAATGAAAGTGCTAAGTAATAAGACAAGTTATTGCGAATTTATGAGAATTTAAGGAGAGAGTTGAGAAAATTGGACCTTATTGAAGATCTTGAGCTTGGTCTTGAATGTTGGAGAGTATCCCTTAGACTTGGATGATGATGGACGCTAGTGAATTCACCAAGTTTGATGAAAAGGATGATGAAAAGTGAAGGTTGGAAATGGATTCGGGTGTGGAAATCACGCTGGCTTCGAGAGAGGTTTTCTAGATTTGCTGAGAGTGATATCTATCATATCTGGGCTCTCCTTGTAAGTGAGGTCATGCCTCCTTTTTATAGGCCCAGGGCATTGTCGATCGTCATAGCCCTGTTCCTACCAATCAGCAGGTGCGTTTTGGCACACTGCCAATAGGCAGGGTCTGGGACCTGTCGTTTGACAGTGTCTTTCAGGCCTTTTTGGAAAATTGATCGCAGAGCGCAAACTGTTGATCCAAATTATGCACGGGGTGGACCGTTGTAAAGGAAATTTAGATACCTTCAAAAGTCCTTTGGACTGCTCCCGGGTTCGGGAGTTGACTTTCAGTCAAATATGGCTCGGAAGCATTCATCGGTCCATTGGACGAGGAATCGTAGGACGCAAACGGATCGTTCATCTGCATGGTAAGTCCGAATCGCACATGGGGTGGACCATTAGAAAGTTTAGGAGAGTTACTTTGACATTCCAAGAGTTTGATCTGGTTCGGGGAGTTGACTTTGGTCAACCAGGCCCTGGAAGCATTCGGTGACCTTTCGGAGTAAAACGGATCGTTCGTCCGTACCGTAAGTCAAAATCGCACATGGGATGGACCGTTGGAAAGGGGTTTAAGTGCCCTTCTAAGATTCATTCAGTCTCGGTCGAGTTGAAGAGTTAACTTATAGTCAAACGGAGCCTGGAGTGCCTAATGGCTTCTAGGTCAGTACTCGGGCTATGACCTGGGTTTGTAGTGATGAAGGGAGGTGCTAGGGACCTAAGGAGAGTTTAGGGGGTAACAGAATGGGGTGTCTACATATAGTACAATGCCCACTTCCAATAGGTCCCAATGTCAGCATCAAACTTAACCTCGACCTAGTGACCTAGGACGGGGGTGATATAATCACAACGCGTGACTTGGGAGATGCGTGGAACAGTGAATGTGGGACTCATATAGCACGTGGACTGGACCATTATAACAATATCATCCCCTCACATGAGGGAATATTATATCATCATTAATCGCAAGTGGCACATCCAGGTGTCAATAGGGGATTGGCTAGATCATCATTCACAAGCACCATGCATGCTTGGGGGGTAAACTGCATCCCCCAAGCCCTATATATTTTGGTCATCCTCCATCTTGTAAAGGGATTGAGAATTGTAAACCTAGAAAAAACTCTGCTTAGACACACAGTAGAGAGAGAGAGTGAGCTTATGAGCATTGTATCTAAGGCCATTAGTGCCCATATTTAGTGGATCACACACTCACAATGGATGTAGGACTGATTGGTTGAATCACTATACATCATTGTCTTCATTACTCTTATACTCATCCCATTCTATACACTTACACACATGTCTAACTCTATTACTGCCATTTCTACTATTTTAGCTCTCCACCTCTTATCTGGTGGTGCTAAATATTAGCATCATCATAAATCAACGCTCATAAAATGCACTAGGAAAAAAAACTCAGCTATCTAAATAGTAGGTGTAAGCACTTGATGTTCGCATTCGCAAAGTGAATAGAATTAAAAAAATCAAAGTCCCCTATTATGTAGATCCGAAAATATAATAGGGGATTACAACAACAGTGTATCATGATTGAATGATAAGAAATACAAGCTCTATTATGATCTACTCATTTTAACAAAAAATTCCATAAATCTTGTAATAGGTGATCATACTCGAAAATAGCTCATTGAAACCACATACCTTGTTCAGGCATTTTGACAAACAAAATGGAAATCTCTCCAAAAAGCAAAGAAACCACAATAAAGTAAGGCATAAAAAGTTTAAACGACAGCCTACAGGTCTGTTTTTTCTAATTGAAAATGTCATCTCACTTTAATGTCTCTCTCTATTTCCATACCAAAATTTAGAGCAATCAAATGACTTTATGTATCCTTACCCGAGTCATAAAGCAATATGATTAAGGTTCTAAACATAAGAAGCGCATACCAATCAATTTTTAAGCTTTGGCCCAATAGAACTTGTCCTAAATTTCTGAAGTAATATAATTATAGTAATCTAATATGATAATATGTTTACTCAATATGCTACCCTAGTCATAGTTGACTAAAATGACAACACCTACCTTATTCATCTATGATTTTCCAAAACAGAAGAAATCCAAATGTCTAACAACAATAGGAGAAGCATAAACTAATTTTGCAGAAGATTTCTTTGAATGAGTCAGGTATCAAGAGGCTTTGCAACAAACTGATCGACTTTCATCCTTCATCTGGCTATGAAACAGAAGAAAAAAAAACTCACTAAAATGAAAATAATAAAATAAAATTCATTTGAAACAATAAGAAAATTATATTTTACAAGTTAAAAAATCATGACTTCAATTATGAGAGATTTTGTGACGCTTGTGTATAAAATTTATCTATATTTGATTTAAAAAAATTGGTAGTCTTTTAGTCGACAACAAATATGCACTAATCTCTACATATGACAGACATAGAAAGTACTATCAACCTTTTAATAGAAATTCTAGCATTAGGAAAAAATCTATGCATTTTATTTCAAATGTATAATTATGCTATATTTGGACCTCTGTTCACCAAAAAAATGCGGAAACTATAAATTAGATGTTACAGTTTATAGTATATTTACACTTTTAGTACTTCCTTTGTAACATTGTTTTGGGTCCTTTTTCGGATGCAAACATGATGCTTGAGTTCTGAAATCAATTTTGTTACACCTATCTGAACCAAGATTAAAGTTATTATTGTTTTGGCAATGATAAATTTATCAGTTCAGTAGGCCACATTTATCATAGTTTACTAAAATGACATAATCATCAGATTTTGCGATGATATTCTACAAGATTACAACTACATCCTCTTGAAGAGAATAACATGCCAAGGGGGAGAATGTCATACTAGCAGGGAATTAGATTTCTTCAATTTGTGTTATGTGGCATGTTAAAAAATTATTGAATTATCAGTTTCATCTTTGAAACAAATTAGTGCAAAAGAGTACTATTCCACCATACCTCTCAGACCACAAAAGTCATTTATTATCTAGCCAATTGAGATAATCATGCCTCATTTATCTAGATTTCTATAAAAGAAGATGTGGAATCATGACAACCTTTCTCAACATATAAATAGATAATTATCCATGTTGACTGTCAGTAGGCTATTTATCTCATCTATGAGGTCAAAAATTGTTATTAAAAAGATTGATTGCCTTCTATATAATCAACTCGTGCCGCATGTCAACGCAAGAGTCGGCAGTTCCACATTACATTTTCACATGGTAAATAGATGATAGTTTGTGGTTAAACAGAAAATATTGCACTAAGTAAGACCATAAGAATAAAATACAATTCTTTAAAGAGAAGAAAATCATGAACAAAAGTTAATCTTGTTTATCTCATGAAATCTTTTGTCTGTGATGAAGAAGATGATATTAATTACATCATAAAAAGATTGAGCTTTAAAGAAAGCAACTCTTCACATAGTCATACTCCAGTTTAAAGCCCAAAATAAAATAAATTATAAGAAGATTGAGGTTGGAATAGCTGCAACCATCTTATTTTTACGGCAAAAGAAAGGTGAAGACAGAAATTGAAAAGTCAATAGTATGAAAGATGTTCAAGAAACTGTTGTGTTTCTCTGAAAAAATATACGAGGGAAAGGCAGGCAACAAGAATAACTGCCATCCTAATTTCATCTAGATTCATGTGAATAGATTATTATTCAATTGTATAATCAAATAAAATATATATTTGCACGAGTTTGGTGTTGACCTATCACCCCGACATGGGGAGGATAGTGACCTAATTCTGGATATCAGTTGATCTTCTCAAATTTCATATTTTATTTTTCCTGTCGTGTTTTATCGTGTGATGTCTTTTTATCTGTAAAAAAATATCAGTTATCCATGTCGTGTTTCAATGGCTCATATTTATTTTAGCTCTAAAAAACTATTTTGTGTCGTGTTATGTTTTTTTTAAATTCAAACAACAATAATAGAATAAGCATTACCACTCTAGGGAATTACATATGCATATGTACACAAATAACACAAACTGATAGGCCACATCTGATTAAGGTACAGGGCAGCAAAATAATGTACTTCATATGATTAAACAGTTGCACAAACAACTTCAAAGCTTCTTTTGGTGTCTAAACCAAAATATTTCTTTACTCCAACTTCACCCTGTCTTCCTCCAGCTTCTGTTTCTCGGGCTCGACTAGAAAGTATTTTATGCCTAGCATATCCCCAAAATTGATGATGACCTCTAAGGCTTTGATCATGTCTTCCCTCATGTGTCAAAAGAAATATAAATACATGCTCTGGCCAAAAGTAAAGGGGTAGATGGAAAAGCAACCGTTACAACAACCACATTATGTTTAAGACATTCTCCTGAAAAGACACGAATTTTGACCTAAAAAATTACAATTCTCACGTATCCGTGCAAGTTTATGGGCCACTCTACAAGAACCATCCTCTTCGAGAATAACCTTTATGGAAGAAATAAACTGTTGAGCAGCTGGAGGTGTTATTGATGTGGCATACATATGAGCAGGACAAGAGTAGCTCAAATATTAAATAAGTTTCTTGGATCGCGAAATATATCCACCACATGATCCAAATGATTTTGTAAAACTCCCCTGTTGGAAATTAATGTTAAGTGACGAAATTAATTATTTAATTTCAATTGTATTAAATTTCGAATTTCCCATTTATGTGATTTTAATAAATGTCAGATAATTAATTAGTAATGTGATAATTAAAGATATTAAAAGATTTGGGTAAACCTTATCCGTTAGTCACATGATGGTTAGTGGCATTAGTGGGAGACTTGAAAGAGTCCCAACTTGACTAGGATTCCGGCCCTCTTCCCCTTATAAATAGAGACCTCTACACCATCTAGAGTCATCTCATAACACACTATTTCTGAGGTGGGAGAGAAACTCCGAGATTCCATTAGAGTGCATTTTTTTCAAGAAGGCAGATCGATGGAGCAATTAATCAAGATTGATCTTTGATCAATGTATGTCTTATTTTCTATCTTTTAGACGTATTTTGTGAAAACATGAAGATCTAAGATCCTTTTATTAAGAACAATTGTATGTTAAACATTAATCATATTAATGTGTTCATGATTAATATTAGGGTGTTCTTAAGAATGATTTTACATGTGGTATCAGAGCTAAAATTTAAGATCTCATGATTTTCCTTATTAATGTTCGTTTATAATGAAATATGTGCCTGAGACTTTCTGCGACATTTTTATTTATGTCATTAAATTGCTTTTGTGCCTGAGACCTTCTGCGACGTCTTATTTCTGTCATTAAATCTGCTCTTAAAGTGTGTCTGAGATTTTCTGTGACGTTTTTCTTCTGTCGCCAATACTCACTGGTGAGAATGAAAGGTCAAAACTTGCTCCGAATTTTACGAAACTGACATGGTCGACTGGAAACGTCAAAATAAACAAAACCCATTATAAGCAATGGGCACCACCTTACTTTTGTGTTTTAACGTCGTTAAGGCCCTTAAAACCTCGTTTTTGCCATTTTAGGAAATAATCTCGGGGCTTATAACTCTTTACAGAAAATTGATATTAACGTTCCGCAAAAGGTTTTGATTTTCTGGCATGTTTTACTTAAATTCCATGGTGAAAACTCATTTTTGCCATTTTTGGCAAAATTCATGTATTACGTGTTTTTATACCTGGGCAATTATGTTTTTGAGGCATTCGAGCTACTATTGGTATCTTTGTGATTGCTGATAGATTACATATTATAGTTAATATTAATGCATGATTAACTATATTTAAGTTGAGACATGTAAACAATTATTCATTTGAGTTAAGTCAAAGGCCAAACACAGGCTGAGACTGCATGTACGAATAATATACTTACATTCATTAAAGACTTATTCTAATGTTAGTTGTAAAATTGGATTGAGGCGCAACACATGCTAATATCTGAATTGAACAACATTAGAACCCGTTTTGTAAAAACAGAATAGTTGACATTAAGTCCATTAATCATGGTATTAAATGAATTAGGCAACAAACACAGATGCCAAAATTATGGGACCATGATAAATGAATTATAGGGTAATATATCTTTACAATCTGAATATTATGTGATGATTAACACAGATTCCGTGATATTCGGAATGTAGATGAAATATACCAAAATTTTAGTCAACAATTCAATATTCGACCCTTGCAATTTTTGTTGTGTGTGAAAATTTAAGTTTTCCCATATTTCATGTATGTTTTATCTAGAACTCTGATAAAACATTGCGCTAATGATCCTATTTTAGTTGAATATTCGTGCCAAACACAGGCCAACATATCTCATATGGTAGGATATTAGACTTGCGTTATTGTTAATATTCATATTTTGATGAGTCTCGTGCCAAACACAGGCCAATGATTCATATTGTTGAATATTATGATATTCGTGTTTTAACGAGTCTCGTGCCAAACACAGGCCAACGATTTATGTGGTTGAAAATCAGAATTATTGTTTATTCTAATGCTAGTACTCCCATTAAGTTGAATTAAATGCCAAACACAGGCTACAATTCATATGTGCGGATACTAGATTTATGATTTCGTTGCATGTATGCATATTTGAATGCATGACTTGCAAATTTTGAGACTCATAAGTAGGTATTCATTCAGTTTAATCAAATGCCAAATACAGGCTAAGATTACATGTGAAGATACTATACTTGTAGTCATTTCAGATTATCCTAATGTTTGTTATAAGGTTAAATTGAAGCGCAACACATGCTGAAATTTGAATCAAATAAACATTGGAATTTTTGTAAATGTTAAATAATTGGCATCAATGTTAAAAAGTCATATTTACATATGTCACTAGTATGATAATTGTGATTATAACCATATTGTGCATTAGTATGACCATGAATGATTTGGGTCAATATTTCTGATTTGTTACTCATACATAAGTGATGAAGCGAAAGTAAATGATTTATGTCTTCCATTTACTATTATTTGTGTAATATCTCATGTAAACTCTTTGTCTATTTGATTTTCACATTATGTCTAATTTTTCGTGAATTTCAAATTAAGGAATAGACAATAATATAATTATTCATGTATTACGGGTATTTTGCACATGTATGCGTATCTCTTATATTTATATAATATATGGTTTGGTGTTCATTAAAGTGATCCATTCCAGAAGATATAAATATTGGACTAATGCATTAATATCATGCATATTTGGGTTGCCTACGAGTCCATGTATGATATTGAATGCTAGGATGATGATACTTTATGATGTTGCATACATATTATTGTTTATTCAATCATTGTGATTCGGAAGCCTACATGTCCAATTACAATAATTGAACAAAATATAAGTGGTGATATATATTTTGGGAAGGCAATAATGGTCGTCAAACGCAGATGCCATAGTTTCTTTCACTATCATATCACCAATTAAGTTTATGAAAACCATAAACATGAATAATTTTGTTTGTTGCTCATGCGATATTTAATGAAAATAAGTGAAAAAACTTATTAGCTTGTGTATGTAAGTCTTTACGTAATGTAATATTCATATTATGAAATGTTTGGTAGTCACTACAGTGACCCAACTAGAATGGCATTGAATATTAAATGTAAAGATGATGGTAGTAGTAACTCATGATGCTTATAATTGTAAAGATATTAATGGGGTATATTGAGTTTATTTCTTCAAGCAAGGTTATTCCTTACAGGGAATCAATTTTGAGTGATTGAATGAACATCATAGATCACATACATTATTATAGTATGTGAAAATAAGTTGTGCACAAATGTCGTGTACAATATAATGAAATAACATTATACCCAATAAAGTAATCTACAAGCATCATATAATCGATATTTCATGGTTACTACTGGCAAAACCTCACGGTTATGCACTCAATTTATCATGTAATCGATGTGTGTGTTGTTAAATCAAAGCATTAATGAAGTGAGCAATTTATCTCATTATCTTATCACATATTATTGTATCCCATTTTATTTCTCTAAAAATTTCATATTTGATTTGGTTAAACAAATTAAGTTTGTTTACATGTTGCACACTCGGACTAATAATGATAAAGATAATATGTATCTTTTATGATTTGAAATGAGTTTTTCATCTCAGTAGAGTTTTCAAGTTATACTTACTGTGTTATAGAAAGTACCTACTTTTGATGCAAGGATTTCTTACAAAACAAACTAGAAATGCTAATAAGATTCTTTTCTTTTGTTCTTGGGGAATCAAATCGCCATTTGTTTTCATAAACCCTAAATTTCTTTTGGAAAATGTTTGTCTAGACTTGATCGTGAGGGATATGTTCTAAAGAATCTTTTGATGTATATTTTTTCAAGGGTTATGATTTTGGTTTTGATGTTTTGTACAAAATAAAGTTTGGACGTAGTTCTTTAAAAATTTGTTTGATCCTGCATCATAATCGTAGCGCCTTTTTATGAAACTCTTTAAATCTTGTACCAAATTAAATCTAGACTCTTTTTCATAATTTTCGTGGACAAGATTTTTGTAATGTCTCTTACAAATTTTGATAGTCGAGTTGTGCTCTTAAGGTATTACGATGTCTAATATAAGGATGACCTATGTGGCCCAAGTGGGAGATTATGAGAAACTTCCCTTAAAGTGGACCACATAGATCATATAATTGTCATTGACACGTATTTATTGCATTAAAGTCAAATTCATTATGAAAGGTGAAATTAGTGGTAGTAGAAAATCATGAAATATGATTATAAAGGAAGGTAGGGTACTTATCCCATTAACGATAACCTTCTTGAATCCTTGTTCTTTTAGTTGTTAGATTGTCTAAACAACAAAGAACAAATAAATGGTCAACCACTAAATGATAGTATTGTCACCGTGAGAGAAATGTAGAGATAATCATAAGGAATAGTATTAAGAACATCTTAAAAGGTCTACTATCCTCGATGATTATGTGATGTATCTGCATGAACATGAATTTGGCGTAGGAATAAATAATGACATGGTTTTATTTTCAAAAGTCATAAGAAGTGAAACTAATGAACTACAGCTAAGGTTGAAATCTCGTTGAATTACATAATTGATGCACTAAAGTCGGGTATAAGGGGGTCATCAAGACCAAACGCGACACTAACGGTAGTTAAACGAGATAAAGCTAAATTGTAGTAAAATATTTCATTATTAATGAAGAAAAGGTTATAAATGAACCTTCTCAATTATATGTAAGGACATGGAATTCCTATGACATTAGTAGCTCATTATGATTGAGAGTTACATGAAGTGGATGTGAAAATTATTTTTTGAATTCTAATAAACCATGCGTATATGTTTAGGAGATCATTATATAAACATAAGTTTCCCACATAACGTATTTTAAGAAATAATATCATTATTTTTGAATCGTTGTATATTTGTATACACCTTAAGATCAGTGGGAGTAAGTTTATATATTTTCTCTATATACAAGCACGAATTTAGAAAGTAGAGAATCAAAATAATTTTATGGGTTTAAAAGTTGTGTATAAAGTAATGAGATACTTAAAGGACTATATGCTCACACTTATGATGTATGTGTTCATTTAAATATGAACAATTATTGTGACTCAGATTTACTAGTTGTGCGGATGGTACGAAGTTCACTCTTGCTTAAGTATGTTTGTTTTGGTTTATCAACCAATATAATGAAGGAGTGCAACACAATCCATCCATTAAGTATTGTGAAAGCTGAGTTTGTAGTATGCTTGATGCTACAACTTATGTATTTTGGCAGCGTGACTTCATTTCAGGACTTGGAGTTGTCGACACTATTATCAAGTCGCTGAAATATTATGATAATGTCGCTGCAATCTTCTTTATGAAGAAATGTTAGGTATTCCTAAAGTAACTAAGCACGTTGGATGAAATACCTATCAGTTAAAGAAGAAATTCAGAAACAAAAGGTGTCATATCACATCAGTTGTGTGATAACATAGCAGATCTTGTTACGAAAGGACCATCTCCGAAGACCTTTATGGAACATGTCAAAGAGATGGGTCTCGATTAGTAAAATTATGATTGCTATTTGGCTTAGTTGTTTGACACTATTACTTGAATTCAATAAAAGTGTTTATGATTTCAATTATTTATGTCCTTTGTGAATGCATGCATATAATTATGAAGTGTTGTTGACAGAAATAGTCCTTATTCCAAAGGACATTATGAGGCCATTATGATACCCAATATTAAAGGCTTAGTTGAATGAAACATTGGTGTTGTGGTACATGGAAGGAACCATGTTCTTGAATAGTATGGAACCGCCATGACTTGCATCCGTGAATCATTTGATTCAGCAAAATAAATTTATCAATGATTGTGCACCTTATGATACCTAATCTAATTATGCAAATTATTAAGACCAAGTGGGAGACTCTTGGAAATTAATGTTAAGTGACGAAATTAATTATTTAATTTCAATTGTATTAAATTCCGAATTTCCCATTTATGTGGTTTTAATAAATGTCAGATAATTAATTAGGAATGTGATAAATAAAGATATTAAAAGATTTGGGTAAACCTTATCCGTTAGTCACATGATGGTTAGTGGCATTAGTGGGAGACTTGAAAGAGTCCCAACTTGACTAGGATTCCGGCCCTCTTCCCCTTATAAATAGAGACCTCTACACCATCTAGAGTCATCTCATAACACACTATTTCTGAGGTGGGAGAGAAACTCCGAGATTCCATTAGAGTGCATTTTTTCCAAGAAGGCAGATCGATGGAGCAATTAATCAAGATTGATCTTTGATCAATGTATGTCTTATTTTCTATCTTTTAGACGTATTTTGTGAAAACATGAAGATCTAAGATCCTTTTATTAAGAACAATTGTATGTTAAACATTAATCATATTAATGTGTTCATGATTAATATTAGGGTGTTCTTAAGAATGATTTTACATCCCCATCATGATATCAACATGAGCGGTATCCACTCTTAAAAGCTCACAGACACCTAGTCCTGTTTTCCAGACTGCTTCAATACTGTGAGCCTCATCCAAATAAACATATGCCTTGCATTTCTTACATATGGCAAAAATACTGGAAGTTTGCGAGGTTCTCCTTCCATGTTGTATATTCCATCCACAATAACAATTATCTTCTTCCATGGTCTATGTGTTTTAGGTTGTCCCTCAGCACTATGTTCTCTCAAAACCTTCTCCAAGTGGGATGGTGTGTAGCTCAAATATTGAATAATTTCCTTGAATGGTAGCTTCCAACACTCGAGCACCATTGACAATAGAGTTGTGGTTCACGTAATCACTTATTATCAACCCCTTTTTCCAATCAAGGCGGGAAGGATAGCAGAGTTAGTTACATAACCCATGCCAAAAACTAAAGCATCTCGTTTTCCAACAAAACTTGCCACACGGCAAGTTTATTTTGTTTATTTTGTTTTTGTTTTATGCATATAAGTGTCTTTATATTACTACATTTGATAATGGAATAACTGAATACAAAAATAATACTAAAATATCATATTATATAAAAATCACTGCTATACATGAAATTTATAAAGACACTTATATGCATAAAACAAAATAAACATAAAAGGGCAGCAGGCATAAAACAATGGCAACATTATATCATGATATAAAAATCAAGGAAAGGAAAAAATAAAATGAAAGCACACTCAAGCCCACACTATATTTCTACAATTAGCTAGAGGTATTGGAAACAAACCATCAATTTGAAGACTTAAAAGACTTATTAAGTTGCATGGACTTGGCTTTATAGCCTTAATGGAGCCGAACCTGGATGCATAAAGTTGACTTTTGGATTTGGTTCCAAAACCATTTAGGTTCCAGTCTATGTGGATTATACATGAGATGTTTAGGCAAGTGGTCTCTCAAAGTTGGTTGAACACCTCAGATGGAAGCCCAATGCATATTTTCTATGTTAAGTTGATTAATGTTGAAACAACTCTCAAAAAATGGAATAAATACGTATTTCAAAATGTGTTCCCATCAGTTAAGAAGTTAAGAAGTTAGAGGACTTTTTTCTTGAAAAAGAATCCAAGTATGATTGTAATCCGACTGAGACTAGCAAAGAATAATAGCATAAAGAAAATTCCCAATTTCAATATCATCTTAAAAATGAGGAGGAATATTGGAAACAAAAATCTCAGGATAAATGGATGGATCAAACAGTGGCTATCAACTGAAGATGAGATTAATCAAATGTGCTTCACTCAGTGACTAAACAGAAGAAAAATAAGTTGAGGATTCACAAAACTAAAGATAGTTCAGATGAGTGGTTATCAATTGAAGATGAGATTAATCAAATATTTATTGAGCACTTTCAAAATATTTTGGGAGTTCCAGCTGAGATACACATGGATGAGGATATGTTCAGATTTTTTCCTCGTCTTGTTTCAGAAGACAATAATTCAACGATTACTTAAACGCCTATGCAACAAGAAGTTAAAGATGTAGTTTTCAGTATAAATAAGTCAAGTGCAGCAGGTCCGGATGGGTTCGATGGAACTTTTTCAAGAATTTTGGAGCGTTCAAATAATTACCTAAGTGTAAATAATGACAACCACAAATGCATTATGAATTTCTTTAAAGTACACTTGTAGAAACTCAAAAGAGCCATATCACTAAACACCCCAAAATTACATTATTCTCACAATTAATTTACATAATACTAGGAGATAGATAGAGTAGCTGGTATAAGGGAGACTCAAAAGAGATGCATGAGAGAGATCGTCTTAGCATCATCACCAATGAAAGTCTGGTATACTAAACAAATAGTTAACTTCATAAAAATACAAAGCATATATCGTAAGTCCTAATCTAAAAAATAAAAGAAATTATTATACACGTCAACCAAATATTTAGATAGGAAAATGTCAGTAAACATAAGTGTACACAAAGAGGAATCTTAATAGAACATCAACATTAAAAGGAAACTGGAAAAAATTCACCATAGGCTACGCAAAACGTTGACAAATTAAACGAACTATACGTGTAAAAGAAAGCAAATAGTGTTAAATTTGAAAACTGAGTTTATAAAAAAAAATCACACGCGCTTGTTTATATAGAAAACTCATTTCTTGTCTCAGAATTAAAACTTCTAAATCATCTATTCATCTTCCTCTACTTTATACTTAATGGGAAGAATAAACATCAACATGATGATGAAAAGAATACACACATGAGAGGCTAGATTCGCCGACAGGAAGATACTTGGACCTTTCTCATTTAATAGCAAAATAATTAACCACGCATGAACTTATACTTAGCATTTCACTAAGAGTCAAAGGCTATAATGACCTTTAGGTTCTAGGTTGGTTATAATAACTTATTTAGAATATAAAAATTATAGTTTGTTTTGAGTTTTTGACCCTTAACGCCCACTTTTAACTCTAAAATGAGCCTATACTACCAGTTAATATCCACAACTGGGAGCTTGATGAGAATGCGGCCACTTCCTACTGGTAACGTTTGTGCCCCATGCGGTGTTCATTCCTCTCTTCAGACCACTCGGTTGTTGTTTTACGTTATTGCCTTTAACACTCACTTTTAACCCCAAAACGATCCTATAGTAGTTAATTTTGACAACCGGGAGCCCAAAGAGGATGCGATCACTTCCCACGGGTTACTTTTATGCCCTATGGGGTTTCCTGTGCCTCTTCATGTCCCACTTGGTCGTTGTTTTAAATTCCCCTTAGACCTATTTGGAATATAAAAATTATAGTTTGTTTTGAGTTTTCACCCCTTAACGCCAACTTTTAACTCCAAAATGAACCTATAATAGTAAATTTTGACAACCGGGAACCCGATAATCATGCGATCACTTCCCACGGTTACGTTTATGCCCCATGGGGTGTCCGTGCATCTCTTCGGGCCACTCGATTGCTGTTTTGAGTTTTTGCCTCTTAATGCTCAAATTTAACCCCAAAACGCGCTTATACTAGTTAATTTCGACAATATAGATCCTAAGAGAAGATGCAGTCACTTCCCACGACTTACTTTTATGCCGCATGGGGTGTCCGTGCCTCCCAAGGACATTTGGTCACTATTTTGTATCCCCCCTTAATGCCCATTTTTAACCCCAAAATGAGTTTATAATAGAAAATTTTGACAACCGAGAGCTCGGAGAGGACGCGATCACTTCCCATGGGTTTATTTTAAACCCCATGGTGTATCTGTGCCACATAATTCCATTTTTAATTGCAAAACGAGCCTATACTAGTTAATTTTAGCAATCAGGAGCCCAGTGATAACATGGGCACTTCCCACAGGCTACTTTTATGCCCCATGGGGTGTCCATGCCACTCTCCAGCCAATCGTACTTTGTTTTTAGTTTTCGCCTCTTAATGCCCACTTTTAACCACAAAGCGAGCCCATACTAGTTAATTTCAACAATCGCGATCCCGGAGAGGATGCACTCACTTCCCGCGGGCTACTTTTATGCCATATGGGGTGCCTGTGCCACTACCCGGGTCACTTGGTCATTATTTTGAATTCCCCCTCCCCTTAATGCTAACTGTTAACCCCAAAATAAGCTTACACTAGTTAATTTCTGCAACCAGGAGCCCAATGATAATGTGGGTACTACCCACTGGATACTGTTGTGCCCCATTGGGTGTTCATGCCTCTCTTTATGCCAGACAGTCGTTGGATACTTTTGTGCCCCACTGGATACTTTTGTATTCCTATAGTTACGAAACTTATTAGTTACTTTAAAATGCAAAAGAAAAATAGAAAAATAATTTCAACTGAATTAGAGAAGAAAAAAACATGAAATATGTAAATCAAAACATCTACCATTATTTTTTTCTGAGAAATCACCACTTGTCAAAAGTAAGGAATCTTTCTTTTTTCCTTACTTTTTACCTGATCAACAATGTCAAAATACAAAAGGTCAAATTACAATTATGCTCACATTAACTAGTCCAAGTTGAGTACAAACTAAGGAACTAACTATAAACTAGGTGTATTTATTAGCCTTTTCAAAATAGACAAAATTCATCGAAGAGCAGTTGGCGAGGAACTTGATCTGAATGTACAATGTATGTCTTTGAGTGTGTGATGTTAAGAAATATACAATGGGTTTGTCAACAATACTTTTAGATGCAAGAGAAAGATAATCATGATGGAGTTCATCAATATTCTTTACCTTGAGCATGCTACTACCAATTTTGGACAACATTTGAGACTCAACTTTCATAAACAAGTGCAACTATCTAGATCATTAGGAAGCTTCACCAAATTCTCACATTCATTTAACCTCACAACTTTAAGATGATGAGGCAAACCTTGCTCTTTTACTCCCAAGGCAGACCTTTCTCTTCTACTCTCAGTTAAACATTTAAATCGCACACAATCTGATTAAACGGGCAAAATTGCCTACATCACATATAAGTATCATCGTTTTGGGGTTGATTTCGGGCACTAACTCGGGATGGACCTTACGATACTCGTACTTGACAAATGTTGCAGCTTCCTCCACATGGGACCCATCTACAAATGCAAGACAACAACCTCGAAATCCGACCCCACTAAATCGGGCCCTGTATACACCAGGGGCCTTCACAAGTATCTGATACAGTTGTATCAGTGGCTCACAACAAGATTCATAGTTCTGCATAGAACTGAAACTTGAGGTTGAGATAATCTTTATAAAATCTTCGAAGTTACCCAAAGCCCATGCTTCAAGTCCTTTGAGAACCAGCGTACTTTTAGAAAATAGTGTTCAGCTATTTTAGCTAGATGGATTTATAATTTAAACTTGTAAGCTTCATATGCTTGTGGTTCAACATTGGCCATAATGGGCTTAGCATATTCTTTTCCTGTAGCACACAATAGAACTTTAGAAACCTCTTGACACTCTGAAACTCTGCGATTAAATCCTGGATTGGAAGTCAATGCCTACTTCAGGCTAGAAAATGCCAATAATATCTTGTACGCATCTTTGGTCTCGGGTTTTTGGCTTGTTTGCAGCTCACAATGAATTTATCTTTATTATTTAAGTAATGAGTTAGTTATTGATGTATGTATTAATGTTCTTAGACCACTCAAAATAAAACTCAATCGATGTCCAAATGATTTAGTTTATGATATGCAATGCAAGGGGTATTAAAAAATGAGCAGTGAGTAGAACTAAATGATTCAGTTTATTTGAAAGTAGTATCTTTGGATCTTAAGTTGTATGATTGTCCTATCATTTGAGTATTTATTCTTAACAACTCAACTAGTGCATCCTCAAGTTTATGTTCTAACAACTCAAACATTTATATGGTTGTCGTATCATTTGAATAGTTGAGTTTATGTTCTTATATTATACATTTATTAAATCGTAATTATATTTGATGTTTAATCTTTACTCTTTTAGGTAAGTCTGCTTGGTGACTTGATCTAACGAGCTAATGATTGTAGATTGACAATGACCAATTATTTTTGGTATGACTTGAGCTTATGAGATATCCAATTCAGTAAGTAAACTTTTTTTCTACTTTATTTTAAGTGGCAATTTTAGAACCAAAAATAGCCTAGATAATAATAGAAAAAGAAAAACATACAAAAGAAATTGCTCTGCAACCAATAGCTATCTTCAAATTAACGTAAACAATAATAAAAAAACAATTACAATTAGATTTCTTTTTTATAACATATTTTCAAATAATGTACCCCCAAAAAATTGAAACCTAAGTTAAAAAAACCTAGCAAATTTATTGTAAGAAGTCAGTTACCTGTGTGGAAAGACGATGGAATATGTGGAAACAATAGAGTAAATGGTGGAAGCAATATAAGGTCGAATTAAAGGCTGAACAAATAAATCTTTCAATGGCAGATGTTTAAGGCTAGCTTCGATTCTTCAGCTAAAAGCTATAAGGGGTCTAGCCAACCGGCTCGCCAAAAGGTCTCATAATAATCAAGTTAATTTGAACGAGGGAGAAATTCCTACAAACCAGAGACCACATAGAGTTCCCTCTTACCTAAAAATTAAATTGAAAGATTAGTGAAGGAAATGATAGGCTCTGGTATCCTTCAAGAAAAGCATAGTCCATTTGCTTCCCCGATTTTTCTAGTTAAGAAGAAGTATGGTAAATGGAGGTTATGTGTTGATTACATGAAATTAAATGGGGCCACAATCAAAGATAAATTTCCTGTATCTACCATTAAGGAACTTTTGGACGAGTTGTTTGGTGCCAAATTTATATTTTTAAATTGGATTTGAGAGCATGGTACCATCAAAACAGAATGAGAGAAGGGGATATTCAAAAGATTGATTTCAGAAATGATAGTGGGAATTATGAGTTCAAGATGATGCTCTTTGGGATCAATAATGTTCCAACCACCTTCCAAATCCTTATGAATGAAATATTTAGCTCGTACTTAAAATAAATTTTTTTGTTTTTTTACAATATACTTGTGTTTAGCGAAAGTTAGCAAGACCACAATGAGCACTTATAGTTTGTAATTCATACCTTGAGAGCATACCGACTGTTTGCAAATCTTAGATAGTGATATTTTGCTCAACCCACTAACAGGTATGCGAGTCACATTATCAGTGAGAAGGTCATTTCATACCCTAGTAAGGTGGAGGATATATAGTCTTAGCCCAGGCCTGTTTCACCAACGAACTTGAGAGGTTTCCTAGGACTCACTTATTTGTATAAAAGATTTATACAAGGTTATGGGAGTATTGTTAAACTAGTCACTAATTTATTAAACAAGGATGCATTCAAGTATTCACTTGCAAATGAGGAGGCATTCATCAAATTAAAAACTGCTATGATAGAGGTGTATGCTTTGGACTTATTAGATTTTACAAAACCCTTCTTATTGGAGACTTCTGTCATCATCAAATGTGTTAGGGTTGTTCTAACGCGTCATAGTGAAGGTGCCTATACAGAGCACTCCTAGGGTTTGCTTTTCGTTCTTTAGCTATATAGGACTTCATCTCGTTGGACGTGAATTTTGACAAAATATTTTTTGTAAATTAAGATCGTGTGTCCCCCTATCGACGCTAAGCTCTCCTTGTTCATCTACATCAAATGAGCACTCGATTCAGTCCGCCCACTCAAAAAAGGTAAGTTTCATTTTCTATTACTCATAGGAATTTTTGTCACGTAGGACACGTCACCACGTTGCCTTTGCATATCGTTTATCATATCTTATGATAGTTGTGTGTTTCCTCACAACAAAAAAATTTTAAGTTCAAAATTTCAAATATGAAATTTTTATAAGAGAAATGTTTTTTTTGAAACTAAGTTGACACTAAATATTTTTATAAAAGTTGCATTATTATTATTTTTGAAATTAAAAATAAAATTTTCAGAATTAATTGTTTGAAGGGTGCATGTGCGTGTCATTGTTATATTTATGCGTTTTATATATAGTATATTATTTTTAAGTATACATGTTTGCCCGCATGCATGTCTCATGTTTTTTTATAGATTATCTATGTGCGCATCTATGTTTATATATGTAATGTTAGTTATTGGCGTGATGATTAAAGTGCCGATTTGACCTTTCCTACCATTACCTTTGTTATTTTGTCCTTACCAATTTGATAAGGACCTGGCAGTTGGCGGGTTGAACACATGGTATCTAGTTGGCATGTCATATTAAATATATGTTGATAGTTTCGCAATTAACTGTTGGCTTCTTTTAATGAGTGGCCGCATATGTTTTTTTTTATATTATAGTAACTGTTTGTCATTATATTTAGGGGTGTACAAAAAAACTGATCAAATCGATAAATCGATAAAATCGAGCCGAATTGAAAATTTTCGAGCCGGATTTTTTTGAGGGTCGGTTCGGTTCGATTTAATCAGGTATAAAACCGATAGGGTCGGTTCGGTTTTCGGTTTTGGCATAAAAAAATCGATTTTGAACCGAACCGAACCGAATTAATTTTTATACTTTTTAATTTTATATTTTATATTATATTTATATTAGTGTTGACATATTATATTATATTTATATTAGGTATTAAAAAAATATATTATTTTATTAAAATAAAGGAAAAAACCGAACCGGACCTGTATAAAATCGACCCTGTCAAAAATCGACGGGCAAACCGAACCGGCCCTGTCAAAAACCGACCCGATTCGGTTCGGTTCGGTTTTTCAGCATTTTCGGTTCGGTTCGGTTCGGTTCTCCTCCTCCAAAAATCGACATGGTCGGTTCGACCCAAAAATCCGGTCAAAACCGAACGACCAACCCGTGAACACCCCTAATTATATTATATATTACTATATTTATAGTTTTAGCCTTAGAGCATCTGTAGTGGTAATGCTGAAAAACGAAGTAAATGGTAACTTTACAAATCGGTAGGTCTGCAATGGTGTACTCAAATTAACAAATTCAGCAGTAGAAATGGTAGGGATTTTGCAAAGTTACCAGTTGCCTACTGAATTTGCAAATGCTTCTTACGAACTTTATTTGTTCGTAGGAATTTTCTACGAACTTCTGAAGTTCGTTGGAACTCCTACGAACAAATGAAGTTCGTAAAAAGTATTTTTTCTGAGTTTTTATATATTCCTACGAACTTATATTGTTCGTAAGAAATTTTTTATCATTTCCTACGAACAATATAAGTTCGTAGGAACTTGGCATACAAATTTCTCTTCATTCACCACTGTAGGGAATGAAAGCAAAACTGACTTTTCGATTTGCAATTATAGCGTTCGTTCATGTCCACCATTGGGCATGCTCTTAGTAGACCCTAGTTGTTGTTAAGCGGCGGATTTGACCCCCCCTGATGTTTGCAATTGGCTTCTTACTTTTACGCCCACAGTTTTTCTTTAAACCGAAAACGAATTTTGGTTTCTCATTTAAAACGACGACGTCGGCTTGATCATTACCGCCCACGATTTTTGCTTAAAAACTAAAAATGGTTTTCGGTTCATCCTTTTAAAAAACTACGTCGTGGTATTTTTTTCAACGGTAATATTTGTTTTGTGTTTTTGTTACGCAATTAGTTTGTTACAGCTGGTACTACACATGTCACATTTTTAACATACTATTTTGTGTTTCTTCGTGAGCCCTTAGATCTGTTTCTATCAATGGCTTGTGTGTATTTCTTTGGTGATCCATGTGACCTTATTTTACACCAATCTGCACACACTTGTGCACTTTATAAATAGTGCCCTTTGTGTATCGTTTTTGCAAAGCTGAGAATTTATTTTTGTAGCTAAACTCTGTCAAAATTTTTACAGAGAAAGAGAGAATAAACAAGAATTATTTTTGTGTCACCTTCAAATGTTGATTTCTGTCAAAACGAAAATGAAGATTGGACATCTCTCATTCTAAATCTGCATTTACGATTTTTCAAGAGTATATAATTTTTGTAAGTGAGTTCTCTCATCTTTGTGTGTATTATTTAGATCAGTCTTTAGATCTAATATTTGTACACAACACACACTATTCATGAAATTAATATTTGTGTGAATATTTTATTTGTATCTTGTTTGTGAGATCTTGAATGTTTTTAAACATTTTGTTTTAAAACAGATTTTTTAGAAAATATTTGTTAATATTCAGATTTATATTTTTGGTAGTTTAGAAAGTTAAACCTAAGATTTTTTTAGATCTGATTTGTGAAGATTTAAAATCTGAACTGAATATTATTTTCTTGAGTGCTTAAGACTGTTTTGATTTAATCTGAAATATTTGTGAAAATAGTCTTTATAATATTTTAGATTAAAATCTGATTTAATCTAATATTTATTTTTTGAAAAATATATTGCGAATATTTGACTGTCTAAGTTTATTGAATATATTTGAAGTCATTATTTTGTGAACATGATTACTTGATTGTTTAAGTGATTTTCAGGAACTAATCTTCATTGTGCATATCACTTAGAAAATCACTTATTTACACTTACTCGCATTGTATTCACGTAGAAACATTTTTGTGTAAATATTTGAACAAGTGTACTGGTCAAAGTTTAAAAGAAATAAAGGAAAGCTTTTTAAAACTGTATGGAAAGTCAAGAAGACTAGATTTGTGTTGACATAAGACTTGCGAAGATATATAGGAGATATAATCTATTGCATAGCATTTGGTGTGTACTTATTAAGTGTGGTTGTGTCATCTAGGATAGAACACCACACACTATCACTTTACTAGAAAATAACACAATATGCACTAAGCTAATCTTGAGCTAGAAGAGCAAAAGGGAGAAGATGAGAAGTGTAGAATGCAATAACAAATGAGGACAGACTTAAACAGAGAGCAGAATAAGAAACCAGAGAAGTGTCTTGGTCGTGTGGGGTAATCGCTATATCTATCTTTTTTAGTTGTTACGTTTGTTGAGTGTAACTCATTCCTGTTGGTTTTATTATTTTAGTCGAAGTAGATTAAGTAACTCCTAGAGGAGTTCGTCGTTTTTCCCGACGTAAAATAAACACCTTGTCCTTTACTCTACTAATTTGCAATATCTCGCCTCATATGAAAAAGTAGGTTTAAATACTAGAAATGTACCTAATTAATTGAATCATATATATATTTGTTTTGACACCTAGTTAACTCAAGATAATAAATAGGACTATTAATTGACTTGGAAAACTAAAATCTGTTTTAGCTAAGTTAACAATTCAAGAAAAGTTTGAATTGGTCCCCTCTTGAATAACATAGTTAACTCGTAGGTAATTGGAGTTTATTTCGGCAATAGTTTACTTCCGCACATAATGTCTTTTGCATATCGTCGGGTGTCTCTACAAGTGGTATCAGAGCTAGACTTTAAAAAGATCATTCTCTAAAACTTTTGTCAAACTCGTTTTACCTTTTTTAATGGATGATTCTAGTCAATTGGTTAGGTTTGAAAATTCTGAATCGAATTGCCTTGCTTTTTTTTGGAGAAGTTTATGATTATTGTGGAGAAATGTACTTAGCAGGAATGACTAATTTCGAAGATGATTCTCATTCTTATTCTGATTCTGATGAAGTTCTTGATTTAATTGCTGTTGCTAAATCTTTATTAGCTAGTCAACCTTCAGTGCTTGAAATAAGTGCTCCGTTTGATACTAAACGTGCTTTATATGATACTAAATCTGATGATATCAAAAATTCACACACGAACACTAATGAGCATGAAAATTTTATTGGCTATTATGATTACTCGGAATTGTATATCAGGACTTTACAAAATAGACAAGAATTATCGAATTTGGTAAAAATGCTTAGTGAGACCTTAGAGAACTAATATAAGATCATTCAACAAAATTCCATTGAAATGAACAATGTCAAAATTGATTTTGAAAAACAGTCATTTGATTTTAAATTTCAGATTATGCCATTAAATGAAAATTTATCTTCTTTTGAAGAAAAATATAATGTAGCACTTTTGCGAGTTGAAAAATCCAAACAAGTTTGTGAAACAACTTTCAAAATGTGTCGTAGTCGTGATATAAAATGTTTTGACCTTGACAAATTTCTTGCTGAACAACGATATAAGGGTGATACTAGAGGATTTGGATATGAGGGTCCTCTTAAAAAAGTTGATCCAAGTAGACCAATCTTATTTGTAAAAGCCCAAGAGAAATGGCTCTTCCGTTGGAAAGTGAGTTGTGTGAAAAGGGTAAAGGAAAACAAGTTTTAATTGAAAGGGATTATGAAAGTGATAATGAAAATTTCATAGAGAACTTTGTAGAACCGTCTACATCAAAATATTTTCCCCCGGCCAAGAGACTCTATAGACCTCCTAAACCATTTATTCGTAATGAATCTGTCAAGCATGTAGAGGAAAAACACTATCAATCAGACCTACCTACTTCTAGTAAATTTTGTACTAGGTGTGATGTTTTTGTTCACCAAAAGTGGGGATGCTTTAGTAATCGCAAGAAAGGTACTCATTTTAAAAGTCATAACCGAAATGTGAAGCGATTTATAAATTTTCGTAGGCAACGCACTAATAATAATTGGAATCAGTTCTTCAATAAGTCTAGGCCTCATGTTAACAAGAACACATTCTCAAAAAATAAATTTTATCCTAAATTCCAAAATGCACAAAAATCTTTGAAAAGTTTGCCTATTTGGATTAAGACTTGTGACTTGAGACCTCAAATGGATTTTTTAAAGTCAAAGAAATGCCCAACTAATGTATGTGACGCTTGCGAGAGTGAGAAAATTATTACGTCTCCTCACGAGAAGGTTAAGGACTTAAACACTACCAAACCTTTGGAATTATTCGATGATGGGGGAGGTGATTTTAACCAAAATGGAGTTGTCAAGTATTGTGACGCTAATGGACATTTGTACCATTTTAATGCTCCAAAAACTCTTTAAAAAATTTGGGTGGTTCCTTCTATTGCTTGTGATTTTCATCTTGTTGATATGCTTTCTATGCCTTATGATGACTCTTGTTTAGAAGTAACTTCAACATTTGATTGGAAATATTGTACTTGAATGTTTTTCTTGTGTTTATTCTGCACTTCGATTACTAGATCTCTGAGGTTTTAGGATACAGATATCTACTAATAACTAGTATATCTTAAAGCCATGTTTAATGTAGGAGACGCTTATTTTGTAGATTATAAACATTTATTTTTTCTTCGTCTTACCATTGTCTAATTTAGCCAAAATGGGGGAGAGTTAAGTACATATTCTATTTTTGTGTTGTTGAAATTCTTCATGCATATCTTATCTTATAATTTCATCCACATTTAATTATGTCATTTTAATATTTAGGTAGAGCAAATGCTACTAACTTGATTTCTAGGCAGAAAGTGTATTTATGTTTTGCAGGTATTCTTGTTGGTCATCCCGAGTTGTGTCTTTTCTTTTCTAGGATGGGTGGGTAGTTTGATACTCTTTTGTATAGGACATTTTAGGAATTATTTTACCTTAGTATATCATTTGATGTACTCAAGGACTTGGTCAAAATTAGTCCAATTGGGGAGTTCGAAGGTCCCTATATAAAGCACTCCTAGGGTTTTCTTTTCGTGCTTTAGATATATAGGATTTCATCTAGTTGGACGTGAATTTTGACAAAATATTTTTTGTAAATTAGGATCGTGTGTCCCCCTATCGACGCCAAGCTTTCCTTGTTCATCTACATAAAATGAGCACTCGATTCAGTCCGCCCTCTCAGAAAAGGTAAGTTTCATTTTCTATGGCTCATAGGAATTTTTATCACGTAGGACACGACATCACGTTGCATTTGCATGTCGTTTATTATATCTTATGATAGTAGTGTGTTTCCTCACAATAAAAATTTCTTGAGTTCAAAATTTTAAATATGAAATTTTTATAAGAGAAATATTTTTTTTGAAAATAAGTTGACACTAAATATTTTTATAAAAGTTGCATTATATTTTTTTTTGAAGTTAGAAATAAAAATTTTAGAATTAATTGTTTAAAGGGTGCATGTGCGTGTCATTATTATATGTATGCATTTTATATATAGTATATTACTTTTAAGTATATATGTTTGCCCGCATGCATGCCCCATGTTTTTTTTAGAGTGTAGCTAGGCTCACCGGCCCCTAGCACACTCTCAGTACAGATATGCTGAGTTGGCACACTCTCACTTCCACCAAATTGTAAGCTGTAATCACACTCTCAGTAAAGAGTGCTTCTGCTGCTCATTACATTTTTTAACACTCAGAATTCTGAATCAAAATAGCAACACTCACCATTGTATACACACAGAAAAAAAAACTTTCATCTCAAATACACCCAACTAAACTGCTAAAAAAATATTACAATAAAATTAATTTCTACTTTTTTAGCACTACAACCATATGATAGCAACACTCACCATTTTATATAAAGAAAAAAAAACTTTCATCTCAAATACACCCAACTAAACTGCTAAAAAAATATTACAATAAAATTAATGTCTACTTTTTTAGCACTACAACCATATGATAGCAACACTCACCATTGTATATAAAGAACAAAAAACTTCCATCTCAAATACACCAAACTAAACTGCTAAGAAAACATTACAATAAAATTAATGTCTACTTTTTTAACATTACAACCATATGAACAAAATAGCCAAAATATAATTCTGATATTCTCAAACCACATTCATAATTCACAAAAGTGTTGAACAAAATAGTCCACCAAAAAATAATTGAGTATAAGCCCAACAAAATGCCAAAATATATGACATTGTTTTGAACAAAATAACCAACCAAAATATAATTTTTCTGAGAATCTCTCAATTTCTAAAATTCTCAAATAAAATTGTATTTGTAACATCTTTGTCCTTGGCTCCAAGTAATTGAGTTTAAGTAGCCGGATAAAAGGTAGGTTGCATCACATCTTGAATCCCAAATTGTTGTATTGTGTCAAATCCATTTAGCATCCTCATAAAATTTGGTTGGTTAGGCAAGTCTTGACTCCCTCCACCAACATTTTGTTACAATTCAGATTCCTACACCATAAACAACCCAAAACAACAAACAAGGAAATAAAAACTGTTTTAGTTAAGATTATTCATAGGCCAAGAAATATTTAAACTAATATAAATTTTACCTTTGTAGTTAAACTCTCTTGTGTTCCAATAAAGTCAAGTGTAGGTAACAATCTCATGTATTCATCACCCCTACAATCCTAAAAAATGCATATAAACAATAAGTTACATGGCATAATGCATATAAACAATAAGTTACATGGCATAAGTAAGTTACATGGCAATCTAACAAAAGTATTAACTACGAAGAAAAATAATTAATTTATATACCTTAGTGGGTGGAGTTGCATTTTTTTTCTTACTATTATTTTTTTCCCGAACAACTTTTTCAACTGTAGATTGCCTCCTCTTACATGGTGGTCGTCCTTTACTTCGCACAACCAACGGTGAATGTATCATTTTGCTTTCCTTTGTAGGACTCTTCCTCAAAAGAGGTTCATTGCTTCCACATGAATCAACCACCAACACATCTTTTAGATGACATATCCACGACATAACCTTTTCACACCTATCTTCAGAATCGGTTGCCAAATCCGCCACCACATAAAAAGCATTACACATTTTATCAAAGCGAATGGACTCGGGTTTTACGGACCAATCGCTATAACTTATTTTAATTTTTGTGTGACACCTTTTGAGCATTTTATCCCATCTTTTCAAAATATACTTCTCGGGTACTTCGTATATCTTTCTATGAATTAAGACAGTAATGGCATGCCGGCACAAAATTCCCCTAAACTGAAACAATTTACAATTGCAATCAACTCCGTCATTATCAACGTGAAAGTTAACCTTAAAAGTAGCACGTCGCATGTTTCCACCAAAACTCACATCTTTGGTAACGTCATATTCTACCACACCTACACCTTCCAAAAATGACGAAGACCCCAACTCACAATACATCTTCCCTAACAACTCTAGTTGAACCTCTTTAAACTTTGTCGTCGTGTAAGCATTTTGGAATTGCTTTTCCATATCATAATGAGTTACGCAAGGAATGAATGAGTTAAATGAATGGAAGTCTTCTTGACTTTCTTTTTCCACCTTACTACGCAAAGCATTTTCATATTGTTCCAAAAATTGCTTTAATTAATGATGTTTTGGAATTGACATACCCGTCAAAAAAATGCATTCATACTCTCACTGCGTTGTGTGGTTGAAATTCCAGCCCAAAATACATCTTTCACTAAAGTCGGCACCCAACGATATCACTCAACATATAAGCCACGTAGCCATTCATTGTTTTCGAGGTTATATTCCATAATAAATTTGCACCAACTTTCTTCAAATTCTTTGGGTGTTAATGTATCATAAACCGACGTTTGAATACAAAATTTGATTGATTCATAATGCTTGTACCCTTTTAATTTTTCTGGAAACTTTTTCATAATGTGCCGCAAACACCACCGATGTCGCGTAGTGGGAAACACAATTTCTATAGAATTTTTCATGGCTTTATCTTGAGCCGTAATAATTGCATTGGGATGAGACCCTGACATACAACTAAGCCACGACTGAAATAACCATACAAATGTGTCCACATCTTCATTAGATGTTAATCCACACCCTAACAACACTGATTGTCCATGATGGTTCACCCCTACAAAAGGAGCGGATGGCATATCGTACTTATTTGTCAAGTACGTTGTGTCAAATGTAATTACATCTCCAAACTCCTTTGCAGCTGCCCTACTTCGTGCATCCGCCCAAAATACATTCATCAATCGCCCATCATTATCCAAATCCATTACATAAAAAAAAAATCAGAATTATCTGCTTGCATTTTTGAAAAATAGTTGTAGATTGCAGTAGCATCCCCCTCCCCAAGGCGCAAACGTCGAACTTTATCAATATAATTTCTACAATCCTTCTCTTGAAATGGCAAATTTTCATTTCCTCCGGCTTCAACCACAAAAGAATTAAAACTTTTATTCATTCGAATACCCTCCCTATCATTCATTTCGAGTTTTCTCCTAACATGTGGTAAAAGTAACATGTTGGCTCTATAATATCTAGATTTGGATGGACTCAATTCATGATTATGCTCAAGCTCTATTGAATTAATCACCCACTTTCCATCATCAATGCGAAGAGATGCACATACCCTAGCCTTGCATTGCATTTTTGAAACCGGGTGCAAGTTAACAGGATTATTCCCATTGCTTCTCGACTTGCCTTCATGCCCACAAGTAAGTGTCACAAACCTTAACTCCCATTTCTTATCTTTACGAGATGATCTTAAACAAGTGCCAAAACCCATTTGCTTGCCATATCTTCTATAAAAATAGATCATCTCATCCATTGAATTAAAAGATATTCCAACATTGGGTTCTTCAATTATTTCTTCTACATTTGTCTCTTCATCAAATTCTGTGTCAATATTATTTTCCTCACTTACATCCAAATTCACAAATTTATTCATTACAAAATCTTGGCCCTGTAAAATATTATAAATTAAAAAAATCAATAGAAAATTAATAAAAAAAAATATATTTTTTATTTTCTTAAATCCTACTATTAAACTTTAGAAACATATAATCTTGAATATAATTTTGAAAAACTATTTTTTTAAATCCTACTATTAAACTTTAGAAACATATAATCTTGAATATAATTTTGAAAAATAAAGAACAATTTATTATTTTAATTCACAATAATAAACATACAAATGGTGGCATATATATTAAAGGTATTAAACAAATGAGAAAGATGAGATATTGAGATAAAAATTACCTTTTTACGGTTGGTGGCACATTTAGCTTAGGTGGAGAAATGGTGGAAGAAGTTTTGGAGGGAAAATAAATGAATGGAAAGAAAGTGGGTTTTTGGGAATGATAACCTTTTAGAGAGATAATGAGTAAGGTTTCAAAATTAATAATAGATGGAGAGAAAATGGACACTCATATATAATCACGATAATTACTATCATATATATATATATATATATATATATAGAGAGAGAGAGAGAGAGAGGCAGGCTCCTGTGTACACTAAGTTTGCACATTACCTTTTATATATAGTAAAAAAAATATTTTTGAGTTGATTTTTTTTGTGGGATATTATAACATTTCAACGGATTCACATAAAAAAAAATTAGCTCAAAAAAACTTTTTTTGCTATTTTTAAAAAATCGGTCAAACTTTCGCAGTTTTTAAGCCCTTTAAAAACTGCGAAAGTTTGACCGATTTTTTAAAAATAGCAAAAAAAGTTTTTTTGAGCTAATTTTTTTTATGTGAGTCCTTTGAAATGTTATAATATCATATAAAAAAATTGGTGTGCGTCAGCACTAAGTTTGCACACTTTTAAAAGGTAATGTGCAAACTTAGTGTGCATAGGAGCCTGCCTCTCTCTCTCTCTCTCTCTCTCTCTCTCTCTCTCTCTCTATATATATATATATATATATATATATATATATATATATATATATATATATATATATATATATATATATATTTCAAAATATTTTACTTAGGCACTTAATCAACTTTACATAAATTATACTTTAATCCCTAATTTTTGAAAAATATAATGAATAGTATCATGGACATGATAGACAGAAATGACAAGCAATTAGAAGTTGTGTGTTAAGAAAATAAAGCATAAAGAGTATAATTTGTATAAAAAAATGTGAAAATGAGTCAAAATAAAAATATCAAACCTTATAACAAAGCACAAAAATAATTGTGCAATCACAATATAAAAAGAAAAAAATCCAAAAAGGAATATTATATATTTTATTTAAAAAACAATGTTATTAAACATGGAAGCGTACCTCACTTTCTTTAAAATAGAGCAACATACACCATATGCTTCTAACTTACTAAATTCACATCATATGCTTCTAACTAATTAAACTCACATTTCTATATAAAGATTTAATCGAAATTATCTTAAGAAAAACACTACTTCAATCTTCACATAACACATTCTACTTAAACAAAATCATAGTCGTTTGGGATCTTTCACATTTCTATGTCTCCTTGTCAATTTTGTAAGGATCTTTTACTATTTGGGGTCCAATAGTTATTTAGAGTTTTATTCCATTTGTTTACATTCTACTCGTTTGGGATTCAAAATCGACAAAAAAATGTTAGTTAGCTAGTTTGATGGTCAGTTGACTCATTTTTCAATCAAAAAGACTATTTTACCCATCAGTATAAGTATTTATTAGTGTATTAAAACAAATTTTACATTATATCTTATTATTTTAAATAGTAAAACTTTTTTTACTAACACTTTTTTATAAAATGAGAGTTTTATAAAATGAAAAAGTTTTATACACTTTTTTATGAAGTATTTTTTTTAAATCAAAAAGTTTTACAAAATCAAAAGGTTTATTTATAAACTTTTTTTAGCACTTTTTTTTACAAACATTAAAAAATATTGTTTTTAACTGTTTTTATAAACGTTGAAAAAACTTTATATAAAAACAATCTTATAAAAAACAGTTTATGAATGTCAAAAGTTTTTTTGTAAATTGTTTTCAACTTTTTTTATAAAACTAATTCTTTATATGAATAAATTAAAAACGTCACAAAAACTTAATATAAAAACATTAAAAACACTGTTTTTTTAATAGTTTTTTGTATAAACGTTAAAAAAAATTATGCAAAAACACTGTTCTTAAAAAAAAGAACTCTTTTAAAAAAATATTAAAAAATGGTTTATATAAAAACAACATTTTTTTAAAGAGAATTATAATACTGTTTTTGAATGTTTATAAAAAAAACGGTTAAAAATTCAGTGTTTTGTAACGTTTTTTAAAAACAGTGTTTTTTTCCTTAAAAAAATAGTGGTTTATATAAACAGTTTTTTAACATTTATAAAAAATAGTGTTTTTAACATTTTTAGATTTAATAGGTTGTAAAGAAATGGTCTTAAATTCTTAGAAAATCTGTACTATTTAGATTTAATAGGTTGTAAAGAAATGGTCTTAACTTGCTCTAGGAAGCTTGAAAAATTACACCGTCAGTTGTAATGGAAAGTATATTCAGATACGTTTCCATATTGATAAGCTCGAACACCTGTATATGTACAATTTTTCAATATGGGATGGTTAAGTATGGAGGACAACAATTTGGGGCCATACTGGATACCCCATGAAAGAATGTTTTATCTGATCTTTCCCAATGGTATTTTGAGGACATGTTTGATGGGTATATACATTTAGAAGTATAATTTTATGTTTACTATATTTTAATTATAAATTCCATACGAGGTATTTTCTATGGTTGAATGTCCATAACCTTATCAACAAATATACCATTATTTCGCCTTTACACGTGTTTCATGGAATATGACTTGAGTAGAATTATATTGTTATTCTATAGTCATTTAAAGTTACATAGATATATTAATGTAATACTTATGATTGAGATTCAATACTGATTTAGTTGGATTAACATGTTTAAGGTCAAATCAACCAAGTTCAGCAATACCCGAGGGAAACGTGAATACATAGTTGACAACCCAATGTGAGTGTACTTACTGAGTTGATTATGGATATGATGTGTATGTATTATATATTGATATGATATGGCTTATTAAAATTCATGAGATGTTGAGATGTTATGGATTATTAAAATTCAAGAGATGTTGATATGTTATGGCTTTATAAAAGTCAAGATATGATGAGTTGTTATGTCATTCAAGAGATGTTAGGTTATTAAAACATATGGATATGATTATTGCCTACGGGCATGAGATGTGGGGTTTATTAACTCTGGTTTTGTATATGGCCTAATTTGGCACAGAGATTGATATATAATGATATGTTGAGATGTTAAAATAGTACTTTTACTATATAGAGATGTAGTACATTCACTGTGTTTTTAAACTCATGATTTTATATGTTTACATTTTCAGATTCTGAAGCTACCACTGTCAGGTCTAGGAGGTTGAGTAAATAGTAGTAGGGTCTTGTTAGTTTTGTTTTATACATTGTGAGTTATGTTTAAATTATGTCTCCTTAAAATGATTGGATTTTTAGTATTCCGCATTTTAACCTTGAAGTTGTTTCAATATGTATTTCTAAATAAATAAATAAATAAATAATGTGGTTTGTGAACTATTTAGTTAATTATATCCTAATGGGGTTAAGGGTGACACCAATCCTTAAAGGTAAGATCACGAAACACATGCCTGGCATAATTGAAATGGGATGATGTCAATATGAATTGAAAACAAGATTAACTTAATTTTAATCAAGATTTTCACTAATTACGAAATTGATCATGGTCAATCAATTTCAAGAAGAATAGGAAAATCGTAAGGAGAGTGGCATCATATTTGAAGGTTCAATTCCTTATATATGGTTGCTCGTTCACCAGTCTTTGGTTAAGGGAAAAACTCATCGTCTCCATCATGATTGGTGATATAATCCTTTATTACTTGTATAGGTAGTGTGTCAATTAAAATCCATGACTCTTCAATCCTAATTGGAGAAAGTCTACAAAAGGGGGAGTAAAGTGAAAATGTTTCCAAAAAAGGGATTTGAGAGTGCACTAGCAATCAATGATTAACTTGTTTAATTAAATTTCCATTTTTAGTCCCAAAAATCCTAACTCTTACAAACAAATTTTGACACACTTATTGAAAAAAATCAAGTAAGAAAAGTTAATCACAATATGAGAAAAAAATCCCCTAAAGGGGCAAATTCATTTTTATTTTACTATAATTTATAAAACTTACAATTATAGGAAAATACAGTGACACACGAATACCCGCAGGCATTGGTTCGTTGTCGTCGGTGTTGTTAGCAAGAGATCTCGCAAGAGCTTCAATTAAGCAATGGAGAACAACCGTATTCTCCACAAGATTGCTCCAAATGAGTAGAAAAATTATATATAGGGTTTATAAGACTCACATATATGTTCGAGAATGATTTGTGAATCAAAAAGGTTAAAAAACCATGAAAAATGAAGTCTGAAAATATGCAGTAGTTAGTTCTGCAGAAACGTGAGTGCCAAAGACTTGAAAATCATATAGAACGAGCACTACTTGAACGACTTCGTGTGAGATGCCAATGTCGCTCGAACGATAGGCATATCTCGCTCGAACGAAGTCATCGACTTTTTTCTTTCGCCTCTACACTTAGAAAAATTTATTCTTCTGAAGTAAAAATATTCCAAACCTTTAAAAATATTTTATAAAAAATCCCCCAATATTTATTTAAATAATAAACACTCCATATAAATTATTTTACCATAATCGAGAGTGGAGTAGTGGAGGCGGTTGAGGAGCACGTTGCATGATGTACGTGTGAAGATGATGGATGGGAGGATTTAGATCAAGGCCATCATGGATGATCGTGTTGACGTGCTGAATGTAGCAGTATCAGACATACTAATTATGATCTATGACACACAAAAAATTCCTAGATTCTAACTCGAACATTTATAAAATTATGTCCTTATAAATATCCCCCTATATCTATGCCAATACATATATAAAAAGCCGAATTATGCTACTCAAATGAAAACCAAATGACACACAATTTAATATTCCCATTAAACCCGAAAACTGGAAATACTAAATGATATGTTCAAATCTCCAAATTTACAACTCTTCAAATCTCCAAATCCTCAATTTTTTACCTACACACATGAGACAAGAAACAATACCCGTGATGCAAAACAGTTTGAAATATAATGATAAGCAAAAGTAAATATCAATTAAGCTCAAGTAAATCACTATCAAATAGTCACGTGAAATATGGAATAAAGTTGGGACTATGGCTATATTAAATGTTCATCCATAAATGGTGTAAACAAAATAAAAAACTCTTTTTGTGTTTTTCAAAAAAAAAATATATAAAAAAAAATATATTTTTGACTTTTTCTAAAATTTATCAAAAATGAAATCTTTTTGGATTTTTCAAAAAACAAAGAAAATAAATAATGATACAAATTATACAATCTAGAGATAGGAATCATATGATATAAACATGAACAATGCATCCTGCTCTAGAGACGGTGACCACCACTTAGTCAACTGTGCAAATTCCTAAAGACTTCATAAGACTCTCCAATCTAAGGGCATCTAAAGGCTTTATGAAAATGTCGGCTAACTGGAGGTCAATAGACACAAAACTCAAGGATACTACATTTTCTTCTATAAGCTCACGGATAAAGTGCTCCCATATCCTAATGTGCTTTATGCCCGAATGCTGGACTGGATTACAGGATATGTGTATCTTTCTCGTGTTATCATAGGAAATAGTCAAGGTATCCCGTGATATCCCATAATCCTCCAGCATCCGCTTCGTCCGCAGAAGTTGAATGCAATAACTCCTGATGACTATGTACTCCGCCTCCACAGTGCGCAAATACATGGAATTTTTCTTCTTTCTCAAGCAAGAGACAAGAGTAGACCAAAGAACAAACACCCACTAGAAGTGCTCCTACATCTATTTGCATCCCCAGCCTAATCGACATCTGAATGGACTGACAAACGATCATTGGTATAAAAGGAATACCAAATCCCATGTTAGAGAGTCCCACTCACGTATTTGATAATACGTTTAAGAGAGAGTAAGTGTGACTCTTTTGGGGACGCCTGATATCGCGCACATACTCCAACACTAAAGGTGCTGTCGGGATGACTGGAAGTCAAGTAGAGAAGACTACCTATCATACTCCGATACAAGGTTTGCTCTACGTCCTTGCCTGAAGTGTCCTTGCTAATCTTTATTAAGGTACTCATCGGGGTACATGTGTGCTTAGAGGTGTCTAAACCAAATTTCTTCACAAGGTTTATAGCATACAAGGATTGGGAGATGAACATCCCATCCTCTAGCAAAAAAACATGGAGACTAAGGAAGAAATTAAGATCGCGTACCATGATCATCTCAAAATCACTCTTCATATCCTCCTCAAAATGGTGAGCATGATGGGAGCACGTGGATCCAAAGACTATGTCATCCACATAGACTTGGGCAACCAAAATAGCACCTTCATCTCTCCTAATGAACAACGTCATACCAACTTCCCCTCTCTTGAAGCCACGAGCTAAAAGATAGGAAGTAAGACTCTCGTAACAAGCACAGGGTGCTTGCTTCAAACCATACAAGGCTTTCCTCAAATAGTAGATGTAATCAGGGTACTTAGGGTCTTTAAACCCTTTTGGTTGTTCCACGTAAACCTCCTCTTATAGAATGCCATTTCAAAAGGCACTATTGGCATCCATTTGATATAGCTTGAAGTGCAGATGACATGCGATGGCGAGTAGTAAGCGGACAGACTCAAGCCTCACAATAGGAGAAAATGTCTCGTCAAAATCTAAACCCTCTATCTGTGTGTATCCTTAAGCGACCAACCTAGCCTTATTTTGGATAATAGTACCAGTCTCATCCACCTTATTCTTTGCAGCCCTTGTGGGTTCTTAAATTGATAGAAATTATATTTCATTGATGTTCCTGAGCTGATGGTACAGTGATAAAGCAGGTGACTATCTAAAATTCTTGGAAAATCACATTCCAAATGTAGTTTATTGGGAAATTTCAAAAGGAAGAAACATATCCCTTTATGAATCAATCAAATTTATACATTTCAACATAATCTCTCAATATATTTCTCTCATTTATAATATATGCAAATGTATTAGATTTGAAAATTTGCTAAAAAATTTGATGAATCGATTTTATAGGTTTTTAATTTGATTATCTCTCCTATTCAATACATCCTAAAGATGATCCAATGGAAATCTAGGTCCTAGGGGATATGGGGGTATTATTAGAGATGAAAATTCTCAGTTTGTTCTTGCTTTTGCTAATTCAAATGGTTTCTCTACAAACACTTCCGTGGAGATCTTGACATTAAAAAGGGGACTTCAAATATGTGCAGGTACAATATTAAATTCATTCAAATTAAATTGTATGCTTTATTGGTAGTTAATATTATTAAAAATTATTGGAAACTACCTTGGAGATACAAATATTGCATGGAAGATATCACCTCAAATCTTAATCGGGTTAAGTATACATTGAATCATTGCTATAGAGAATCAAATATAACGACATACTTCTTGGCTAATGTAGGAGTTGAATTGAAAAGGTTGAAGATTTATTAGGAATTTAAGGAAAGAGTTAGAGGAGCTATAAAGTTGGACAAGATAAGTCGTAAATACATTATACTTTCTCATTAGCTTGTTTAATTTTTAGTCTTAATATTATCAGGCTATTATAAAGACCCAAGTTTAATTTTTTTTTTACACTCAATCCTTTGGTCATTGACTCCCCAAAGGTTTTATTTTGTTATTGATATTGTAAGAGCCACTTAGGGGAGGATATTTCTCCTTTATGCAATAAAATGTATGGGGGTTCCGTCCCTCGTCCATAAAAAAATATTAATGTGTAACTATAGTATATGTATAGTCAAATGAATGTATAATACAAGTTTTCCCTCTACAACGATAATGTTTCGAGTCATTTGTTGTTGAAACCTTATATTTCATAATATTACATATCCACTTTACACGTAGCAATTAAGCTACTTTTTAGTGGTCTTTTTTATCATGTGGTTTCCCTTGATTTTTTATGCATGGCCGTGCATGTGTTTGTTCTTTTAATAAAAAAAACTATTGGATCAACTATACTGAATGGAAAGTTCTACCCTTCTTAAAAATAAAATAAAATTCTTGTATAATTTTTTTTATATCCTTATCAATTTCAACTATAAAGATTATCAACTTTTCACTTTTAGTGGCTCAAGCTTGCATAAAATATCTTTCTGGTTAAGTCTCCTATAAACATCAAGAACTTAAGAAAATCACTAGGTTATATATTTGTACTTACCATCTTGTAAGCGAAGTACCTTTTTAGTTATTTACTCTTCCATCACTGATGTACTTAAACCAAGTGTCTAATTTACTTTATAGTCAAAGTTATGTATTGTTAAAATTTAGTGACAATGATCTACATGGATCGGTGAACTTGACTACATGTCCTGTCTTTTTTGGGAAAATTTTGGTGCTTGAATAATAAGAAGTCTCCTCTTATCGACTTGTTGGATATTGTCTACAGCTTTTCAGGCATTGACATATACAAATGGATTTATTATTCATGTGCTAATACATTAATAGACGAAGTCTAGTATAATATCAATGAAGGTAATTTTAAATGGTTATATCACTGAAGGCCATTATTTGTGTGCTAGAAGAACATTAAATCTGTATCCATATGGATGAATGAAACGCAAAGTATTAACAATTTGTTTTAATTTTTTTATTAGTTGAAAGTCCATTTTTATCAAATTTTCTAATGAGAAGTGAATAAATTCTTTTATACATGAATAAATACATGGGTTTGTTTATATGTGAATTTATACTGGTTACCATGATTCAAATTAGTTATTATTTTAGCAATATTTTAATTCGTTATCCTTTCATGTTAGCTTAGTATTTAATGTAAATATCCACTCTTAAGTGGGTAAATTAAATCCAGTAGTATTGCTCATTATTTACGATCACAAACTTCTTACAAGGTGACATAATAAGGTGCAACTAGTTCCCTCTTTAATAAATTAAAGTTATTGAAGTAGTGTTCTTCATATTAAGTAGGAAAATTTTGAAATACTCTTATTTTATTAATTTTTATTCATTTGATTGATCTTATATATTTTGTTATTTGAATCCACCATACAACCAATGACATTATTTTTTACTTAATCAACTTCAAAGTAATTTTCTAACGGCTCAAGCCTATGTTAATATGACATTGAAATGATGCTAACTAACAATAATATTTCCATGAACCTTAAGCTATGTGATGTGCAATGCTAGACATACTCAAAACATGTTTGTTGTTATATCAACATGCAGTTATACAACAATAAAACCTTCAAGATAGTTGAAGGACAATGTCATTAGACCCTGAAATAATTTTGGATCCCCCTTCGGGGATGAGGCCCGATCTATTTTATTTTTTTGTAATTCACTTGATTATGTATGTTATATGTAAATATATTAATACATACATTTTTTTGTTAAAGGGTAGAAAAAAGGGTCCGTTGATGATATCAGCATGTGATAAGACACTCGAGCTTCGAATAATAAACCTTTCCATGCTGACGATGAATCATCCGATAGAGCGGTTTGTATATATACTAACTAAACCACCATTTGGTTAAAATTATTAAAATGTTGTTTTATGTTAAAAACACTTAATGGTCTTATGAATTTAAATTTTGTTAATTAAGTTCTAATATATGTTTAATTGGTAGATATGAGGACCCATTCAACATGGCCCATGAGAGTAGCCGACCAGCCCATATTGACCAAAGCACCGCCCATCCCAAATCATGATTTAATTCACACACAAGTATTTCAAATACACTAGAACACTTACGAATATATTCAAATTAGTTACCAATAATATAGGAAGAGATATTAAGGTAGTCCTCGATATATTCATGTGTTAATTGAGCTCCTTTTACGACTCAATCTCTACTTTGATACACCTATAAATTGTAAACCCCGACCCGGGGCAATGTGAGGTAATAAAAATTTTTGAGAGACACTATAATAAAACAGTAACCTCTCTATGGATGTAGGCAAGTTATCGAATCACATATATAATTGTTGTGTGTGATTTTTACTTTTTGTTCTTTGTGATTATTTTCATGGATATGTTTATTATGATATTTCTTGTACTCACAATTGGTGCTGTCCGTTGGAAGCGATTTCTATTCCTCTGAACGTCTTCACAAATAGAAAGATCTTGATGTCTCACAATAGAAGTAGAATTCCTCATGTTAGCGATGTACAGGAATACCCAACTCTTCCCATGGTCAGGTTAAATATTAACTAACATACAAACCCCAGGTTTCGCCAAGAAATGAAATCTTCCAAAAAAAGCCAGGGACCACCCATATCTACGCAGATCTCTAGGTTGTTTGACTCTTATGAAGACATGCTTCACAAATAAGAGGAGTCTACATGCCTACAGTTGGAAGAGAATTATCGCCTCCAAAGTTGTCTTGAAAGAATGGAGAAAGATCTCTAAAGGGATACCATGAAATGTCGTGATAGGACTCCTAGTCCTCAGGTGAATAATACTCATAGTTGAGAGAGGAGCTCTTGGCATAACCAGGATAGAACTGAACGTGGCATATCAGAGCATGGTCGATCAGATCGTGGCCAGCCAAAGAGACACCACAGGAGCAATGATCGATAGGATAAAGACATCATGATTCTAGTCCATAGAGAGATGGACCAAAATCCAACCAACCATGGAGCTAGTTACAATATATAGCTAGTTAGGAGGTATCTCAATACTTAGATGAAATACCCTTTCTCAAGGGAGATCAAAGAGGAGGAGCACCCAAAGAAGTTTTCCATTCCCAGGTTTAAGATTTACGACAGAAAGACAGATCCCATAGACCCTGTTTAACAATACAGATAAACAATGACTTTATAGAGCAATAATGATGCACTAATGCATTGATTTTTCCCTTTTAGCCTACATGATGTAGAACAAAAGTGGTTTGAGAATATTCCTCATAGGTCGATCAAAAACCTTTAGGTCTCTAGTAGAGGCCTTCTCGCATCGTAACCAGTAGCTATCACCCTAGGCGTTGGATGCACTGCTTATGATGAAGAAGATTCCACAAGAGTGACTTTGGGATTATTCCAAATGGTATTGGGAAGTATTCAATGGGGTTAAGGAATTCTTGGAGTAAGTTTTCGTAGCATCCTTCAAATTGGTCTGTTGACCACCTCTTTGCTTCACTAGTCCCTAACTAAGAAAGAAGTCAGCACCATTGACGACCTCATGGATCACATTGAGAAATAGGTCAAGGTGGAAGATGTGGTTCACTATAATGCAGGGGATAACGGTTGAGCAAAGTCTAATAAGGGAATAGATAAGAGTGATAGTACAAAGAAAGGAAATAAGAATGGGGGTAAGAATGGCTCCAAGAATGGGAACAAGTTTGATACCTCCAAAGAATTCCAAGATGTTAATACAATCTTCAAGGAACTCATTTACAAGATCCTAAGCAAGATTAAAGAATAACCATTCATCAAGTGGGCCAAAAAGATGGGTGGTAACCTAATAAAAGAAATAATGTGTTGAGATGCGCATTCCACAAGGAGGGTGACCACATGAGTGAAATTTACAAGGCTCTTACGTCAAACTTCGATGAGTTGGCCCAAGATGGGAACCTCAATGAGTACATCAAATGGAAAGCAAATAAGGTCGCAGTCAATAGAGACCAGATTCTGGATAACTTCCTTGACTATGATACATGACATGAGTTCGCAGTAATCCATGTGGCATCAGATCTTAAGAAAATCCAAGGAAATGATGTTCAGATGGAGATGAAGAAGGTTACCACAATCATAGAGGATTTCCATATTAACCTTTCCAAAACCCAGGTTGGTAAGTAGTAAAGACCAGAGGATATAGACTACACCATGCATATTATTTTCACCGAGGAAGATTTGGTAAGGGTGAGAACCCCATAACATAACGCATTAGTGATTACACTCAAATACCCAATTGAGATGTTGACAAGCTACTCGTAAACCAGGGGAGTTTTTTAGAAGTGATATACCTGAAGTTGTTCCACAAGCTGAAGTTGAACATCACCAACCTCAAAGAAGACACAATTTCGTTGGTCAGCTTTGCAGGAAGGATTACGATTTCACTGGGAAAGATTATATTGCCATTCACGGCAGTCAATTGAGTTTTTAGTAGTGGAAATTGAGTCTCGATATCATGTCATCGTAGGCAGAGGCTCGCTATATGTCATTAAGGCCGTACTATCCACCTACCACCGAAAGATGAAGCATGTTACCGATCGGGGTGTGGTCAAAATCCATGGTGATTAGGTCACAACCAAGAAGTGCTTTATCGTAGCCATTCTCCCCAAAAAGGAAAATAAAAAGGAGGTAAAGGATAATCAGAAGGAAGCTTTGGAGGGGGATCTACCCTCCAAAATAGAAATTATAGTACGGACGACCAGGGGTGGAGGAGACCAGGGTACACCCCACTAATAGGGTCATTAAAATTCTAAAAGAAGTTGGGGTCAATGATAACTTACCAGGGAGAAAATGTTTGATCAGATCCACGCTCTCTGATCAAGAGAAGTAAAAATTAATTTCCTTTCTAAAAAAATCAAGAAGTTTTTGCTTAGGAGCGATATGATTTACCGGGGATTGATCCCAATATAGCCTGCCATAGCCTTCACGTCGATCTATCCTTCAAGTCAATAACTCAAAAGGCTTGTTGAATAGCCCCCGAGAATGCTAAAGTGATGGAGAATGAAGTAGGGAAGCTAGTGGATGCATGATCCATCAGGGAAGTTCAATTCCCCAAATGGTTTCCTAACCCAGTGGTGGTATGCAAGAGAAATGAAAGTTAGAGAGTCTGTATTGATTTCACGAACCTCAACAGAGTATGTCCCAAAGATAACTTCCCTTTTCCTAAAATAGATAAACTGGTTAATGCTATGACAACACACGAAAGAATCAACTTTCTGCATGCATACTCTAGTTACTATCAGATTCCTTTGTTCGAATCCGATTAGGATAAAACGTACTTTATTACCTATATCGGGTTATATTGCTATAAGGTTATGACATTTGGTTTAAAGAAGAGGGGGGAGAATTATCAGAGGCTCATCACTAAGATATTCAAGAGATAGATGGGAGACACAATAGAGGTTTACATCGACGATATTCTACTCAAAATTAAGAACAAAGGCGACCACGTTACGAAATTAGTCAAAACTTTTGAGATCCTTAGGAAGTAACAGATGAAGCTTAATGAAAGTAATTGTTCGTTCATTGTCCGATCAGGAAAGTTCTTAGGCTACCTAGTCAGTGAAAGAGTAATTAAGGCCAATCCAGATAAGATCGATGCTATCACAAGAGTCCAGCCTCTATAGACACTGTGATATGTTCAAAATCTTACGGGTATGATCACGATGCTTAATCACTTTATCTCTAAGTCTTTAGAATGCTACCCACCATTCTTTTTGCTCCTGAAGAAAAATAAAGGCCTCATATGGAATGAGGAATGCTCAAAAGCTTTGGAAGAACTCAAATCCTACAATAGTAAACCACCTTGTTGGTAATTCCAAATAAAGGAGACCGAGTGTATCTTTACCTTGTAGTATTAAACCATGCTATAAGCTATGCCATGTTGTGTGAAAAGGAGGAGGTCAAAACCCGATTTATTATGCCATAAAAAACTTTTGGACATAGAGCAGCGATAACCGCCTCTGAAAAATGAGCTGGTGGTTGCCTCGAGGAAGCTGAAGCATTACTTCGAAGCCCACTCAATAATCATAATCATGTCCTACCCCCTCAAAGCTATTCTTCGAAAAGCTGACCTCTCCGAATGACTTTTAAAGTGGTCGGTAGAGCTTGGGAGATTTGATATCCCCTTTAAATTAAGAACAATGATTAAAGGATAAGTCTTAATAGACTTCATTGCTGAATTTACAGGATTACAGACAGTCGGCCAATCGAAAGTGGAGTAATCGATAAATGAGGAAGAAGAGCCTAAGGATTGGACCTTATACATTGATGGAGCCTCCAATTCTAAGGGGGCTGGAATAGGGATTTTCCTTATCACTCCATAACATGTTGTCATCGAGCAAGGGATCAGATTGGTATTTGAGGCTTCCAATAACAAAGTTGAGTCTAAGGAATTAATCACTGGCTTGTGCAAGGCCCAACTGCTAGGAACAAAGTGCCTTTATGTATTCGACGATTCAAAACTGGTCTCTAAGAGAGTGAGCGGAGACTTAAAATTTAAAGATGATAGAATGACGGCCTACCCTGCTATCATTAGAGGATTTATGGACGAATTTGAGAAAGTGGAATTTTAACAGTTCCCTCAGGGGAAGAATAGTCACGCCGATGCTTTAGTAGCCCTGAGCTCGACAACTGACTCTGACTTAAGAAGAACCATCCAGATAGAGTTCCTCTCCTAGCTAAGTATTGATTAGACAATTATAGCTGAGAAAGTCCTCCTCAAAGAGAGGGATCCTAGTTGGATGGATCACATCATTGCTTATCTATAGAGAGATATACTGCCTGACGATAGAAGGTCGGCCCATCAGGTAAGGGTCAAGGATGCCCTCTTTTACCTCTCCTTAGAAAAGTAACTCTATAAAAAATCATTCACGAGTTCTTGTGTCTAGTGTGTCCACCCACATGACATTAACCAAGTACTTACGAACTTTTTGAGGAAATTTGTGGGAGTCATGCACAAGGGATATCTCTGGCCTTCCAAGAAATTAAGGAGGGTTACTGGTGGCCTCATATGCAAAATAATGCAGGCAATTACGTTCTTAAGTGTGAAAAAGATTAGAAGAACTTATGTTCTAGAATGCATTCAATCTCAGGAAGTTCTACTTTTAGTCTCCATTATCTTTTGTTAGCACATTTAGTTTAAGAAAATTTTCATTTTCATACTTATGTTGTTCGTCAGATAATATTCAATGAATAAAGTCTAGTTGGCCCTTAAACTTTTATATTATGCATTGGTTGCTTAATATTTCTTGATTGCATCTCACTAATACGCACCTTTTCCAAATGATAACTCCTTCATGCATGGCTGAATTCCTAGGATTACAGTAAATTTTTCAACTTATTTTAATCAGGGAACCTCACATGTCGAGCAGGGTTTGTAGTTGTTATAATAATTCAATAGAAGCGTCTCAATTACTACAACCCTCCGGTATTTATAAAAAACATAAGAGACCTCATGAGTTGCTCCAGTAATAACAAAATCCCTACAGGGGATCCTTAGGTAAAATAATCCAACTCAGGTTGGTCGCCAACAAATGTTGGTCGCAAAAAACCAACTCGGGTGGATGGCCTAGTTACCAGGTGCATTTTAGCAATCATCCTACTTAGGCCTAAGGAAGTATGACGATGCGACCTCAAAGGTAAAGTAGATGGAATGATACCGCTAAGGCATATTGGACTAGGAAAATGTTTACACAAACAAAATAAAGGGCTAACGCTTATCCTTAACATCATTTAGTCTACTCGAGAACCCAAAATGATCAAAAGCAAGTCCACTTAGGTAGTGAAAGGCCTAGAAGGGTCATTCAATACTATGTGACCCACAAAGCAATAAATATTAACACATGTTTACTCAATATAGGATCACAACATCAAAAGTTAATAAATCACACCTTTTCATTAACCAAAATGAGAAATTACAATCATAACGAAGATAAAAATATACAAGGACATAAGATGGCATAGGATGGCGATCTAAATATTCAAAACCAATTTCCCTTTGACCATCATCTGGCTTGGGATAAAAGTCTTCTAAATCACTATCAAGATTGTGTTCCAAGAGTTGGTAAGGAATGACATCAGCTGGGATCCATTTATCATCCTTCGAGAAAGGATTTTGGTAGTAGGCGGCACACTCGGCCTGTTATTTATACAACAACCTAGACTCTATAGGTGTCTTAACCTCCTTAAGGTCGCTCAACCACCCTCGAGAAAAATACGCATTTTCCACCTCTTTAAGATTTTCTGGGGCATTTGCCCATCCTGCATTATAGCCTTCTAACCAGGATTCTTAAGGTCCCATTTTAAAGGTATTCCTCAGTCTCTTAACATGTTCCTCGAGCCCAGCAACCTTGACTCTCAATCCCTCTACCTCCCTCCTCAGAGAATAATTTTTGGCCTTAAGAACTTCACCCACTTGGCTAACTTCATTGGTCTCCAAGACTTTGTCCCTCAAAGAGTTTATTTCATCTTGAACTGAAGCACCTATCTCCTTTATCTTTTGAAGATTATTCTTAACATAGCAACTAGCACAAATTGATTTTTATATATCTCATTTCTTGCCCTTAGAGACTTATAGATCTTTACAAAGGCTTTATGAGCCTCCAAACTGATATTTAGCCCAGGCATCTGCCCCAAATGGGAGCTAGAAAGAATGTATTGGTCTAAATCAATCGACTATAAATAACACACACCAGTTCACGAGAAAAATATTAGCACGTGAAGACTAAGAAAAATCATACACAAAAAGAAAGATCTATCTTCATTAATATACAAAAGGGAGAGGTCCAAGGGGCAATACGGTAAGTCCAATCGATATGATTACATGATTTTGAAAAATCATACAAGGAAGAAAGAGAACTCCCTACTCTACGAGACTTGATCATTCACCTGATCATCTTTAACAATGGATTTTCCCTTGCCGATAATAATATTCTTCTTTCCAGCATCATCAATAACACCAACCTTAGTAGGAATGATCTCAGTATGACCAGTAGGTTTACCATCACCCTCCTCATCCTCCTCTAAAGGGTCAAGACCAGAGTAATAGAGGGCGAAGAGCTCGGATTAAATAGGAGTCCCAACAGCCTTGAAGGACTGGTCTCAACCCTTCTTGAAGGCCACCTTGCATCCATAGGCTAGATGATGCCCGGTATCATCGTACTCTTTATTAAAACCCTCATGATAGCAAACATCTTTTTCTTAGGGAAGTCCCCCCCCCCCCCCACCGAGATTAATAATCTTATTGGAAAAATCTTCATTTGCCTAGGCTAGCTTGGCCTTTTTGACAACCACCCCCTTATGGGATGCCCTAAGTTCATCATCAACCCTGGTCATCTTCTCTCTTTTACTCCCACGCTATGTGAGCTTCAGCAAAGTCATTCCTCTCAGATTCTAGAGCATCTTTCAGCTCTTTTTCATTTCTGGATTTATTAGAATGGTTGTCCAAGAGAGTTGTAAAATAAAATAATAATAGTGCAGAAAGAGAAAGAGAAAGAGAAACAAGTCAGTACATATATAGGAGAAGTTTAAGAAAACAAACACGGGAGAAAACTTACTAGGGCCATCGCCTGAGCAGTTTTTAGGGAGATCTGGGATGATCCCAATCTCGAAGGGCGCTCGTGAGTTGTAGTGGGCACTACCCCATTCAACATATTGGGGAAAGAGAATGGACATCAGCCACTCTAGCCCCCTCAATGTGTGTAGTGAGAGGAGGGACTCCAGTGGATTTTAGGACTGATTTTCTCTTGGTCTCCTTCCTCTCCTACTCTCTCTTCCTTTCCTCTTTTTTCTACCTCTCTATCTCCCTCCTCCGCTCTTTCGCTTCTCTATTCTTCTCTTTCACTTTCCCCTTGTCTGATGGGCTAAAACCAATAGCCCTGGAGATCCAGCCTCAGAAGTCTTTAAAGACTTGAGTCGACCAAATTGTATGGTCTGATCATTATCTTCGAGAAGAGTTAACTTTATTCTATTTATCAAAGGGTACATATTTTATTCTTCTTCTTCTTCCTTCTCCTCTTCTATCATGATTGGGTTAGAAGGACCAACCTCGGGAGCTTTTAAGGTTGGGACCTTATCGACAGGACAAGAAATAAATCTAGTGGTTGTATAATTGTATTACAACATATAGCTTTTTGACCTTGGGTGTTCGCCATCAAGTATCATTTCCTTGATATTCCACGCTTTCAGAAGCCCATCGACATCAATCTCACTTATGTCAGGATCCTGATTTTTATTACAAACTACAAAGCAAACGAAGAAGAACATTAGATAAGGGGATAGAAGTTAGAAAGAAGAAATACATAGTCAGGGAAAGAAAAAAGGAAGCCACCTATTTGGTACTCTCCATATTATGAAATTATAGGTCCCCGATGCCTTTCTCCCCCACGAGAAGGAGGGTGTTGCCAGTTTCTTGCAATGAAATCATGTTCCCAGTAATCTTTATAGGAGTCTGGAAGGTTGACCACCAGAACCCTCTCAGGTTACCTAGTTTTTAAATACATAAGGCCATAATTGGTTCGCAACCACACATAGCAATAGTAGATCTCAGTAAGGCCAAATTTTGTCCCATAAAGGGTGTTTATTCTAAGACCCCCCAGTAACTATTTTCCAAACATTGGGGGCACACTGGTCAAGCACAATTTCAAAATATATGAAGAATCTGAGGAACAAGTGGTTTGGGGGAAATGTTAAACCCCCCTAGGTTATCAGGAGGGTGTGAATTTAATGCCCCCTTCAATGTTACGAACATTTTTTGGGAAGAGGGGAACAGTCGATGATTACCCAATCAGGAATATTATTCCTAAACTCTTCTATCGTTTTCTGATGTAGCATAAGCATAATTGTACAAACAAGGAGAAAACGCTAAATGCAACTACACAATAAGTTCCAAGAAAAGAGTAAGAAGGGAGAGCTAGACTTACAAGGATTAATGGAGCTCTGAAAGAAAAGAGGGCACTAAAGACGGTGAACCTAAAAAAGCTTAGAAAGAAAGGAAGACAGTGAACTGAATTGAACTATTGAGATGGAATATATCTTGGTTTGAAACTCAATGTCAATAATGAACACAATCTCCTAAAATAATTTTTTTACTTGGTCGGACAGCAGTACCCTTGCCCATTAAAATTTATTACAAATATCCCATGACGATTTGTTTAGGATGCGCGTACCCCTGCAATTCTCTGACATATACAAGAATGCCATTTCAAACTCAAATCATGAAGATTTCTAGTTATGGGCCTTTTAAAAGTTATTAACCCAAAGTTTACGAGGCCCAAATTTTTTAGGGGCAAATGTGGGGACCCATTCAACATGGCCCTTGAGAGTAGCTGACCATCCCGGATTGACCAAAGCACTGCCCGACTAAAATAATGAATTAATTCACACATGAGTATTTCAAATACACTAGAACACTTATAGATATAGTCAAATCAGTTACCAATAATCTCATAACAGATATTCAGGTGCTCCTTAATATATTCACGTGTTAATTAAGTTCCTTGTACAACTCAATCTCTACTTTGATTCACCTATAAATTATACACCCCTACTCTGAGCAATGGGAGGTAACAAAAAACATTAAGAGACACTATAATAAAATAGTAACTTCTCCGTGGACGTATGTAAGCTGTCGAACCACATATATCGTTGTTATGTGTGATCTTTACTTTTTGTTCTTTGTGATTCTTTTTGTGGATCTCCCTATTGTAATAATTCTTGCACTCGCAGTAGACAATCCTTGAAAGACGACTAAATGAGATTTCCAAAGAGAAACAAAATGAATTGGAAGAGAGGAATAATATTTTTAGGGATGTGGTAGGACAAGAAGGGGGGGGGGGATTGCTATAAAGGGAGTAAGTATTAGGCTAACATCTCAACGACCCATGCTGACTAGGTAATAACACGTCTTTATCATTATGAGATTGAAAACACTATTTATTATGTCTAGAGAGAGATATTTTGCTATTTACACATGTATTTTACTTTAAAACATATTTATTTTAATTCTATATGTGAGGGAGTGTTAGGTAGGATACATGTTTCGCGATTTTCAGTCCATAGGATATATTTTATATATTTTGATGTTTTCAGGGAAAAAAGTTCTCCATTTTCAAGTTACTTGTTTACAATATTGTGGCTATTGTTGTAATTGTTTTTGAGTTAATTAAATAAGTTGATTTTTATGAATAAACAAAGGAAATGCTGTCATTTTTTTAAAAAATAGTAAGTGTTTTTAAAGGTAATTAATCTATAGTAACTATTAAAAATTTATACTTTGTTTAAGGTAATTGACATTAAAAAAAACTATAAGGGTAAATATTTTAGCTAAGGCTTTTTGTTTGTATTTATTTGCATTTTCGCATATCACTTTACAAATCGACATGCATCGAAAAGTCAAACCGAACTTCAATATCTCCAAGTTCAAGACTCCTCTACATCTCACGAAGGTATAACACTTTTAGGAGTTCTTAATTATTCATATTTATATTTGGGATGTGTTATTAGGAAACACCGAGGCTTGTTTTTTTTGTTTTTTTTTTAAGTTTTAAAAATAAGTTTTTTAGCCTCATTCAAACGAGCTTGAATCTCCTTCGAACAAAGTTGGCATTTCATTTGAAGGTTGTTAAATATTTTCTTTGGACGATCATTTAATGAGGTTCGACTGCTTTAGAGTGAATTCTCATTCCAAGCTCGTTAGGTGTACATATCAAACGAAATGACTTTATCATTTGAATGACCAGCTGTTCTCAGTCGATCAATCCTTATTTTTTTTCGAATGAGCCGCTGCCTCAAAATTTTTATCGGGCCTATAAAAAGCTATTTGTAACTATTTTTGAAGAGACTTTTGAAAAATTAAAACCTGCATATTTGCTGCAAAAGTTCTCAACTCTTATGTTCTTAAACACCTTTTGATTCATAAATGATTACCCCCAAATACAACTCTGAATCCTTTTGGAACCCTAGAAGTTTCATGTATGATATATATTTAGGGAGAGGGATATCTACTGCTAAACTTTTGACCTGAGGGATCACTACTGCAGAAAGAAGAAAGGTTGATCGGTGGTGTTGATACCAAATTTAGTCTGCTGACATGGACTAATTACTTAAAGACACGTGTCAACCTACATGGAAAATAAAAATACTCTAGACGAGCAACTTAAGCGCACCAAGCAACTCTGGTGCCCCGAGCAACTTAATTGTACCGAGCAACTTAAACGGTCCGAGCTACTAAGCGTGCAGAACATCCAAATCAAGAGAATCAAAAGACAGCTACGCATTAAATGCACATTAATTATCGTACAGATGTATATGTCTACAAGATAATAGTGAATTATCCTTTCATATGTACAACCTCAAGGCTATAAATACATTGTAACTTCCTCATAAGAAGGGGACTTTTGGATCTCTTGGTAAACCTATTATCGAGATTCCAAATGAACAGTAAGCAATACAAAAATAGTGGACGTAGGCCATTCTTATAAGGTTGAACCACTTTAAAAATCCTTTGTCTTATTAATTTTTGATTAATTAGAGATAATCTAGTTTTTTACATCAACAGATTGGCACCGTATGTGGGAAACGACAATACTTAGCGTTTTTCACCAAAAGAATTCATCATTTATGGCTGATAATCCGGAATCCAGTAATCGAAACACTGGGGTCCCTCCAAACCTTTCTACTCCCCCAAATATTCAAGATCTAGCCGGCATAATGGCTAATTTAGCCCAAGGCCAAATGGCCATGCTAGAAACCATGCATCAACTGTTCAAGGTGGAGTGCTGGCCCAATCAGGACAACGAAGTGTTCAAAGAAATACCCATTTTCTATCTTCAAGAAATAGAAGAACATTTTTCTCGTAGACCTGTCAATTTAGACGTACTGACTCATATCGTCCTGAAAGATTTAGTAATCCTTCGTATCAACCAGGCTGGACTTCATCAGTACGAGATACTGATTCCCACCAAAATGTAACTCTCACTCCAGAAAGGACTAGTGCTATAGAGATGTTGAGTAGAGTATCTCATTTTGATCGATTGGGACCTAGAAGGAATATAAGTCCTCCTAGGATTGCGTCGAGGAACTTTCAACAACTATCCGACCTAAGGGAAGGCTCTGCCCAATCACGCCCAGCAGCCCGTAATGAAAGGTCACAAGAAAAAAACTCAACGCAATCAGTTGCTCGAACAAATAGGCTCGAGGTGGGAAGTGATGCATGGAAAGGCTCTATTCAAAGGTTGGAGGACAGATTAGGGGAAATGGTTAAGGCCAAGAATCCTCTACAAAGAACTTTTGTCCAAGGGACACCATTCGTACAGGCAATTGTGGACTTTCCCACACCATCAAAATTCAAAGCTCCTATGGTGACGCCTAAATACGATGGAAAAGCTGACCCTGTCCTTCATATAGAACAATACCAAGATGATGTCGACATCTATGCGGTTCCAGATGAGATGAGTTGTAGGGCGTTTTCAGGAACTCTCACCGGGTCAGACCAGATATGGTACAACAACCTTCCTCGGGGGAAGATTGCGACTTTCCTTCAACTGACAGAGCTGTTCATAGGGAATTTCTATTTTGGAGCAAAACCAGTTAAATGAGTAGCACACTTACTGAGTGTTAGACAGAAGGCAGAAGAAAGTACTAGGGACTAAATTACTCATTTCAATAATAAGAAGCTTGAAGTAATTGATTACGAGGAAAAGACAACAATTACTGCTCTGATGAGTGGACTGTTACCACACAAGTTGTACTATACTATGGCCAAAGATCCACCTAGGACCATGGCAGAACTGATGGCAAAGGCAACCAAAATCATGAACGCTGAGGAAGCTATGGCTGCGAAGAAGAACACAGAAACTAAGGAGACCAAGGTTGAAGCTGGTAAAACTGAGAATAAGGATCAGAAGAATAATGGTGGCAACAGGCCGTCAAAAGGAAAGCAGGCACTGGAGCATATGAGGAAATTTGGAAATTATACTCCCTTAAAGGTAGATATAAATCACATTCTGGAAGAAATCAAGAACAACGAGGAGTTAGCTTGGCCAGGGAAAATGAAGGCGGATCCTGACAAAAGGGACAAGTCCAAATATTATGAATTCCACAAAGACCATGGTCACACAACCAAACGTTGCATAGCTCTCTAGAATGAAATTGACGCACTCATCAGGCGAGGAAATTTGGCTAAGTATGTTGATCGCCAAAATGGTGGAAAGACTAGTGACCGAGGAAGGCAAAGATCTAAATCTCCTCGTCGAGCAAAAGAAGACAAGAAGAGAGATCACGAAGATGATCCAGAATATGTTACTGACCTTCCTAAAATACCAAGACAGCCAGAGCGTGAGGTATTTTAATCCATTTTGGATCATTTGAATGAAATGTTATTATAGGTGGAGATGCATGAGGTGGATATCTTACCGCGGAGAGGAAAGATTACCTCAATGAGGCTCAAGCTTGCTCGTATATACATAGAATAAACTTGGCTGAAGATGATCGCTCGAGGAAGGTGAATAAGGACAAATTAGTCATTAGTTTCTCTAAAAATGACCTGGAAGGTGTACTATATCCTCATGATGACCCATTGGTGATCAAGATGAGAATGAAGGAAGTGGTGATTTCACGGGTGCTGGTGGACAATGGTAGCTCTGCATACATCATGTTCTACCCATGCTTTGACAGTTTGAATTTGAAGTTAGCCCAGTTGGAGCCCTATCATAGGCCCCTCCTCGGTTTTACTGGCGAAAAGGTTTTTCCACTTGGGATGATCAAGTTGGATATGCTTATCGGTACATGGCCTGCTTGTCGAACAGAAAGAGTACACTTTTTTCGTAATGGATAAAAATGTCCAATCATCTTACAATATCATCATGGGAAGGTAAGGTTTGAAGAAGTTCGAAGCAGTACCATCTAGTGTACATCAATGTTTAAAATTCCCAACCAATTTTGGAGTGGGAGTAGTGAAAGGCGACCAGAAAGTAGCTCGGGAATGCTACTATTCATCTGTTGAATAAGAGAAATGCGAAGAATCCCAGAAGAAGACTACTACTTATCAAGTGGATGAAATACAAGATGCGGAGATTGAGACATTAGACCCCAGAGACAAGCCTCAGCTCGTGAAGGGCCAGGTCATGGAAGCTACCGAAAATATCGTTCTGGATGATGAACACCCAGAACGAACAACCCAAATTGGCGCGTCATTGGATGAATCGATAAAAAATGAACTGGTAGAATTTCTAAGGCTAAAAAAATAGACTTTTGCATGGAGTCATGAAGACATGCTAGGGATAGACCCGAGTTTCTTGTGCCACGAGATCAATGTAAACAAGGAGGTCAAGCTAGTAAAGCAGCGAAGAAGGGTGTTTAGCCCTGAACAGAATCAAGCTATACAGGAAGAAGTAGAGAAACTACAGAAAGCCTATTTTTATTGAGGATGTCAAATATTCTGATTGGCTAGCAAATGTGGTGATGGTAAAGAAGAAAAATAATAAGTGGAGGATGTGTGTGGACTTCACTGATCTTAAAAAAGCATGCCCAAAGGATCATTTTCCCTTGCCTCGAATCGATCAGCTGGTGGATGCTACCTCGAGGCATGAATTGTTGAGTTTCATGGATGCTTACTCTGGCTACAACCAGATTAAGATGAAGCTTGAGGATAGGGAAAGTACCTCTTTTATCACCCCAAGGGGAACTTATTGTTATAATGTTATGCCTTTCGAACTTAAAAATGCAGGTGCAATATATCAGTGGCTGATGAATAAGGTGTTCGCACATCAAATCAGTCACAACATTGAGGTTTATGTCAATGATATGCTGACAAAGAGAAAGAAAGCTACCGATCATCTAGTAGACTTAGGTAAGACCTTTGATCAACTAGAATAATATCAAATGAAGTTGAATCCCACCAAATACATATTTGGGGTGCGAGAAGGCATATTTCTCGGATATATTGTTAACCAACGAGGTATCGAGGTGAACCCCGAAATGATCAAGGACCTACTCGAACTGCGATCTCCAACTACGAAGAAGGAAGTGCAAAGTCTCACAGGGCGAGTAGCAAGACTTAACAAATTTGTGTCACGAGCAACAGACAGATGCCTCCCATTCTCCAAAACACTTCAAAAAATGTTTGAATGGAATGATGAATGCGAGGAGGCCTTTCAAGAGTAGAAGAAATATCTGGGGACTCCTCCATTGTTATCTAGACCAGTGATGGGAGAAAAATTATACTTGTATCTGGCCGTTTCAGAGAACGCAGTTAGCTCGTCGTTGATAAGAGTGGAAGATGGGGTATAAAAACCAATCTATTCCACTAGCAAGGCTTTTTGAGGAGTAGAGATCAGATATCCGAGGTTGGAAAAGTTATCATTGGCACTAATCGAAGCGAGCAAAAAGTTGAGGCCATACTTCCAAGCCCATACTATAGTGGTGTACACTGATATTCCATTAAGACAAGCCCTACATAAACTGGAGAAATCAGGAAGATTGATGTACTAGGCAGTAGAACTTGGTGAATATGACATAGTTTATGAGCCTAGGTCATCGCTTAAGGGGCAGGCAGTAGCAGACTTAATCACAAAGTTTACTCAGAAGATACCTCCGAAGAATAGGAGTTTAATACAGACCAACCCGTAGATGTTACGGGATCATCAAATTTAACCCCCCATCAACTTCCATCTGTGGATGAGCAAGAGAAAATAATCAATTATTAGTGAGAAGGGCCGGGGGAGGACAAAAGGAAGTATCAAATATTCCACCGAGGAACTCTTTCTGATAAAAAATTTGATAATGAAGTACCTGTATGGAATCTGTATGTGGATGGCTCTTCATGTGCCACAGGCAGTGGAGCAGGAATTGTTTTAAACAGTCTTGATGAGATTGATATAGAATATTCTCTACGTTTTCAGTTTAAAGCCTCCAATAATGAAGCTGAATATGAGGCTATGATCGTGGGTCTAAGTTTAACCAAAACCATAAAGGCAGAGCAGGTCGTTGTGTTCAGCGATTCACAGTTAATCGTAAATAAAATTCTTGGATTGTATGCAGCAAAAGGAGAACTAATGGTCAAGTATCATGCAAAGGCTATAGAGGTTGTCTCGACTTTTACCGCAGTAGAGTTAATCATAATACTGAGACTGGATAATGCAAGAGCCGATGCCTTAGCTCGGCTGGCATCAGTAACACTCACCGAGCTATGAAGAACAATCCCAATAGAAATCCTAGCTGGTCGGAGCATAGAAGAAGATTTGATAATGAACTTCATTACCCTTGACTTGGGACCATCTTGGATGGACCCCATCAGGGCCTATATCGAAGAGGGGGCTTTGTCCACTGATAAAGTCGCAGCTAAGAAACTGAAGTTTAAAGTTGCTCATTATGTATTGACCAGTGGCATTTTATATAGAAGAGGAGTTATAGAAGCACTCCAGAGATGTTTCCATCCCTCTAAAGTTAAGGACTTGATTGAAGAGGTTCACGAAGGGTCCTGTGGAGCCCATGTAGCAGGTCAGGCGCTTTTGTAGAGAATAACGACACAGGGGTATTATTGGCCAATGATGAGAGTTAATTGCGCTACTTATGCTAAGAAATGTTTTAAATTCCAACGTTTCTCTTACATCAGAATAACTCCCCAGGCATTGTTAACACCCATTACATCCTCTTAGCCATTCGCCATGTGGGAGATAGACTTGGTCGGGCCACTTCCAATGACCAAAGGAAGATTCAAATACCTCGTGGTTGCTGTGGATTATTTTACCAAATGGGTGGAAGCTGAACCTCTCATTGATATGACTTATGAAAAAGTCTATCAATTTATTTTGAAGAGTATTATTTTCAGATATGGTCTCCCACATGCATTTATTACTGACCACGAAACCCAGTTTAACAACGAGGAATTTGCTACATATTGTCATCAATCCAATGTACAGAAAATCCACTCTGCGCCAGGCCATCCCCAAAGCAATGGGAAAACTGAAGTGACGAACAGAACCCTATTGAATGGTTTGAAAAAATGGCTGGATGATGCAAAGGAAAATTGGATCAACGAGCTTCACTCTGTGTTATGGGCTTATCGCACTACACCACGAACAACAACTGGAGAGTCTCCATACATGTTGACATTTGGAAGTGAGGCTGTCATACCTGCTGAATTGGGTCTACTCACACATAGGGTGCTTAATTTAAGTTCTCCTGTCAGTGACTTGATGAGATGATTAGACCTGGATATGCTCGAAGAAGTTAGAGAAGAAGCAGCAATCAGGAATGCAACATATCAACAACGAACAACTTTGTTCTACAATAAAAGAGTGAAGAAGTGTGATTTTAAAGAAGGGGATTATGTACTGAAGAAAGTGATCCAAAAGCATAACAAGCTGGAAGCCAACTGGCATGGACCTTACAGAGTAACTAAAGTTGTTCGTCCAGGGACATATAGAATTGAAGCTTTGGAGGGAGAAGAATTCAAGAATGCATGGAATGCAGAACACCTGTGCAAGTACTATCAGTAATTGAATTTCCTATGTAATACAGTTTCTTCAATATGAATAAAGTGATGTTTCGCCCATATTTACTTCTTTGTTGAAATTTTTCGGAATATTAGTGCTACACACTACACAAAATCAAAGCAAACACCACTAACTCCGGTTGGTCGGCATATCAAACACCACCAACTCCGGTTGGTCGACAACTCATAACCACCAACTTCGGTTGGTCGAAAATTCAATTACAACCAAATCCGGTTGGTCGAAAACTCATAATCACCAACTCTGGTTGGTCGACAATTTAATTACCACCAACTTCGGTTGGTGGGGAACTCATTACCCCCAACTTTGGTTGGTCGGTAACTCAATACCACCAAATCCGGTTGGTCGGAATCTCATTACCACTAACTCTGATTGGTCGGTAACTCAATACCACCAACTCCGGTTGGTTGGCATCTCATTACCACATACTATGGTTGGTCGGTAACTCAATACAACCAACTCCGATTGGTTGGCATCTCATTACCACCAACTCCGGTTAGTCGATAAATCAATAACCACCAACTCCAGTTGGTTGGTACCAAACTAGGCAATAAACTGGATGAACTCCCGAGGCGTCCAATGTCTAGGCAACCAAGTAATCCATACGAGATTACTACAACTAAGAAGGAACATGGGATGAAAATCATTCCATTGCTTACGCCCAAAGAGTGACAAGTCACTATAATCAAACAACAAATGGGATAAGTATGGTATATATATATATATATATATATATATATATATATATATATATATATATATATATATATATATATATATACATATTCACCAACCAACAAACCAACAAACAAGGACATTCTACAAATTATTTCGAAGAAGAATGAAACTGTCAAAAACTAAAAATTTCTTCATTAAAATCAAGTAGATTACATATGATATGAAGTTTGATTCATTACATAAACATATCATATTCTATGGGTTTCTTTCCCTCTGCTTTTGAAACAGGTTCCACCCTAGCTGGAGGACCATCTAATGCATAAGGATAATTTATAAAGTTTAGATATCGCAGCATTCTGACATTCAATATGGATGGATGATCGAGCAAGTGTTCTGGATGAGATATCTCAAAATATGAATGAAGGTTGTAGTCACCAAGATACTTGGGGATCAAAATCTGAGGAATAGAACGAGCTAGGATCCAATTAAGATCAAGCTTGAAGGAGGCATAGGCAAATAAAGAACTCCAGGATCATAATAATCCCACAGGAAATGAACTTGCTCCACCTTTAGGACACATAAGGCATTTAACCACCCTTGCTTGTATCCTTCGTTGTTAGATTTCTACAAACGAGCATCAAGGTGATACAGAGCTTCATTATACCCAAATATCCAAAATTCGCTGGGCTGCTTGTGAAATTGATAAGTTAATCTCTCAAGTTGCTCGTGGAGCTTCTTCACCAAAATTTCTTTGCTTTTTAGAGCAGAACTCTGGGTGGAGAGTTGGTCGGTGAAATTCAGAATCTTCTTAGACATTTCTACCAAGGCTTAGTTCTTTTCCATCAACTGAATGGCTTGATTCTCTAAAGCCGACTGAGTTCTCATTTCTTCAATGTTAACCTGATCAGCCCTTGCTCGTTCCCAAGAAGAAGATCTTGCTCTACCACAAACATGTGTGGAAGATCCTGCTTGTTTCAAAGTTTCTAACTCATCCCTTAAGTTAGCATTTTCTAGTTCTAAAAATGAAAAACCATCTTCATTTATGGGAATTAACGCTCCCGAAGAAGAAGAAGAAGCAAATTTGAGTTATTTTATTTCCTCCTGCAAAGTGATGTTCTCCTACTCCAGCAACTTGGATATATGTCTATGTTCTTGAATTTCAAGCTTCAGCACACTCTCATTTTCTCATGAGCAGAAATGAACTTGTCATACCCCTTATCAACACTTAATTGTTGGTATTTTTTCTCATAGCCTTGATGCATAAGTGTAGTAGATTCTTTATACCGCTGTTAAAGTTCCTCGTTCGTTCCATGAAGATCTTTAATCATTTCATAGTAGGCCACATTGTTGGCTACAACACGATCAAGTAGGCATTTCAAGTACTGGTAAGCATCAATTGCTCGTTCAGAGGCGTCTGACCTGAGAATGTCCATGATTTGAGCCTCAGTAAAATCTGCATGACCAACTTTGAAATAGTCATTGCATTTCTTCATCAACTCTGTATCATGAGCTAATAAAAGTTCCATCATGGCCACAAACTAGCAAAGACAAAATGAAAAAAACAAAATCAACAAGGATGCGAACAGGGAAAGTAAAAGAGAAATTCAAAACGAACAACAGAAGTTCAAATTTTATTCATCATGTTAAAGGAAAACATATTTCAAGGTTACATTCACGAAAACAACAAGAAAAAGACCCGAACAACTTTACACCTTCTCCTTATTTCCTATGACTTCTTCGAACGGTTTGGATGAAGGGGTTAGTTGCTCGAAGAGCAATGCCAGCTGCTCGGCAGATGTTCTAGCAAGTTGGACTTATATGAAAGGATAAACAACAAGGACCTGCTCTCCTGTCATCAAGGAAGACTCATCTGATGCTTCTTCATCTTCTTCTTCTTCTTCTTCTTCTCTAGGAGATGGAGGAGGGCCATGAGTATGCTTCTGGAACAACTCAAAATTCTCAGCAACCTTCAACTCCTTTAAGGCTGCAACCCATCCATCCCTAAAATATTTAATACTAGAATACTCCATTTGAGAAGACATAACAGCCAGACCCTTGTTCCAACCCTTATCCCAGCCAGCACTAAAGGATTTTTTAACAGCAGGCTTCCTTTTAGATTTTTCCGAAGAGGGCCTTTCTCTAAGGATCTCCTCGGCAGACTTTAATTTTATTTCTAACTCTATCTTATGTCGCTCAGCATCTTGGAGCTTGGCGACATGTTCCTCAGTAAACTTAAGCTTAACTTCAAGCTCGTTATTATGTTGTTCGACCTCCTTCACTTTCTTCTCCATCTCTTTGGAGGTAGCCACAACTTGATCCCAGTTTTCTTCAACAAACTTGAATTTCTTCTCCCAAGCATCTTTGTCTTCCTTGTACTTCTGAAGATATTCCCTCAAAGACTGGGTTAGTTCAGCAAAAGCTTCCTCTACCCCACCCGAGGAGATGGAAGCCTTGATGGATTCATCCTTCTTCCAAATACTATTAAAGCAAGTCACCAGCTGAAAAAAGGGAAGAATTTTAAGTTAATATATGAACATAGTACTAGAAATGAAGGACTCAAACTAAACATACTTACTAATGTAATGTGTTGAGTAGCTAATGTAGTAAGTCTCTCATGAGAAAATGTGTCTTCAATACCTTGGAATTCTGGAACAGTCCAGGATTTTATCAATCCCACATCAGAGCTTGGAAGAACAAGAACTGGAACACTACCTTCAACATTTGAAGGTTGAGAGATAGGTTCAACAAGTCTCTCAGAAGAGCTTATTTTTAATTTCCTCAAAGGAGCAGGAGCAATTTAGATTAAAGGAGTTGTTCCTGTTGACGGAATGACAACAGTCTCACTCGAAGGTGAGATGACAACAGTCTTACTCGGAGGCATAGGTGGCTTCTTGACAGCTTCTTTGGCAGCAATAGAAGGTGGTACATCTGTATTTTTTGTCCCTTCATCTAGGAAATCTTGTTTATTCTTCTTTGCCTCATCGGTGGCAAAGGCAGACTTGTCAAAAAAGGCAGGAGCTTTCCTCTTCTTCATTAGATCAGTAATAGGAATACTCAAGTCAGAAGAAGAACCTTCCACACTGGTCTCAGAGGTTAGTACCCAATCAAGATCAACTACCACAGGACGAGGATGAGCAATGAAATAAGAGGTATAACTTATGTATTGCAACAAATAAGAAGCAGATCTAATGTGCTCCCCAACAACAGATTGATGCAAGCCCCAGGTAAGTTTTAAATGCTTTATATTAACTTCGGTTTCTTTTGGCGGTTTTCTTTTACTGTCAACTATAACAAACAAAATCAAATGTCAGTGGTGCATTTCATCGAATAAAAATAAACCAAGATTTCAAAAATAAAAACAACCTATCCCATTGCCATAAATCAGACACCTGGGACCTTGGTACACGTCATCTCCACTTAATGGAGGGTGTTGCCAATTTTTCATGACAACCCCATGATCAAAACAATCCCTATTGGCATCGGGAAGATTGATAACTAACGCTCTATTCGAAAACCTAGTTTTTAAATAGAAAGTATTATCGCTAGTAACCCATCTATAGCAATACATAATTTCTGGAATTCCTAAATGACTTCCATGAAGTTGATTCAACCTATGTATGCCATTAACTACCCTCCATGTATTTGGAGCTACTCTTGCAGGTACAATATCAAAATATTGGCAAAACTGCAGACACAGGGGATTTGGCGGGAAAGAAAAACCACACTCAGCTACAAAAAGACTTGGGAACCAGTGCCCCCCGCCAAAGAAAGTAAATCACAAGGATAAGAAAGTTCTTCCAAGATAACCCACGAAGGGATTAAAAAATTAGACCAAAATTTGTCTAACGATTCAATAAGATAAACCATGGTGAGAAAAATAAAAAAAGAAGAAGGAAGAAAATCTTACAGAGGAAATAGAGATCAGTTGTCAATGAACGATGGCAATAACGAAGTCACAAGATAGAGAGAAGATGAAGAGTTCAGAGATACAGTTTTCAAAAGTGAAAAATGATAGGATTTCTATCGCACTTAAATACTTTACCTCGGGAATAGAGAAGAACAATGATTACAAGGAAAGGCATTTACGTTTCCGGCGGCTAAAATAAGAAAAAGGCACAAATATCGAAGTGATCGTGAAAATTCAAAATATTTATGAAGCTTGATATTATGCGCTCAAAAAGGAATTTGAAAATTTTCCTAAAATTTATGAAGATGAGTAATCCAAGAAGTTTTCAAGAAAAATGTTCCACACTCTCCTTCAACCTCAACTGTGAAACATTGGGGGCTTTTGTTGATACCAAATTTAGTCTACTGACATGGACCAATTACTTGAAGACATGTGTCAACCTACATGGCAAATACAAATACTGTAGACGAGCAACTTAAGCGTACCGAGCAACTCTGGCACCCCGAGCAACTTAATTGTACCGAGCAACTTAAGCGGTTTGAGCTGCTTAGCGTGTAGAACATCCAAATCAAGAGAATCAAAAGACAGCTACGCATTAAATGCGCATTAATTATCTTACAGATGTATATGTCTACTAGATAACAGTGAATTATCCTTTCATATGTACAACCTCAAGGCTATAAATACATTACAACTTCCTCATAAGAAGGGGACTTTTGGATCTCTTGGTAAACCTATTATCGAGATTCCAAATGAATAGTCATCAATACAAAAATAGTGGATGTAGGCCCTTCTTACAAGGCTGAACCACTTTAAAAATCCTTTGTCTTATTAATTTCTTTATCTGTGATTGATTAATTAGAGATAATCTAGTTTTTTACATCAATAGGTGGATACTGATGGTGGACAGCTACCTAGGGACGACTCTGGACTGAACCGTATTCTTTATAAATTTTGTAAGTCGACTGTCTTGTTAAAATTTTTAAAGTGTTGTAAAAGAGGATTTGCCCTAAAAAGGGAATTTTCCTTATTTGCTGTGTGTGATTACATTCTTAGTTTAATTTCTATGATTGGATCATTTAGCATATCCAAACATAATTTAATCAGAAATTAAAATTGGCTAAAATTGGAGTTGTGGTGGGTCATTTAATTAAATAATATAATCCCTTAAAATTGTGCGCACTCTCAAATTGGTATTGGAGCGTGTAATACTAAAATTTCGTGTAATCCTGATTTTTGAAGAGTTCTTTTTTGCTAATACCAATTCATTCAAATTGGTATCAGAGCCAGTTACAAAAAATATTGTGTGATCTATTGTCACAATTTTTTTTTGAAAAATTGTTGATCTTGAAAAGTCTAGATTTTAATGGATACATTCTATAATCGAACATCCATTTTTTATGGTTTCAATTATGCTTACAGGAAAGCTAGGATCAGGTCCTCTTTAAAAGATGTTGATGAAAATGTTTCTTAGTTGGTGAAATAGGGTGGACTCTACCCACAGTGACTATAGATAATGTCGTTTGCCCTGAAACTGTCGCTCAATGAACAGAGGACGACTTTAAGCAGAGTAATTTTAACTCTCATGACTTAAGTGCTATTTTGGGAGCCATCACCCCTAACGAGTTCCATCGCAATATGACTTGCACCACGTATAAAGAAGCTTGGTATACCCTCGATCTCACTCATGAGGGAGCTAACATTGTAAATGCATCCAAGCTACAAAATTTAATCACCCAGTTTGAGACTATTACTATGATAGAGTCCGAGTATTTTGATAAATTTTATGCTTGTTTGTCGGACATAGTTAATTCTAGTTTTAATTTAGGGGAGAAGATTCATGAGATGAAAGTTGTTAAGAAAATTTTAAGGTCCCTCCCTGCCTGCTTTATTCCTAAGGTCATTGTACTTAATTCATTAGGGATCCTAGACACTCTTAGTTTAGAAGAACTTATAGGAGATCTTCAAACATATGAGATTGATATGTTCCCTAAAACTATTAAAACCAAGGAAGGTTGGATTTTTTTAAATACTCAAACTAAGAAAAAAAAGAAAGAGAAAGTGTGTGAGTTCGAATCTGAAGTTGATTATGATTTTGATGACTTGGACTTATTTGCGAATTTTTTAAAAAAGTTTTTTAAATTTTCCAAAGAGAAGATTTTTGAGAAAAATAAAAATAAGAATGAGCGCACGAGCGGGGAGAAAAAGAGGAAGATATTAGATTTTAGTAATGTGAAGGTAAACGACACAAGGTACATGAGTGTCCCACTAGGCTTAAGAGAAAAGGCATAAAGTTGTGAATAAAGCCACTCTTAGCGATAGTGATGTAGAGTCGGTTTATTCATGGGAAGAATCACCACATGAATCGTGTGTTGCGATCATGGCTAGTCACGTTAGCACTTCTAGTTTGTCCCACTCCAATGGGGACATATCTAAACATGAAAGCCTAGATGATGTTTTGATTCATTATGAAGATTGTGAGAATAAGGAAGAGAGTTTGAGTGAGGGAGAAGGTGATATTAGGTGATATTACACCGAGACCTTGAAAACGAAAAGGCTAAATAAAGATTTGTCACTTAGAGTGTTAGATTTAGAGAAGCATGCGAATGTTTTGAGAGAGTGTGAGGCATCGATGAGTGAACTCGAGAAGATGAAGATTTCTTTATGAGATAAGTTGATTATTTTAGGTTGGGAAAATACCGATTTAACCAACACTGTGGCTAATCTTACGGGAGATCTTCAATCTTGAAGACTTGTGAGAAACTTAAAGAGCATGTATCCCAACTCGAGAGCGGTATCGAACATGCTCAGGAGATCAAGGCCACTTTAGAGGACAAATCTAAGAAGGAAAGAAAGATGTTCCTCGGTCTTGCATTGGATAATGTCAAGAGGTAAGGAATAGGTTATGACGGTGCATCCATTTACCATGCCTCATCTGAGCCGATTGCCAAGTTTTGGTTGGATCCTTATGGCCCTCGTCCTAACCAACCTAGGCGACTTCACCCACATAGGAGAGCTCATCCTAGACATTTAGAGAAAGGTGGACCCAAGATCATTTATATGTTTTTTCATATTACAAACAAAGACTCCACATTTGGGATTAGTGTTTTAATATAGGTAAAGTCTCTCATAGGTATGTTCCTCGGTATTCTCGCACACGAGTTCTCATACACCCCCACACATGTTACTCCCCATGCTTCTACAAATCACTTGAGATATTTTATGATCTTTCGAGAGAAACTAGAGTATTTAGTCAAGACATCACAAAATTTGATGGAGGAATTTCGTAGGATGTCTTCTCCTTTTGAGATATCTTTTGGGCCTCATGATTGAGGTTGAGACTTGTTTCTAGAATAGGGTGCTTATCATGTTCATATCTTACATCCCAATTTCTAAACTTTATAATCATTATGATATCATTGTATTTATCTTTTTAATTTTGATATTTAAAAAAAAAAGAGTTTTATTTTTCTGAAAAAGTTTAAAAAATACAAAAAAAAAATTGATTTTTTAAGAAAAAGTGAAAAAGAAAAAAATTTGAAAAAGACAAAATGAGTTTTGTATTTTTTACACCTTATATGGATAGACATTTAATATGTCCGAATCACCCATTCATTCCATAACAACATGACTATTTGATAGTGTTTTGAGACATGACATCATTTTATTTATGTGCTTAATAATGTGTGGTGTCATTTTGTTGTGATTCGATGATTACTTTATACATGTTTAACTTCTTGTCTATTTTAATGCACACGATCACGAGCTTATTGCGCTTACATGTCACTTGTCGATCATAGTGTTTTGATCTCAATTTGTGCTTTAAAACGATCCAAATGTAAAAATAGGAGATAAAAAGTTGCGCATGCAAGAACCATTGCCCGAATTTATATATATTTTTTCAAAAAAATTGTTATATATTATGCAAAGGAAAGGGGCCATAAATGATAAAATGTCTTTGCATTAAAAGCTAATATTTTCAATGAAAATAGCCTAAAAAGATAGAGGCACATAAAAATAAAAGTGTTAGGCCAATTTTTGAACATTGATGCTTCGGTACAAATGAACATTAATTGCTTCAAAAATAATTGAGAGCATTATAAGCTATGTGAGATTTAGATGGAGTTAAGTTGAAGATCAATGGGTTTTCACAAACTATATAAATCTTGAAAAACATTACATAGTTTTGGGCATCATTGGTGTAAAAATCACTTACGTTCTTGATTTGTTGACTATGATAAGTCAATTTCACATGAGTTCACAAGTTTTTACACGTAAGGTAGACTTTGAGATATTTTGTTAGTGGTATCTCAATCCTTTGTGCATCAAAAGTGATGATTCGAGAGTCCTAGTCAAAGATGATGAAATTATGGAAAGATGGAAAAACTACTTTGAGAGGTTATTAAATGGAGATAATGGGAGTAGATTAGATATAGAGGAACTTAGGGAGACTCGAGAAGATATATTTTTTCGTAGAATTAGGACAACAGAGGTCAGGATTGCTCTAAAAAAGATGAAAATAGGGAAGGCTTTAGGACTAGATGGTATCCCTATTGAGGTTTGGAAGTGCTTAGGGGAGGATGGAGTATCATGGCTTACCAAATTATTTAATAGAATTTTAATGACTAATAGGATGCCCGATGAATGGAGAAAAAGTATTTTAGTACCTATTTATAAAAATAAAGGGGACATACAAAGTTGTTCAAATTATCGTGGTATTAAGTAAATGAGTCATACAATGAAACTTTGGAAGAGAGTGATTGAATATAGATTGAGATTGAAGACAACAGTATCTAAGAATCAATTTGGGTTTATGCCTGGGGGGTCAACAATGGAAGCAATCTATTTATTGAGGAGATTAATGGAGAGGTATAGAGAGAAAAAGAATGATCTTTATATGATTTTTATAGATTTGGAGAAGGCGTATGATAGGATACCCAGAGATATAATATGGTGGGTTCTACATAAAAGAGGAGTGACTCGCAGATATATTGACGTGATCAAGGATATGTATGATGGTGCGATGACTACAGTAAGAACATCAGCTGGAGAAAGTAGTGAATTTTCAATTACGGTAGGGCTACACCAAGGTTCAACATTAAGTCCTTATCTCTTTGCTCTTGTTATGGATGAGTTGACTGGACAAATATAAGATGAGGTGCCATGGTGTATGCTATTTGCAGATGATATTGTTTTAGTCGATGAGACTAAGATGGGGATAAACGCTAGGTTGGAATTGTGGAGAGAAACTTTAGAAACAAGAGGATTTAAAATAAGCAGAACTAAAAAAGAATATGTGGAGTGTAATTTTAGTAGTAATAGGAGGACAAATGGAGATGTAGTGAAATTGGAGGGTCAAGAAATACCTAGAAATGATCATTTTCGTTATTTAGGATCGATTATACAAAAAGATGGAGATATTAGTGATGATGTTACGCATAGGATTAGAGCAGGCTGGGTTAAGTGGAGAAGTGTGACCGGCGTTCTGTGTGATAGGCGTATACCTTTGAAGTTAAAAGGAAAATTTTATAGGATGGCCATTAGACCCGCCATGTTATATGGGACAGAGTGTTGGGCAACCAAGAAACAAAATGTGCAGAAAATGAGTGTGGCGGAGATGCGAATGCTAAGATGGATTTGTGGTAAAACTCGAAAGGATAAAATTAAAAATGAACAAATTCGTAAAACGGTGAAAGTAGCTCCTATAGAAGATAAATTGAGAGAAAATTGACTTCGATGGTTTGGACACGTCAAGCGTAGACCAATGGATGCTCCTGTAAGGAAGAGTGATTTAGTTAGTATTGATGGTAACCCAAGGGGTAGAGGTAGGCCTAAATTAACTTGGTGGGATATTATAAAAAAGGACATGATATCATGTGGTGTAACCGAAGATATTGCACTGGACAGAATGGAATGGAAAAATAGGATTCATGTAGCCGACCCCAAGTAATTGGGAAAAGGCTTTGTTGAGTTGAGTTGAGTATCTCAATCCTTTGTGAACATGTGTTATGCTTGTATGTTCATTCACTTATGGAATATGTTCACACCCCTACATTCCGCATTCATGATTCGGGTATTTTTTTTATTAATTCATGGTGTATTGTATTTGTAAAATCTTATACTTGAGAAAAAATTGAATATTTTCTAAAATTGTTGGTGACGCCTTTGAGACTATCATTACATGTGTGTTATTTCTATATCTATGTGATGATATCTTACTTCTTATATGTGATCCTTTATATTTCATGTGTAGATTCTACTCATTTGTCTATTTCGGACAAAAAAGGGGAGAATATATTAAGGGGGAGTTTGATTTATGGGGGAGAAGGTGTTGATGTAAAAAACTAGATTGCTCTAATTATTCAATCACAGATAAATAAATAAGACAAAGATTTTTAAAGTGGTTCGGCTAGGAATAAAGCCTACGTCCACTGTTATGTTATTGCTGAGTGTTTGTGGAATTCTTGATTACAAGTTCTCTCAAGAAATTCCGGTCCCCTTTGAATGAGGATGATACAAGGTATTTATAGCCTTGAGGCTGTAAATGAAAGGTTCGATACATTAAATGACATTCATATGAAAGGGTAATACATTTAATGCAGAGTGCGTGCCAAGAATATAAGCATTCAATATCTGGAAATTAATGATACGACCGAGATGCAGCTCGGACCGCCATAGCTGTTTGCTGATCAGGAGTTCCTCGGAACATTAGAGTACCTCGGTGCATTAGAGTTCCTCGGTGCGATAGAGTTCCTCGGTGTGATAGAGTTCCTCGGTGTGATAGAGTTCCTCGGTGTATTCTCGTTGCTCGGAAAAAAAAAACATGGTTGGTCGGGAAATGATCTTCCTCGCTGCTATTGTGCCACGTAGATTAACACGTGTCTTCGTATTATTCGTCCACATCAGCATATTTATTTTGGTATCAACAGAAGCCCCCAATGTTTCATATTTCGAATTTTGAGGAGTATGTAACATTCTTTCTCGGTATATGGCAATATTAAATGACCTTCCTGGGTTTCAGGAACATTGTATTCAAATTTCCTTCTTATTTCGCTGTTTTCCGCCTTTTTTATAAGCGCTTCGATCTTCGTGCAATTTTTGTCCTTTTAGCCGCCGGAAGTTTAGTAGTTTCTTTTTGGTTATCATTTCTTTCGCCGCTTCCCAATGCAAAGTATTTAAACTTCTTTGGTAACCATACCGTCGTCTACGTTTTCCATTTTCTGCATTCAAGCTTTCTATTCTCTTCTTCTCTCTTGTGCGTTCATCCTTGTTTCCGTTCGTTGCTAACATACCTCCTTTCTTTCTGTAAGATATTCTTCCTTTCTTCTGTATCTCTTTTATTCAATATGGTTTATATTGTGGAGTCTGTTGAGAAATTCCGTTCTGATTTTTCCATTCCTTCGTGGGTAACTCTAGAGGTTCTTTCTGAGCCTGTAGATTACTTTCGATTGGCTGAGGGACATTGGTTCCCCAGTCTTTTTGTTGCTGAATGTGGTTTTTCCTTTCCACCAAACCCATTATGTCTTGAGTTTTGTCAATATTTTGATCTTGTTCCTGCAAAAATAGCCCCCAATTCATGGAGAATAATTAATGGGGTGCACAAATTAAACCTAACTCATAGGACTCGTATTGGGATCCCTGAAATTATGTTTTGTTATAAATGGGCTATTCTAGATAATATTTATTATTTAAAAACTAGGTATCTGAATAGGGCTCTTGTAGTTAATCTCCCTAACTCAAATAGAGATTATTTTAAGCATGGGTTGATCATAAAAAATTGGCAACATGCGCCTTTAGCTGGGGATGAAGCGTACAACGGTCCCAGATGCCCCCCATATGGCAATGGGATAGGTTTATTTTTCATTTTATTTTACTTATAAAATTATGCTTTCATCATGTTTGATAAAATGTATGACCGATATTTCATTATGTATCTATTTGCAGTTGATAGCAAAAGAAAAACTCCAAAGGAATCAGAAGTGAATATTAAACATCTGAAACTTATCTGGGGTCTGCATAAGACGATTGCTGACGAGCATATTAGGTCTGCGTCATATTTGCTACAGTATAGGAGTTACACAACCTCTTATACTGCTCGCCCTGTTGAACCAGCTTCAACTCCAGAAGGTTCATCTTCAGATTCTCATATCCCTTTATCTCAAAGAATGGGCAAGAAAAGAGCTCCTCCTGCTCTATTTGATGAAATTTCTTCTGCTGTTGGAGCCAAGAAAGGCAAAACTGATGTCCCAGAAGGGACTAAAAAAGTAGATGCTGGGTCCTCCAAAGCTGCCGAGAAGCCCCCAGTGGCCCCGAGCAAGAAAAATGCTCCTGCAGATGTAATTACAATCTCCCCGACCAAGACCTCTCTGGTTGAAGGTTCTGACCGCTCGTTGAAGAGATTGAGGAAATCGTCCTTGGTTACTCCGGCTGAAACTGCCTCTTCTTTACCTGCTAGTGGTACTGATGTTCCAAACATCATTCTTCCAAGTTCTGCAATGAGCTCGGTTGTACCCGAGGTCCATGGTCTTGATGAAAGAATTCCTAGGGATACGCTGACATCCCTAGCTACTCGTCACCTTACTTCAGTAAGTTTCTCATACTTATGATTTCTCTTTCTTTCTCTGAAAGCTTGCATTTTGTATTGACTTTGCACTTTCTCTCATCTTTCAGCTGGTGAATTGTTTTAATAACATTGTGAAGAAGGATGAGGCTATCAAAGCTTCAAGCTCCTCGTCCTGTGTAGATGATGCTTTTTTGGGTTTGACCCAGTCTTTAAAAAGATCTCTTCAACAGCATATTGACGAAAAAGCTGTTTGGGAGAAGAAATTAGCTTTGGTTGAGGCTGAGAAGGTGAAAATGTCCGAAACCTCCAAGAATTTGGAGGAGAAAGTTAAAGTTTTGGAGGTTAAACATCAGGACTCTGATGATAAGTTGAAGAAGGCAGAGGAAGAATTATCTACTCTGCGAGATATCAAGGTCAAGAAAGAGGAATTGGAGGTGAAACTCTCCTCGGAGAGATTGAGGAGAAAGGTCGCAATCAAGAAACATTTCAGTGCTGGTTGGGAGAAAGGATGGGAGAGAGGGATAGCTGCAATGACATCCCAAGTCCAATATGGGAAGTCAAAATACTTCCATGAAGGCTGGGTAGCTGCTCTACAAGAGCTAAAGGTCCAAGACGATTCTGATCTATTCCAACAACATCTCCCTGGTCCTCCTCCACCAATTGTGGAAGAAGAAGAAGATGAGCCTGCCTCAGATGAGTCTTCTATGGCTATGGGTGATCAAGTTTCTGCCTCTCAACCCTCTGCCACCGAGGACGTTTCTTCCATGCCTCCTCCTCCCGAGAAGATTCCTATCGATCAAGCTGTTGTTACCACCGAGCAACCGAGCTCCTCGTCCCAGCCTCCCGAGAAAGTCTTGGGGGACAAGGAAAAGGTGTGAAGTTGTTCGGTATCATTTCTATATTTCCTTGTAATCGAACAATGTAACTTTTTGATGATCTAATAAAATATATCTTTGCTCATCTCTGTTGTTGATGATTTATATTTGTTGATTGTTGTCTTTTTCTCGTCTTTAGTTTGTTGCTAGAATGGAATTGATCTCTTCACATAATACCGAGCTGATGCAGCAATGTCACCAATACTATAAGGCTGGTCATACAATCCTTAGTACATCAGAAATTGTCGACATCCTTGGTCACGGTGCCTCAGAACAAGCAGTTGAGGCTTACTAGTATCTGAAGGATTTGCTTGATAGATCTGTGGCCAATAATGTGGCGTATTACGAACTGATCGATGAACTTCATGGTTCCATAGAGGATCTCCAAGGTCAGCACAATGAATCAATGGCTTTGTTACACAAAGATTATGAAAATAGATACCAACAACTTTCTTCTGAAACAGGCCATAAGAAGATCATTGCTAGATATGATATTAGGGAAAGGACCCTAAAAGGTGAAGTTGAAGCTTACAGGCAGATTGCCGAGATCTTGGAACAAGAAAATAATAATTTACAGAAAAAATTGGCTCAATATGAATCTGCTGCTTCATCTTCTACTGCATTAATACCAGTTACTGATGAAGGCTTCTCGTTCTTAGAGGTAGAAAACGCCAAACTAAGGCAAGAGCTGGAGGACTTAAGAAGATCTGCCATTTCTGGAACTGCTCGGGGACGAGGAAGAGTTCTCCAGTTCTCCAGTTGCTTCTCGGAGCCAATCAAGAGTTCTCAGTCGCAATGTTGAAGAGGCTCGTACCCAATCCACTTTAGAAACTCAAGCATTCCAGTTAAACATCAAAGATCGGGCCCTATCAGAAATGTCCAAGAAGAATTTATCCTTGGAGGATCAACTTACAGCGACGAAATCTGCTCTGCATAATAAGGATCTTTTTGCCAAAAGCCTTCATGAACAATTGGATAGATTAATCTTCCAATTCCATAAACAGCCAAGGGAATTCTGGATGGCAGGATACAATGAAGCCCTTGTTCACCTGGATGCTCGTATTGAACATGCCAACAATGAAGGTTACAAGCAAGGATGGTTGAATGCACTGGGTGTGTTAAAATTGGAGCAAGGGAATTTTTTATGGGATTATCATGCTCCATCATTATTAGACCTGCCTGTACCACCTTTCAAATTGGACATGGCATGGATCCCAGCTCGTTCCATTCCTCGCAGCCTAATTTCAAAATACCTTGGTGATTATAGCCTTCATTCCCAAGTTGAATTATCTCGTCCTGAGCATCTCTTGGATACACCTTCTGTTATGAACGTCAGAATGCTCAGAGATGTTAATTTCATCAATTCTCCCCTTTGCCTAGAAGACCCTCCTACCGGCGAGGAGCCTGCTTCACAAAATAAAGGAAAGAAACCAATAGAATAGGTTTTCAATGTAACAGTTAGTACATTTATGTAACTTGTAATTTATTCTAGATTAATGAAAAGATTTTCATTTTCTGTTTGCCAATTTTGCTATTGTCTTGTGTTTATCAAACACCTTTATATTTGCACATATGTATCTGTTAAAAAGATAACAATAATATTGTTCATTAAGCAACTTAATAAAAAGTTACAAGTATTAGTAATGTTTCTCGATCACTTAATAATAAAGTAATGAGTAAAAATGTTCAAACTGTTTCCAACCAACCAAGGTGGGTGAATAATGTTTGTCGACCAATTACAGTTGATGGGTTTTTATCCCCGACCAGCTATACTTGGTTCAATTATAAAAATGCGTCCGACCAACTAAGATCAATAATTTGTCCTCGCCGACCAACTACAGTTATTGGGTTTTTATCCCCGACCAACTATACTTGGTGTATTTTTTGAATATTTTGTTCTTCAAAGAACTCTTTGTAATAATATTACCTCCCGACCAACATAAGTTGTAATATGAGAGTATATTTTTATCTTACCAACCGTAATTGATCACGCTGGTGTACACCTTTTAACCAAAGGAATATTTTTGGCTCCTTAGAGCTGTCCTCCTAATCAAAGGAGGTTGGCTACTTATAGCACTTTTTGGCTCCTTAGAGCTGTCCTCCTAACCAAAGGAGGTTGGCTACTTATAGCACTTTTGCTCCGTAGAGCTGTCCTCCTAACCAAAGGAGGTTGGCTACTTATAGCACTTTTGCTCCGTAGAGCTGTCCTCCTAACCAAAGGAGGTTGGCTTCTTAGAGCACTTTTGTTGTGTAGTGTATTACACTAGTATTCCCCGAAAAACTTTCAACCAGAAAGAAAATGGCGAAACATCCTCGTTTTATTCATAATGAAAGAAATGCTTTACATTTGACATCACTGATAATACTTGCGCAGGTGTTCAGCATTCCATGCGTTCTTAAATTCCTCTCCTTCTAGAGTTGCTATTCTGTAAGTTCCTGGTCGAACAACCTCTGTAACTCGGTAAGGTCCATGCCAGTTTGCTTCCAGTTTATTCTGCTTCTGAATGACCTTCTTTAGCACATAATCCCCCTCTTTTAGATCACATTTCTTTACCCTTTTGTTGTAAAACAGAGCTGTTCGTTGTTGATAAGCAGCATTCCTAATGGCTGCCTCTTCTCTGACTTCTTCGAGCATATCCAAATCCAGTCTTCTCACCAAATCACTGATCGGAGAATTGAAATTTAGCACCCTGTGTGTTGGTAGGCCTAACTCGGCAGGTATCACAGCCTCACTTCCAAATGCTAGCATATATGGTGATTCTCCTGTTGCTGCTCGGGGAGTTGTTCGGTAAGCCCACAAAACTGACTGTAGCTCATTAATCCAATTTGCTTTAGCCTCACTTAACCTCTTCTTCAACCCATTTAGTAATGTTCTGTTCGTCACCTCAGTCTGTCCATTGCTTTGGGGATGGCCTGGTGCTGAATGAAACTTCAAGACGTTCGACTGATGACAATAGGCAGCAAATTCTTCATTATCAAATTGCGTTCCATGGTCTGTGATGAAAGCGTGGGGGAGACCATATCGACAAATGATATTCTTCCATATGAACTGATACACCTTCTCGTACGTCATATCAATTAGTGGTTCAGCTTCCACCCACTTAGTAAAATAGTCTACTGCCACGACGAGATACTTGAACCTTCCTCGGGTCGTCGGCAGTGGTCCAACCAGATCAATTCCCCACATGGAAAATGGCCAAGGTGATGTTATGGGTGTCAACAATGCCTGTGGAGTTCTTCGGATGGAGGAAAAACGTTGGCATTTGTCACACTTCTTAGCATAGGCTATACAATCAGCCCTCATCGTCGGCCAGTAGTATCCCTGTGTCATTACCCTTTGCAAAAGTGTTCGACCTGCTACATGAGCACCACAAGATCCTTCATGAATTTCTTCAATCAATTATTTGACTTCTGATGGATGCACACATCTCTGCAAACCTGCCATAATTCCTCGTCTATACAAAACACCATTAGTTAACACATACCGAGCAACTTTATACTTCAATTTCTTGGCAGCTAGTTTGTCATCCAGCAATTCTCCTTCTTCAATGTATGCTCTGATAGGATCCATCCAAGATGGTCCTAAATCAAGGGTAATAATCTTCACCGTCAGATCTTCTTCTATGCTCCGACTTTCTAATATTTCAATTGGTATTGTTCTTCGCAGCTCGGTGCGCGTAGCTGACGCTAGTCGGGCCAATGCGTCTGCTCTAGCATTCTCCATTCTCGGTATCCTCACCAATTGAATAGCATCAAATTCTGTCAATAACTCCATCACTTTTGCATGGTACTTCACCATTAACTCTCCCGTCACTGCATATATTCCCATCATTTGATTCACAATTAATTGAGAATCACTGAAAACAATTACTTGTCGTGCCTCCATAACTTTCGCCAAATGAAAACCTGCTATCATAGCCTCATATTCAGCCTCATTATTGGAAGCTTTGAATTGGAATCTCAAGGCATACTCCATGTCAATATCATCTGGAGAGTTTAAAACAATCCCTGCTCCACAACCAGCCGTGCAAGATGATCCATCTACATATAATCTCCATGTATGTAACTCGTCTTCAAATTTCTTATCTGTTAGAGTTCCTCGGTGAAATATCATCTGTTTTCTTTCATCATCCCCGGGTATCCTTCGTTCCTCGTTGGTCATTTGTTCGTGCCCTTCTACCAACCGGAGTTGGTCGGGGTTTGAATATGATGATTTTTCTACATCCACAAGTCCTTTTACCAACCTTGGTTGGTCTGGATCTGTGTCTGTTGATCCTGTATCGTCCACAGGTAGGTCAGCAAGCACCTTTTGCTCCTCGGGGGTATCCGGGTATGTGAACTCTGCTATAAAATCTGCCACGGCTTGCCCCTTCAACGATGATCTGGGTTCATACACAATATCATATTCACCGAGCTCTATTGCCCAGTAAATCAATCTTCCTGATTTTTCTGGCTTATGAAGGGCTTGTCTTAACGGCATGTCGGTATACACAATGATGGTATGGGCCTGGAAGTATGGCCTCATTCTTCTACTTGCTTCAATTAATGCCAGTGCCAATTTTTCCAGCTTTGGGTATCTGATTTCCGCACCTCGGAAGGCCTTGCTTGTGTAATAAATTGGCTTCTGGACTCCATTCTCCAATCTGATCAACGCCGAGCTAACTGCATTTTCTGATACTGCCAAATACAAGTACAGCTTCTCTCCAGTTATTGGCCTAGACAACAATGGTGGGGCTCCCAAATACTTCTTCAAATCTTGAAAGGCTTTCTCACATTCATCAGTCCACTCAAAACTTTTTCCCAGTGTTTTGAAGAATGGGAGGCATTTATCAGTTGCTCTGGATACAAATCTGTTGAGGGCTGCAACTCGTCCGGTAAGACTCTGTACTTCTTTCCTCGTCGTTGGGGATCGCAGCCCTAAAAGAGCTTTGATCTTTTCTGGATTTGCCTCAATACCTCGTTGGTTGACGATGTATCCGAGGAACATTCCTTCTCGTACTCCAAAGGTACACTTCGTCGGGTTAAGCTTCATCTGGTATTTATCCAGTTGATCAAAAGTTTGACTCAAGTCAACCAAATGATCTGCAGCTCTCTTGCTTTTGGTGAGCATGTCGTCGACATAGACCTCCATATTGCGGCTGATTTGTTCGGTAAAAACCTTGTTCATCAACCGCTGATATGTTGCACCTGCATTTTTTAAACCAAAAGGCATAACATTATAACAATAAGTTCCCCTTGGGGTAATAAAAGAAGTACTTTCCCTGTCTTCAGGTTTCATTTTGATCTGGTTGTAGCCAGAATAAGCATCCATGAAGCTGAGTAGCTCGTGTCCCGAGGTAGCATCCACTAGTTGATCAATTCTGGGCAATGGAAAATGATCTTTTGGACATGCCTTGTTGAGATCAGTAAAATCGACACACATTCTCCATTTGTTGTTCTTCTTCTTTACCATCACCACATTTGCCAACCAATCTGGATATTTCACATCTTCAATGAATTGGGCTTTCTGGAGTTTCTCGACCTCCTCTTGTATGGCCTGGTTCTTCTCGGGACTAAACACTCTTCTTCTTTGCTTCACAGGCTTGATCTCCTTATTCACATTGAGTTCATGACATAAGAAGTTTGGATCTATTCCTGGCATGTCTTCATGACTCCAAGCAAAAGTATTCTTCCTGTTTCTCAAGAAAGTTATCAACTCCTGTTTTATTCAAACATCCAACGACGATCCTATCTGTGTTACTCGTTCAGGATGCTCGTCGTCCAGGATAACCATTTCTGTAGATTCCACAACCTGCCCTTTTACGAGTTGAGATTCATCCCTAGGGTCAAGAGTTTCAATTTCTGTGCCTTCCTCCACTTGGTAAGTAGTAGTCTTTTTCTTTGACTCTTCAAGTTCCTCTTGCTCGGCAGACGAATAATAGCATTCCCGAGCTACTTTTTGATCACCTTTCATAATTCCTACTCCAAAATTCGTTGGGAATTTCAAACACTGATGTACTGTAGATGGAACTGCTTCGAACTTCTTCAATCCAACTCTTCCCATGATGATGTTGTAGGCGGACTGCACATTCTTATCCATCACAAAAAAGCGTATTCTTTCTGTTCGACAAGCAGGCCAAGTTCCAATGAGTATATCCAACTTGATCGTCCCAAGTGGAAAAACTTTCTCGCCAGCAAAACCCAGAAGGGGTCTGTGATAAGGTTCCAATTGAGATAATTTTAAATTCAAGCTATCAAAGCATGAATAGTACATGATGTCTGCCGAACTACCATTGTCTACTAACACCCTTGAAATGACCACATCCTTCATCCTCATTTTGATCACCAAAGGATCATCATGAGGGTAAAGAACACCTGCCAGGTCATTTTTTGAAAAACCAATCACTAGCTTCTCTTTGTTTACCTTCCTCGGACGATCATCCTCGGCCAGGTTTATTCGCTGAATGTATGAACAAGCTTGAGCCTCTCCGAGGTAAGCTTTTCTTTCTGCAGTAAGGTCTCCTCCTCCTGCATCTCCTCCTGTAATAACATTACAATCAAATGACCCAAAACGTATGGAAAATACCTCTCGTTCAGGTTTCCTTGGCTTCTTGGGAAGATCGGGGTCATCATCTGGATCCTCTTCATGGTCCCTCCTCTTTTTCTCCTCTGCACGACGAGGAGATCTAGATCTCTCTCTAGTTCTATCATCATTCTTCCTTTCACCTCTGCGATCTACATACTTTGATAATTTTCCTCTTCGGATGAGTGTTTCAATCTCGTTCTGAAGGGCTATACAATTTTTGGTCATATGGCCATGATCTTTGTGAAACTCGCAATATTTGGCCTTATTCCTCAGGTCGGGATTTGTCTTCAGTTTCTCTGGCCACTTGATTTCCTCGTTATTCCTGATTTCTTCCAAAACATGATTAATACCCATTTTCAATGGAGTATAATTATCATACTTCTTTAGGACTTCCATCTTCATCCTGTTATTCCTGGAATGTTTGTCACCACCATTACCTTTCTGATCTTTCTTCTTAGAGTTGTCGACCTCCACTTTAACTTCTTTATCCATATTCTTCTTCGCAGCCATAGCCTCCTCGGCATTCATGATTTTGGCCGCCTTTGCTATCAACTCCGACATATTTTTAGGTGGATCTTTGGCCAAAGTGTAGTACAGCTTGTTAGGCAGCAAACCACTCATCAGAGCAGTGATTGCTGTCTTTTCTTCATAATCTATGACTTCCAACTTCTCGTTATTGAAACGAGTTATGTAATCTCTAGTACTTTCACCTGATTTTTGTCTAACACTTAGCAAGTGTGCTACTCGCTTTACCGGCTTTGCTCCAAAACAAAAATTGCCAATAAACAACTCGGCTAACTGAACAAAAGTTGAAATCTTACCCCGAGGAAGATTATTGTACCATATCTGTGCAGATCCGGTAAGAGTTCCCGAGAATGCTCTACACCTCATCTCGTCGGGGACAGCGTAGATATCTGCAGCAGCTTGGTATTGTTCTATATGAAGTACGAGATCTGTCTTTCCATCGTACTTGGGGGTCACTACAGGTGCTTTGAATTTTGACGGTGTAGGGAAATCCACAATGGCTTGCACAAAAGGTGTTCCTTGAACAAAAGTTCTCTGTAAGGGGTTCCTCGCCTTAGCCATTTCTCCCAGTCTATCCTCCAACCGTTGGATGGAACCTTTCCATGCTTCATTCCCTTCCTCGGGCCGCTTAGTTCGAGCAACTGAGTGTTCTGACGTAGCTTCCTGAGATTTATCTCGACGAGTAGCTGGTCGTGATTGTGCTGATCCTTCTCTCAAACCTGATGATGGCCGAAAACTTTTCGACGGAGCTCTAGGTGGATTCATATTCCTCCTTGGTCCTAATCGACTGAAAGGAGACGCCCTGCTTAATCTTTCCAAAGCGCTGGTTCTTTCCGGAGAGAGTGTGACACGTTGATCTGTATCCGTAGCCCGTATCGATGATGTTCGCCCATAATTCCAGCCAGATCTGGGGATGCAGATGGATTTGGAAGATTTCCAGTATTTCCAACATTTTGATTACTGGATTCTGGATTATCTGCCATTGGTGATAAATGATTTTTATGAGAAACGATAATAACAGTCGCTTCCCACAGACGGCGCCAATCTGTTGATGTAAAAAACTAGATTGCTCTAATTATTCAATCACAGATAAATAAATAAGACAAAGATTTTTAAAGTGGTTCGGCTAGGAATAAAGCCTACGTCCACTGTTATGTTATTGCTGAGTGTTTGTGGAATTCTTGATTACAAGTTCTCTCAAGAAATTCCGGTCCCCTTTGAATGAGGATGATACAAGGTATTTATAGCCTTGAGGCTGTACATGAAAGGTTCGATACATTAAATGACATGCATATGAAAGGGTAATACATTTAATGCAGAGTGCGTGCCAAGAATATAAGCATTCAATGAATATCTGAACTGTTGATTATCTGGCAATTAATGATACGACCGAGATGCAGCTCGGACCGCCATAGCTGTTCGCTGATCAGGAGTTCCTCGGAACATTAGAGTACCTCGGTGCGTTAGAGTTCCTCGGTGCGATAGAGTTCCTCGGTGTGATAGAGTTCCTCGGTGTATTCTCGTTGCTCGGAAAAAAAAAACATGGTTGGTCGGGAAATGATCTTCCTCGCTGCTATTGTGCCACGTAGATTGACAAGTGTCTTCGTATTATTCGTCCACATCAGCATATTAATTTTGGTATCAACAGAAGGGTTACAAGTTTTATTTTTTTATTTTAAGATTTATGCATCACGGGTATTTTATTTACTTCATCTGTGTAGGTAGCTAAAAGGAAGAACATATTACACCAGACGAAGACAATGTTTCCCAGGGGAAGAACAAGATGATATTGAAGACAAAGTTTCACTATGCCATTCCACTTCTAGGGTTTAGGAGGTTATTGTAATGTTTTTATCACAGAGGGGTAATTATTATAATTTGGGTTTTGAGTAGTTTTGTACCAGAATAGCTAAATGTGGAGATTTGTAAGGGCAAATATTTTGGCTTAGGCTTTTTATTTGTATTTATTAGCATTTTGGCATATTTGGCGTATCCTGTTACAAATCGACAAGCACTAAACAACAAAACCAAACTCTAACATCTCAAGGTTCAAGACTGTAAGGACATTTTTGTCCATTGTAAATATGTATGTCATACGCTATTACACCGTTGAAGAAATTCAAGATCGCATCTACATCAATGGATCCGAATATCAAAGCGTCTTCAACATCATAGCCTCGGCGAGAATGAACTTTGGTAAATTTTTGTTTCTAAGTTCCTTAAAGTTCATACTTAGTATTGGGAAATTTTCATAAAAGGTTTATTATAAAAATAAGAAGTAAGTCTTTTTCAAGCAAAATGAGGCTTTTAAAAGGATTTTAATTTTCCTGGATAATCGGACCGGTCCGCCCCTTTTTTAAACGAATCGATCCGCCCCCGGACCGGTCCGCCTACCTACCGGACCGATCTGCTTTACTCCAGTAAACATTGGATCGATTGCAAACCGAAGAGGCCCTGTTTAAAAAAAGAACTGATCCGAGGTCGGACCGATCCGCCTCCAAGACGGACTGGTCCGCCTGAGATAAAATCGAACAGTTTCGTGAGTGTGTTTACCACTGACTCATATTTATTATATATATACCTATTTCGGTGATGAATTTTCTAAGTCTTTGAGAAAACATTTCTAAGAGTTCAAACACAACAAGACTTCGATTTTTGATGTGTCAAACATCTTTTTGATTCACACACAAAAATCCCAATTACTTTTGTGAATCTTTTGGAGCCATAGAACACAAGCTTTGCTATTGTTCAACCTTTGTGGGGAGATCTTTGCAATCGAGGGACACGTGTCATTGCTAAGGGAGTCTCTACAAAGTGTTACGGCTGTGTGTCATTGAGGAGAGCTGCGGTTCTTCCTTTATTATTTGGGCTCCGAGTCCTTGGAGGGTACTGCGTGTATTCTCTTTCTGATTTCAAGACTGCGTGTCTTTATGGGTTGGCTGTGCGTTGATCCATTGCAGATTTATCTATGTAATTGTAAGTTGCGATTTATAATTTCATAGTGAAATAAAGGTTTTACCCGAAAGGGTTTTTTTCCTGAAATTTGTGTCTCAGCATATTTTTGTGTCACGTGATTTATTTGTTTATGGATTGACACACGCACCTTTGATGTATGTTTAGGGACTCTAATTAAATAAGGGGTACTTGAAAACTTGCGAATTTAATTTAAATCAATTATCACACAGTCGCACTCTTCAAATTGGTATCAGAGCGGGCTACTCTAAATTATCAAGTTATCCTGATTTTTAAATTTTTTTTTCCATGATACAATTTGATTTCTCACGTCGTCAAATTGGTATCAGAGCAGGTTACGCTAATTTATCGCGTATTCCTATTTTTCGCAAAATCGTGTGATATTTGTTTTTTTTTTATTGAAAAAGCAGTTTTGTGAAAATCGTAATTTTTCCAATGGAACGCCCATATAAAGAGAAACCTATTTTTGAAAAAGTTCACGACCATGCTGAAAATTTAAAAAATTTGAATTTGGAACTTTGCGAAAGAATTAAATTTTTGGAAAAAGAAAATTCTCTCTTTAAAAGTAAGATTGAATATTTGCAAGCGTTTTAAACTCAAAGTGATATTTTTCGTGAGCACTTTGGCAATTTGTGTATTGATTTTGATTATTTGAAAATTGCCAAAAAGAAGAGTGATGGGAGAGTCCTTGTTTTAGAGAAGGAATTATAGGACTTAAAAAATTCTAAGGTTCCCGTTTGTGCCGTCGAGGATAAAAAATTAATCGATGATTTTACGGCACGTGAAAAGACTCTTAGTGATAAGTTTGTTTTAATTGAGGGGGAGCGCAATAAATTGTTAAGTTTAATTGATAATTTGAAAAAGAAATCCCTATCTTTGGAAGAGTCTAATTCTTTGCTCGAGTAAAAAAATGATTTGACTCACTCGAGTAGGTTTGATAGTGATGGTAGTGGCTCATCTTGTTATCATGCTTCTAATGCTAAAGCCAAAACCATTATTTATTTGAGAGGGTCAACCAAGTCTAAGGATATTAGAAAAGGTCATCCCATAGGTGTCGTTCCACCCTTTTACACATGTTCATATTGTGGGAGGAAAGGTCACCTTAGGAGATTTTGTTTCGATCTTGGAAAATTTCCTTGGAAGTCTATGTCTATTGTTCCCAAGGTTCCCAAATACCCCACACGACGTTTTACATCTATTTGGGTTAGGAAGTCTTTTTTAGAGGCACTAGATTTTAGACAAGTTGATTCCCGTTTTCTTGCACAAGATTCTTCTCTTGTCATATCATATAGATGATTGCGTTTGCATGTTTGTCATACGCTAGTTATGCTTTTTGATATATTTTTGCTAGCGTTGTGACATGTACTTTTTGTATAAATATTTTCTTTTGAAAAATTTTGAAAATGCAAATTTTTTTTTTATAAACTTTTTAAAAAAAATCCAAAAAGATTTTTTTTGTTCTTTGTTTCGCACCTTTTATGGATGAACACTTAGGATGACCAAGTCACAACATCATTCCATTTTTCATGTGACTATTTGATAGTGTTTTGAGATAATAGGTCAATTCATCCTTGTGCTTTATAATGTTTGGAGTCATTAAGATGTAATTAAGTGTTACTTCCTACATGTTTGACTCATGTTTCCTTTATTGCACACATGCACAGATTTGTTTGATTATTGTGCTTGTCTTATCACATGTTGGTTGGGTGTTTTCACTTCAATCCTATCTTTAAAATGAACCAAGCGCGATAAAATTTGATAAGGAAATTGTGCATATAATAACCGTTTTGTGAGTTTGTGTGCTTTGTTTGAAAACGGGGAAGGGCTGCGAAAGGTTCATTTTGCCTTTGCGAATACTAAGCCACTGTTAAATTGGACCTAAAAAATGGAGGAAATTTATTGTCTGGGGTCCAAAGAGGTTAAAAGAGCCCAAAAAAAAATTAAAAGGCAATAAAAAGAAATTCATGCCATTTATGGGCCATTTAGGTTTTTGCATCAATTCTCCAAAGTTTGAGAATTTAGTTTATACGTCTCTAAAAGAAAATATGAATGATGGAGTTTGGTTGGAGAATTTAAAACGGGTTTACACGTCCTTGATATGCTTGAAAATGCGCTACATAGTTTTGGACGTTATTGGTGTGTAAATCACTTTGACTTTGATTTGTTGATTTGCATAAGACGATGCCATCTAAATTCAACATTCTTTACACCTAAGGATACTTTTGATGCTCATTTGTTAGGGGTACACATATGCATCATGCACATATGATTGATTGAGTTGATTCACCTATCGAATGTGTTCACACCCATTCAGTCCATTTCCATGACTTGGTTGGTTGAGTCTAAATCCATGGTGTGATTTTTGTAGCATATTTTTTTTTTGTTTTTCAAATGTATCTTATTTTTTGTATAAAAAAATGAAAAATCAAAAATAGTTTGTGCATTTGTTTTTGAGCATCTCCTTGCAAGAGCACGTTTACCATAATGTTTGATGCCCTGTTTTGTGTACCGTGACACCCCGATTTTGCTTATTTGATTCATTCTTCTCATTTGTCTATCTGGGGACATCATAAAAAGGGGGAGAAAGAATTATCATATTATGCGGGAGTTTGAATTTTGGGGGAGTTTTTGAGATTTAGCTTATGCTTTTATCATAAATTGTTATCTATGTTTATCTCATTTCAAACTCGATATGTCATGTGGAATTTGCTTTGTCTCATGTGTGTAGGTATGAAGATTGAAGATCAATATGTTGCACACCCTGATGAGAAAAGCATTGAGATTTGATGATTGTTGAAGATTGAAGAACAAACGATGAAGATTTAAACATTTATATCTTTCCATCTTTAGGGTTCATGGGAGGGTAGATTTGTATAGGTCATAAGTTGATAATTCAAATATTTATTATGTATGTACCAGCATAGACATAGGGGGAGATTTGTAAGGATATTTTTGTTCATTGTCAATATGTATGTCGTATGCCGTTACACCATTGAAGAAATTCAAGATCACATCTACATGAACGGATCCGAATATCAAAGCATCTTCAACATCATAGCCTCGGCGAGAATGAACTTGGTAAAGTTTTGTTTTTAAGTTCGTTAAAGTTCATACTTAGTATTGGGAAATTTTCCTAAAAAGTTTTTTATAAAAAAAAAAGTAAGTCTTTTTCAAGCAAAATGAGGCTTTTAAAAGAATTTTAATTTTTCTGGATAACCGGACCGGTCCGCCCCTTTCTTAAATGAATCGATCCGCCCCCAGACCGGACCGCCTACCTACCAGACCGATCCGCTTTGCTCAAGTAAACCCCGGATCGATTACAAACCGAAGAGGCCCTGTTCAAAAAAAGAATCGATTCGAGGTCGGACCGATCCGCCTCCAAGCCGGACCGGTCCGCCTGAGATAAAATCGAACAGTTCCGTGAGTGTGTTTACCACCGACTCATATTTCTTATATATATACCTATTTTGGTGATGAATTTTCTAAGTCTTTGAGAAAACGTTTCTAAGAGTTCAAACACAACAAGACTTCGATTTTTGATGTGTCAAACATCTTTTTGATTCACACGCTAAAATCCCAATTACTTTTGTGAATCTTTTGGAACCCTAGAGCACAAGCTTTGTTATTGTTCAACCTTTGTAGGGAGATCTTTGCAACCGAGGGCCGCGTGTCATTGATAAGGGAGTCTCTACAAAGTGTTATGACTGCGTGTCATTGAGGAGAGCTGCAGTTCTTCCTTTATTGTTTGGGCTGCGAGTCCTTGGAGGGTACTACGTGTATTCTCTTGCTGAGTTCAAGACTGCGTGTTTTTGTGGGTTGGCTGTGCTTTGATCCATTGCAGATTTCTCTATTTAATTATAAGTTGCGATTTATATATTCATAGTGAAATGAAGGTTTTACCCGAAAGGTTTTTTTTTCTGAAATCTGTGTCTCAACATATTTTTGTGTCACATGCTTTATTTATTTATGGATTGACACACGCACCTTAGATGCATGTTTAGGCACTCTAATTAAATAAGGGGTACATGGAAACTTGCGAATTTAATTTAAATCAATTATCACACAGTCGCACTCTTCAAAGACTTCCCTACATATATTGACAGTACAAATTTTGTAGGAGTTCTTAATTATTCATATTTATATTTGGGATGCATTTTTAGAAAAATTGAGATATGATTTTTTAAGTTTTAAAAAAATTTTTTTTTGGACTTGTTCAAATGCGTTTTAATCTCATTCGAAAGAAATTCCCATTTCATTTAAAGGTCGTTAGATATTTTCTTTGAAGAATCATCTAACGATGTTGGTCTTATTTAGAGTGAATTCTCCTTACAATCTCATTAGATGTACATATAAAACAAAATGCCTTTATCATTTCAACAACCCCATGTTCTCGTTCGAATGAACTAGCTTTCTCGTTCAAACGACCCTTATTTTCGTTCGAATGAGCCGTCAGCTTGAAATTTGTGTCAGACCTATAAAAGTTTATTTTGAACCTCTTTTTGAAGAGACTTTTGAAAAAAAACTACATATCGGCTGCCAAAGTTCTCAACTTTTATGTTCCTAAACACCTTTTGATTCATAAATCATCGTCCCCAAATATAATTGGGAATCATTTTGAAACCTTTGAAATTTCATATCTAATATATACTTATGGAGAGGGATCTCTACTACTGAACTTGTGACTTGAGGGATCACTGCTGAAGGATGAAAAAAGGTTGATCAGTGGATAACGAGGGTGGACCGTCGCCTATGGACGACTCTGGACTGATCCATATCCATATTCTTTAGGAGTTTTGTAAGTCGACTATCTTGTAAAACTTTCTAAAGTGCTGAAAAAGAGATTTTAACCTGAAAAGGGGTTTTTCTTTATTTGTTATGTGTGATTGCATGCTCAGTTTAATTTCTATAATTGGATCATGTAGCTTTTGCAAACATAATTTAATATGGAATTAAAATTTGCTAAAATTGGAGTTATGATGAGGCATTTAATTAAATAATATAACCTATTAAGATCATTGAAGTCATTTTATTAGAGGTCGTATGCTTCTAGATTACGTGTTTAAATTTACTGAAATCATTTTATGTTAGGAGTAGATTGGTTTTTATGTATATTTCTAATGAGAGTGAAATTGTGTAGAGAGATTTAGGTTGGTGGTCACGATAATGGAACTGTTTATTATATATAGAGATTTTATTTTTCGTCTCAAAAAACCCTTTTGGGATCACTAATTTCGTCTCCAAAAGTATTTAAAATGAGGGTATAATATGACCCCCTTGAGTCGTCCCCATAAGTATTTGGGATGGCTAGAGTACCTTTTGAGATGGCGGGAGCACCATCTCAAAAGGAAAGTTTTTGTAGTGCATGTGGTACATTGACCATTTTGGTATGTATATGGTTTTAGTTCCTTTTGATGTTGGTATTTTGGTACATTTAGTGGTTGTTCTTTTGGATATTTGGATATTATGTTGGATTTTATGTTAGTTCATTATAATTATTATGCTTTTATCCATTTCTCTTGTGTTATAATGTAATATTCTAAATTAGTACATGCTTTATATTCATTTTTTGCTCATATGATCGCATTTTACTAGTTTGATACTATAATTATCTCGTATCCTTCTTTTGTTCTTACTGTTAGATGTCATTCATCTTCTAGTTATTTTTTATGAGATTCATGTTGCGATATTATGATTCACATGTATATATGCTCATTTATTGATAACCATGTTATAGCTTGGTTGTTCACATATTTTTCTAGCTTTTGGTTGGCTAGTCGTTCTTGTTTATATGACTTTACTTATTGCCTCACTATTCCCGTTGTCTATGATATATCTTCTCCTTGACCATTCCATGTTGGGGGCGGGGCGCGAGAGGGGCTGGGGGTAGAGACAACTTTATTAAGGGGGAGAAAGATTTAGTCCATTGTGTAAACAATGGAGAGAAAGTTGTTTCTCACTTTGTTTTAAATGGGGAAAAAATTCTATGATAGGGGAAGTTGTTTTATTTTATTGAGATTACTATAGGTTTAGAGAATTTTTATTACATAGTGTTACTCATATGTTTTATCACATTGATATTTGATGTTGTAGGACAAATAACCAATAGAGTTAATTTGTATGTCTTTTGGATTATTTTGTGTTTGGAAAAATCCTTTGAGTCATGGGTTAAGACTTGAGTGTGTTGACCTTTCATATCTGATGTGTTTTTTTAAAAACGAAGTAGTGAAGTTTCAAAGATTACATTCATCATGTCATGTTTCATGCAACGTCTTGTCTTCATTTTCTAAGGATCTCTTAGGTATGAATGCATATATATATATATATATACATACTAGGGTATGACCGTGCCAGAAGGCAAGCTGATAATTTTGAAAACCATAAAGTCGTTCTCTCCCAAATCATACAACGCCAATAAAATCCATACCCCACGAACCCATAAAACCACCCTAGCCTCTCCCAAATCATACAGCCCCAGCACTTGTGCATTAACTCATCTCCTCCCTTCCTAAATCGTAACACACAGAGCCCCAATCACTCTGACCCCAGGACATGCACACACCAAGCACCATACCCAACAACCCACTACCTTGATCCCACTTCTACTTCCCCTACCATTGTCAAATTGAGATACCCCCACATCTACCATAACTCCCCACGCGCACCCTCTACCTAGCAGTACCCACCCCCTTGCACCTATTGCTACACACGCACAAACCCATGTCGATGGCACTATCATAACACACTCATACCAGTGTCGATGGCACTATCATATTTTTCCCCAGTAAACTCACTTTTAAAGTGAGCCTCACCCAATGATTGTGTTGTTGGAATTTTGTTTTAGAGAAATAAAGAGAGAGAATGTTAAAAACAAACTCTACACATTAGGTGGAAGGAATTTAACATGGTAATGAATTTCAGTACATTTATACAAACTATACAATTAGTACATTTATACAGCATTGTATAAACACTCAAGAACAAAAAAAAATGTAATCACAAGTGATTCGAAGATAAATAGTCACATTCAAAATGGTTGATTTTGAACAGAGAAAAAAGAAAATAAAATGGGAAATAAAAAAATGGATTTTTGTTACTCTTCTTTTAAACAGGAAAAAATCTGGGCAAGAACATTTTTTTGTCAGTAAATATGTTCGCATTATATATTCATCACTCAAGACCTGTTTTGCAAAAATGATTTCAGAAATGAAAAAAATACCAAAATAAATCAATGTAGTTAAAAATAACCCATAAAAAAATTCAAACACCAACAATATCAATCGAATTAAATCTAAAAATAACCCCCACTCATTTTATGAGCTGCTTTTTTAAATTGCAGGTACTCATCTTCTCCTAATGGCAGTTACATAAAAACTCTGTAAAGAATGATGTTGTTCAACGACTCAGCTTGGCAAGCCTCTAGGAAGTCCAGACCAACATCTCTTCTATGCAAATTCACATGGAAAAATGGATTCCCTCCTATGCAAATGCATCAATAACAGCATTCCCTCCTATGCAAATGCATCAATAACATCATTCCCTCCTATGCAAATGCATCAGTTATTTTGTCCCTATAACCAAAAAAAATCGCAATATGTATTTTACGTCAGTATTGGACCGTAATACATCTACCATAATAAAACCCATGAATTGGGCGTGGTTGGTGGAGATTCATTTTGAAAAGTAGATTTTGAAACCCATTTTGAAACTCATATACCTTGGCGTGTAGTGGTGTGGTTCGACATTCATCACCGTCCATTAGCCCAACATTGAGTTCATATTTATACGCATCTTCAACATATAACATTAAGTTCAAATTTACACGCATCTTAGAACATACCCAACTAATACTCAAAACACCTCCACATCAACAATTTTTTTTTTTTTTTCACATTTAAGAAATTTCATTTTCTTTTTATCTACATTACCCAACTAAGTAGGTTTAATATTATTTAATAATCGCTCGCCATGATACATCCTCTAGCTTGGAGACATAAATAATACATACCTTAATGGATCTTTTTATATACCCTAATTATAATATAATATTTACACATACCTCTAAATTTAAAAATATTAAACACAATTACACACCTCGTGAGGACAAAAAAAATATTATGATACAGTATTTTTCACTATAAATTAAGAAGTTACATATTTAAATGTAATTGTCATATTCGAGGAATAAAAAATAAACAAAAATACTAGAAAAGAAATGTTCATGAGCTTGTGCAACATGTTGATCTACTACAACTTGTAAATTCAAAAAGCTTGTACTTTGGGAAGGGGGAATAATATGCTTAACAAAGAAGATGGACTTGAAACTATTAATGGCTTGCACCACCAACAAATTATGATTGCCAACCACATTAAATTTCCTACAAAAATAGAAAAAAAACACATGATGTCAACAATAGGCCAAAAGCTTATAAAAACACATATATATCTAACTCTTTGTAACGGCACCGTTGGAATTACGGAAGTAAAATAAAACCTTAAACGTAAACCCATTATTTTTTTTAAAAGAAGAAAAATAATGTTATTGAGATCCATTTTTTGAACTCAATTTTCAGATTAAGTAACGTATTATCCCCGTATTTGATGGGTGTGGCTCACATGCGTTCTAGTAAAACCATCACCAAATATCGTGATGACACAACACCGAGTTTTAAAATTGGATTAAAAAATGGGTTACCATATGGAAAAGGTAAACTACTATCCTAAATCATAGATTTTTTTAACACAATCACCACGTAACGATGTTAAATTAAAAAGATATTAATAAACCATGTTCAATATGGGGGGCATAGAAATTAAAATCTTAATCATATTAATTATCAGTCTGATAAGATAGAGTGAAGAAAATTTACTCCTGCCTCTGTCTCTTGGGCACCGTGCCTGTGCATACACCATCCTTAAGAAACCATTGAATACTCTTGGTCTCATAGTAATCTTATGATAAATAGATTATGATGGTATTTTCCTAGTTGGATAGTTCTTCTTCCACACTGCTGACCTTAAAAAACTTGTAAGAAACCAAAACCTTCATTTTCTCAAACTCTTGAAGCTGATGGTCAGAATTGAAGGAAACTTTTGGGATTAATTTGAAGGATCGAGAAGTAGAGTTAACGAAAAGGAGGGGTGAGTTAAAGTCATTTGCTTTTGATCCTAAATCATATATCAATATATCAATGAAACAAAATATTTTAATCTATTTAAAAACCTATCCTCTGTAAATCAATGTAGAAAAGGAGAAAGGAAGAAAAAAGCTATAAGAAATTTCAAATTAGACTAGAAAATGAGATTTGTAATAATGTAGAAAATAGTAGGAGAGAGAGAGAGATCATACATTCCCGAGCATTGCGCTCTGTTTACCAGAGCAGCGTGATCTGTGTATGCATTGTGCCATCAGCTTCCCTAGAGAGCGAAGAAAACCACGTCTATAGTCCCCCCCAGTTCTGCTCTCTTAATCACGATTGTAAATAACAAATACTAAGTGGAAGTGTTACCAATATGTATGAAAAGAAAAATACACAAAAATAGCTTGGCATACCTGTCTACGAAACTGCTTGGCATGACTCTTGTGAAATAGTGTTGGAAACAAAACTCCACAAATGCTGAATGAGGCTAAAAACAACATGTACCTAACCTTTGAAACAACATAGACATTCTACAACTATGATTTTATTAAAATCTTTAAAAAAATATTTAATGAAATGTCGACAAATAAACTTAAAAAACAAACCCATGTAGATCTTCTACCTCGAAACCCAAGTGGGTCTTCAACCTCCAAACCCATCGGCGATCAAAATAATAAGAATAACCTCATTTTCTCTGCAAGCTTAACAATTAAAATAAATCATTTAAAAAATAAAAGTTTGTAAGCTTAACAATAGAAAATCCACTTGAAAATGACGAAATATACCTTGAATATTGATAGAGACCCACAATAATGAAACCCATGAGCTGGTCGTGGTTGGTGGAGACCCATTTTGAAAATTAGATTTTGAAACTCATTTTGAAACTCATATACCTGGGCGTGGAGTGTGTAGTGGTGTGGTTCCGGACCATAGAAAAAACACAAAAACATTACTTTTCATTCATTGTAGGGGGAGTTTCTTTCTATCCCAATCACAAAACAAAAAAAACACAAAAATAAAAAAATAATTTACCCTGATCCAAGAACAGAGGATGGTGGGGCCAACTCCTAGTAGTCACCGTCGCACTGTAGTAGGAGAGTGGTTGAGATGGAAACAAACATCCTTACATATTTTGTAAAAAGGAAGAGGGGGCAGAGGAGGATGACGTGAAATGGATGAGGGGGCAGCGAGAAATGGAGGAGGGGAGGCTGATTAGGGTGAAGGAGAGAATAAGGAGACTAACAAAAAAAAACTAAATATCATGGGTTGTGAGATTGCAGAGATCAGGAGAGAGTCCATGGAGAGAGAAGTAGAGAGAAAGAGTTTGAATTAAAGTGAACAACAATGTGTCCAAATCTGAACCCCAATGTGTCCCAATCTCCAAAATGGTAAAGTACATTTGTAACCTTCCTTTTGAATTTTGATGAAAACGGGGAAAAATTAAAGTGGGTTAAAAGAAGGTGGAAACTAAAACTTTCAAGGACAAAAAGGGTAGTGCAACAAAAACTCTAATAGATGACATCATCAAATAAGCTTGACATACATAAGTCTCCTATTTTATTATATATATATATATATATATGCGAGAGGGGAGATTGAATGGTAAAATGATTTAACGGCTGGGAGCAAATTTTTTGGGGCGATCTAAGGGTGTGAGGTTTTGCCATGTCACCACTTAGAATTGTGACATGGCAAATGAGAGAAAACCCTCTTTGAATCCCAAAACCTCCCCCTCTGATTTACTTTGGTCTCTCTCATTTCTCCTCTCTTCCCATTTCAACACAAATCCTCCTAATACTACCCATACCCGTTGCCTCCCTCCATGACCGCCCTCCATATCCTCCCTATGCCTCCAGGTAGTCTCTCTCACCCTATTACTCTCGCATACACACACGTACACAGCCCTCTGTTGATGACCACTCACACAAACACGCACGCACGCACACACCCACAGACTACTCTGCCTCCGCCTCCCCGCCACCTTTGCCACTCCAACCACCTTTACCACTTTCCCTCTTACACACACACACACACACACAGATAATGTAAATAATTTATTTTTTTTCGGTGTTTTGAAGATCTAATGGTTTTATTTGGTTTTGTTTTGAAGATCTAATGTTTTTTAGGTTATGTTTTGAAGATATATTCGGGTATGACTTCTTCTCTCTTAAGTTTTTTTTGTTGTATATTTTAATGTTTTGTAAACCCTAATTTTTAGGCTTTTTTGGAATCATGTATGATCTCTAGGCTATAACAATTTCTTTTGGTATGAAAATTCTTTTGGCTTTAACTTATAACAGATCTAAAGACTTGGTTTGTTTCAAAGTTCAACATTTTTGGATTTTTTAAAATTTAATGTGTTTGAAATTAAAAAATCTAAAGACTTGGAACTAATTGTTTCAAAGTTTACTTTTTTATGATTTTTTTAAATTTAGTGTGTTTGAAATTTGAATTTGGGATTTTCTTGAAATTTACTCATGCTTCTTCATTCATAATGGGCCTCTTGAATCTATTCTCTCTGATTATGATGTGTTTGTGTTTATTGTATGTATATAGGGTGCTTTCGGGGTTGGGAATTGAAATTTTTAGGAAGTGGGTCCATTGGACTCAAATTTGAAGCCTAAGAGCTCAACATAGTAGCAAAATGATGATTTATTCCCTCTCCTTTTATTTCTTTTTTTAGGGTTTTAATGATAGATTTCAAGAGTTTTTACAATCTTGGGGTATTGGGGGTATTGTGTAATTTTTTTAGTGATCTATATTTGAAGTATAAAAACTTTGTTGGTGTTTGATTTCTGATTATTTTGGGTTCAGTTTCACTATTTAATCTTTTCATAATTATTTTTTATTTTTTTGTAGGAGCTGTCTTAGTTACAAGCATATAATTTATAGGTATATTCAAACTTTAATATAGTACCCCTTTATATGTATGATGGTGTTTAATTTTTGGATTTACGCACCCTGAGATACCATGGTTAGGAGATCATTCCTAATTTTGATTTCTTTTCCTCTTTCAGGTTATTCGGGTTTCAAATATCCATTGAAGTTGTGATATCATTCTTCTTTTTATTCAAATTTGGTTATTAATTTGAATTTTTGGGTCTGTACACCATGGTTAGGACGTTATTCCTAATTTGGATTTCTTTTCCTCTTTCAGGTTATTCGGGTTTCAGATATCCATTGAAGTTGTGGTATCATTCTTCCTTTTATTCAAAATTTGTTATTAATTTGAATTTATGGGTTGATATTTCCAAATATTCCATTATTTGTATTGTTTTCATCTCTTTTTTTAATACTCAAACATCGTGTAGCTTTTTCTTTTTTCATTTTGGTACCATTTTAAACACATTGCAGCTCAATCATATTTTGAGTCTCTTGTCGAGTTTGCATTCGTATTTTGTTAATTAAAACGCCATGTTATGCATTGGAATGAGTGTTGTTCATACTTTTAATTTATTGCAGATTAAATATATTGGTTGAATTTCAATGTATTGGTTTGTGTCTGGCGGGAAATATAGGCATTCAAAGAACAAAGATTTATAGTGGGATTGTGTCTGGCAGTGAGATCCGGCTAACATCAGTTTTCGGCAAAGGTGAATTCCAGGTGTGAGGAGGGTAGGGACTGGAAGTGGTTAAATAGATAAAAGCTAAGAATGTTGGATGAATTTGAATGTTTACATGAATTTATATTGAGAGGCTCCGATGTCAGAGTTGGTGTAAAAGTAGTTAAGAGGATTGTTCTGAGAAGAATACCTGAGAAGTGGGGAGAAAGTAAAATTTTTGAAAAATTATCTTGAACTTTGGTTTGGGTAAATCACAATCGTTCCTATGTCAGAATTGTGTGTAATAGTAGATAAGAGGATTATTCTTGGCAAGCAGTGGGGAGAAAGTAAACCCTTCGAAACATAATCTTGACAATTTGTTTCGGCAAATCATAACCATTGTGGTTTTGTGATGGAGGTATTCAAAACTGATGTCTTATTTTATGTATATGTATGTGTATGTCTCTGTTGACTGTTTCTCCTTGGTTTTTTTAAATTGTATAAATAGTTTCTTAATCGTTCGATGTTTTATTATGAATTGAATGTCATATTATTGTATTCATCAAAGTTAATTTACATTCCTGGTTAACTCTTTATGTAATGTACAGTTTCAGGTCCTCTAAGAGGACTGAATATCCCAAGATATAAAATAATAATAAAATGTCATTTACAGCTTCATATCCTATTATTATGTGGTATTACCTTGAATTTTTTTTTGTCTGATTTGAAGATATCATAGTGCATCTTGGTGAGGGTTTCGACGAGGTATCAGACAAGGTGACATTACGATTATGAAGGTGCGTAAATAGCGGTTTTCAATCTTTTGTTCCCAAACATATTTCTTAGTACCAAAAACACTTTCACATATGGTTTTAATTAAAGATGAGTTCAATGTTGATTTTGAATCAGTTCAATGTTTAATTATTTTAATTATCGTGCAGTTCCTATTTGGTGCTCACCAGGTCATGTGGTGCTTCTACATTTCTGGTTAGATTAACACGTGAGTTTGTCAAAAACTGTGTCATCACATTGTGACTATTTCATTCGCTATTTATTATTCTTATAATCTTTGAGATAGACACGAGATCCACTCGGTGATGGCAATGAGTTTCATAAAGGTTTATGACATGATAGGCCTTTCACTGTGTCAATAGAAAATGCGGGGCCAAACACCAATGGCTCTTAGTTCTTCTTCACCACAGTGGCCACACCACGGTTGGACAATAAGCACATAGTTTTTTTGGTGGAGTAATCAAGGGAATGGATGTCGTATAGGGTATAGAGAAAATGAAGACAGACAACGGAGACAAACCATACCAAGATGTCAAAATATTAAACGTGATTATTCCCATGTCTTAAAGGGATGCATTTGATCTGTCCCATATTGTCGATCGTCTGTGAACGTTTTGTTCAAGGTATTTTATGGTACCTTCATGGATCAGATGTATTCAAAATGATTAGGGGACTTTTACTATTTGTATACATTTTTTTAGACTGAAACTGTATTTTTTTTCCTCAACTATATTTTTTTAGACAGAAACAATATTTTTTTATGATTTTTCGTGATGAGATGAACGAGATGGCTGTGATAACTGTGTTTGTGTCGTAAGGGAAGGTAAGTGGATCATTGATCTGTTTTGGTTGCATCGCTTATTTTAATTCGCGGACATCGGTTTTTGTTTGCTGTCACACCTTGCGTCACTGCTGAGTTTTGTTAGTTTTTTATGCAACTCTATGGTCTCATATGATATTAGTTGCCATTGTTTTATCTGCCATATGTTGGAGATACTTTTTATGGACATTTTCATACCTGTTGCTGCCTAGATCATTCGACATTTTCTCGACCCATCTCCTACTAATGATGTTCCACCAGTGATATTCGAGACCCCAACTCATATTCAATGATGTTGAACTTTATGATCCATCTATTGCTAATGATGTGATAAGTTTTGATTTGGTATCATAATTACCGAGGCTAGTTTAAACTAGCTTAATATTGTAGCTAATTTAAGTATTTTATAATAAGGTTCTTTTATGTACTGATGGTTTAGTATATATGCAGCATAGTCTTTCAAAAAATTTAAATATGCTTTCAAGGCTTTTAAAAATGGAGCAGGTTTTGGCTTGCAATATGAGAAGAAGATTCCTCACTAAAAAAAAGAGCAGGTCTTGGATATGTACAAGCAGGTCTCAACAAAAAAATAGGCAGCAGGTCTTTGTTTAAAAAATGGGAACCAGGTTTTCGTTTTAAAAAAAAAAAGCAGGTCTACATGAGAAGGGCAGGTCTTTGTTTTTTAAAAAATAAAAGAAGAAGAAGCATTTGTATACTATAAGGGGTGAGCAGGTCTTTGGCTAAGGCAAACCAGCAGGTCTTGGCTTGAACATTTGGTGAAGCAGAGTTGCAAAAAGCCCATATCTGCAGTCACAATAATTTTTAATGTTTTGCATGATGTGTTGTCTACTCTATTTTGCTCAATTGAATATGAGGATATACATAGCTGGGATAACACAATTGTTTCCAACTGAAATTCTCATTTATGAATATAGTAATATGTTATGTGAATGTTGAAAATAATATCCTAAATAGTTAGATCTTTACGTTCTCATTGAAATCCCAATCATTAACCGTAAAACAAATAACAAGTTAAAATATTGTGTTTTGGGAGAAATGTCATAACTTTTTAATCGTAAATCGGAATGAAGCGATTCTGGCGCCATTGGATTCGTTTGGCATCAAAATGTCATAACTATAGGAAAATGTCATAACTAAAGGATTCGTATCCCCCAAATTTTCCTTTAGTTAAAATCCATTAGTTATGACATTTTGATTGTGTCATGTGGTAGTTGATTCAACTCTACGTATAAGTTGTTGGACTATTTACTATTTGTTAAACATGGTTGAAAGTCCTATAAATAAAGGATATTGCAGATTATTTTTTTAAATTACACTTTGTATTGTTGGGGAACAAAATTTTTATCGTTTTGCAGTTACATACTTCGGAAATTTTTGCCGTTTTGTGATTACGTACTTCGAAAATTTTCGTCGTGCCTTCAGGCAAGGGCATACACTAGTGTGTGTATATATATATATATATATATATACATTGAGTGAGAGTGAGAGAGAGAGAGAGAGAGAGAGAGAGAGAGAGAGAGAAAGACATGCTCTCATACATACCAAGTTTACATACCGATTTTTTTTAAATAGTAAATAAATTTTTTTTGGGTTGAATTTATTATGTAGTATTTAAACATTTCGGAGGACCCAAATAAAACAATCAGCTCCAAATAACTTCTTTTTCTATTTAAAAAAAATCAGTCAAACTTTCACAAGCCAATTTTTTAAAAATAGCAAAAAGAGTTATTTTGAGCTGACTTTTTTGATATGGGTCCTCTGAAATGTTTAAATAGCACATTAAAAAATCAACTTGAAATCATTCATAGAAATGGGTCCGCGCTAGCGGTATGTAAACTTGGTGTGTATGAGAGCCTAACTTTCTCACTTTCTCCCTCCCTCTCTCTGTATGTATGTATGTATATATATATATATATGCTTGCAACTTAATATTATTTTTTGTTTATGAAAGATTTGAGGGTTGTTTTGAAAATGTTTTCAAAGAAATATATATTTTTGTTTTTAAGTCATTCGCACAAATTTATTGTCTTCGTTCGAAGGAGAATGTGCCATTCGTTTAAATGACCTTCAAACTAACATTGAACGAGGTTTCTCTATTAGAAGAACAAATTTTGTTTGAAGCTCAGTTGATGCTGGTTCGAAATGGATGAGTTGTTTATTTGAACAAATTTAGTTTTCGTTCGAATGAGATAGATAGTTTCCTTTGAATGAACACCTGCTTTTGTTCAAACGACTCCTTAAAAAAAGTTTCGCCTAAAAAAATGTGTCTTCTATACAAAGAGTTCTTGGGATTCATTTTTTATGTGACTTTTGGCAAAGATAGTTTTCCTATACATATCTGAAAACTTTCAAACTCTAGTTTCAGCCAAATTCTTTGAGATCCAAGTTTTAATCATTATATGGTTTGAGATCTCGTTTGGCATCAAGGTTCTACTCATAATCACTATTGTTAAGTACATTTCATATGATAGATTTCGTGTTTACTATTTATATACGATTGACTCCATATATGTGGCGTTGTGGTGAAAAAATGGTATGTCCGTGTTCCAGATCTGTAGATAGCTGTTAAGCCATATCAATGGATACTGAGGTTTGTGTGGACTCACATGTTATGGAACTTGCAAGAATGGATTCCTACATGTCATTGTGTGGACGTTTAGGAATAAAGAGCATCTAGGCATACGGGGTCATCGAGTTTGTATTGTAAGTATTCAATTATGTCCTTATAATTCCATGCATAGTTAATTTGCATAGCTGGATCATTTGCGATTTTCCCATTATGGGGTTTCCTCGTACATCGGCATGTTGTGTGGATCAATGTATTTTATCCTGCTATAACCCAGATGCATGCTTTAAGATAAATATTAAATTGGTTAATCTATTTTAACATAATAATCGATTTATAAATGATGCATAGCGCTTAAGTTTAATATTTAATTTGGAAAAATAAAATAAAAATTGGCTTTTGTTTTGATCGCTTCATACATACACTAGCATCTTTAAATAGGTATCAGAGAAAGAACACTAAGTTTTTGTGTTATATCATGTTTAGGCATGAATTCTAGTACTTTTATTTGGAGGGTCAATCATTTTATAGACCACCTTTGTTTGTTGGGTCTAACTACGCATATGAAATCAGCACTTAAGTCGATATATCAACGGGTATGGCACAAGTAGTTATGGGTTTGTCCCCACCCACAACCTTAGCTAGTGATTATAGGATTCCAAAAATTATAGTGTCGTGGAGTGAGGAAAAGAATATGATAGAAAATTACAATTCACAAGGTTTAAATGACCTGCTTTGTGCAGTCATACGAGAGGAGTTCCATCTTATTATGACATGTGAAACATCTAAAGAGGCATGTGACATAACCCAACTCACCCATGAAATTACTAGTGATGTTAAAGATTCCAAACTCTAAAACATCACCACTAAGTTTAAAACCATTAAGATGGATGAGAGTGAATCCTTTGATGAGTTCTATGCTAGATTGTCAGATCTTGTGAACTCGCGGTTTAACTTGGGAGAGAGAATATCCAAAAACCTGTGTAGTTAAGAAAATCTTAAGGTCCTTTCGTCAATCATTTAATTCAACAGTGAGAGTTTTGAATTCCATCGGTAATATCATATTAATGGGGAACAAACTCATTAGGCAAGGGTAAATGTTTATCTTAAAACATAGAGCAACCATTATTTTATCAAAAAAGGTTCTTCATTTAGCTCCCTCATATGTTCCAGTAACCTTGTCCATGTAATATAGCTCATACTTACATAATTAATAGTTATGACTTTATCATTTGTTTTAATCTAGTTATTACTCCTTTGAAAAGGTAATTTATCTCCGAGTGATGAGTTTTATAAATAAACCCCTCCTACATATGTGACATTTAGACGCATCGTAAGGACTTTTAACTATTATAATGACCTCCGAAGACCTTAACCTTTAGTATAAGGATTGTTATGATTTTAATATTTAGTATCAAAGGCTATATACACAAGCACAACATTTTCATAGTTGCAATATACCCCTTATTAAATGTTTTAAACCTATATATATATTTACATATTGTCATTACTATGCAACCCATTCCACGCCCAATTGAGAAACTCATTTAATGAGGTTGAGGTATCTTTTTGGTCTTAGAACCATCAATTAATATGTCCAAGTCTTACTTATATGTTTCTTGTAACTTGTATTGCAAGTTGTAGAGGCCATTTAAGTTTTATCTCGATACATATACAAGAAGGATTTTTTAAGCTTGACCTATTTAGAGAAAACAACATTATAAATGGATTCCTATGCTCAAGAGGTTTTCTTTTAAAGTTTTATGTGTTCTTTGAGATATAAGTTTTATATACTTGTGGGTTATAAGTTATCTGAACATTCATTACTTAATGTCAATAAAAAACCAAATCATTTTCGTATATTGTTTTTGATATAATTTTATTCACATGATATCTCAAGTGACACCCTGTGAGTTTTGAGATAGCTAATCATTTATAAAAATCCCAAAACCTTTAGGATTCTTAACATTTTACGAAGTTAAATTTAGATCCCTTTGTGGGTTTTTTAGCTTCAATATTACTTGGATAAAAGTATATATCTTCAAATCAAAAGAGGAAGTTATTTAGGTCAATAAAAAATTAGTTTCCAAGTGAGAAATGTCGTTGTTATAGAGTATTCTCCAGCTGTTGATGTCTTCCCACATCGGAAGATATGGTGTGAAAGAGCCACTTGAGTAACTTATGAAAAATGAGTGTAAGAACTAGTTTCTCCTTCTAAATCACTACCATATTCCATATGTCATCCGTTCGGCCTAGGGATTTTCAAATAGGTTTTTTTCTAATTTATACTTATAGTTGTGTGATTGTTTCATCTTTTTTTTTATTTAGATATATCACCTTAATATAATAAAGATAAAATTAGTCTTCAATAAATCACTTGTCATATAGACATAGGTCAACCATAAATATACAAAAGGAAAACTTTACCACTTGTGCTGTAACTGATTTTAATTGAGACCCTAACTCCACCTCGAGCATAGTTACACACTCTCTCACTTTATATAAGTTTATTATAATATATTTGTTGTATATTGGTATTCATAAAAATGTATTATGATAGTGTTTATATTCTTTAAATATTATATGGTGGGTTTTTGCTATTGGCTGTGCATGTATTTTTAAGTTCGTTGTGAGGAGCAATGGGTATGTTAAAAAGTATTAATGGTATTTATATGGTTGAGTGAAGCCTTGAGACTTAAGATACGTCTCGGGAGTTCAATTGGAGTTTTTTGGGTTAATTTGGGGGGAAATACATAGGAAGCATTTCCTTCTAACCAACTAACAGTTTGTTGAATCAAATATCTAGTTATTACAATTACCTTGCATAATATTGTTCTTTTTTATAGCAAAACATTAAGACTTCTAACTTAATTTACATTTGAACTGAAACTTGAGGACCTTGTATTATCCCCAAACCTTTTTTAACACCCCAGCATAGCCAAAGGATATTATGGAGGAGATTTTTCTCATGAGGTGTGGCAGATTCATTGGATGCTTATAGAATTATTTAAAGTCTTCTTAATCTAGGCATAGATAAGGAAACTTGCTTACACTCTTTTCCTTTAACCCGTTTTTATGATTTTTTAAAATTGGAATTTAAATATAAAATTCAAGATAATGATGGAGAGAAATCATATTTTTATGAAGTTTGTTTAAAACCCTAAAGTTTAAAGTGAAAACCATGCGAATGTAATCCTAAACAAGTAATCCATATTATTTTAAAGTACGATTCTATTTGAATTATTAATTTATATGTCGATATTTATTTAAAATTTAGTACAGGTTGAGATTCATATCTAATGTTCACCGTGAAATTCTTCATATGATAAACCTAAAAAAACAATTTGTTAGTATTATTTTAATTTTGATATGAATGGTAGTTCACGAATTAATATTTGATATCGAAATATGGATTTTTATTAATTCATCTAATGTGTAAAAATCAAACCTCATTATTTTTCCTAATTGAGGTTTGATTATACCTAAAAACATATAATTTCATTACTAACATGTGTATCACTAATTATTTAAGTTAAAGGAGTGAGAATATCAATTGAAATAATGAGATGTTATAATTTGGGATTGAGTTGTGATGGGTGTTGTATAAACATTGATCGTGCCTATCTTTATGTAAAAAATTCCAAAAAGGGGTCATTATTATGATCATTTCAAATACCTCAAAACAAGATATTCGAATATGAAATATTTGTATATTTGACAATGAATTTTATGTTGTTGTTAAAAATGTTAGGGTAATATTTTGAGATATGTTTAGCTATTCTAATGATTATGAAATTATACTCAAATATATCTAAAAAAACTACAACATGGATTCTTTCAGAAAAATGAAATAGTTGATGGTCAATCTTGTAATGTCGAGTCAACAACATATTTCTTGAACAGGATTGGTCGATAATTTGATCCCAAATAATTATAACAACCCACATATTTTTCTATTGAGGGTTATAAGGCCCTCATATCAAGATATGCCTATTTTTATAGCATGTGACAAAAATATGAGACATTTAAACCTTTTTTTATAAGTTATAAAATGAAATAATTCAACAATAGAAAAAACCTCCACCACAATAAGATCCATCACCATGACAAAACTTTGATAGTATAAAACTCGATTGAAATAATTTCATCAACAATAATCTCTCCCAAAACCACCGGGGGTCTAAGGATCCACTAAATCCTAATAAAACTTTCTCATAAAGTAAACAACTAGAATGGAAAATTAAACTAATACAATAAAATAAATATCTAGTTGCATGTTTTAATAATCTCCAAATTATGCAGCTAATAGATACCTAACGAGAAATGTCAGTCAACAAAAATAGGTCATGGCCCATTGTAGGAATTTAAGCTACTCTTTCGAAACAGGGTTACATGAACCTAGTCATAAACACTATATGAGATAAATATAACTATATAAAATTTCAATTATGATAAGAATTATAATTCATGGTGCAATCAAAGAAAAATAAACAAATTATATTTCTAATTATGTTTGTTTTAACATTTATTATATTTTCATTATTAATTTATACCAATTGCAGCACCACTATATCCAGTTTGTCATCTATACGACCTTATACATACCATGGTTCATCACTCATGTCATATAAATAATAATCGATACATCACTATAGCTCGATGACCCATACTATCATCCAAAGCTACTGTAGTGACTGACATGCTTAGGTTATCTACTTATTTGTTTTGTAGCCAATAAACACTACACATGTCACATACCATAACGCACACATAAAACCATTACTATAACATGTTTTCCTAGAACATATACACATTATCAGGGAGATTTGGACCTAGACCCTGAACATACCATAAGACCCATATAAATCCCATTAAAATAACCAATCTAATCTAGGTATCATATATACAATGTATCTAGTTAACGTACACCAACACATACAATGCACCACTATCCATTAATCTATAATGACCATTATTATTCTAATTATTTTATTTATGTTCCCATTATTTATCAATTCCCCCCAAAATGATGGGGCATCACAAACCAATCCATCCCTAGTCCCATACCTAGACATAACGAAAAACACATGTACTTGCTAGTCTCATACCTAGTAAATACCCCAAAAAATAATTGTTCCCTAGTCCCTAACCTATTATATAAACTAAATAACACGTTTCTCCTAGTCCCATTCCTAGGAAATACCTAAGGCCATAAGCAATCCCTGCTCCCACACCTTGGAAACAACTAACCGCAAAAGTGACAACTCTCCTAGAGGGAGTAAACTACAAAAAATATATATAAATCAAATTAAATACTAAAGAATGCAACCCTCCCAACGATGATATTCTTTCTAACATTTTCTAATTCTATAATTTTGGACATTCTCTAAGACAAATTCCTATCCTTTTATTCCTTATTTTTACAAGTACGATTTCATATGAACTAAACCAACTGTGTCATGTGATTTAAAAGTTAGACAATTATCCCAATAACTTTTCCAAATCCAATATTCTTTTTAGGGGGAGATTTTACCAAATCAACAATTAAATTTTTTTAAACATGCGACATAACAATTTTAAACAATATGTCTCAATGCTCAACGAAATAATTATCCTTTATTTGATTTCATAAGTCTTGACATATTATCGGAATTCATATACAATTCATCATGTGAATCGAATCAATTTCCATTATCAATATGCCAAATAATCTGAACATGCAAGATATCAAGTATTAAAGTCTATTTCATACATTCATAAAAACCGATTTGTAATTAGGTCATCACTTATGTAAAATATGTTTCTAATCATATTTACAAAACATGCATAATCATAGTTTAGGCAATATTTAAATCAAATAATACTTAAAAAGAAAAATAGAAATATTCTAGCCTTATGAATGCATTTAAGAAAATATCAGTAGTACACATTTTTCCTCTTTCAAAAATATTTAACCTATCTTCTATATTCTTTATCAAAATCTTAATGTAAAGCTCTCAAAATTAGGATTGAAGATTGTTTTCACAGAGTTTGGGAGTTAAACGAAAAAGGGTATGTGTTGTTTTATTTTATGAAGAAGACTTGTATGCATATAAAAATAAAGTCTCATATGTCTGTAATATAAAAAGTAAAATCATCTGAATTTCCTCGTAAAAAGTGCATCCCCACCCACGATAATCGTGCTAGGCTAATATAATTGTTTTCAGGCCCCTATAGTGGCTCTGTTTTTTTGCTTTTCTCTCTCCCTCTTAGATTTTATTTTTTGTAGGATTTTAATTTTAAAAAATACTACCCTACACAAAATCTAAATCTACTTATATTTCTACTCGAAATTAAATTTTAAATCTCTTAGCTTTAAGCCCAAGCAATTCTAGCCCAAGGGACTAAGGGTTGGCTCACGAGATAAGAGACAAGTAAATAGCCCAAAAGTACGCCCCGTCAAGTGGGTGATTTTCCTAAGAGATGCGTATGCATCCTATAATAAAGATATCAATATCAATCTCGTAATATAACATCTTTATTGATATTTCCATAAATTAGGTCTTTATAATTCTACCCAATTTCTACAATTCAACAAATGTGTAATGTCATCAAATTACAATTTCCCAACTACTCGGCATTAAAAAAACATCATAATATCCTTTGTGCAATAAGAATGATGTATACAAGTATGATATACAATGTATTACCCTGCATATTTTTTCACTGATGGTGATAAGACCATGATCCCATTCTATGTGGGGCATTAAAATTAAATACAATTCTTTGCTTATGATAGAAACTTGAGACCTTAATTTTTTTTTCACAAGATATAAATCAAGATAATCCAACGAATATAAATTATTCAGTGTAATGAAATCCATTATCATGATAAACTTAAATAATAAATCTTAACTCCAAATACAATAAAACTCAAATGATATAAAGTCAACTACATAAATTATTCAACTAAAACCATAAACAACTCCCAAGTCAAATGTCCCATAAAATCCAAAATATATGTCGCTTAAATAAAATGAATGGAAAGAAAACCGAACTAATGCAATAATATAAATCTCCATCTTCAAGTTCCACTTAATCCAAAATAATGTATCAACCCATCAACTTATCCCAAAAGGTTATTCAACAATGTCGGGTCAAGGCCCGCCATAAGAATACCAGTTACTCTTCCCAAATAGGATTCGTGAATCCAGTCATAAGCATTATAGAAGATAAAATAACACAATAGCGTATTTTAATTAACGAAAAATATAATAACAATGCGAGTAATGTAAAACTATAACAACTATCCACATAAGATACACCAGCTTACTACCCAAGTTTAATTATGTTTATTTCAACATTAATTAACTTATGCAATTCAATTATATTTCTTAATATTTATTTTATTCCCAATACAACACCATTATAGCTTATTATCCTTTTAATTGGCCCTGCACATACGCATTAACTCCTAACATCTCAACTCGTCAAATCCATAAACATTACTATAGCCGTTTGCCTAATTCTCATTAGCTCACACATACCGTGATGTTCCCCACTCAACACACACCACAATAGAAAATTAGCCTAGGTTGCACAATAATCATAATTTCCATCACACACTAGACATTGCACACGGTCGTGAGGCTAACAGAAACCGTCAAAGTAGACAAGACAATATGGGCCCCTCAATAATCATAATAACCCGACTCCCCAGACATGCGTATACAATGAAACACATCAATCCATATAATATATAATTTTACTATCTTAGATATTAATTATATTTTCATTATAATGTTTTCATTACTTAAAACTATCCCCCCAAATAAGCCGCTCATCTCAACTACAATTGATCCCTAGTCCCATACCTAGCGATCATCAAAATCATAAGTGTCACCTATTCCCTTGTCTAGGAAGAATACCTAAAACATAATCATCACCTAGACTCACTCCTAGGAAAAAATAATATAATGACATACGACCTAGCCCCATACCTAGAAATACTAAATAGTACTAGTGCACACTCCCTAGTTGTGACACCCTATAAATCTATAGCTAGATTGATATGGTCTAAAACTAAATAATGCACGAGCTTAAAATTGTTAAGTACTATTATAAGCATTACTGAAATAAACGAAGCATAATACTAAAGAACTAATAATAACAATATGAATAAGTCCACATAATCTTTGATTCCATAAAAACCTAATTGTGTCCATCCTAATCCGATCGACACATGCGCACGGGGGGTCTCGCGCCCTTCCTTAAGGCGCTTCGGCCATTGTCAATTGGGGTGATATATAGAGATAGAGTCGGAAACCTATTTTTCACAAAATAGGCAAAAGAAATGTTGTCGCCTTGAGAGAACGACATCAAAGACATACTGATTCTTATGAAGACAATCAGTTCAAGGATTACGACGTTATGTTACAGAATAGAAAGGTGTTAGGCACCCATCTCTCCCTTCCGATCTCTCATGGGCATGCGTTATTCTTCTCCTTAATAACTCAATGAAGTGTGTGTGTGTGTGTGTGTGTGAATGGAGAGTGGATTCACTCGACTCGCGTCATGGATAAAGACGGAGTAAGGACATGTATAGGAGTGTTCCCAAAATAGCAATTAAAAATATAATGTGTGTGTTTATCGGGTTACCGATCATTTATAGAAGAATGATGGTATGCGTCCGATAAAATGCGAGCATAAATAAAAAATATATGATATGAAAATAAAATACAAACAAAAATAAGAAAGGAGGATTGGAATCTCAGATTTTACCCGAGACGCCTACCTAGCCTAAAAAGTCATCAAAGTCCATGTAGTTCGAATATAACATGGGGGGTGGTGTTTATCCCATAAATCCAACCGGGGAATTTATTATATGTGTATGTGTAGGAAAATGACGTTTTAGCATGAGAGAATGTAGTGGGAAATCCCCATCTGGAATTTATAAGAAAACCCTCTTTTTCTTATTTTTTTTAATAGAAAATATAATATATGCAATACTACTAATAAAAAGTTGAACATTAATATCTGCGATTTAATAAAGATGAAATGTTAAAGTAATAATTAAATAACTAATGCAAAAACAAGAGAATTTAAAGAGAGAGTGAAAAGTTTGGACCTTCTTTGGAATCTTTAAAGTTGACCTTGATTGTTTAAGGGGTGCTCTTGCAAGTTGGATGAAGGCGACAGGAGGAGAGGAAATGGAATTTACCAATTTGGGTAAGGAAAGGATGTAAATGGAATGTGAGGGAGATGTTTCAATAAGGAAACCACTCTGACTTGGACAAAATATTGCTAAGATCACTTAAGGGGACATTTCTACGGGTCCTTTCAAAGTGAGCTCATGCTCTCCTTATATAGGATCAAGCGGGGTGCCGATCGTCATTATGCTTGACATTCCTTCAGCATGCAACCCCAATAACACTACCGATAAGATGGTAAAGGGGTTTACCATCCGATAGTCTCTTGTATAGTTTTTGAAAAAAATGGCCCTAAAATGTGATCCATAAGCCCGAATCATGAACGAAATGGACCATTGGAAAGGGTATTCAGAGACCTTTAAGAATCCATTGGGACACTCTCGGGTTCAAGAATTAATTGTGGTCAAATGAGGCTCGAAAGAGCGTGATAGTCTTTTAAACATGAGGAAAATGGATTGTTCATATGAATAGTAAGGCCGATTTGCACATGGGATGGACTGTTATAAAGGTAATATAGGGCTTTTCGATACTCTAAAGATTTTTTGCTCAGTTCGAATAGTTGACCTTGGTTAAACGGGTCCCAAAAGCACCCGATGACCTTTCAGAGTAAAAGGGGTTGTTAGTTTGTACCTTAGGGTTTATTTGCACATGGGGTGGATAGTTATAAAGGTTATTTATATCCCTTTTAATATTCATTCAGTATGATTTGAGCAGAAGAGTTGACGAGAGTCAAATAGAGCTCGGGAGCATCCGGTGGCCTCCGTATCAATTTTTGAGGAAAAATGGTCCATTCGTCCTAATCGTAAGGATGATTCGTGTATGGGGTGGGAAATTAGAAAGGGGATTTAAGTCCTTTTAAATATTCACTGAGCTTCTACTCAGACAAGGAATTTGATTGGGGTGAAAAAGGGACCCGAGAGTGCTCGGTGTGCTCCAGATCGGTTTTCAATAGTAAAACGGTCCATTCGTCTGAACTGTAACGCCAACTCGCACATGGGGTGGATACTCGAAAAGGGTATTAAGATCCTTTCAAATATTCACTGATCTTTCACTGAAGTGAGAGAGTTTACCGATAGTCAAACGAGGTCGGAGAGCACCCGGTGGCCTCTACATTAGTACTCAAAGTATTACCTAGGGTATATGGTAAAGGAGGAAGTGCTAGGGGGTACTCGAATGTGGTGTTTAAAGTTCCCCTCATTGGGTGAGTTTTGAACCAGTGAAGTCCATCGAATAGAAACCACATGGATGTTTAGGAAAAAGGTTAATTCTATGGACCAAAGGGACGAGGATGACTAGTTGAGAGAGTCGAGGTAGATTCTAAGGACCCAAGGTTATGTCGGGGATGACCAATTATACATGTCGAGATCAATTATGAGGACTTAAAGCTAAGGAGATCGATTTTGTGAGTCGAGGTTAATTCTAAGGAGGTAAAGTGGTGGATACCGATTCTGTAGTTCGAGGTCAATTCTTAAGACCTAAGGTGGTGATAACCGATTATGAGGGTCGAGGTCAATTATGAGAACTTAGGTCAATTCTGAGGACCTAAAGTTATAGAGACCATTTTTTTTCTGATCGAGGTCGATTCTAAGGACCTAAAGTGGTGAAGACCGATTTTGAGGGACGAGGTCAATTTTGAGGACCTAAAGTGGTGACGAATGATTCTACGAGTCGAGGTCAATTCTGAGGCCCTAATGTGGTGATGACCGATGCTAATGGCCGATGCCAATTTTTAGGACCTAAATTGGTGATGAACAATTATGAGGGCCAAGGTCAATTCTGAGGACCGAAAGTGGTGACAATCCATTTTAGGGCGCCGAGGTACATTCTATGGATTTAAATTTGTGATGATCTATTCTGAGGGTTGAGGTCAATTTTGAGGACCTAAAGGGGTGATAACTAATTATGAGGGTCGAGGTTAATGCTAAGGACCTAAAGCGGTCATGACCCATTCTGAGGGCTGAGGTTAATTCAGAGGGCCTAAAGTGGTGACGACTGATTTTATGGGCTGAGGTCAATTTTGAGGACCTAATTAGGTGACAATCGATTCTAAGGGTTGAGGTCAATTTTGAGGACCTAATGTGGTGAACACCGATTCTAAGGGTCGGGGTGAATTCGGAGGACTTAAAGTTATGATGCATGGAGTTGTTCTCCTAATAAATCTTTACCTTATCTTGGGGATGCAGATGCACCTGTAGTTCCACCGAGGATGGTGTTATTTTGAGACTCCGCTGGGGATGGTTTTACCCTTGGAGACATCGGAATGGGGATTACATTATTTTGAGATGGGATAACTTTGCTCAGGAAATCGTGAGGGATTTTGATTGCATCTTGAAATTACATTGGTGGATGGATTGGGAGAAAGTTCATTCTGGAAATTCCATTGGAGAATTGGGAAGGTATTATTTTATAATCCTTCTATGGAAGCATTTGATTTGAGGTTTGGATTATGTCGGGGAAGACTTGAGATTTAAGATTTTACTAGCGAAGCGTTTTATTTAACGTTTTGATTTCGCTGGGAAAGACTTGAGATTTAATATTTTGTTGGGGAATAGTTTTATTTGAGGTTTGGATTCAGTTGGGGAAGACTTAAGATTTTAGATTCTGCTAGGGAAGCGTTTGATTTGAGGCTTGGATTTCACTAGGGAAGACTTGAGATTTAAGATTCTGCTGGGGAATTTTGGTAGACTTGGGATTAAGGATATGTTAGGGTTTATATTGGGAATAAGAGTGTAATATTAATCCTGCTGGGGACTTTGGGTGTTTTAAGGGGTTTAGTGTTCTAAATATTGGTTTTCTCGATGAAGAAATGTTTCAATATTTGTTTGGAATTTCTACAAATGTTTTGGCTACTTTTTTGATTTTTCTGGAATTTTTCTATATAATTTTTAGGGGGCTACCAATCGTTATATAGTAGGGTTGTCATTTGGAAATGGCACGAACTCCTGGTCTTCCTTGGGAAGAGGAAAATGTAGGTGCCGATCGGTATGTGAAGGGGTCTACCAATTGTGTTGTCGATTAGTTCCTTATAAAAATGGGGCGATCCCTCCTAATTTTTCACGTCTTCAATCCTTTAAATCTTCTACTTCCCCTTTTTAAAAATAGTTTCAAGTCCTTTCTTCTTCAAGACTTCAAATGGCGGGTTCTTCCAGGGAGGGATATAACTTGGAGGGGCTGAGTGATGACAACTAGGATGGCCTGGCGTGGTAGTCTATTGTGCCCCTTACCTTGCGTATCAAAAATTTCTTTGATCTTTTTAAGCTGGTGTCTGAGGAGAATTTCCTTTTATGAAAGACTCTACACTATCATTCGCCTAGCGTGAATAACCCTAGTGTCTATGTAAGTATGGTAACCTTTGGTATTTATTTTTAATTTTTTTTCTTTATCTTCTTCTGCTCATGAAAAGGTCTTTTCTTCTCTTTAGATTTTGGCAGACTAACATAACTCCTTTGGGCATGTGTTCCGGATACGACTGGATTGAAGGATGTTTGTGACCATCTTTCGGCGGTGGTGCACTAGATCATTACTTCTGCTGGTTTTGGCCGTCTCGCGCAAGCCTTAGACGAGACGTCATGTTCTACTACGGTGTTGTGTGCTTTGGGATGGAGGTGGTGGGACACTACCCACACTTTCCATTTGGATTTAAAGGAGATAAATGTTACTCCCATTGATGTTCAACAGCTGTTGGTGATAGATTGTGAGGGTGTGCAAATAGAGGTGGATCTCACAATGAGGGTGACGCTAGAGGTTTAGGAAATGTGGGTAGGATCATTATTGGGGATTCCATCCCCATATTTTCTTTTCAGGTGCTCTTGAGTACGAGTATTGACGAGATTAATGGGCAGCTGGTGAGGCAGATGGCTTGGTTGTTTATTTTTCTTTTGTTTGGTGGTTTTCAAGAGGTGACGTCGTTTATCTCTGATTTTTGCCATTTTTCGGACGTTTTTTGATGTCCCGTTATATGATTGGAGGAGACTGACTTTGGCAACCCTTAACTCTTCTTCAGAAGCATTCACTTGGTGCCGTCGAATGACTTTTACAGGGGCCACGTACCTTTTGAAGGCAACTTTCGCATTTCTTCTTATTATTATGTATTCCCTTGCATTTTACTTCAGTTTCTTCTTGGTTGATTCATGTCTTTTTGCAGACGTGGTTCTATGAGGTGATTGGACTCAACATGAGGTTTATATCCTTAAGGGATGAAGATTTAGGTGACTTCTTTTGGATGTACCGGTGGAGAAAGTCCAACAGGAGGTCGAATTTGTCCTTATCCCGGGTGGTGGTGCAACAGGCCCTGAACACTTTGACAAGTGATCAGGTTATTTCATTTTTCTTTTGAATGCTCTTTTGGAAATTTATTTCTTTCATGAATATTTATCTTTTTCTGGGAATTGAAGATGACCTTTTACCCTTAGGGGACGGCTCCTCAGTATACGCGGGGTGATGGGTATGCGTGCACATATATGGTGGTTCATGGCGCATGAGTTTGGGTACACATAGTACCTGAGGGAGGGTGGTGCGACAGATCATGGTGGCAGTCCCATCATCGATATAAGGTGGTTGGGGGATATGTCTGTTGAGGATAGGGCAACGGAAATGGTCGGTGAGGCCTACACGCTTTATACGGACACGATGGTGAGCTATGACTACCTAGATTTTCTGACGAGCAAGTCGATGCCCTCTTGCATTTATGATGCGATGAACATGACTCCTCCTCCAACGGCTTCGAGTAGGGGTACTAGTAGGTCTATGGAATCTAATCACATCACGTGTTGTGGTATGTCATTGGTGATGACAACGTTAGAGGAGGCTCCTCTTATAAAGGTCATTCTCCCTTCTTATAATTTACGATTGAAACGAGGGAACACCGAGAATGGAGCACTTTCCTAATGCATCAACGCCGGGGTTGATGGGGCTTAAGAATAGCATCCTTCAGCTTGAGGTATAATTTTTTCTTTTCTTTTCTTTTCTCTTTTGGTTCTTCCTTTTTTTTACTTACATATTGGTCTTTTGTATTTTTTCTTGCAGTATGTTTGGGTGCCGACCACCTGGCTAAATAATATCAAGGGCTGGATGGCCTCCATAACTACTTACATCAAGGATTCTATTCCTTCTTGTCTGGTTCCTTCAGCCACCTCATATGAGGGATTGGGTTTTAGGAGTGGAGATTCAATGCTCATCGCCGAGGGAATCGTGTTCTCCACATGGGGTGAGGGTTTGAGAGAGAGAGAGACTGTGGGTTCGGGATGAGTCCTGTTTTTTTATTTTTTCTATTTTTCTTATTTCCTGTAATATGTGATTGTGCAATGACAACACACACACACACACACACACACACACACACACACACACACACATATATATATATATAAAGGAGACTTTTTATTTTTAATTCTTGTATTAACGACTTGTCCTACATGCACATTTTCTTTGCTGTTGAGGCTATTTATTTAGAAAAAAAGAGCTTAATTAACTTGAGGAAAAGGTTTATTTTGGGAAATGATAAGTGAAAAATGGATAAGTAAGAAGAAATAACCTAGGGTTTTTTAAAATAAGGATTTATTTTTTGAGAATTTGATTTCGACAAAAAAAGGAAAGATAGTTACTTTTAAAATAGTGGGTTGCCAATCGGCATACCCCTAGTCCTGACTATTGTCATATGGGTCATGTCAAATCACTCTAAGGATTTGAATGCACTTTACAGCATATCAGAGTACTTTGTAGGGAAGGCATTCATCGGGACTCCTTAGATCCCTTATATTTTCCCTATTCATTTATGTATAAAAGGAGAGGTAAGGAGTGTAGTTTTTCCATCCATACCCACTTTCTTATTCTTGCTTCTTGCTTCTTTATTTTGGCTTCATTATTCCCCAAATGGCCCTTTTGATTTATGTATAATTTTCTTCTTACTTTGAAGGTCTAGAGGCCATGTGTTTGTATAACGTGGACTATAAGGATTTCAATTTCTCCCAAGTCTCATTTGGCATAATAAAGCCATTGACTAGAATATGCTAGCGACGATGATGTATTTTTAGTATCCTAAAGACCATGTTTTCCATTTCAATTTAGATAAGGTATTCTCTACCTATGAATAGTTCTCATCCATGTTGGGAATCAATCCCAGTGAAGCCGCGATAATGCCCGAATTTTCTCGTTCTCCCCGGGCATTATTAGCAAAGTTGCTCCATATTTCCCCTTTTGCAGCTCGATCTTTGGTTACTGGGGGAATGATTTCCCTTAGGGTTATCATGAAGTATGTGCGCTTGAGGGATTTTAATGACATATGATATAGAGAAGTTATTTCCTTGGGCCTAACTTTGAGGATCTTACTGGTGATGGGTTACTTAATGGTGGATCCCAAGTTGGTTGCGATAACTGCTTGGATGTCTTACCGTCGCAGTCTTACGGCGATGATACTGGCAGAAGTTCTAAGTGTCCTTGATGCATGGGGAGAAGGTCTCTTCAATTTTCTGGGAGGGAGTCCGATGATAGTTATCATGTGGCTAGCTTAGAGGTTTCGTCTAGCATTTCCTACTGAGTTTCTTTTGGTAGTCATGCCGAATTTCTTTACTCGATACTTTATCAATTTTGACCCGTCTGAAGAGCATTGGGTAAATTAGTTTGTGGATCACGGAGCCAGGTGCCTTCGTTTGTTGGTGCCATGATGGGGGAAACTAGAGCCTGTTTTGGAACTAGGAGAGTATCGGTATGCATGATTAGTGGGACTATAGAAAGATTCGTTCTATTTTCCTTGGTGACCAACTCGGATGGGAGAAAATAGTGTCTCCTCGCACATTAGACTTTTTTTCTAGTGGAGGACCTGACTGAACCCTGACGCATGATGTTAGGTTCTTTCTGAGAGAGTTGGCAGTCGTCTACCCATCCATCTCAATATGTAGGAAGGGTCTAGCATGTGTTTGGGGACTATCTAAAATGGTTCTATAAGCCAGTAGTGGTGAAGATTCTGAAGAAAAAGACCGCCTAGAGGTGGTTTGTTATTTTTGATACCATGGAAGAAGGAGTAGTGTTTTTTTTCGGGCTAGTTAGGGTGTACTTCTCCATGGAGCGTATTCAGAATATCAACCAGGCAGGGAAGTTTGGGGACCTTCGGGGGTTGATTATGATGAGGATGGTTCTTCTGTAAGCTATGGATAGGTTTTTCTGCAGATGGGATTATTTTTATGTAAATCTTGTTAGGAGAATTTTGTGAAGCTTTTGGTGATTGGGATTTTTCGTATTCGGAATTTTGGGAATAATTTTGTGATGTTTGGTTAGGGTTGTTTAGAAATAGTTTGTTCAACGGAGAGGGGTTGTTTGTTTGACTCCCTTCGTTGATACTTCATGTATTGGTACTGAAATCCCCTATTTGAAATAAATAAGTTTTTTTTATCATATTTTTATGCCTCTTGATGAGTATTTCATTTGAGTTATATATACCAATCGCTAAGGCATACATAATCCTTTTGTTAATGTAAATTATAAAATGAACCATCATTCTCGGAGATTAGAAAATAAAAACATTTTGCAAAAAAGAAGGGGACTGTGCCCATGTAACGTGTATGAACTACCTATATACCGTTGGGGTTTTTGAAACTTTTTAGTCCCATTTTGTAAATAAAAGGTTTCTTAGAGGATCACCCCCACCTGGTTATAAGTAGAGAGAAATGAACAAATATTTTTTTAAGAATAGAAGGGAGATGAGAATAGTCGTCGCAAGATAAGATTTCGAACTAAGGGTATAACTTCTTGAGATGGTCTAGGTTGACTGGATGTGCCATCTCTTCTTCATCAAGTTTAGTGACCATGGTGGTGTCTCCTGCGAGAATCTTCTTTACTATATAGGACTCACTCAAATGCGGCTTTAATTTCCCTCTGGGGTCCCAAATAGGTTCTATGATCTCCTTAAGGGTGAGTGTAATACCCCGTATTTTTATGGCTTTTAATTGTGAGATTCATTAAATTAATTTAGGATAATTTATTGGTAAATTAATCCAGATTTAAATGCTAGTGAGACGAGAGTTAGTTTTGATTATTATAATGTTGTTGAATATTACTGAGTGATTGTGGTAATATGTTATTATTGAATTTATTAAAATTATTGTGAGTTGAAAATATGACAGTTTCGATAATTAAGTTGGGATGCGTGTGTCAGTTCTGTCAGGATCCAATATAATGGATTTAAAAGTATTTTATCTTTATGTCATTCGTATGACCATTTTGAGTGCGCCAAGGTGTCCGGAAGGTTTGAGATAGTCAGAAAACACTAGCCGGGGGTTTAGTTTGGGTTCCGGGGCATTTTGAGGCATAACCGGCAACCCGAGAGGGTATTTTTAGTCATTTCTATTTTTGGGTGACTATTGACCCACGAATTTTAGATAGTTAATATCGGCCAACACTTGAGTCCCTTAGGGTTTCTCAACCAAAAATCATAAACGGCCATTAGAGTGGAAGAGAAGGAGGTTTCCAATGGAGAACCACCACTTAGAGACTTTTGCACCACCGTCACCACCACCAGATAGATCGAAAAGCAAGGATCATCCCCATACCGTCTACTTCATTGGATCAGAATCTTCATTACCAGGAAAGTAATTTAACTTGCAATAATTTAGCGTATATATCATCCATGTTAGGTTAGAATTGGAGAATAACTTTGAATAATGAAAATTGAATGGATTTGAAGAATTGAAATCGTAATCTGCGTAGGTTTTTCATGTAGTTTAATGTTGGAGATAGTAGAAGCCACAAAATTATGATTTATGGGTAGAGAATAATAAATTTGTATTGAATTATATAGTGTTCTTGAGGAAATTAGGAGAAATAGGATTTTTATGAAAATTGGATGTTTTAATCCAAGAAACTCATGATCCATAAGGGTTTAATGATTCTAATTCGTTAGAGATGATGTTGATATGTTAATAGGATGATAAGTGAACTTTATTGGGAGTTTGGGACATTTTAATGAAGAATTAAAGGTGTAAAAAGGAAGAAACCCGTAACTGTTTAAGAGAAATCTGGGTTGATACCTGCTTGATCGATCGATCGACTCAAGAATATCGATCGGTCGTCGATCGATCAACATTCCTCTTTTCTTCGATCGATAGACCCCTTTTGATTTTTGGCAATTGTTTTACCTTAAGGCTTAATGAAAATCCCAAGGCCGATGATGATTCTTAGGATGTTTAAATTAGTATTGTGGGACTTAGTTATGGTCATTACGGTCTTAGTTGATGCCGGGAAAATGGTTTACTTTATGGAATTGAATGATATTGCTTACGAGGGTCTACCGAGAGAGGTAAAATTAGAAATCGTTCGAATTGAAACTATAATGGGAATTAATGATGATGTAAGGATAAGAACAGTAATGGAGGGAATTTAAGTTACTCATATAACATTAGAAACGAATCGGAGACCTAGTAACCTTTTGATATAGCTTTAAGTACTCAAATTGATACGACGAGAGAGTTATCAAGCTAAATATTTATTACGTATGATGTTCGGGATAAACTTGCTATGTACAAGACTTATTAGATGGAATGTGTGAATATCTATATAGAAATATGATTACTTAGGTTGTGTGAATGCCTAGTGTATGTATTTCTTATGTGTATGTCATACCTACCATATTTGCTATCATGGGAGGTTAGTTTTCGAAAAAGAGCCATCTTATATTTGTGTGCCTTCGGGGGGTTTAGATTGGTACCTTAAGCACATAGGACTGTGAATGACTTATTTGTGAGTTGATAAGTCAATTGACCATGGGAGCGTAGGTATGTACGCGACCCATGGGTATGTGAACTATGTTCGCCTCCAATATGTGTGATTTATATTTAGACGGTTCTTGAGTGATTCGAAACACGTGATCCTTATGTACGTGATGTACATGGATTTGATAACAGAGTATGTGAGCACCGCATCTTAGCCTAGGGTTGCCATATATGTATTTATGTACTGAGAGTGTTATACTTTTGTACTTATGACTGGTTCATTATTGGTTAGTAAATGTGAATAACTAAGATATTTGAAGGGGTTAAGAATGAGAATTTAATTAACACTTGAGATAAATAATTTAATGAATGCGAATATGGGTTATGAATATAACTTATTGAGATATTAAGAGTAGACATCCTATGGTCGAATGCGAAAGAGGAAGTGGTACAAATTGGTTAGTTAGAGACATAACTAGGATGGGTTAAGGGCATACGTTAGGCGTGCACATTAGTTGAGAGGTGAGAAACTCACGTGAGAGTACGCAACTAACGTGTTTATAATATGTGTTGTATAATTGTAATTTAAACACTTGCTAAACTTTTAAACTGTTTTCACCTCGGGCTCTGACCCGTTTTCCTCCAAATCTATTTTGTTTTGTAAAAACATTTTTAGGTGCCGAGTCATAGGGACGCCGAGCATAGGAGTTCCATTCTGATGACGTGCTGTAGCTGCTGTGGAAGCTACAGGATCTTGGTATTAGATGCCTTCATATTTATCCTTGGTTCCTTCAGAGTCATTTGTATCAGTTAGGGCATGTCTCCCATTCTTATTTAGAGGTTGTAGTTACAAACTATCATTATTTGGATTATTGGTTTATTTATTCAGACTCTTATATTGGGACTTTATTTACTCTGGCATTATTATTATTATTGTAGTGTTTATTCCAGACTCAGTTGATTTCATTTCGTTGGTTATTCATATGAGATTGTCTATGCGATTGATGGTTAATGATTTAATTCTGGGTTATTTGATAACTTAATTAATAAAAAAATGACATCTCTCTTTTTAAATATTAGGTGACTAGTAATTAATTAAATGTTTTTCGAAAGTGATGCTAAGACTAAACCAACTTGATATTCTGTATTAATTTAATAAAGGAGTAGGTACCCGGTGTTTAATTAGATGGGGTGTTACAGTGAGATCTCCACCCTGGACACTACGGGCTTGAACACTTCGATTAAATGATTGCGCTATCCAGCGAGGGTACCTTTGTATGAGGTACAAATACTTCAGCCTATTTTCATCCAAGTGGAACAGTTCGTTAAAGAAGCTATGATGTCAATCTTCCATGATGATTCTACTCTTGATCATAATGTGTAGGGAAGGTATTTCAAGCTCAATGATTATGACATCTTCCATGTCGTATACGAAAGAGTAAGGGGTATACCCGGTAGATGTCCTGACTGAAGTACGATATCCCTAGAGGGTGTAAGAGATCTGATCATCCCAATCTCAGTAACTCTTGGTCATTTTACTGATGATGGACTTGAGGTTTTTGTTGGCAGCTTCGACTCCACCATTAGTTTGGGGTCGATAGGGAGAATATTTGTGTATCTGAATACCGTATTCATTTACTAGTTATGTGACCTTAACTTTACATTATAACCCATTATTTGATACTAGCCCATAGGGAACCTCGTATCCACAGATGGTGTTCTTTCGAATAAACTTGGCTACCTTCTTAGCATTTAGTATTATGTATGACTCAGCTTTGACCCATTTGGTGAAGTAATAATGGCGACTATGATGTACTCAAGCCCGTTTGAAACTTTGGGCATGACTTTACCGATGATTTTAATGCACCTGGTGGGGAACGGTGAGGGATAAGTCATGTTGTACAATTCTTGAGGAGACAAGTGCTGTAAATTAGCAAACTGCTGGCTTTTGAGGGCTCTTTTGCTGTAGGCGAAAAAATCTTGAACCATGGTGGTCCAATAATACCCTTGACAGATGATCTTCTTAAAAAGAATATGAACATTCATGTGGGGTCCTCATTACCGCTATGAATCTTCTGCATCATTTCTTAAATCTCTTCCCCTAGATTTCATTGAAAATGGGTTATATTAAAGTTTCACTTGAATAATGCTTTGTCGCAAATGATATACTAGGTAGACAGTTCAGAGAGGGTCGCACGATCTTTTTTATTGGCATCTTGGGGATACCTATCATTCTTGATGAGGCGCCAAATGTAGTAGTACCAAAACTCAGCCATATTGGAATCTTCCGCTATGACGATCTTAATGTGGTAGCAGTGGCGACATATGCTCCCTCCAAGGCAGTGTAGTTGACTTCGTACACAATTAATTTTCAACTGGCGTAGTATATGTCCCTCTCTTTGTGGGATTCTTTAATCTATTGGTTAACCAATGACCCTGCTGTACTATCTGTAATGGTGAAGTACAAGAGTAGAGGGAGACTTGGCTATGGAGGCATAAGTACTAGACGTCGGGTAAGCTATTGCTTAATTTTGTTGAAAGCTTCCTGATAAGCCTCATTCCATACTTTTTTAGAATCCTTTCAGAGGATTTTGAAGATGGGTTCACAAATAGAAGTCTGCTGACTGATGAATCGACTGATGTACTGTAATTTTCCTAAGAATCCCCAGATTTCCTTCTACGTTCGGGGTGGTGGTATTTTGAGTATATCTTTTATCTTGGCGGGATATACTTCGATTCTCTTTTCACAGAACATGAATCCTAAAATCTTTCCTTTTGTGACATCAAAAATGGATTTATGTGGGTTTAGCTGCATTTGGTATTGTCGTAGTCATTCAAAGAACTTTCGGAGGGAGGGCAGGTGACCTTCTCGAGTTTTAGACGTAATAATCATGTCATCTATATATACTTCGACCTACTTGTGTATCAAATCATGCAAGATGGTTATGGAAGCACTTTGATATGTAGGCCTTCCATTCTTGAGCCTGAATGGAATAACCATGTAACAAAAGGTTCCACAAAGGGTGATGAATGCGGTTTTCTCCTGATGGTAAGGGTGCATCTTGATCTGATTGTATATGCGAATCCATTGACCAATGACTTAAGGGAATAACTGTCCATGTAATCCATAATCATGTCGATGTTGGGTAATGCGTAATCGTCCTTTAGAGATGCTTTGTTCAAATCTCGATAGTCGACGCACATGCAAACTGTCCTCCTGATTTCAGTATAGGTACAATATTAGCGAGCTATGTGGGATATTTAATCAACCAGATGAATCCTACATTCAATTGTTTAATTACTTCTTCTTTGAATTAGAGTAACTATTCAGTGTGGACCTTTTGCAACTTCTATTTGATTGGCTTGCATTCCAGGAGAGTTGGGATCTCATGCTGATCTATTTAGAGATCAATGTCGTGCATGTCATCATAGGAACATGTGAATACGTCCACAGACTCCTTCAGTAGGTCTTTGAATTGTGCATGATCATGATCATTTAGGGTGGACCTTAACTTAATCTCATACTATTGGCTACTAGAACATATATTGATAACAATAATTTCATCCTTGTGAATTTGAATGCGTTTATGTTGTTGGTTATTAACCTTATTAAGATTAGTTAAGAATTGTTCATTTGTATAATCATCATCATCATGAGTTTGATTCGAATAAAGATAATTAATGTAAGGCACAACAAGATACTCAAAATTCTCGTTTATTTCACTTTTGGGAAAAATAGCATTGAAAACCTCGTCAAAAAAGGTATCGATTACATTGTTATTGAAAAAAAGGAGGTATAACAAGTGAAGAGATAAGGTAAACAACAAATGTTATATTGTATCTTAGTAGGTGGGACTGGTATAACATTCCAGCTGAGAAGAAGCTCATCAGAGGCCTTGATCAGAGTGGATGTGTACAATGATGCAGTGCCTGAACGGATCATTCAGAGGGTTAGCCCTAGTGTTTATAGGTTGAATGAGTCTTAAAAATAACTTTCCTCGAAGACCTCATCAATGGATATAGCTTTCTCAGTGGAAGGTTACACTTTGTGCTGGCAGTCTCAGCCCAAGAGTAGTTGTGTTAAAGGAAGATTTCCATCCTGAAATTTATCTTCTTGTCTTTAGAAAATCCACAGAAAGGGAAGTCTTCACTCTCCTTAATGAATATTTCATTCATAGAATCCCTCAAAATAGTTTTGTCATCTTCTAAACTCCTTTTCAAATGTGGTTGGCAGAGCATTGTGAGTTCTTCTGGTGAAGTCTCATAACCTAGGCTATATGGAGGAAAGTCCTCTTTCAGGACTATGAGATCTTGTATCACTTATTGAAGTTTACTTAGCCCCAATCCGAGCATGAAATGCATATTCTTGAATATTTGTATCATATTAACATTCTCATGAGGACTATGTTCTGTACATACTCAATTTTTGAAATTATCCCCAATTAGAAGAGGAAGTGGATCAACATTAAAGTCGGAGATGAGTATATCATTTGTTCCATGTTTTATTTCTAGTATCGAATTACTGGTGCTGGAATTTTTTGTACCATCATCGTCCCCAAAATGGTGATGATTTGCCCCTTATCGAAGAATTTTAACTTCTGATGAAGGGAGGAAGATACCCCATGGATGTTATGATGCCACGATCGACCAAGCAGTAAGTTGAAGCACGCGGGTATGTCAATAACTTGAAACTTAGTGATTTGATTGATAGGGCTAACCCCTATTGTGTGTTTTATGGATCCTATCACCTCTTGGTGAGTATTATCATAGGCTTGCACTATGGTGGAAGTAGGAGTAAGGTCACTTACTTTCAAACCCGAGAAATTAAAGGTTCTTAGTGGGAAAACATTGAAGGTTGATCCTTTGTCGATGAGTCAGAGAAGGAATGTCTTTCCCATCACTTCAATGGAGACGTTGAGGGAAAAGTTGTGGTCAGGTTCAACCTTCGAAATTTCCTATTTGGAGATGAAAAGGAGTTTGGTGGTGGTCAAGGACCCAGCTAGGTTTACAGATTCTTCTGAAGTGGATGAAGGAAGGACAGTGGGCTCGATGAGAATCTTTATCAGAGCGTTTTGGTGTAATTGGGAAGACACGAAGAGTTCCCATAAGGTGATGTTAGCTTGAGTCTTTTTGAGTTGGTCGAGGATTTCGCTTTCTTCGATGGTCATTTCTGGCATGGGAAGTTTCTCGACAACTCCTTTTCCCTTATTTATCCCGATGACTGAGGATTCGTATCCTTGTAGTGTCTTCCTGATCTGGTCATATGGTTTATGGATGTGGGGAAGAATAAGAATGTAATACCCTGTGTTTCTGCATATTTGAAATTTAATTAATTAAGTGCGTAATTAATTAGTTTACGATTAAATTACATGAGTGACATAATTTAATGAAATTAAATAAGTTAAGTGGTAATTATTAAATATTAATCGAGAGTGAGATAATGATTAATATCATGAAATAAATTTACTAAGTGAATAGTAAATGACTTACAGTAATTATAACGTGTCATAGCGAGTGATAGTGACAAAGTTGATTTTTATCTCATCGGGAGTCGTGTGTAGATTAATTTGAGTTGGAGAAGAGGAAAATATTTAGAGTGACTTCCATGATGATTTTGAGGTTACAAATGATTCTGAAAGGATCGAAATAGTGGGAATAGTATACCTGGGGGTATAGTTTGGGTCCCGAGTCAATTTTAGGCCAAACCGACACTTATTGAGAGCATTTTGGTCAATTGGAAAAATGGGGTTAGGAGACCCACGAATTTGTAATTGTTACATCAGAAACTAAGAGGTTGAGGCTAAGGTTAGAAGTCTAAAAACCTAAGATAGTCCATAGGATATCAAAGAGAGAACTTTCTTGGAGGATTTTAGGGGAACCTTGAAGAACTCTTTGTGGATCTTGCACTTTCATCACCTTAGGAGTGTGGATTGGAAAGTAAGTCACTCAAACACATTTGGAAATCAGGAAGGCAGACCCAACATTATAAGGAAAGTATTTATTTATGGTTTTACTTGAGGTTATAATACCTATGTTGAGAATAGGGTTGATCTTGTTGATTTGAATGATGAAACCTGAATTAAATACATGTCATGGGTAAGAATGCATGTAGATTCGATTGATTTATGTAGAGATCATGAAATCAATAATTGGGTCATGATTTATATGGGAGAATCTGGATTCTGATGGGTAGGATTGAATTGTATAACAACTTCTTGAATTTGAAGAAGTCTATGAAATTGGGTAAATTAAACTGTCATTTTGGAACTTATTTTGTGCCGTTTTTGTTTTGAAAATGGGTATTCTGTCTATGATGCCTCGTAGAAAATCTAGTTTTTTACATTTCATTCTCTGATACGCTTTCTCCAAAAACGGCTCCGAAGTGCCTCAAAACTGCATTTTAAAAATCTTGACAGATTCGTGGTGTAAATTTTAAGAAAAGTTACTTTTAGTTAATATTTTATTGGAGGTTTCCTAGATTGATTGATTGTGATTGTTGTTATATAATAAGGAAATTAGGACCACCAATGTTGCCTCCCAAACCTCCCGACTCCTATCATTTTGCATCTAAAAGTTTCGCTGCTACAGTTTCATCTGCATCATATTCGGTTAACATATCTTCAAAATCTGATACCTTCTTTAAAGGTGAACCAACGGTGATTTTTTCTGCTGAAGAAAATTCTAACCATGCTCAACCTTTCAAATTTTCTCTTATTGGGAGATTTTCTTTTGGTCGCCCCTCAATGGAAGCTGATATACCCGTTTATATCCTCGGCTTGGATGAGGATTACCTCCAAAACGGACGACCATGCGAGGGGCCGACCCTTCACCAATCTCTTAACGACCCTTCGCCCAGGCTCCAGACGACAGTACGAGGGGCCGACCCTCCACCAGGATCCAAACGACAGTACGAGCGGCCGACCCTCCACCCAGGCCCCAGACGACAGTACGAGGGGCCGACAGTATGAGGCCAGAATTGGGCCAGGCTCACTACCGAAAGAAACTTTTCCCTCGGCCTCGGCTCATAGGCCGAGGGTGATATCATGACAGCGCGTGGTTTGGGAGAATCGTGGAACAGTGCGCGTGAGGCTCATATGACACGTGGCAGACCGTTATAACAAATTCACACCCTCACGTGAGGGAATATTATGTCATCATTTGGCATCTACAGGTGTCAACAGGGGATTGGCTAGATCATCATTCACATGCACCATGCACACTTGGGGGGTACACTACACCCCCCCAAGACCTATATATACTTGTCACCTACAACCCTACAGGGGATCGATCCATGAACTGTAGCCCTAGCTAAAACTCTGCTTGTACACACAGTAAAGAGAGAGAGGGTTATGTGCATTGTATCCAAGGCCATTAGTGCCCATACTTAGTGGATCACACACTCACAGTGGATGTAGGCCAAATTGGCTGAACCACTATACATCATTGTCTTAGTTCCTCTTATACTCATCCCCTTCTACATACTTATACACTCATACATCTCTATGGCTGCCATAGCTGCTACAGTTTGAGCTCATTATCACTTATCCGGTGGTGCTAAATCCAAGCATCATCAGTTTGGCGTCGTCTGTGGGAACGAGAAGACATCTCTTCCTTTGTACATCTTGAACTCACTGGGCACTCTGGTGGTGAACCAACGCTCCCCCTGAGAGGAGGTGTTTCACCATTGAAAGAGATCCACTAAGGTTCCCAAGATCACCAGTATTTTCTTCTCATAGCTCAATCACATGGCACTTGAGATGAAACCACCACCACTTCCCCCGCCGGATGAGGGGGGAAGACCCACTTCCAGTCAGCCGCCGCCTCAGTCTGAGATGGCTGATGTGGCGGCAACCCTAAAGTCTCTGGCAGCAAGCCAGCGGATGATGCAAGAGCAGTTCACAGCTCTAAGCCAGAACATACTAAGAGCACCAGGGGTTTCACCTGAGATGATTACTCCGGCAGCAGCTCCAGGGCAGTATGAGGCCAGGGGACCACCCCAGGCACCGCGCAAAGACCTGCCACCCCCTCAGCGGCGTAGGGATGTTGCTGACCCCCGGAGTTTACGCCTGGGGAGGCAAGAAAACCCTTGCCCTGAGGATAGGTATGGAGATCTGGAGGGAGAGGAAGCTCCTATAGAGTGCTGGGAACCTTACGAGGTCTCCAACAACACTGTGCGACCCCTCCAGGATAGAAGGGGAAAGTGAGGGAGACCAAACCCTGATGATCGCCCAAGAGGCTCCGCTTTTGATCGCTTGAGCAGGGGGTCGGCCTTTGAGAGGCTAGGCCCAGTAAATGACTTGTGCGAACAGTTGTCCAGGCCAAGAAGCGCCGCGAGATCCAGGGGGAGGCAGCAGACGACCGACCCCGAGGATGAGATGACGGCCAAAGGGAAGTGAACAGTCGACACAGGCCTGCTGCAGCGGAACCCTCCGTCCACCTCGGAGAGGCGACAGGGGATAACATCGGCCAGGCCGACCCTGTGAGGCCCTGGAATGACTCAATCCAGCGGTTAGAGGATAAGATTGGTGATATATTGAAGAGCCGAGACCCTCTTCAGAGGGGATACACCATAGGCTCACCCTTCATGGAAAAGATAGTCAACTTCACCACGCCGTCAAAGTTCAAGCCACCTGTGGTCACCCCAAGGTATGACGGGAGCACCAACCCCGTCCACCACGTGGAGATGTATCAGTCGGCGGCAGACATATACTCTATCTCAGATGAGATGAGGTGTCGTTCCTTCTCTGGTACCTTGACAGGGGCTGCACATGTCTGGTACACGTCTCTTCCAAAAAATTCCATTGGAAACTTTAAGCAGTTGGCAGACCTATTCATCCATAATTTATGCTTTGGGGTGAGGCCACAAAAGAAGACAACCCACCTGCTCTATGTCAAGCAGGGGAAGAGTGAGAGTCAGAGAGACTATATAGCCAGATTCAATAAGGAGAAGCTGGAGGTGGAAGACTATGAGGAGAGCATAGCTATGACATCCCTGATTGGAGGACTCCAAAAGGGGAAGCTGTTATGGAAGCTTGCCGAAGACCCTCCGAGGATGATGGCCGAACTATTGTCGACAGCAGGAAAGGTGATGAACGCCGAAGAGGCGATGGCTGTAAAATATGAAGACGGAAGAGGAGGTTCTAGTGGGAGTAAATACCCTAAGAAGAACAAAGAGGGGAAGAAGAGGTCCTCGGATGACAAGTTCGCGGGGTACACCCCTCTGACGGTCAGTTGTGAACAGATTCTCAATGAGATTAAGAGTGACCGATCCCTGAAGTGGCCTGAGAAGTTGAGGGCAGCCCCCAGCAAGAGGAATAAGAACCTGTGGTGTGAGTTTCACCAAGACCACGGACACGTAACGGACAAATGCTTTTCTCTAAAAGACGAGATTGAGAAGATGCTGAAAGAAGGGAAGCTCAGAAAGTACGTCGCTAAAGGGGCCTTCAAGAGGGGCCGAGGGGACGACCCCAGAAAGAAGCGAGGCGATGCATGCAGAGAAGACCCTCAAAAAAGAGGGGACGAACCTTCTGATGATGAGGACGACCCTGACCTCCCGCCGAGAGACGACCACGACCCTGTCAAGAGGCTTAATATGATCTCGCTCGGAGTGGGAATGATCTCCGGGGGTCTTGCAGGAGGAGGGTCTGAGGTCACCGACAGGAAGGCCCATGTGGCTGAGGCCAAGGTAGTGACGAAGACGGTACACGCGACTTCCCTGGAGGTCAAGTCAGAAAAAAAGAAAGAAGGTTGATATGGACACACTGATAGTGGGATTTTCAAGAATGGACTTCAAAGACCTCTTGGCCCCACACGATGACCCTCTCGTCATCACTACCAGGGTGCACGGATGCGAAGTGCCGAGGATCTTGGTAGATGGGGGTAGTTCTGCAGATGTGATGTTTTGGCCATGCTTCAAAGCCTTGGGTCTCAGCCATGCTAGACTCGTCCCCTACCATCATCCATTGATTGGGTTCAGTGGGGAAAAGGTTCACCCCCTTGGGGTATATGAGGTCGATGTGAGGATGGGGGACGAGTGGCCGAGATGGCTCACCAAGAAGGTCAGTTTCTTTGTGATGGATGAGCAGGTGTTTTCGGCCTACAACATCATACTGGGGCGTGTGTCCCTCAAGGGGTTTGAGGTCGTGCCCTCTACAGTCCATCAGATGATCGAATTTCCAACCCCTTACGGGGTGGGGGAAGTTCAGGGAGACCAGACGACAGTGAGAGAATGTTACTACAACTCCGCTGAAGAAAGGGAGGCACACAAGAGGGCTACAGCCACTTACAACATTGATACCCTAGACCCCAGGGATGAGACGAAGCTCAAAAAAGGAGAGGCCTCCGAGGAGGTAGAACCCATCATCCTCGATGAGGATGACCCGGGAAAAACCGTCCAAGTTGGAAAGTCTCTGAAGCCCAATATCAAGGAAGACCTCATCAAACTGTTAAGGAGAAGACAAAGCGTCTTCGCGTGGAGTCATGTAGATATGCCGGGGATCGACCCTGAAATCATGTGCCACAAGCTCAATGTGGTAGAGGGAGTGAAGCCGGTAAAGCAGAAAAGGAGGATTTACTCTAGAGAGAAGTACGAGGTCATCAGGGGTGAGGTCAAAAAATTAGAAGACGCTGAATTTATCAGAGAGGTCATCTACCCTAAATGGTTGTCCAATGCAGTCATTGTCCCAAAGGCCAACGGGAAGTGGCGAATGTGTGTGGACTTCACAGATCTCAACAAGCACTGCCCCAAAGACAGCTTCCCTCTCCTCCGCATTGACCAGATGGTAGACGCTACTGCAGGCCATGAGCTCATGAGTTTTATGGATGCCTACTCAGGGTACAACCAGATCTTCATGAACCCTGAAGACTCGGAGAGGACTGCCTTCATCACTAATAAGGGGACATACTACTATAGGGTCATGCCCTTTGGTCTAAAAAATGCGGGGGAAACGTACCAGCGCCTCGTAAACAAAATGTTCGAAGACCAAATTGGGAAGTCCATGGAGGTCTATGTGGATGACGTGCTGACCAAGAGTTTGAAGGCAGAGGATCATGTGGCAGACCTAGACAGGACCTTTAATACGATGGACAAATACCAGATGAAGCTTAACCCGGCCAAATGCGTCTTCGGGGTTGGGGCAGGGAAGTTCCTGGGGTTTATTGTCAATCAAAGAGGCATCGAGGCCAATCCTGAAAAGATAAAGGCCCTTATTGAGATGAAGACCCCAAAATCCATTAAAGACGTTCAGAGGCTTACAGGGAGAGTGGCTGCCCTGAACAGATTTGTGTCAAAGGCCACAGACAGGTGTTTACCATTCTTCAAGATCCTCAGGAAGGCCTTTGAATGGAGTGAAGAGTGTGATGAGGCTTTCAAGGAGCTAAAATCATACTTAGGGTCTCCCTTGCTGCTGTCCCGACCCGTGCTGGGTGAACAACTTTACGTGTACCTCGCCGTCTCAGAGTCGGCCATCAGCGCAGCCATTGTGAGAGACGAAGACGGAATACAGAAGCCTGTGTATTTTAATAGCAAGGCACTCCATGGGGCAGAGCAAAGATACCCGAGGATGGAGAAGTTGGCCTACGCCTTGATCCATGCCTCGAGGAAGATGAAGCCGTACTTCCAGTCCCATACAATGGTCATCCTCACTGACTCTCCTCTTAGGCAGGTCCTACACAAACCAGAAAAATCAGGTAGGTTGATGGCCTGGGCTATAGAGCTGGGGGAGTTTGACATTGTGTATCAACCTAGGACTGCCATTAAGGGGCAGGCATTGGCAGACTTCGTAGCTGAGTTCACTTGGGAATATGATGAGGTCGAAGGTGAGACCCTTGGGATGACGGATACAGAAGACAGACCCGCCGACACACCCGCAGATAGGGCCAAGACAGGCCCTGCTAGAAAGAAAGCGAATGAAAATGAGGAGGGAAAATGCATCTTTAGACAGGGGTCCCTCTCTGAGGGAAATTTTTCAGAGGGAAAGACTCGGTGGAGCCTTTTCATTGACGGGTCCTCCTGTGACAGTGGAAGTGGGGCTGGACTGATACTATCAGCACCCGATGGTACAAACGTCGAATACACCCTGAGGTTCAACTTCAAAGCCTCCAACAATGAGGCTGAATATGAGGCCTTAGTAGCAGCCCTCTCCTTGGCCAAGTCTCTTTGTGTCGGCCAGATTCTGGTCCATAGTGATTCAAGGCTAGTGGTGAATAAGATACTAGGGGCCTACGAGGCTAAGGACGAGAGAATGGCTAGATACCTAGAGAAGGTGAGGTCATTACTGAAAGGCTTCAGAGAAGTAAAATTAAAGAGGATACCTAGGCTAGACAACGGCCGTGCTGATGCCCTTGCGAGATTGGCCTCGACGACTAGGACAGACATCGGGAGGACGGTCCCAATGGAAATTTTGCTTCAGCCAACTATTGAGGACGCTGAGGGAACACTCGGTAATTGCCTAAATGTTTCTCAAAAAACTTCGTGGATGGACCCCCTGATCAGATACATTAAAGAGGGTGAGATGCCAGAAGCAAGGCAGGAAAGGAAGAAGCTGAGGTACAGGGCTGCAAAATTCACTGTCATCGGAGACACCTTGTACAAAAAGGGGTTTTTGCTCCCTTTACTTAGGTGTGTGCATCCTTCAGAAGTCCCTTCCATTTTGCAAGATGTGCACGAAGGATCGTTCTCAAGCCATATCGGGGGCAGATCCTTAGCGAAGAGGGTGATCACCCAAGGCTACTGGTGGCCGACCTTGGGGAAAGACGCCGCAGCATATGTAAAAAAGTGTGATAAATGCCAAAGATTTTCTACCATCCCTCATCAACCCCATCAGCCTCTTACCTCCATTACATCTTCGTGGCCGTTCGCAGTGGGGGATTGACCTGGTAGGGCCCTTACCAAGAGCAGTCAATAACTATCGGTTCCTCATTGTAGCGATTGACTACTTCTCAAAGTGGGTAGAGGCCGAAGCGATGGTCACAATTACAGAGCAGAAGACCTTCCAGTTCATCTGGAAAAATGTGATATGCAGATATGGTCTGCCCAACACCCTCATTTAAGATAACGGGACACAGTTCAAGAATGCCTCTCTGCAGAAGTACTGTGAGAGGGTAAATATCAAGCAATTTTTCTCCACCCCAGGCCGACATCAGGCCAATGGGCAAACCAAAGTAACAAACAGGACAATCCTAGATGGAATCAAGAAGAGGCTTGAGGAGGCAAAAAGAAAATGGGTCGAGGAGTTATATGCCATACTATGGGCATACATGACGACAGTGAGGACTTCTACCGAGGAGACCCCATTCATGTTAGCTTATGGGTCAGAAGCCGTCATCCCCACCGAAGTCGAGTTTCCTACTCATAGGGTCCAAATGTACGACCCCCGGGGAAACGCGGAAGAAAGGAGACTTGACTTGGACCTGGTTGAGGAAAGGAGGGAGGACGCTGAGATAAGGCAGGCTTCCTACCAGTAGAGGACCGCAAGGTTTTACAATCAGAGGGTGAAACAGAGGCCTATCGCAGTGGGGGACTTGGTCCTCAAGAAGACTTGGCAAAAGCCCAACAAGCTCCATCCTAATTGGCATGGGCCATATAGGGTCATCGATGAAGTTGTCCCAGGGACCTATAGAATAGAAAACCTAGAAGGGGAACCTTTTTCCAACCCCTGGAATGCAGATCATTTGAAGAAATACTATCAGTAGTGTTGTAAGGTCTTGATAGACCATAATTATAATGAGAGTTGCTCTAATAGAACACTTTGGAAAATTAATGAGAAATATCAGTGTTTCCCTCATCCTGTGGTTGTCAGTTCTAGCACGCATGGAAACAACTACAGAGAACCACCCTCGGCTATAATGAGGGCCAACGGAGGGGACGACCCCACCACTGTCCTCAAGAAAGACGAGGGTATACATTGTTAAAAACCATTAATTTGGTAAGTTGAACCCTCGGCTATAATGAGGTCCAGTGAAGGGGACGACCCCACCAATGTCCTCAAGAAAGACGAGGGTAGACTTTGTTAAAAATCATTAATTTGGTAAGTTGAACCCTCGGCTATAATGAGGGCCAGTGGAGGGGACGACCCCACCACTGTTCTCAAGAAAGACGAGGGTAGACTTTGTTAAAAACCATTAATTTGGTAAGTTGAACCCTCGGCTATAATGAGGGCCAGTGGAGGGGACAACCCCACCACTGTCCTCAAGAAAGACAAGGGTAGATTTTGTTAAAAACCATTAATTTGGTAAGTTGAACCCTCGGCTATAATGAGGGCCAGTGGAGGGGACGACCCCACCGCTGTCCTCAAGAAAGACGAGGGTAGACTTTGTTAAAAACCATTAATTTGGTAAGTTGAACCCTCGGCTATAATGAGGGTCAGTGGAGGGGACAACCCCACCACTGTCCTCAAGAAAGACGAGGGTAGACTTTGTTAAATACCATTAATTTGGTAAGTTGAACCCTCGGCTATAATGAGGGCCAGTGGAGGGGACAACCCCACCACTGTCCTCAAGAAAGACAAGGGTAGACTTTGTTAAAAACCATTAATTTGGTGAGTTGAACCCTCGGCTATAATGAGGGCCAGTGGAGGGGACAACCCCACCACTGTCCTCAAGAAAGAGGAGGGTAGACTTTATTAAAAACTATGTTTGGTTATTATGACCCTCGGCTATGATGAGGCCACGTGGGGGGACGACCCCACATTGGTCCTCAAAAAAGACGAGGGAGGGGTTAGTAGCATTAACGAAGACAGCAAACCATAAAAGAATTAAATATGGAAGACAGTAATTATGGAAGACAGTAGAGGAAGAGACGATGGTATTGATAAAAGAGAGAATATTCAAGTGTTTTACAATACAGAGCACAAAAATAGTAAATACATTATGAGGGTATAGGCTACAGACAGCCACCCTAAGGGATAACATCGGCGGGCAGAGCTTCGACATCTACCAAAGAAGTCTCTTCCACAATCACGACCGGCTGATCCTCAGATGTACCGACCCCCTCAGCCTGTACTTGAGATTCAACATAAGTCAGGGCCTTAGCAATTATTGGGTCGTCCAGACTGACTGCTTCAATAGAGGGACGGACTGAGGAGACGACGTCGCCAAATCGGAGGACGATCCATCGACAGGCCGTCCTGATCCCCCTCTCCAGGTAATTAAGGCCGAAACCCTGAAACTCATCAGAAGCTTTGTAAGCCTCAACAGCATCGGCCTCGGCTTTCGTAATGGATGCTTTAAGGTCAGCTTTGTACTTGGCCTCCATGTTGGTCAAGGCCTCGTCCTTTTCCTTGAGAAGCAAGTCCCTGGCCTTAATGTCCTCGTCGTGCTGCCTCGTCAGCTCGTCCAGGATCCTTGCATGCTCAGTCCTGGAACTTTCCAACTCGGCCCTTGTAGTGTCAAGCTCAGACTGAAGATCAGCCTCATGCTGAATAGCCCTTTCAGCCTCATGGAACTTCACCTGATTCTCGGCCATCCACTTGGTGGCTGAGGTGAGGGCACAAACAGACTGCACGAAAAAGGAACAGATATCAAGAGGGGCCGAGGGAACAGTTAGTGAAAGAATGAAATTAAAGAGGTGGGTCAAGACCAATACCTGTGCAAGGGAGTGCAGACCATAGTAGTACACTTTAGCAGGAGGCATCTTTGCTAAGAACTCATAGTCAGAGGCCGAAGGAGCAGAGAACATTGAGGCCTTGGCTGCCCTTAAGTTGGTGATCAGTGACGAAGGGTTGGCCCTCAAGTGTGCCAGGTTTTGAGACCAAAAGGCCCCCATGATGGACGAAGAGGCTGTCCCCTCAGAGGCTTCGACCCTGACCCTCGTCCGAGAATCAGGCCGAGGCTCAACAGGGAGCCTCAGGCTCCTTCCTTTTATTGCTGTCAGTGGTCGGCTCCACCACCATCGGCCCATCGGCCTTTGTCTTCCTCGGAGCCTGCTGAGGCTCCTTCCCCTTCTTCTTGGCCAGTCCAGATAACAAGATGGGAGCCGTCATTTCCCAAAGATAGTCTGGTGTACCTTCATGAGGATCTGATAAGAGGACGATACGTTAGAAAAGTGCAGATCTAAAGAGGAAACACTTGGACAAAAGCAAAGAATAGGAAATGTTGAGTATAACTCACATAGTTCAGTCAGAGGGCCGACCCTCAGACCAACTTCTTTAAGGAACCGATGGGTCATCAAGTCTTCAAATTTGGCAAGATCACCCTCTCGCCCTCATCCTCTCAGATAATCTATGATGTCCTTCTCCTCCAGACTAAGTCCAGGGTCTGACCTGGCCTTCATGGAGGGGTTAGACCACTTCCTGGGGACCCTCGGACTATCGGCAACGGGCTCCCACTCCCCGGAGATAAAGAAAAACCTCTTCTTCCAATCATGGTTTGAAGTTTGTGCCACATGGAGGAGTTTCTTCTCAGACCTCCTTGCCCCCAGGTGATAATATCCAGGCTGCTTGGACGAGGAGGTGATGTTGTAGCAGCCCAAAAATAGGTCAGCCGAGGGCTCGTCGGTGAAGGCATTCTTACACAAGGAAATATAGCCCAAGATCGTCCTCCAAGAGTTGGGGGGAAGTTGAGAGGGGGTAACGCCGAGGACAAACAGGATATCTGCAATGGCAGGGTGCAGAGGGAGCCTGACTCCAACCTTGAACATTTGTTCGTAGACTGCAACCTCTCCCTCTTGACAATCAAAAACCCTCTCAGTCTCAAAGGGAACCCTCATAGTTACCCCGGAGGGCACTCCATAAATATGCCTCCATATCAGGAGGTCTCGATCCCTAACAGAGGAGATAAAGGACGAGGCGTGGGAGGTATCAACCTCATCATCTGTATCATCGTCCTCGTCCTCAGCTCTCTCCCCCTCGTCACCTGCAGGAGGACCCTGGGGAAAAGCCACTTGGAAGGCATGGGGAGACAGGGTTGTCACAGGGACAGCCTCAGAGGGGGCCGTACCCTCGGCCTCTCAGCCTGGGCTAAGGTCAGATGTGTCCCTTCTACCAGAAGTTCCAGCACCACTTGGTGAAGAGACTCTCTCGTCCATCTCACTTGGGTTGGGTGTCTCGATAGGACGAGGTGACGACCCACAAGACTCAGAAGGTTCAGATGGTCTTATGGTGGCATGAGGAATGGGAAAGATGGGTCGTACCCAATTAGGGTCGGCCCCTCGTCTCATCTCTTCCTCTTACTCTATTCGTCTGATCTCGGTAAAGAGCTTCTCTCTCAAGGACGGGAACTCAGATACTAAGCTATAAAGCCTCCTAAGCATTAAAGGGAAGACTCTACACTTAGCTATTACACCAAACTCAGCTAACTTAGCTACAAACAAGTTAGAAATTGACCAGGTTTGACTTTTAGATTAAACAAAGGAACTCAATGGTTTTGCCAAGAACCAGTTACCAGAGAGGACGCCGAAAAAGGTTATGGCACAACCTAAAGAGAATGAAACCTCACAACCCTAAAAAACAAATAGAAATGAAGGTAGAAGAAAGAGCTGGGTGAAAGAGAGTACCTGATAAAGAGAGCAAAAAACGTTGCTAAGACTTGGAAGAATCGAAGGCTGCAAATGGCGATGGAAGCTGATAAGTTTCTAGAAAGATAATGCTTAGGCGCGAAGAAGAAGAAGAAGGGGATAGAGAGTTTGAAAATCTCTTAAATACTTTGGTAATGAGTGGACCCGTTTACCAAGAATGGTATAATTAGGGCACAAGGCCCCAAGTGCACTGCGCAGCCGTCATGACCTTGGAAACTGAAACAACAATGAGTATCTGCCCAGGTGTCACTCACCTAACTGATCACACATGCATCTCATTTAAAACACTATCCCTCAGCCATCTCAACAGGACCTATGGCTAAGGGCTCGGGGGTGATTGATATACCCATTTATATCCTCGGCTTGGATGAGGATTACCTCCAAAACGGACGACCAGGCGAGGGTCCGACCTTTCACCAATCTCTTAATGACCCTTCGATCAGGCTCCAGAGGACAGTACGAGGGGCCGACCCTCCACCAGGATCCAGACGACAGTACGAGGGGCCGACCCTCCACCCAGGCTCCAGACGACAGTACGAGGGGCCGACCCTCTACCAGGCCCCAGACGACAGTACGAGGGGCCGACAGTACGAGGACAGAATTGGGCCAGGCTCACTACCGAAAGAAACTTTTCCCTCGGCCTCGGCTCATAGGCCGAGGGTGATATCATGACAGTGCGTGGTTTGGGAGACGCCTAGAATAGTGCGTGTGAGGCTCATATGACACGTGGCAGACCGTTATAACAAAATTACACCCTCACGTGAGGGAATATTATGTCATCATTTGGCATCTACAGGTGTCAACAGGGGATTGGCTAGATCATCATTCACATGCACCATGCACATTTGGGGGGTACACTACACCCCCCCAAGACCAATATATATTTGTCACCTACAACCCTATAGGGGATCGATCCATGAACTGTAGCCCTAGCTAAAACTCTGCTTGTACACACAGTAGAGAGAGAGAGAGGGTTATGTGCATTGTATCCAAGGCCATTAGTGCCCATACTTAGTGGATCACACACTCACAGTGGATGTAGGCCAAATTAGCTGAACCACTATACATCATTGTCTTAGTTCCTCTTATACTCATCCCCTTCTACATACTTATACACTCATACATCTCTATGGCTGCCATAGCTGCTACAGTTTGAGCTCATTATCACTTATCCGGTGGTGCTAAATCCAAGCATCATCAGAAGCCATTCAGAAGGCCTTTCATCATTTGTCACTAAAATGTTCATTTTCTTTTGGTCTCCTTGATGATCAGTATGTTGTTATTAAGTTGAGTGGCGAGGACGATTTCTTGCGCTTATGGACCCGTGAACAATGGTATATCTTAAAGGCTCCTATGAAGGTGTTTAAATGGACCACAAACTTTTTCCTTAATAGAGACTTCTCCATTTTTCCTATTTGGGTTTCTTTACCCATCTTCTTGTTCACCTTTATGCTAAACCTACGTTGTTTGCAATTTGCCAACGATTTGGTAATCCCTTGATTATGGATGAATCCAATTCTTTGATGACTAGATCCAGTATGGACTGTGTTTGTGTGGAGATTGATGTTCTTAAACCTTTACCGGATAGAATGTGGATTGCAAGCGGTTTTAAGGGGTTCTGGCAAAAAGTTTTTTATGAAAACATTCCCTCTTTTTGTAGTAGATGTCTCAAAACAAAACATTCTGATGGTGACTGTAATTATCATGCTGATTTAGGTAATTATGTTGATCCAAAATCTCAAATGCTGTCCAAACCATTATCTCAACCGCCTACTAAAATTATCAAACCGTCTTCTTTTATTCCAAAACCGCAATTATTTATACCTAAACCGCCTTCTACCAACCTTAAAACCACTTCTTAAAAAACTCTTTCTTCTTATGATTCTATAACTGGTATTGGTACGGGTAATTCCAAACCCGTGAATAAACTTTGGTCAAAGAAATCGTCTGCTGTAGGCATTCATATTCACGATTCGGTTAATCTGGTATCCTCTAAGTTATCTATTCCTAAGATCAATCATAAACTGGATGGTGTTCAAGAAATCACTAATCGGGGGATGACATCTACTTCCAGAGACCGCTTCTGCTATATATGGTTCTAAAAAAGAGTTGATACTCCTCTTACAATTAACCATTGTTCCAAGAATTCTTTAGTTTCTGGTGATGAAGATGGTCCTAATCTACAAAATCAGTTTTCTATTTTATAATATAATTTCGATTTAGATGAATGTAATTATGAAACAAATGTGGTTCCTAATGTCTTGATCCCCAACCAAAAACTTGTTTTATCGCTCAAACTCTTTTGTCTCATCAGGAAAAAAATAATACTATCCAAAATATTCTTAAACCTTTGTGGAATACTTTTGAAGATGTGGATTTGGTGCAGGCCAATCAGGTGTCTTTAGACAGCTTGAAGGAATTTTCGTCCTCTATTGATAAAAAATTGAAGATGGTTCATCCTATTCAAGCTTATCATTCTTCTTCTTCTTTTTCTAATATTGTTCGTCCCAACAAATTTCTATCAGATCGTTCTCAGCCAACTACTAAAAGAAAGAAGAATAAACTCAGATTTATTCCTACCTTATCCATTAAGACAAGGTCTTCCCACTTTTCTAAAACTTCTTCCTCTATCAAATATTCATGTTGAATCTTTTATTATGGAATATTAAGGGGTTTGGTAATAATCCTTCTTTTCGTCGTCTTAAAATAATTATCAACAAATTTCAGATTAGTGTTATTGCTATGCAAGAACCGAAAATCAATTCTATCAATATTAATTCTCTTATTCAGAAGATTGGTTTTATTGGGGGTATTTCTAATCCTTATGGGAAGATTTGGATTCTTTGGAGATATTCTTGTGACATTAATCTTGTTCGGGATATGGATACAATTCTTTCTATTTCTCTTCATTTTTCGAATTTCCCTAAACCTTATACTTTTTCTTCTGTTTATGCTAAATGTAATAGAGAAGATAGAAAATCTCTTTGGGATGAAATTTTAAACCCTGCTTCTCTTGGTTTTGAATCTTAGGTTTAGGGGGTGACTTCAATATTGTCTCTAAACAAGAGGATAAATTAGGGGGAAATTTAGTTGATTGTCAAGCTATCCTAGATTTTAATTCTACCATGATTCATGTTGGCTTCAGTGAAATTCATTTTTTCGGCTCGAGTTATACTTGGTGTAATAATAGAGGTGGTTTTGATAACATTTGGAGAGGATTGATAGGGTGTTTGGTAATGATGGGTGGTTTAATAATTCGTTTCATCTTCTGTTGAACATCTTCATCGCACTAATTCGGACCATGATCCCCTTGTTCTTTCGTTGAAATTCCCTCATGACTTTTTCCCATAAGACTTTTCGTTTTCAAAATATGTGGGTTTCCCATACTTACTTTTTTGAGGTTGTTAGAAAATGATGGGATATTGATGTGGGAGGGAGACCTATGGAACTTTTCGCTTCCAAACTTAAAAATGTTAAATTGGCTCTTAAAGCATGGAATATAGATGTTTTTAGTAATATCTTTTCTCGGGTTAAAAAAGCTTAGAATGATTTACTGTTAAAGGAGGCCTCTTTTGATATTGATACAACTCGTGAGAATAGAGAAGCTTTACAACGTACTAGGGCAATTTTTAACATGGAATTGCAACTTGAGAAAGTTTTTCGGAGACAAAAAGCTAGAGTTAAATGGACTATGTTTAGATATTTTAACTCTAATTTTTTTCATTCTATGGTTAAAAAAAAGAACCATAAGCTCTACATTAAAAACATAAGCATGAGGATGGTTACGCGGTGTCGGATCCGAAGGGTATTGAGGATTGTGTTCTATCTCATTTTCAAAATATTCTTGTGGAAAAAATGAATTGTGTTGATGATTCTAGTATTTTTCAACATATTCCAAAATTAGTTGATTCTAGTGACAATCAATTACTCTCTAATGTTACATCCCTAGTTGAAATTGATATGGTTGTTTTTTCTCTTGACAAGGATAGTGTGGTGGGCCCAGATGGTTTTAATGGTTTTTTCTTCCAAAAGTGTTGGGATATTACTAATGATGATTTAGTTCTTGCTATTCAATCTTTCTTTCTTGGGCATGAGATTCCTAAAAGTTAGTCTTCTACTAATATTATTCTTATTCCAAAGGTGGATAATCCTTCTAATTGTTTGGGATTTAGACCTATTAGCCTTTGTAATATTTCTAACAAAATCATCTCTAAAATTTTATCCAACCGTTTTGGTATTATTCTTCCCAAGATAATATCTTCTTCGCAAGCTAGTTTCATTCAAGGGCATCTCATTACTGATAATATGCTTCGTACTCGGTAGTTAATTGGTAGCATTAACAAAAAGATCCATGGGTTTAATGTTGTCTTCAAGGTTGATATGGCTAAGGCTTATGACAAGATCTCTTGATTTTTTATAATTAAAGTGCTTCGTGATTTCGGGTTTTCAGAAACTTGCATTGACTTTGTTTGGAGGATGCTTTCTAATTGTTATCATTATATTTTTATTAATGGTAAATCTTGCGGATTTTTTAAATCTGAACGGGGAGTTCGTCAAGGTGACCCTCTTTCTCCTGCTTTATTTGTGACAGAAACAGAGGTGTTGAATAGTGGTGTTCATAATTTGATGGTATCGAGTTCCATTAGAAAATTTTCCACCCCTTCAGGTTCTTCGTTAGTGTCATCACTTTCATTTTCAGATGACATATTTGTTTTCCCAAATGTTAATGTTCGACATGTTAAAAAATTCCTTCACTTCTTCTCGGAATACCAGCTGCATTCGAGACAGCGTTGCAACGCAGACAAGAGTTACGTTATCACAGGTCCAACATGTTCGATCTCTCAGTGCAGATGGTTACAGTCGATGATGGATTTTTGTTGCAAGTCTTTACCTATTCAGTATCTAGGTGTTCATCTATACCAAGATCAGAAGAAAAATATAGTGTTTGCTTCGATCATAGATAAAGTAGTCGGCCGTATAAGTCAGTGGCAGTTTGACTTGTTATCCATGGTAGGTAGACTTATCCTTATTCAATATGTTCTCATAATGTTGGGATCCCATGTTTTCTTTGTCATTTCTCCAACAAATGGGTTTATTCAAGCTTTTAATCGTATTTGTGAAAAAACATTTTTTGGGGAGTTCGAAGGATATATTTAAACACCATTGGGTTTCTTGGGATATTATTTGCAGACTGAAAAATGAGGGTGGTTTGGGTATTCGTAGAATTTTTTATGTGAGTTTAACTTCATCCTGTAAACTTTGGTTTAGGTTTTTAAGAAATAATTATTTATAGGCCAAATTCATGTACTCAAAGTATAAAAAATTAGCCCATTTGAATTTTAGAGGTATTCCTTCATTCCCGAGTGTCCTATGGAAAATAATGCAAGAGGTTTATGAGATTCTTAATGATAATTTTTTGGAAGATTCCATCCATGGTTGGCATTCGGATAACTTTTCTTTCAAACACACTTGGGAGTTGGTGAGACCTAAACATGATGTTCAATTTTCTTTTACTATGATTTGGGATCCTAGACTTCCACCGAAAGTTTTTACATTTATGTGGCGTGTTCTTTATGATGCTATTCCACTTGATGAGAATTTACAATGGATTAATATTCCTTTTTTAGATGTCGGTGTTGTTATTTAGAATGTATGGAGAATTCCCAACATTTATTTGGTTCTAGTGAGAGGGATAATATTGTTTGGGTTCATTTTAAAAATCTTATGGGTCTTAATCTTCATGCTTCAAGATTTAGATCCCGACTTATGTTGTGGTGGTTGAACTCCAATGGGAAGAATATCCGGGCTATTTTGTGCAAATTGCTTCCTAATATCATTTGCTGGAAAATTTGGTGTGCAAGGAACAAAGCTACTTTTGAAGGAATTGATATGAATGATAAATGAGTTATTGTTGCAATCCATGAGGAGATTTGTATTTCTTTCAAATCTAGGCCTTATAAAGGGCCCTTGTCCAGATTTTTAAAATCTTTTATTTCGGATTTTCTTATTTCTTGTACTTGATGTAAGCCCCCAGAGAACGGCTATTTTACTCTATTTTATGCTATTTTGGGTTTAATCCTCTTCCAAAAAAAAGAGATTAGGTTTACATAGAGTGAGATCAGTAAGTTTTGGGATAATTGAGAAAATATCCGTAATTGATAAATGAATGAAATTCGAGAGGGGTGACGTTGTGATGAGTGAACCTATATTTATGACGAGTTTTCACGACATGAATATCTACTGAAAAGTAATAAAGGCGTAACTAGGTTCCTTAGAGTTGTGTGAATACTCCAATAAATACGATAGTGAGGTAAATCATAAAGTAATATGTACGGTGAGTATTCGAGAGAAATATACTATGTACGAGCATAGATAATTAGGTTGTGTTCATATCTAGCGATTTATAGTAATACATAGGTGGTGTGAATACCTAATGTATACTTGATAAAATAGGGATCGAGGTGACATTCTAAACCAATAAATGAAACTTAAATTAGGGTTGACTTCACACAATGAGCTAATATACAAAACTTAAATTGGGGTAGATGTGATATTACTAACCAACAATCCGAACCAATATATGAAACAAATTTATTGGGGTCGAGTTGATATTCCGAACCAATAATCCTTAATTAGTGATATGGAGGCATGAATGCAAAATATGTACTTATAGTATATATTAGTATGTGAAATATATACTTGAGAAATAATCTACTTATGTATGACTATAGAGAGTTGAATGAAATATATATCTGAAAGATAAATTAAGTAGTGAAACTTAATTGATTTATAACAAATATTAGTGGGTGAAATATATACTTGAGAAATAGTGTACTTATGTGTGACTGTAGATAGATATATGAGATGCATATATGAAGGGTAAATGAAGTAGTGAAACTCAATTTAATTGGTTTAAAAGTTAACAGGCGAAAAATGTTACCTGCATGATTAATAACAAACGAGAGATGATAATTCAGTTAGAGTTTTATATGGGCGGTACGGGAACTTAGATGTGTTAATAAGTTTAAATAAATACTTAGGTCTAGTTAACTTGGGTAGTATGGCTTGGTGGGCTAAGTAGTAACGTTAGGCGTGAAAATAAATGATAGGTGATAAATCTCAAGAGTTCCTGCAAACCTAACATGTGTAATCAATAACTTATTTATGAACTGTGATAAATGCTTGCAAAATATTTTCAAAATGTTTTGGGTTCTAACCCTTGCTATAAAATATTTTCAAAACCTTTTAGGTGTCCAGCCAAAGGGACGTCATACTTTATAATCTATTCCAAGGATACACCGTTGTAGCACAGGTGGATGCATGCAGGATTTGATTAGACGTTTCCTCTATACATGTCTTGTATAGGATTTCATTCAAGTACTTCAGTTATGGACATATTATCCTTGGATTTTAGTTATTCAATTTAGACATTTATTTGGTTTTATTTACTACCAGTTGGCTTTATCATTTGATTTTTATTTGAACTTGGAAGTTTGTAGACGATAGTTTATTCGACAAGATTTTGTTTATCTATATCTCGTGATGATTCAGACATTATTATGGTGTATGATTTATTTTGGTTTTTCGCATGTTATAGTTATCTGTGTAATGAAAAATACAATTTCACACCGATTTAATTAGACATAAGTGATGAGTAATTAAAAAAAATCGACAGTGTTGCTAAGAAGGATCCAAATGAGAAACCTATTTTAATTTAATAAAGGATTGATCACCTGGAATTTAATTAGAAGGGGTGTCACAGATTTTATTAGAGCATCAGGTTCAAGTGTCCTTAGGATATGTGAAGTTTTTCACGTTTCAACTTAGCGTACTTTGATATAGAGCCTTGTTATAGGATTGTTGTATTCCTTTACATATGCGACTTACATTCTCTTGTTATTAAGTATAGTTTATGTGATTTATATATTGTTTCGATTGTCGTGAAGGACGATGGAGCAAAGTTAGACCCACCAAGTGCAGACGACAAAGGCGAGGGTCTAAGAAGATTTTTATTTCAGAAGAATAATCCGCCAGAATTCGAGGAAAGTGGGAAGGGTGATTTACCAATGGAAAGAGAACATCCAAGTAGGACCACATGTGGGGGAGTGTAGTGACACTCAAGTGAAAATTTCAAGAAAAACTCTGTTCTCATAGGAGCAACGTAGGGTGATGGGAGTCTGTCACCATATCCATGGAAAAATTACCATGCATAATGAGGAATTTAGGGTGCGAATTATTACGAAACCTCTCACCAGTAGTTTAAATAGAGAGGCGAGATAGATTTAGTACTTTTTCCACAATGGCGGGACAGAGGACGGATGTGATGGAAGTTGATGAAATTTGAAAACTTTGTACTCGATAAGAGATACGAATAATTAAAAGGGGTTCGTAAGTTGATAATAGACCCGTGGGTAGAATATAAAAGTGTGGATAGGAGATCAAGCTAGGATGAATGGTTTCGTTATCGTCAAGGTCGTATATTTACAAATTTATAGCAATTCTCCCATGAAAAGGGAGCTAAGGGAATTAGAGAATCTAACCGAAGGGCAAGACTCGATTTTTATGCTAGTGAGGCACCAAGGGAGGAAATACCCAGTAGATGATCCAAATTAATGATCGGGATTAATAAAATTCCTACCAAGTGACGGTGGGTTCAGTCAGGGCCGTCAAAGGCAGCAACAAGTCCTATAGGACCAGCGGAGCCAAAGGAACAATGGGGGTAGCAATCAGGGTTAAGACTACTGGGTCCGCGAGAAGGTCAACCCTAACATGGACGGTGGGGCCAGAGAAAGGGGAAGGGCACAACGAGGTGTCTTATGTGTAAAGAGTAGAAACACATGTGTGGTTCTTATCCGCAGCGAGTGAGGGGACAGGACAAGGACACCTAGCAGGGGCAACAGTTATAAATTTTTTGGTTTGGTTAGGACGAGAATGTCTTATCCAAGAACTGTTTGAGCCGCTAGTGTTATGGGCAACTGAAACTATGAGTTTTATCCCGTACTGATTGGGGTCTATTTTGTGTGCCACGAGCGAGTCAGAATAGTTTGTTAGTACTAAATCCTCTTGACAAATGGGTTTGGTAGAGGCATCATAAATAAAACTATAGTTACAAATATTTACCGTTGAGTAGCGGGGATCTCTTTAGTTCCGCCTGTAGGGGAGAGGGTGTGGACACTGAGAGGGTATATATTTTTCAAGGTAATCCCATGATGAGAGTTGATTATCCTCTTATGATTTTATCTTGAGTACGGATTGGTTAGCGATGGTGGGCGATTACCGCAAGACTATCGTGTTCGTTGTTACAGGGCAGGATGTATATTCTTTTTGTGATCTCTCACTTGAAAGAGGGTCTAGCTCGCAGAGGTATTTTGTGAAGTAGACTTCAGAGAGTACAATTGTCTAGTTATATTAGATCCCGGTGCGTAAGGACTCTTACTGATGAGATTCAGTGTATGTCAGGTTACCGTCGAGCGGAGTGATTTAGCTCGTTATTAACTTAGCACTGAGGACATAGTGATATTATGAGTGTAGTAGTATATGACTCCTTTAGAGACGCGGGAGGAAATGATTAGACTTGTGAGTATAGGGACAGGGTTTGAGTGTCCCGCATATATGCACTACAAGAAAAAGTATCATTTATGTCAGTTTGAAAATTAGCGTTATGGAAGACAAATGTAAAATGACATAAATGATATACATTTATGTTAGCTTTGAAGGTAAATTTTTATTCCAATTTAAATATAACTAAGATAAAAACTAAATCATTTATCTCAAATTTATATAAAGATGACATAAATGTACCCATTTGTAATTTTAGTTATGTTAGACTTTAACTAAAAACTGAGATAAATGAGAAAGAGAAGCGGGGTCTTTTTTTTTTTGCAATCCCGCCCCCGTAGAATTGGCTCCATATCAAATTCTTTCTAAAAAAAAAGGGTCAACTCTCTCACACCTCTCTTGCACAATCCAGCAGCGTCCAGCGGCACATCTCTCTCGGTATCTTGCCTCATCTCTTCCACCTCTCTAGGCAGCGGCACCGATGTCGGCGAGTCACCATCGCCACGATAGGTACACGATTCGTCCTAGGTTTTTCAAAAGCTTCACGATTTGTTCAGTGATTCGATTTGTTAAAATTTTTCTAGCTTGAATCGATTTGTTCAATGAATCGATCTCCTAAAAAAACTAGTATAAACATAATTGATACTTAAGACTTATTCTCTCTCATTTTTCTCTTTTAATGTCTAAAATTGAGTTTATGGACATGTTTATTCTCTTTCATTTTTCTCTTTTAATGTCTAAAATTGAGTTTATGGACATGTTTTTTCTTGAAGAACTACTAGTCAAATTGATAAATTCTCTTTGCATTTATGTTTTTTTAACCTATTTTGGTTTTTCAGATATAAGTCAAAGCTCCTTATTACTGTTGATTTTTTTCCATTTAATTATGAATAAACTTATGTGTACCCTTGTTTGGTACCCTCATTGGTACCCTCTAATAAGACAAGGCACCAAGAGCTTGTACTTATTGTTGTGGGTCCCGTCAGGGCAATAAGTACAAGCTTTTGTTGCCCTGTCTTATTAGAGGGTACCAAATAAGGGTACCGAATGAGGGTACATGTAGTATTACTCTTTAATTATTAGTTAATACATAGTTAAATTTTCCTCATTTGATTCTCTTCTGGAAAGGGCGCAATGCATGTTTGTGATAATATATTATCAAATTATGTAGTATTCTTTATGAAAGTTCCTATTTTTTAGTGAAATTTTTATTCTTGAAGTGAAGAGGTTTGATTTCCTTAACTTTGGTATATCTTACATATGAAATAATATGCACCATATAGGAACAACAACTATTATATTTTTTCATTATCTCAGCTTATATAATAATATGCACGAATACATGTACCTCTATGATGATTGGAACTTTCCATATATGTATGTGTATGAAGCAAAGTATGATCAAACAAGTGCATGTTATCAAAATTATATGGATTCTTGAATATTCATATATACCCAATGATTATTGTGTTTTGTGATCCAGTGTTTTGTAATTAGACATTTGGATCGGTGATTTCATCTTTTTGAGCTTGTCTTAAATTTCATTGTGTTTCTCCCAGCGGTTTGTGTTGTCCCGATGGCAGTGGAGGCTAGGGTTTATCCGCCATCCACCACTTAAGACCCATTTTTCTCGCAGTCTCCATAGAAGCATACAAACATAAGAAATCAAAATACGTATGGTTCATTATCCAACTTTTCTTCATTTTCGATATTTGTGCATTTGCGCTAATAAGGGTTGAAGTTTTATAGTTAGTAGGATTTTGTGCAAATCAGGTTGTACGATTTGTTTATACCCACTTGAGCTTGCATTTACACTAGTAGTTTTCTTTCATTTTGTTGAAACTAGTAATGAATATAGCTCGATTTGTGTGATATTTTGTTTTTCTTCATCTACATTTACAATTTCATACAGAAAGAATATAAGTTGTGGAAATCATGTTCAAAATGCATATGAATGATTGCATTACGATTTATGATAATGAATTGATTGAAAGGAATGTGATATACATCTCAATAACTTTCTGAAATTTCAGAAATGCTGATGTGGTTTACATGTTTCATAAAATTACACAATATAAACATATACATTAATAATGTCGACTTCATGGGGTTGACGGTAATAGAAAAATCTAAGAAGGTTTAATATTTGAATGTTTTGTCTTGTGAGTAATTTAGATTTGAAATTTTGTGATTTATTATCTTCTTTAAAGTTTAATGTGTTTTCACTCTTTTTAAGAACGTTGATAATGTTATTGGGAGTGAGTTCATTCATTAGAAAATATATTGTTACACCTGTACATAAATAATTAATCTTACTCGTGGGTTTTGTGAGGCGCGTCGTTATTTTGACAATGGGACTATTATTTGTAAACATATGTTATTAATGAGATAGTTCTTTTGGTTTATATCATTTATAAATTAATCACTAATGTTGTCTTTTGTATAGATGCGTGAGTTGTTTCCAAAGACCAATAGTAATTCTGATGAGTCAATGTCACAGTGGACTTATTCATATAAATAACCCAATCTGAGATCATCCTATTGTTAACATATCCTTACCTCATCAAAGATAATTCATAAATGAGTCTCTATTGATATAAATGGTTGTTAGAGCTTGTAAGATCATGTTTTTTTCTCCATATTGAAGGTTATTTTTTGGAATAGATTTGTTCATGCGGATACTAAATAACATGTTTGCTCTGTTTAGATGATATGGTATGTCATAGGCGATCAATGTGACTATGTTTGTCATATAAGAATATAGTTTTCTTCATTATCGGATCCCTAACCAACTGATAAGTTTATATAAGATATTGAAGGAAGCTTTACTTTTGTTGTCTATGATATTGGAGATGGAAATGTGTTTGCGTCACTGGTATGTTTGTGTTAAGGTTGAGTTGATTGTAGAATCACATAATATGTCTATTTGAGTTTATCAAATGCACAAATAATCAAGATACTAAATGGGAGAAGATTGTCGGCTATTACTATGCATTATTGATGACATTCTCATTTCCCATCGACGAAGATGTGCATTACTGCTTTAATAATCATCTCCGTTGTGTTTATCATTCGTATCTAGATTTAGTTTTATTTATCGGTATATCTTTGTTGTGTTTGATGTGTGTGTGTGTGTGTGTGTGTGTGTGTGTGTGTTGTGTAACTATTTGCGATGTTAGAGTGGTGAGAGTCAACACATAACATATGATATCATGCCATGTGTAATGTAATTGTAGATGCGAGGATTGCAGTCATTGACATAACCCATATCATACCATGAGTTCACGAGCAATTCCTAGAATTCGGGAGAGTTGTGCCTCCTTCCATTGGCTAGTGTCACTACAAGAAAAATAATTGTTTTTAAGTTTACATTATGTCACAAATGGTTCAAGATGAGATAAATAACATCTACATAGTATCATTTCTCACATTTTGAGTATGAGTATGATCTTTTTTTGCCACGCTTTCATCAAACTGATCTTTGACACTCAGCGACCATCTTTACTAGGCCTTCATCATCTCTACCTCTTTATTGCTACACATGGTGAACTATCATTTTCTATATTGTTTTCTCTATTTCTATACACGCACACACGTGCACAATCGTGTTGAACATATACGTATGTATGTTTTGATTAGGGGTTTGGTTGTGGACAAGAATTTGTTCATTTGTCCATAAGAACTATTTATTGGATGGATTCATTGAATATGATACCGAGTGATAAAGATAAGTTGTATATCACTACGTGAATATAATATAATTTTCACTTTGTTTGACATGCATTATGTGTACGTTATTATTGTGATCTCCTAATACACATCTTTGAATTCTCTTTACATGTAGTGGGATTAACACGTTAAACATCGATGTGAAAAGGCCGAACACATCGTGGAGTTGTATTAAGGTAAATTACATCATATAACATCTCAGTCATTCCAAAGTAAATTAAAGGAACTCCTTTAAATTCCAGCATGTATTTGACTTGTTTCATTTCCTTAAGGATTATTTCCTTGAGCTACAACTGGGAAAATGTAATTCGATTTGGTTGTTTCCTTCTGTCACAAAGGATCAATCTTGAAATTTTGTATTGACGTGTTGATGCATACATAACAGATACAAGCTTATTTTCGTAAATATTTAAAAGATGAGAATGTCAGTCTGCAAAGCTACATCGGCTTGGTAATGGTTATTTTCAACTTGGTTAACTTCTTGAAAAACATTTTTAAAGACGTCCATGTTCCACATCCGAAGCGCATACTTAACAGATTTATGTTTCTGCACAAATTTATACATGGGAGGGACAACAGTAGTATAATTCAAAGTCAGCACCACCAACTCAGAGAATGTGTGATGTTTAATCCAACGATACTATTAATAGAGAGTGATCCGAGTGTAGTCTGACCAAATGGTCCATTTTGTAGTCTGGAAGAGATTGTTCCAAAATGTATTACTTAGAACCCTGTCAAGCCTTTCCAAAATTCTTTGTGAAGCCAATCTCCATAAAACCAGCTGAAGTCAACCTATATTTGAAATCATCTGCTGCCACTTGGTCAAATCTATTTCATTCCAGCTTGTCAGATTTCTCCATAACAATATTTTAGTCACGACCAGTGATGATTAGATCACACTCCTTATTATCCAAATTTTTAATTCCATGCCAAAGCTCCCTCCTAGTTTATCTATCACTGCTACCATAAACTGTTGCTCTAAAGTAAGACTATCTCTAACGACCAAGACGATAAAACTCGCTCGGGAATTTTATCAAACACTTGGTGTGCGAAAAACACCCAAGACCTTGTTCCGAAAATGAACTAGTGTGCAAACTCCCAATTAAATCAACCAAGCATCAATGAAGAGACAATAAGAACATACAAGCAACAAATAATCAAAGAAACAACAATTAACGTGGTTCACCCAAGCTTTGGGTTACATTCACAAATGGTAGGATATCTTCTTTTATAGATAAATGTCTTGGAACCAATGATTACACACACACCTCACTTATCTCTATCAAAAGTCAATCATTAACCAACCTCAAGAACTCACCTTGCTCAAAGTATCTCTCTATCTCTCTTTTCCTTTGACAACTCTCAAATATGCCCACTCTTTTTGTCCTTGTCCCAAAACCTAGAAATAACACTTGTATCTATAGATTTGAGCCAAAATGGAAAATTTGTAAATAAACCAAAACTGGAAAAATAGGAGAGCCAAAACCAACAAACTCCACCTTGGCAATCCTGACGATCCAACCAATCTCTAGAATGCTGAAATTTAACTCGCTTGAAGACCATCCCACCATTTACCAAGCTAATGCGATTCCCCTAGGCGATCCTCATGATCCAACCGAACTCGGAATACAAACATCAAATTTGCTCGAAGATCATCCCGACGTCTTAGAAGCCAATACGCTCCACCCGACGCTAAGCCACCTCAAACTTCAACCATGAAGTGAGATACCGCAAGTCTTCACTCTAAGATTCCAAACGACTCCACCCGCCGAGGAATCAAGTTCTAAACTAAGAAATCCCCATCTCATGCATCTGAATTCTTCCCATGTAACCATACGGTGAATCTCGCTCCTCATGTAACCTAGTGAGTACACCCCCACACAATACATATAGCATAGACCCTCTTTACACGAAATATTCAAACACATCAACACCATCCTCCACCTTGAGAAATAACCACGGATGAGAGGGAAAATTCCTCACCTCCTACACCCTCCAAATCTCACCCTTGAAAGATGTACCAAGTCTTTGTCACGAAAAACTCCCTTTTGCCAATGCTTGCAAATAATAACTCATCGGCCTTCCTTGAACTAGCTACACATACCTCGAATCCATCACGGTCCTACACCTCCTCGATTCCAATCGGCCAATGAATGTGTGCAACTAAATGGAGTCAACATCACCCGTTGGACCCAGAGATGAACTTCGATCCATCCCCTCCACTAGTAGGTATTCTCCCATCACTACCATCTACTCTCGAAAAGCTAGCACCCAATGTCTCCATTTTGTTCACAAACGAGACATGCCTCGAACATTCGATCACTTGTGCACACCGCTTCCCCGTCTTCCTCGAAGTCTGGTTTAGACGATACAACCCCTCTCTCTCCTCTCCCCTCGTTAGGACCATACAACCGCGTGTGACTTTCAAGACTCCACCCGCCACCGACACCCGAAAACCCTTGGAATCCAAACGGCTAATGGATATCAAATTCGTTATCAACTTTGGGACATAGGCCACACCACCCAAAGTGCGCTCCACCCCATCGAACATCTTGAGTTTCACCACCCCCACCCCCTCAACGACAACCTTCTCTCCGTTAGCCAAAGACATGGAACCTTTTTCCATTTTTTGTGAAAGTCTCAAAATATTCCCTCTTGGAGCAAGCATGATTCGACGATCTCGAATCTAATATCCAATCATCTTGGGAAAGAGAGTTAACCTTTGAGATTGTGAGTAGTTCTCCAAGTTCATCTTCATAATTCGCACTCGCTACCGTTGCCCTCTCGGAATCAACCTTTCCCTTAACCTTGCCGTTCCACAAAGGACATTCTCGGATCATATGACCCCATTCACGGTACTTGTAGCATTTTGGCCCTTACCACCAACACCCCTCGATCTAGACCTACTACCGTCATTAAATCCTCGGTTGGAGTTCCTCCCGCCATTTTGCCCACCTCTGTCTCTCGCCTTAAGGCCTTCATTATAGGAATACCCGTCACCTCCACCTTCCTTTTTTCTCATCGTGACATGAGATTGAATATCTTGCACAACCTCTTTGCACCGGAGCGTAGACTTCCCAAACATGAGCGTGGTCACAAAATGCTCGTATGAATCAGGTAATGATGCAAGCAATAACAACGCTCGATCCTCCTCAATGAATTGAACGTCTATCCGGTTCAAGTAATTTATCAAGACATTAAAAATGTTGATATGCTTCATCATATCCTCACCCTCCTTCATCTCAAGATTGAAGAGTTTCTTCTTGAGGAACAATTTATTTAACAACGACTTTCCCAAATAAATCTCTTCAAGCTTATCCCACATGCCTTTAGCCGTGCTCTCCACTATCACGTTATTCAACACATCATCCTTGATAAGCATCTCAATACACGAAGCCTCTCTTTGATCAATGTCAATCCACTCGGCATCGGTCATGCCTACCGGTCGTCCCTCTACCTCCAATAATGCTAATTGCAATCTCTGTTGGACAAGAACGCCTCGCATTCGTCTTTGCCATAACCTAAAATTGATCTTCTCATCAAAAGCCTTTATATCTGTCTTCATTGAGCCACTCGATCCATAACTCGGATTCCATCTCTTAGAGCCTCCGCTCGTAGAGGTTTATTCTCGAGTACTCTCCACATTTTCCATCATTTGGAACAAAAACAAATGCTATGCCAAAATTGCCAAAATTGATTCAACCTCGAACCAAAATATCGGGCAAACAATTTAACCAAAGCTCTGATACCACTTGTTGTGCTAAAGCAAGACTATCTCTAGCGACCAAGACGATAAAACTCGCTCGGTAATTTTATCAAACACTTGGTGTGCGGAAAACACCCAAGACCTTGTTCCGAAAATGAACTAGTGTGCAAACTCCCAATCAAATCAACCAAGCATCAATGAAGAGACAATAAGAACATACAAGAAACAAATAATCAAAGCAACAACAATTAACGTGGTTCACCCAAGCTTTGGGCTACATCCACAAATGGTAGGATATCTTCTTTTATAGATAAATGGCTAGGAACCAATGGTTACACACACACCTCACTTATCTCTCTCAAAAGTCAATCACTAACCAACCTCAAGAACTCACCTTGCTCAAAGTATCTCTCTATCTCTCTTTGCCTTTGATAACTCTCAAATATGCCCACTCTTATTGTCCTCATCCCAAAACCTAGAAATAACACTTGTATTTATAGATTTGAGCCCAAATGGAAAATTTGTAAATAAACCAAATTTGATAACTCTCAAATATGCCCACTCTTTTTGTCCTCATCCCAAAATCTAGAAATAACACGTGTATTTATAGATTTGAGCCAAAATGAAAAATTTGTAAATAAACCAAAACTGAAAAAATAGGAGAGCTAAAACCAACATAAACTGCCATTATGTGAATTGGACAAGAAAGATGGGCCTACATAAATGCCTCTTAATTTTGTTGGATGTGAGTTGTTATGGGCCTTGTTATCTTGGCGCCAATGTGATATCATGTTTTTCCTAATTGGAAGAGTTGTACTTTATTGACACCAATGCCAAAGGGTAAGTTTTAGCTGAACTAAAAATGTTACGTCGCTTGGCCATCTTAACAATATCCATTATTTACATAGAATATTCCAGTCTAATAAGGTCATGGATCTTCTGTCTAACCTTGAACAGGCGAAGAGGCTAAATGTTTATGTTAGGGGAAAAGGTATCTTTGTCATTTATAAAACATTTGGAGTGTTTAAATAAAAGTAGGAGTGCCGATAGTCGTTCCTAATTTACAAATACTAGCATCTTCTTCTAGAATAAAAATTATACATTCTTCCTTTATATTCTACCGTGCATACCTTATCCCTGCAGAAAATCAAGGTTCAGTGGTTTGTCTTATTTGACATTCTGATCTTCATTTTGCACATAGTTGCAAAATTAACTCACACCTTTCAGAGATTTTCTCCTTTTATTTCTTAGATTTAATGGTAGTTTTTATAATTGGAATGAAATTGCAAAGGACCGAGTCTTATTGCAGTGTTCTTAAGCAGTATAAGAGGAACATATTATGTACTTACATAGAAACATCTTTGGACACAATCAAATCTCTATTTGTGTTGGATACTTGAAAATATGTCAGTCAGAATTGTCGTGTAAAATAAAACATGTTAAACTAAATTCCTCTCTAACAAATTAATATGCAATATGTACACTACTCAACTGCCTAGACTTGCATTGTGTGTTCAACCCTCTGAGAACTGTCTAACTCGAAGGCTTCAAAATGTCAGCACAATATGGCATATGCAGACATGCAGTTTTATGGACACTGAACTTATCCGAACAAAGATAGTCCATCATGAAGAAGAGTCTTGGCAGGTTATATGAAAATTTACACACAAGTTAATTTACCAATATCTGACCTCATCTCATTATCTCTTCCTCCTGAGATCCTTAACATGGTTATGTAACATCTTTAAGAGATCAGGCAAGTTATGTGCAACTTCACTACCTCTACGACACAAACATATCTTCTCTATAAGCTCGGAATCAATGAAATATCCCTCTTTATTTTTGAAAGAAAAGGAACATAATTGTGTGAAATATATCAATTGAGTTAAAAAAGAGAAACATACAACTTAAGCTAATTTCTTTTACAAAACCTTAGTAACTCCCAAAGAATTTTTGTATAGATCCATGATTATCAATCAGTACTTCATTCAAATGAGGATAGCGGGCGAGGTTTCTAAGAGTTGAGAGCGCATGTTTCAGAACATCCTGATCAGGTATGCTTCATTTTCTTTAAAAAAATATGAATGTCTAGTTCCATTTTCTTTGGATTGATTTTAGGATTTGTTAACTGACATTGCATTATAGTCCTAGAGACAGGACTAGAATATCATATATTGAGATCAATGTTTGAATCAATTACCTGGTTAAGAATTTTATTAAAGTAAATTTCTAGTAATTCCATTTGCTATATGCCTTAGTGTCTTAAGAGATGATATGCATACTGTTTCTATCTCCCTCTCCATTAGACTTTATAACCCTCAAGTTCTCCTTGTAATCAGTTGCCAATTTTTTTAGGTGTCTCAAATGTAATTACAACAATTACAGTAAGAAGTATCTTTACTTAAGTGTCGCTGCAGAAGCAATAATATCCAATTTGTCATAGAGAAAAGGCTGCTGAACATTCTCATAAGTGTTGTGATCAGGTGCTTCTGAAACTGATCCAGTCAGTCAACCAAAGCATACCTGATCGCATAAATGCCTCTTCCAATTGGGCCTTGTTATTTTTTATTTGCGAGTCAATTGAAAAATTACCTAATTTGTCAAACCTTGAAAATTTAGAAATATTAAATGTTTCATGTTGTGTGAAATTAACAGAGATCCCAAGACTTGAGAAGAAGAAGTTATTAGAATAGTTGAACATTGAAGGGTGCAAGTCAATTGCAAATTTACCTGATTTGTCAAACCTCAAAAATTTAAGAACATTAGATGTTTCTAGTTGTGTGAAACTGATTGAGATCCTGGGACTTAAGGAGTTGAATTCCTTAGAACAATTGGACATTCAAGGATGAAACTCAATTGAAGAATTACCCGAATTTTTAGGCTTTACAGCTTTAAAAGAAGCAAGTCTTTACATATTTATAGCAACCCTGCTATATATATATGGGCTATATAGCAGCCCTGCTATATATATATATGGGTTATGTATATATGGGCTATTTTTAGGTTAAATGTCCCTTTTTTGAATACAAGTGCTATAGAATCACCATTTATAAATTTCAAATATGTCTTTATTATGTGTTTCCATTCAATGTCCCTTTTTTTGGAATACTCGATGTAGTCTCGATAGTCCACAAGCTGGATGCATTTCTTATATGAACTTGACTGCCGTTGATTCAACCAATTCATTATGTTCTTCGGTGAATATGTCTCCATGAGAGGAATCAACATCCCAAATTTTAGGCATTAACAATCCACAATTGATTCTAAACCCAAGTTATGTTATGTTTTAGGCATTAAAAGATATCGTTAGTTAATATGTTCTTATTTCATCATGACACAATATATTAGTATTTAGGTACTCATTCCTTCTATTGATGTTATGTAACTTGATGCTATGTAGTTCTTTTTCAGGGGTCTAATTGAGGATGTTTGAAGATGATATGTTCAACTCCAATATTTGCCCATTTCTTTCGATAAGGTCCTTACCATATCTTCCAATTCTGATTCCGTTTTTAATGTTGTAAATGTAGCTATGAAGAAAGGGTGAGACGGGCTGAAGATAAGAGTGCAAAGCATCAATGTGGAAATTTAGAAAAATAAGTCACGGGATCCGGGATTCAATGCTTAGCTGATCCCGCAATCACATCAATAAACATACGACACAAAAGTTAAGTTCCAATTAGTAAGGTTTTGATTATACTGAAGTGGTTACATTACATTTCATTTCATAAATCCGTACTCTATTTTGAAAGTAGATTATTGTACAAAGTATTTATATATCTACTTATGTTCATTTGTATTATAATGGTATAATTTTTATGAGCAGGTTAGTTTGATTCAATATTATGGTTTCTCTTATATATACAATTTTGTTATAAATTTATGGAGAGAGATGATATGGAGAGAAATGACATGGAGAGAAAGCAATGATACGAGGTTAAAGAGGAAATAATAGGAAATTGAAATGATACGGGGAGGAACATATTTTTAATTTTTTTCAAAAAACATTATATATGAATTATGAGAACACAACGATTTTTATTTGATTTTGATTGATAAATTGCGTCTCTTGGAATATTGTTGTTGGGTTATTTTTTATTTCTTAAACAGGGTGGTTAGTCCTATAAATAGAGGAAACTTTGCCCAAGTTTTTAAAATTGTTTACAATTATTTATGTTATTTAATAAATATTTTCAACTTAAGTATTGGTGTTATTCTCATGAATTGGCTTCAATTGATGACTTTGTTTATACGATGTTTATGACGGATTATTAGTATTATTGTTGAAGTATTTTTTTTCTTTCTTAAATAGGGTGGGTAGTTTATAAACAAAGAAAACTCTCCAAATTTTTTCAATTGTGTAACAGTATATGTATTATATATAAAACTTTATAACTTAAATTATATATGATTTAACACTTTGTTTTGTTGGCGGAACGATATTTTTTATGTTTTACAATTGCATACTTTGAAAATTTTTGTCGCTTTGCGATTACGCGCTTTCGAAATATTCTCTATGCCTTCAGGCACAGGCATTCCGCTAGTGTGTGTGTGTGTGTATTCTCTGTTAATTAAACAATACATGTTCAAGGTTAAACTTTTAATTACACAGTTTATGGATCATGATTTCATCAACACCATCATGTATACTCTCAATTACCCTCTTTTACTTTTAAATACATAGTTTATGTATTCATCTTCTAATGCTTACTTATATGTTTGTTTTTTTTCTCAGGTAAGGATTCTGCAGTTTGTGTATTCCATTTTTACCCATTTTTTTTATTTGTTCGATTTTTTCCAACTCAAGATCAACTCGATAACAAATGGGGCAGAATGGACCAGATTACAAATAGGGCAGAACGGACCAGATAACAAGCGTGACAGAACAAACCAACAACCCAATGACTGAAATTAGACTAGTAGCAACAAACCAATCACTACCAAGTGAAACCAAATGGACTAAGAATTGCCGAGTGAAAATTGACCTAGCACTGGCAAGTGGAAAGGAACCAAGCACTACCAAGTGTTGATTTAAAGATGTCCGCAACTACCTTCTATAGGAGAATTCTTAAAAGGTTGCCATGTATTTAAATTTTACATTTTGGTTGATTGGTTGTTACCCCTTAGGTGGATAGTCCAATAAACAAAGGAGACTTTGTCCATTTTTTTAAATTGCCACTTTGTTTATTTGAGGCACAATGTAATTTTCTTTGATGAATATTGTATATTTTAAGTTATATGTGAATTTGTTCGATGAAATCTAGACTATTTGAATGTTGTTCGACTATTTATTATCTATTTACAAGGGTTGATTTAACCTCAAATAATAGTTGTCTATTGATGGAATAATGATTTTTTATTTAATTTTTATATCAACATTTATTTCAGTTTTGATAAAACTCTCGTAAAAATTACTAAAATTGACATAAATGTGATGTTATTTATGTCATTTTTCGTGAAAATGTGATTAAAAACATGGTAAATATCGTAATTTTTATGTGTGTTCTTAAAAATTGAGATAAATGTGATCTTATTTATGTCAGTTTTACGAACATTTATGTCAGGTCTATATATGTCAGTTTTGAAAAATTCTAAAACTGACATAAATGGCCATTTATGTCGGTTTTTGACTGACATAAATGATCATTTTTCTTGTAGTGATGCTTCGGGTTCTTCAAAAATCGAGGACCGATAATTCTGATGATTAGTGCATTGGGAAAAGCTCTTTTGGGCTTTGTTGTGAGATGTTATACACATAATCTTTAATAAACGATGGGAGTGAAGAAACGTCATTGGATGCTATGACATCGGATTAAATGATAATTATTGAACGTGTGGAGAAAACAAGTTGAGCTAAGAGCAATTACGAAATAGGGCCAGTGGAGCTGGGAAGTGCTGCTAAAGAAACACTAGGAAGAACTTTTGCACCACAAGTTGATGGGTGGGGCAATATCGGGAAGAATTAAATAATAATTGGTGGGGTGATCGAAAAACCCGGATGATATAACCACGCCGAGAATGCGGGGGACTAACTTGAGATAAGTATGTTACGTATGCCATGTTATGAGGTTTGTGAAAATATTCATTGGTTATAGGGTGTATGGGCGCCCTGGATGGAGAAGATTCTCATTTAGTCAGATGCCTAGAAGGTTTAGGGACAAATGCAAGAACAATGATTTTAGGTATATTCCAAAAAAGGGGAGTAAGATGTCCCTCGTAATGTGAAACGTTGAGCATGGGTATCGGTGGTGAATGATACATAGTGGTTTTCTCTCTAAGTTACACCATTTAAGGATGGAAAATGGTTGATCCTAGGTTATCAACTAGGCTTTTGTGATTTTGATGTTCCCAGTGATGGGATTGATGAGCATGAGTGGGCAAATTTGTATTTGGGACATACAAAATTGAGGAGAGGTCAGGGTTTCCATCGGTTTTACGGAATGGATTGACCAGAGAGAAAAATATGTTGGTTTGGAGTGGTATATACTATCAAGAAGTATATCCAACTTTTCGCTTGAAGAAAATAAGTTAAACGAAACTAGGTGTTGTAAAAAGTTATTGCGAATAAGGATATGACCTTTCAGGCCCACCTCTGATCGGAAGTGTCAGGAGGCGATGGGGACAGAGTTGCATATCCTTCTAGATGTGTAACCCATAAGTCAATGATAGACGAAAGTAACTAGGTTGTTGGAAAAATTGAAAAATGCGTAATTCTAGATTTTTGGATGATTGGGAGTATTAATTACCACCAGTAGAGTTACCTGTGATACCACGTGACAGTTTATTATCTACGTGACATGTTTTGAGACTTTCTAGGGAGGTTTTTCTATCCACCCTTTAGTTGATAAGAGGTGGGGAGTAACGAGCTTCTAGGACCCAAAGTGATTTATGTTCCATCGGTAGGAATTGAGTAAACCTCGTCTTTTCCAGATAGCTCAAAAAGGTAACGAGAGTTACGTCATCGTGAGTTAGTGGTTTGAAGTCTGACATGAGTAGTCAGGGATTGTTGCGAGTATTTACCCTAAGGAGAGTCGTGGGTTTGGCAACAAAAAATTGGCACCCAGAAAGGTGGGGCCTTTTCTAACATAGAGATAGTAGAGACGATGAAGCATAGGCTCATCTTTTGAGGCACTAGATGGTCGGAGACCATTAAGTTGGAGATTAATGACTAAGTGTTGGTTAGGGCGTCTCCCATGAAAGGGGTCATGAGGTTCGGCATGATAGGTAAGCTAGCTTCGAAATTTATGGGGCCTTTCCCTATCATTGAGAGAGTGGGACCGATAGATTATAGACTGGTTTACTAAAGCATCTACAATGAATACACGACGTTTTTCATGTGGCATCGCCGAAGAAATATCGAAGGAGGGTGAGAGCTTATGGCATGTTTAACTTGAGGAGACTGATTTTCATCCATATGTCTTGTATGAGGAGAGACCTGTGGCTATTCTAGATCATACTGAGCGTAAAATGCGGTCCGAGGTGTTACCACTAGTCAGAGTTTAGTGGGGACACCACAATGTTTACATGGGAGCAGTAGGATGACATACGAGAGCAGTATCTAGAGTTATTCATCGCAATTATGTCCTAATTTAGAGGATGGAATTCCTTTGCATGGGGGAAGTATATAATACCCCGTATTTCTGCATATTTGAAATTTAATTATTTAAGTATGTAATTAATTAGTTTACGATTAAACTACACGAGTGACATAATTTAATGAAATTAAATAAATGATGTGATGATTATTAAATATTAATTGAGAGTGAGATAACGATTAATAGCATGAAATAAATTAACTAAGTGAATAGTAAATGAGTTACCGTATTTATAACGTATCAGAGTGTGTGATAGTGACATAGTTGATTTTTATCTCACTGGGAGTCGCGTGTAAACTAATTGGAGTTAGAGATGATAAAAATATTCTGAATGACTCGGATGATAAATGATTCCGAAAGGATCGAAATAATCGGAATAATATACCCGGGGGCATAGGTTGGGTACCAAGTCAGTTTTAGGTAAAATCGGCACCTATTGAGGGTATTTTGGTCATTTGGAAAAATGGGTTTAAGATACCAACAAATTTGTAACTGTTATATCAAATATTAAGAGGTGATGCTAGGCTTAGAAGTCTAAAAACCTAAGAGAGGCCATAGGACATCAAAGAGAGAGCTTTCTTGGAGATTTGAGAGGCATCTTGAAGAACTCTTTGTGGATCTTGCACTTTCATCATCTTAGGAGTGTGGATTCAAAAGGAAGGAACTCTAACACATCTGGACATCACGATGAAAGATGATAATGATATATGGATAGAAAACATTTTTGAAAAATGTTTCCAAACAGATGAGGCAATACGACCTGAAATAAGTAAGTGATCATAGGATTCAGAAGAAGCGTTACAACACTTACTCCTTGACACCATTTGTATTCCCCTATCCTGGATACATTCATCTGAGGGGATGATTTTATGATAGCATTTGCATAAGAAAATTAAAATTCTTTGAGGATATATTGAATTCCACATAGCCTTGCATATAAAAGACGTGGGATTAGCCTTTCTGATCAGATGCCAAGCTGAATTTGTAGAAAAATTTCCATGTTTTGTAAGAGTCCAAACTTTAATATCCTCAACTTCAGTAGTCGCAGCTTCAGCAATATGTTGAATAGAAAAAAATCTTTTGTAGGTTTGGGATCCACTAATGCGAGGTCTTTTTGAATATTTATTAAGAAAGAAAGCAGACCCTAGGCTGGGCAAAGAAGAGATATTCCACCAAATCTTGAAGCTAAAAGATTCAATCAGGTCTGGAAGAAATAAAAAAAAAAGAAACATTAGAAGTCAAGTGTTTATTTATGGTTTTACTTGAGGTTTTAATACCCATGTTCATAATAGGGTTGATGTTATTGATTTGAATGATGAAACTTGATTTAAATACATGTTACGGGTAGGAATGCATGTGTATGGGAAGGAATGCATGTATAATTAAATACATGGTATGGGTGGGAATGCATGTAAAGTAATATGTACGGTGAGTATTCGAGGGAAATTTAATACGTGCGAGCATGGATAATTAGGTTGTGTGCATACCTACTGATTTATAGTAATACATGCCTGGTGATTACCTAAAGTATACTTGATTAAATTGGGGTCGAGGTGACATTCCGAACCAATATATGAAACTTAAATTGGGATTGATGTGACACTCCAAACCAATATATGAAACTTAAATTGGGGTCTAGGTGACATTTTGAACCAATATATGAAACTTAAATTTGGGGTCGAGGTGACATTCCGAACCAAGATATGAACGTAAATTGGGGTCGAGATGACACTCTGAATCAATATATGAAAGAGTTGTTTTGGGGTCGAGGTTCTCTTCTGAACTAATAGTCCTTAATTAGTGATACGGATGCATGAATGCAAAGTATGTACTTATAGTATATATTAGTGTGTGAAATATATACTAGAGAAATAATCTACTTATGTATGACAGTAGATAGTTGAATAAAATATATATATCTGAAAGATAAATTAAGTAGTGAAACTTAATTGACTTATAATATATATTAGTGGGTGAAATATATACTTGAGAAATAATATACTTATGTGTGATAATAGGCAATTAAATGAGGTGTATTTCTGAAAGGTAAATGAAGTAGTGAAAATTTAATTGGTTTAAAAGTTAACACGCGAGAAATGTTACCTACGTGATTAATAACATACGAGAGATGTTAATTCAGTTAGAGTTTTATATGGGCAGTACGGTAACTTAGATGTGTTTATCATTTCAGATAATTACTTAAGTCTAGTTACCTCGGGTAGTATGGCTAGGTGGGCTAAGTATTAATGTTAGGCGTGAACAATAGATTAGAGGTGAGAAATCTTAAGAAAGTGTATGCAAACTTAACATGTCTAATCAATAACTCATTTATGAACTGTGATAAATTCTTGCTAAATGTTTTGGGTTCTAACCCTTGCTATAAAATATTTTCAAAACATTTTAGGTGTCTAGCCACACGGATGCCAGACTTGATCTTCTATTCCAGGGATATGTAGCTGCAGCACAGGTGGAGGCATGTAGGATTTGATTAGACGCTTCCCCTAATCATATCTAGTATAGGATTTAATTCCAGTGCTTCACTTATGGTATTGTCCTTGGATTTTAGTTATCATTTAATTTATATTTGGACTTGGAAGTTTGTAGCCGATAATTTATTCGATAACATTTTATATTTCTATCGTGATGTTTCAAACTTTATTATAATGTATGGTTATTTTTTCGAATGTTATAGTTATCTATGTAATGAAAGATAAAATTTAACACCGGTTTAATTTGACTTAGGGGATTAGTATTTATGGCTGAATGGATACTTTACTGATTTCCCCCATGAGGCCTTCAAAAGATATCATTACACACATGCTGATTACTAGACTGACTTTTTCCTGACATGGTTCATCATCCGAGCTATAAAATTGGTCCCCTCCATCTAGTGGCAACGATGTCTTCTTTTCAATAGAAATTGATGCATTCCATGACCTTACCGACTTCCTCATATAAATCTTCCCACTCAACAGGGAGGTGCAGGAGTGAATGGACTAACTGCCCATCCAGCTTCAAATCATGTCTGCCATGATTTTTACCATGTCATCTAAGTCGAATTTATTAATGGGTAACACCCATTCGTCTAATAATTCCTGAGCCCATTTTTGAGCTTCCATGAACAAGCCACTAAATTTCTGGCAGTCATTGGTCATCTTGGTGGGCAATTTCAGCCCAAACTCTAAGAGTTGGTTCAAAAAGGTTGGTAACTCCATATCTCTTCCTTCAAATCAAGTACGAACGACAGTACAAGCCCCTATGAGGAGTGATAGATATCGATCGACAAAACAAGTAGGGTGTAGTAGAAAATATGGGCAAACTTTCAATGGTTTAGGTGAGATTACAGGTATGATGGGTGTTTACTACAATTTCGGTAGATGGATTGAATTTAGGGTCATTCTCTAAAAAAATTGATTTTGTGTGGGTTAGGAGTGGGCTATGAGTGGTGTTGGGCTTAGGATCTTTTGGTGAGGCGATGACATACCAATTAATCAAGACTTGAATCACGTTTCTTTGATGGAAGCATTGATCGGAAGTGTGGTCGATTGACTCGTGAAAATAATAATGGGTGTCGGTCTTGAAGTTCTTTGGAAGTGGGTTTGGTAGTGGATGGGGGTCCAAGGGTTTTATGAGGTTTCGACTTAACAAGGCTTGGTTGACTTTGGATAAGGTGGCGTGGATCTCAATGTATTCCTTTCTGATCGGATTAGGGCGACTTTCTAGTGCCCTAGAGGAAGTATGGTAAAGAACATTTTAAGGATTGACAATCTTAACAAAAAGTTCTAGCCACACGGAGGCGAAAAAGGAGGGATTCAAACACAAGTATATGCCACATAAAGTGTGTCAAACTAAAATACACACAAAACAAAAATCTTTTTGATTTTTTGAAATTTTTAACCAAACAAACAAAAATATTTACTGAAAAGACATATAGAAATCATTTGCAGTTTTTATTAATCCCAAATTACTAAAAAGGTAAAACAAAAATGATAAACAAAAAGCTTTTTGTATATGTCATTTAATGAAAAATAAACTAAATATAATACAAAAGATAAACAAAATCATAATTCTAGCGTGAGATATGTGATAAAGCAATGACTAGAAAATGATAAAAAAGCATACAGTTAGCATGATAATATAGTATGGATCACAAGAGCTAAAGTATGCAAACAACTAACACATTCAACCTTTGGATTTAGCAAGGGAGGTATCGTGTGAAAGTAAATGAGAATAAAAAATCCTATCTTGTAAATCTACCAAGAAAGATCTCCTAACCCAAACTAATAATGAATGATGATCTCGGGATATAGGAATCTTGGCTACCTTGTTGCCTTACGTTAGGATTTTATAGGACCTCGTTTAAGATAAAAAAAAAACTTCCTAAGATTACCTTTTCGACCACAATAAGAGCACTTAAAGACTCGACAAAAAGAATTACCTAAGGAATGATCTATAGCATTGTTCCTAGAAGATTCTCCTAAAACATTTGTTTTGGCTTTATTAGTGGAATCGCTATAAGAATTAGAGCCTAAACCATAAGTGTCTTTTTTAATTTGGACCGTTCCTAAGATTTTATCTAATTTTTCCGAACGACTCAACATATCAAATGTGACTCTACTTGAGTCTTTCACTTTCTTCTCAAGTTCTACAATCCTAGAATCAAAAAGACCATTTCTCTCCTCAAACTCGAGAAGCTTCTTTTTCAAGGATTCCATCAATCCTCTAAGGCTATCTCTCTCGCCTTCTACATGCTCAATCTTCTCTCGAAGAGTTGTATCACATGTCCTAAGGTCTTCAAACAACACACTATTATGAACGAGTGGGTTCCCGGTGACAAGTCGTATTTTACCAACAATGTGGATTATAAGGAATGCAAAGTTTCCATTGGAGATGGGAGTAAGCCCAGTATTTTAGGATGAGGTTGTGTTGAGATACCCGAATTTCCTAAATTAAACAATGTTTTTTACTTTGAAGGGTTGAAAGCGAACTTGATTATCATAATCTAACTTTACGATGAAAACTTTGAGGTAAAGTTCGAATGATCTGAGTGTAATGTATATGACCAGTCTGGTGAACTATTAATTCAAAGAGTGAGAGATGGGGATAATTGCTATGGGAACATTCCCAAATCCTTTGTTGTGTGCAATAATGCCATAGTCTCCTTTATGGACTTTTGGCATGAATGATTAGGTCATGTACACTTTAGGGATATTTAGAGATTAATGAATAAATACCTAGTGCATGGCATATAACCACTTAGGAAACTAATTTCCTCAGTTTGTGTTCCTTGCCGATAAGGGAAAAAAATTCGAAGTCCCCATCAGAAGTTGAATACCATTACAAATTTTTGTATGCTAGAGTAAATACATATGGATTTTATGTGTCCTACTAGTATGGATATCTTAGGTGATAAGAGATACATTCTCATGATGGTCGATGACTTTTCAAGATACTTTATTATGGGTTTCTGAGGGAGAAATCTAATGCGATTGAATTCCTAATAACCAAGTATCATGTCCTATAAAATGAACACCGTGTTACTATGAATCGGATTCATAGTGACAACGACATTGAAATTGAAGAAGACAAAGTGGATAGCTATTGTGATAGAGTGGGCATCAAACACAAGTTTTCATCCATTTACAATATCATTCATTACACTAAAAAAGAAATCCCAATAATTGGAGAATAGTAAAATATTGCTGGGCACAGTTAGCTAGAGTGTCACTTGTACGTATGTAGTAAGTAATCAAAACTAGGAACTCAACATCTAAGTCTTATAAGCCAATTTGATTTACCGTGGTATATCGGGGTCTAATCCTTGAATCGTAAGGTATGCTACTTAGCTTTTTACTGATAACGATAATAAATTGTAGGGTTGTATTCAATTATTCATAATAGGTTGCAGTATTACACCATAATGAATGATAAAGAGGTTTTGTTGTTTGGGTGTAATAGTTTATCGATTTTAAGAATAATCGAAATAACGAGAATATCGAGGGAATCAGTTATACGACATAAATTTGAACTACTCAAAGGTGTTCATAATTGAATTTAAGAGTTCAAATTTATCACGGGGTGATATAGAAATCAGTAATTGAAACACGTAAGATTAAATTGTCAAATATTGAAATTTAAATCATCAACTTTGAGTTTTATGAATTCCGGTTAGTTGTTCGGCTACTTTCCTAGGTTGACGGGTAGTCTGAAACCATAAAAAGTTTAAGTAGGTCACATAGGTTTAAAATAATGTTTATGTGATAAAGTACAATGTAATTTCAAAAGATATTTCAATGTAAAATTAATTTAAAGGGTAAAAAGTATAAATTTTAAAACTTTTTATATAAATGATTTCCCCTTATTCTATTAGGATTTAAAGTCAGTGACCGAAGACAAAGTAGGTCTATTTATACTCAAGTAATTAAAAAAAAAGTTTTGGAATGTTTTGAAATACTTGAAAAAGTGGACATGGGGTCATGTGTAAATATAAAAGTAAAATTTTAAACTTAAAACTGATTTTCTTAAGAAAACACTTTCCTGGAATCCAAACATGGTCATGTGATTTACGAATTTGTTCAAAATAAAAAAATAAAAATATTGTAAAAAAAAGAATTTATTGATTGGAGTCAATCAAATATGTGATGCACTTGATTTGACTTTCACTCGCGCGCGTGAAATTTTGGTGGGCTAAATTCAGCTTTTGAATTTCTAAAAAAATGGTGAACTTTTGACCAAACAGAAAGAGATTAAAAGAGATGATTCTCATTCCGGCATCATAAAGATGTTATTGTATATAAAAAAAATGAGGAAGTTTGATCTTGGTTTTAGGGATTTTAGTGGACTAAAACAGATGATTTTATTTCCTGAAATTTTTAGGGTCGAAAATGTCAACCCATGATTTGAGGTATCAAAAGCCATTTTTTATTCAATTAAACATTACACCTAGGTTCTTGAGAACCTAAGGTCAAGTTACCTCGCTTTGAAATTGGTTCAAAGTCAAGGAAGCAGAATCCACCATTGAAGCTCAAGCTTTAATAGTGTTTTATAATTTTGGGCTATTTCAGTGCATATATACGTCAAATTTCACATGTAAACACATATTTGTACTCTTTAGATATACAGAATCATGAACAAATTCAAGAAACAAGAATTCATACATAAAATTACATAAATGTAAAAACTCTCAAAAGTTTACATTGAAATTGCACTCAGCTGGGATGGATTTTGACTAAGGTAAGAGGGTTATTTATAGGTTTCACAAAGTTGAGTTGATTGGTTGTTTTAGACGTGGATTTTGGTTTGTTTTACACAGGTTTTCATTGTTGTTTCATTAGATGTACAAAAGGTACCGTAGGTTACCCAGATAGTACAACCTATGCTAGCTATCCAGCTAGTGCCATGTCACCGAGGGATGTAGGGTAAATAAGTTTGGATTTGAGTTTAGGTCCTTACATAGTTTTCATATAAGTTTTACGATTTTTAGCTTATTTGATGAAAGTTTAGGGGATTTTATGTAACTATGCAACGTTAATGGAATTGTTTATGAGAATCTTATATAATATTTGTCATTAGGTCATGCTTTAAGTGAAAGTTTGTGTAAAATAGGTATTAGAATTTATAAAGTATCCTAATTCTACTTATAGGGACCTTTGGAAATTTAGGAAAATTTAGGGGTTTTCTTATAAATTTGTTTATTTATGAGACTAAAGGTTACTTTAAGGTGCGTTGTTACATTCTTCATACAAAAAAAAATTCATCCTCAAAATTACTTGGGAAAAGTGTGGGGTATTGTTATTTCATCATGTCTTTTGTTTCCCATGTAGCTTTTTTATCTCCGTGGTGTCACCAAAGATCTTTGACTAATGGTATGGTTTTGTGTCGAAGAAACGTTTCTTGTCAGTTGAGAACTTGGGTAGAAATTTCTTTAAATTCGTGGTTGGGTTCAATGTTGATGCCTTTCCAAGTAATGATGTGACTTGCATCAAGGATGTATTTCGCAATTGCGAGACATGGAATATGTTATGAAGATTGGATAGTTTGGGAGGTAAGACGATAAGCTACTTGTCCAATATGTTCCATAATTTTAAAGGAACCAATGTAGTGGGTAATAACTTTCCTTTGTTTCCAAAGCATATTATCCCTTTTTGTGGAGATTCTTGTAAAATAATTTGATTATTGACTTGAAATTCTAAGGGCTTTCACCGAGTGTCGACGTAACTCTTTTGTCGACTTTGGGCTGAATGTAATATTTCTCGTATGAGGCGTATCTTTTATATGGTTTAAGTCATGATTTTGGGTCCAAGTGAATGATTCTCTCCTTGCATAAGGGAGAATGATAGGTTTGTCCATACAGAGCTTTGTACAGTGCGGTTTGAATGCTAGTGTGATAACTATTAGTGTAGGAGGATTCGATTAAGACAAGATGACTATTCCATGAACTAGAAAAGTCTAGGGTACAGGCTCGTAACATATCTTTTAGTGTTTGAATTACTAGTTCAGAATGTCCATCAGTTTGTGGATAAAAGGTTGTGCTTAAGTAGAGTTTTGTTCCTAGGACTGTTTATAAGGCTTTCTAAAATTTTCTTATGAGTCTGGGCTCTTGATCGAATATGATAGAAATAGGTACGCCATGTAATCTCACAATTTCTTTGATTTAAAGTTCACTTAATCGTTGAAAATAATCAGTGGATCTAATTGATAGAAAATGGGCAGATTTTATAAGATGATCAACGATAAGCCATATTATATTAAAATCTAGAATCGTTCAGGGTAATCCATTGACAAAATCCATAGTTATATGATCCCACTTCCATTCTAGGATTGAAAGTGGTTGGAGTAAACCATTGGGATGTTGGTGCTCAATCCTTACCTACTGAGACATTAGACACTTGGCTACAAAGTACACAAATCATTTCTTTCTGCTGAGCCACCAATAATATTTCTTGAGATTTTGGTACATTCTGGTGTTATCGGGGTGTACCATGAACTTAGAATTATGAGCCTAATTTAAGATTTCTTCTTAGAGTGAAGATATGAGGGGAATACATACTTGGTTCTTAAATTTTAACCTACGCTCAAGGTTCAAAATCCAATCATTTTTTGGAAGGTTGTTTTGAAGTTTTTTTCTTTCGGGAAAGCAAAAATTCATGTTGATATTGAAGATCCATGATTTTCTTGTGTATAATAGGTCAAGCGATAATATTTTATAACAAAATACGAGTTGTAAAGGACTCTCATTGTAAATTAATCTTCAATAGTTTCAAAAAATACAGACACATTATGGAGGCTTCCTTGGGCTTTGTGACTTAAGGCATCACCAACTACGTTACATTTTTTAGAATGGTAAAGTGAGTTAAATCTATAATCTTCTAAAAATTCTATCCATTTTCTTTGTCGAAGATTAAGATGAATATGTACTTCGGACTTTTATGATCAGAGAGGACTTGAAATTATTTTCCATACAAATAATATCTCCAAATCTTTAGAGCAAATAATATTGCGGCTAATTCTAAAGGGCGTACCTAATAGTTACGTTCATGAGTCATTAATTATCGAGATTCATACTCGATTACTCTACCTTATACTATCAATGCATAATCGAGTCAGTGTAAGGAGGCATTGGTATAAACATCATTGATCATATTACTGCAGGGAATGGTTAAGACGGTGGCGGTCGTAAAATTTTCTTTTAAAATGCAAAAAGCTTATTCACACTCCAGGTTCCATACAAATCGTACATCTTTTCTGGTCAACTTTCTTATGGTAGGGCTGTTCAGGAAAATCTTTTCACAAAACGTCGATAGTATTCGACAAGACCTAGTAGGTTGAGGCCATTCAAGTACTATAATAGTTTTGGCTAGATCTACTTTTATACCTATTTTCTTAACTACATGTCCAAGAAACTTTACTTCTTTCATGAGAAAATATATTTACTTGGCTTTGCGTAAAACTGATGTTTACAAATATTTTTCAATACTATACACAGATTTTCTTTGTGTTCTATCTGGGTCTTGGAATAAATTATAATGTCATCTATAAACACGATTACAAATTGATCTAGGAAATGTCAAAATATTCTATGCATTAAATCTATGAAGGAAACAGGGGAACTGGTTAAACAAAAAGACATGACCAAAAACTCAAAATGGCCATCGTGTGTTTGAAAACAGTTTTAGATATATCTTTTTCCTTCACACGTAGTTTGTGATAACGAGATCGTAAATGAATTTTGGAAAATATTCTTACTCCTCGCAAGTGGTCAACCAAATCGCCTACCCTAGACAATGGTTATTTATTCTTAATGCTAACTTGGTTCAATTTTGGGTAATTAATACATAACCTAAAAGATATGTCTTTATTTCGTATGAATAAAACTGGGGCTCCCCAAGGGGATGTGATGGGTCGTATAAATCATTTACTGAGTACGTCTTCCAATTATATTCAAAGCTCTTTTAATTTTAAGGGAGGCATACGGTAAGGGGGTATGGAAATAGGGGAAGTATTTGGTAATAGGTTGATGAAACATTAAATCTATCGAGGGGAAAGTAATTTAGGTAAATCTTTAGGAAACACATATTTGTATTGGGTCAAAATATTGGAAAGGGGGGAGGTCTTTTATTCACTAATCCAAAAAAGTAAAGGTTGGTGGAAATTTCTTCCTTGAAAATAAAACAAAGTTTGGTGGGGTGGTTTGAACATTTTCATCTTCGTATGATAGTCAATGGGAGCATAGTTTGGAGATAAAATGTTCATTTCTATCATTAAATTGAATTTCATCAGATCGAGGACAATTAATCCAGGGTTAATGTCCTAGCTCCAAAACATAACGTATGATGTTTACAAATTCAATTGGTAATGGACATTTCTCCCGTTGGCATTACTACATTGAAAGAATAAGCTAACAGATTATAAGATAATTGTAACCTCATTAGGCATGACTGAATAATGAAAGAATGCGTGGTTACATAGTCAAACAATACATATGCTGAAATATAATGTAAAGGAAGATTACCTTGGACTACACCGTGGTAATTTGGATTTTTCGCTGGGAGAAGGGAGGTATTCCGACTTTGATCTTATTAACAGGTTCCTGCTTCTTTATACGGAAATTCAATTATGGTAGACAGTTAAAGTTATTGGTCGGATGTTTAAATGGAGGTTTAACAAAGTTAGGTGAGGTAGAAGGAGGAGGCATTTGTAAAATTGGGCATTGGGGTCTCAGTTGTCCTACTTGGTTGCATTTATGACAATGTATAAAAGGTATGTTCTTATTGTGTTGAATTTGGCTGAATAATCTACCATCCATGGGTCTATTATAAGGTTGATCTGGTAGATTTGGTTGATTCCTAATAACATATGGATTTCGGGAAGGGTTAGAAATTCGAGCTGGCTAGTAACTTCGTGTTTTTTCTCTTCTCTGTAAAAGAGGGTATTTTAACAATTAGGTTAGACTCTTGGACCTACAAAGGGATAAAAAGAATTTTATGGATTGGCGTAAACCTTATTCAAAATTATTGCATCTGGGATCAATGTCAACGTATTCCTGGGGATATTGAGATAGTTCAATAAACTTGTCTTCATACTGGGCCACTTTCATTTTTTGTTGTTGTAGGTTTAAGAAATCTATTGGCATTTGATCTCTTACAGTTTCTGAAAAGTACTTGTTGTAGAAACTTTCCTCAAATTATCCCCGGTTAGTTCATTCATGTTTTGGGAACGTAAGATGGACTGCCATACAAAATTTGCTTCTCCTTCGTATAGATATGAAACTATCTTTATTCTAAGTTCAGGGATAATTCCAACTCCATCATGTACCTTAAGTGTTTGATGAATCTATTTATCTTCTTCAACTGCACCGGGATTTCTATGAAATACTGGAATATTTTATCTCAGAAATTCCGTAAGAGTTTTCATCCTTCGATTTTCTTTTGAAAATTCATTATTCACAGGAGGTGGAGGTATATTTTGTTGTCGCTGGGTTAGAGTAAGTAATTCTTGGAGACATAGTAGGATTCCTTCATTGGTGGTGCTTGGATTTATCATTTGTGGAATAAAATGTTCTTCTTGAGTTCCACTAGTAGTTTCTCGAGTAATAACCATCATATATAAATAATATTGTAATAGATAAATTACGAGTAAAGATACTACAAACAAATCGTAATTTTTATATCATATTAGACTTTTCAGTACATAGTTAACATAGAGAAAAGAAAATAAATACATAGCCGTCAGCTCTATTTTACATAATAAATAAAGAAAGAACTACTAGGTTATGCTACGGTGGAGATCCGGGAAAAAGGATGTAATCTACTTGAACACTTAAACTTTATTTAATTATATTCACATTCTGGTGATTGGTTTAAGCCGTTCAGGTAACAACTTGATCATATTCGGGATTAGCGTCATCTTTGAAAGGAATGGAGTCATCATCAGAGGAAACTCGTGAAGTAGCGGTATCTGTAGGTGTGGAGATCGTAGTAACGGGTAAAAAAGGTCCATAGTCTATCAGGGAATTGGGAGTAGTCAGGGTAACTTCATTGGTGGTAGCACATCCCAGGCGAGATGGATTGCTTATTGCAAAAATTTACGATCTTTGAAAAACCTTTTAGCTTGCTGGGTGGCATGAGCGTCTCCCATTAGATGACCAATGGGTAAGTTGTGTTTAATTTCTAGAGTGGAAATTACCCAGTCACGATCAATGCTTCTGATATGTTGGCACAATTTGGCATATCCTACATATTTGATAACTCACTTAAAGCGTTCATGCGTCGAGTCACGAATTTCGAGATAGATGTCGTCCCAAATATTCATTACTGCAAAATAGTTTGAGTAACAAAATATGATAAGGAAAATATTTAGAATAATAATCATATAAGACATAGGGGAAAATCCTCGTATTTGGCCCGTATAGGCATACAACCTGGTTTCGCTCTGATACCATGATATCGCATCCGAATTTATGCTTTAATGAGTAAATTAGAATAAAATGAAATACAACAACGATTTTAGTGTAGCGGAATTTAAAATACTTTTATTTTGGGGATGCCTAGAATCTTATTACATATCGGAGTCTGATAATAGAAGAAAGTACAATATTATTCGTTCGGGCCATACATAAAGTTAAAATTTCGAAGACTCACTCGAGATTCATAAGAGCTGATAAGTTGCAGTGTTGATATTCAACCAAGGACTACCATTCTTGTCTGTCACTACCCATATGTATGTAACTGGGAAAATTCTCGGGGGTAGAAGTGAATAAAAGTTCAAAGGCACGGGCGATAACTGCTCTTCTTTAGTTTTGTTGTCCATTTGGTATAAAAAAAATTAAGCCGACATGACAAGTAGATAATTTCTATATCTATAAAATATATGGAAGATGATATAGTGTTAGGAAAATAACAGAAGGAAATTATTGAATTTATACATGTTGAAACAAAATGAAATATGATAAGACTTTCAGGGGCATACTGAAGTCTATTGATATGTAAATGAATAATATGGTGAAGATAATTGGATAAACTGAGTATCATGTTACTGTGATATTGGTTAAAATTATAACACAATAACCCATAAATTATCGGTTATAGGGCTTCAATAGTGTAGACATACCGTTACAATATTATTCAAGGCATAAAATACACTTGAACATGCAATCTAAATAATCGAGGAATAGTAAAATATAGATTGGCACACTTAGCTAGATTGGGACACATACGTATGTATAAAGTAATTAAAACTAGGCACCTAAACATCTGAGTCCTACAGGGCAGTTAGAATCACCGTGGTATACCAGGGGATAATCCCTAAATTGTAGGGTATGCTACTTTGGATTTTACTGATAAGGACAATAAATTTGTAGGGTTATATGAAATTATTCATAATAGGTTGAGGGCTTATACCATAATGAAGGGTAACAAGGTTTAGATGTTCGTGTAAATAGTTTATCGGTTTCGAGAATAATAAAGAATATCAAGGGAATAAGTTCTATGAAATAAATCTAAACTACTCAAAGGAGTTCGTATTTGAATGTAAGAGTTCAAACTTATCACAAGGTGATATGGCAATCAGTAATTAAAAGACATAAGCTCAAATTGTCTAATATTAAAATTTTAATCATCTACTTTGAGTTTTATGAATTTCGATGGGTTGTGCAGCTAATTTTCCGGGTAGAATGGGTAGTTTAAAACTATAACAATTGTAAGTAGGTCATATAGTTTTAATACAATGTTTATGTGATGAAGCATAATGTAATTTCAAAAGAGATTTTAGTGTTAAATTTACTAAAAGGTTATTAAGTATAAAAAAACATTTGTAAATAAATATTTTTCACTTATTCTATTAGGATTTAAAGTTAGTGACAAAATACTAAGTAGGCCTATTTATACTATAAAGTAATTATAGAAAAAGTTTAGGGAAGATTTGCAATACTTCCAAAACAGGACAGGGGGTTATGTGTAAATATAAAATTAAAATTTTAAACTCATAACTAATTTTCTTGAGAAAACACTTTCTTGGAAACCAAATTTGGTGATGCAATAAACCAATTTTCGCAAAATAAAAAATAAAAGTATTAGCAAAAAAATAAGAAATGATTGATTAGAGACGTGCCCTCATGCGCTCAGTCAAATACGTGACGCACTTGATTTAACTTTTACTCGCACGCGTGTAGGTCATCACCTTCAACCTCTAAATATTTTGACTTTAGGGTTCAAAACTTTGACCTTGATTTTGAAATATTTTAGAAATCCTTTCAAGTTGATTTTTGAATGAAAGTTGCCTAATTTGTGAAGAGGAATCTAACCATATTTGTTTTAAGAATAATGGTGGGCTCAATTGTGCTATTGGATTTCTATTAAAATAGTGAAATTTTGACATAATAGAAAATGATTGAAATCGATTATTCTCGTTATGGTATCATAAATCTGTTATTATATGTCAAAAATGGGGAAGATTGATCTTGGTTTTAGAGATTTTGGTGGGACAAAATTGACGAATTTGTTTCTGAATTTTTTAGGTTTGAAAACTTCAACGCATGATTTGAGGTATCAAAAGCCACTTTTTTCAATTACACAGTACACCTAGGTTCCTGAGAACCTAATCTAAACTTATCCCACTTTGAAAATGGTTCAAAGTCAAGGAATCATAATGAACTTGAAGCTCAAGCATTAATGGTGTTTTCTAGTTTTTGAGCTATTCCAGTGCATATATACGTCAACGTTCACATGTAAATACATATTTATACAATATAGATATGCAGAAACATAAAAACATTCGAGAAACAAGCATTCTTACATAAAATTACATAAATGTAAAAAGTCTCAAAAGTTTCCTTTGAAATTGAACTCAGTTAGGATGGATTTCGATAGAGATAAGAGGGGGTATTTATGTGGTTCACAAAGGGGAGTTGATTGGTTATTTTAGAGGTGGAGTTTGGGTTGTTATACACAGGTTTTCGTTTTTATTTCATTGGATGTAGAAAAGGTATCACATGTTACCCACATGGTATGACCTATGATGGTTGTCCAGCTAGTGTCATGCCACCAAGGGGGTGTAGATAAAATACGTTTGGGTTTAAGTTTAGGTATTTGGATAGATTTCATATAAATTTCAACATTTATATATTTTATCAAAGTTTTGGGGCTTTTGTTAATTTTGAAAAATTAATGGAATTGATTATGAGAATCCTATAAAATATGTGTCCCTAGGTAAAACTTCAAGTGAAAGTTAGGGTCCAATAGGTATAAGAATTAGTAAAGTATCCTAATTCTTTTTATAGAGTCCTTTTGGTAAGTTAGGGTTTTTCTTAGAAATTTGTTTATTTAAGGGACTGACGGTTACTTTAAGGGATGTTGTTACATGAACATTCTAGACTTGTACAACAAACATGTAGACCTTAAAGCCTTGCAAACTGATATTTCTTTGCTTAGTAAACATTTTAAGAAAATCCTAAAGTTTAGAAATGTTGTGGCTATTAAACAAAGAGGTTTCGATGGACAATACCACTCTCACCCAAAACCTCATGAAAGGTCATAAAAAGAAAAAAAAGAAACCCCCCTTAGGTAGGTCTGAAGTCCAATGTCACAAATGTCATAATTTTGGACCCTATGCAAATAGTTGTGGAGTCAAATTATAAGATTATGCTAAGGCACATATAACTAATACTTGGGATGATTGTTCCGAGTTCGATAGTGACGAGTCTTTCCCTAATGAGTTTAGTGAAGTGTGCACATCGTTCTATGTTATAATTATTGATAATATAGTCGATGACTTCATGGATTTTACTGATTCTGATGATGAATTGTCTAATGTGGATGATATATGTGATATGAATAATTTGAATACAATTTTTGTTAGTCTATTATATGGTTGTGTGAGTCCAAGTTCTGATCAGAGGGTGAGTTCAAATCTTTTCAAAAGTGAAAATGTATGGGGCACTTCTTCAAACACAACACGTAGATATGAAACTGAAAGTTAAGGTGACACCTCATACTATTAAGAATTTTACTCAACTTCTCTAAAAAGGTGTTTAAAATTTAAAATTTTATTAATAATTTGACAAAGAAAGTTGAGGTTTTGAACAAAGGAGTACAACACTCAATGTCAAATGTTTGAGATTAAAAAAATGTTTTTGAATAGAAAATATAAGAGGTGATAGGTTCAAATGCTATATTATAAAGAAAAAAAATACAAGTCTACTTTGGGAAAATTGGAACAATCTAAATAAAATTATTCCAAAGATTTTAAAAGGTGAACACTTTAAATATGGAACTAAACAACTTGATCAGATGTTGAGTGTTAAAAGAATTGATAATGACAAGCATGGGCTAGGTTTCATTGAAAATTGAAATTATTTTAAAAATAAACAACCCACATTTGTCAAAGAAACTTCTATTGAAATTTATGTTTAAATAGTTAAGAAATCAGTTAAACCTTGGAAAACCTACTTTCCAAAATTGAATCTCAAATGTAGCAAATATGGTTGAGTCTCCTAAGTATAAAGATGAACATGTTATGTAATATAAATGCCCCCTCCCCATTAGAGACATTGAGTATAAGCCTAAACTTTCTGCAATCAAACCTCTGACGGAGAAAGAAAAACCTATTTTAAAAAAACTTTCCCATAAAATAAAGCCAACATTGGATAAATATTGTTCATATTGTGATAATTTTGTTCATAAAAAATAAGAATGTTTACAAATCCGAATCAATACTCTAGTTTATCAAAATTTTAATCACTCTCTAATGAGGCAAAATTACTATGATTTTCCCAAATAAAATTTGAACCAAAAACAGAATGGGAAAATAAATAAAAGGTCTATGACCAAATATAAACCACAATTTAGGAGAGTCATATGCCCTCTTTTACCCAAAATAGAAAAAAATGATTTAAATATAAGGCCTATTTTAGTTAGAAATGATCAATTAGTATGACAACTAAGGTTCAATATCATTATCACTCCACTCAAAGCATAAATCACCTCAAGGGGATGATACTTACACTTAGGGAGTTATATGCACTTGAATAGGGATGAATCACTACTATACCATGCAACTAACTACATTGGTAGAAATATTATATTTGGAGACGGTGAGTCATACCAAATCATTGGGAAATGAACAATCAAAGAGGTTAGACTCCAATTACATAGTGAGGTTTAATTGTCAAAAGGATCAAGTCTAACCTACTTAGTATTAGTCAATTATGTGATGCAGGCCACATATTTTGTTTTTAACAAATTATTGTAAAACTTTAGATAAAGTGATAAATGCATCATAAAAGGGAATCAGACTAAGGATAATTGTTATGTAGTTTATCCTAAGTCTCAGATCCACTCTTGTAAATTTCCTATATTGGATGATGCGGACCTATGGCAAACTTTGACAATTTAATATCATTGTCTTTCCAAGAACTTATTCGCGGTTTAACAAAGATTATGAGCGTTTAAAGTATTAATTTTGGCCCTTGTTAAATAGGAAAAATAGTAAAGGCGTCTCTTAAGAAAGTTGTGGTCATTCGATTCAGATTCCTTCGGTGCGGGCTCGGTCTTCGAAATTGGAACAAGGAAAGGAAAAGGTTCTTCTCCTCTTCCCTCTTTGTTGGACTTATATGTGTGGGTGATTTGAGGATATGGAGGTTCACTTTTTGCCACTTATGTCGGTGTCTTTGCGATCTGGCCTCAGATATAAAATTTGTCATCGTCAAATGGGGATAACACGAAGGGATGGAATCACAAACCTATTTTTCTCAAAATAGGAAAAAGAATGTTGCTTTCATCGAGATAACGACATTAGGGTCAAACAGATGCATACGAAACCAAGTGATTTGAAGGTCCGCAGATGAAGTCATGGACTGGAAAGGTTTTAGCACCCATTTTCCCTTTCTATCTCTAATGGGCGACGTTAATATTCTCCTTTTTTCTCCATGAAGTGTGTGTAGATGAGTATAATATAGATAATGGGAGAATGGAATTACCCTACTTGCGTCATAGAATGGACGGAGTGAACTCATTCATAGGAGTGTACCCAAAAATAGTCATAAACATATGATGTAAGTGTTCGTCGAATCACGAATCGATATGAAAGAGCGAATGTGCACGTCGGACGAGACACAAATATATAGGAGTCCAAGACTCACGAATTGATCAGAAAATGGATTGTTAAATTAATTTCATAATTAAAAGGGCATAATTTGAATAATAGTGATGTTGCGATTTATTTTAAGAATTGTTGTGATATGTCAAAAATATGCTATGTGTGATTTGTTAATGTTATTGATAATTGACATTGCAGGACCGATCAGATTGTTAGAGTAGTTAGTGCTCTCATCTCAATTTAGGTTGATTTATAGTTGTGGCATTAGTAGGTAGGCCTTAGTTGTTGGTAACATTTTCTATGTATGGGACTTGTTACTGTATATTTTTAAGGATGGACGACTCCGGGGTGGGGTTGATTTTACCTTATTTCAATTGGATCATGAGCCTAGGTGCGAGTCTAGGTAGTAGCTACTGGTAGGTATTCTTCCTCAAGGTTAGGTTAGGATATGCTTTTGTTTTGGATACCGTTAGGTATTGGACTAGGGGTAGGTTGAGGAATTAATTCCCGACAAAAGGATGGAACTAATAGAAAATAATGAGAACTTGGGAAATTTGAGAATTAATGCCTAAGGTAATAAACGGGTATTAAAATGAATTTGCGTAGCTAATAAGTGCAGGGATGACAGAATACGAATTGGCTAGCTATAGAGGTGTGGGTGTGTGTTGGTGTCAATAATAAGTGCAGGGTCGACATAATACGGGTTAAATATCTATTGTGACATGTCGTGTGTGGAACCTCGTCGATAAGTGAAGCTCTAACAAAATTGGGTCGGCTGCCTATATCGAGGGAGTGTATGGTGCACAACTTTAGAAAGGCCTTAATAAGTGCAGGACCAATAGAAAGGTCGGATGACTATGATGGCACCACGATAATAATAATTTGGTTAAGAGAATTAAATTAAATTGATAGCTTTAGTATAATTAATATGATCGAAATTTCATAATTGGACTTAAACATTAGGGTGCCTTTGTTATGTGGGTAGATAGTGATAGTTTATCTTTACTCACATGATATATATATATATATATATATATATATATATATATATATATATATATATATATATATATATATATATATATATATTATTTAATTTAAAAGACTCTATTTTGATGTTCATCACGTATAATGATATTTTATGGGTTTATGGACCCTAATTGGGAGGAGTATCTAGTATTCATGTGGTGGGATCTGACCCATTACGTCGACTAACGTTTCTGGTATAGTTGCTGGAGTAGTGGTATAGGATGTATTGGCGATCTTTGGAGGTCAGTTGACCATTTATTTTATCTTCTTTAGTAGTTTAGATATCCTTTTCATTCCGTTATTTTATTTTGAGACAATTATTTATGGATTTTTTTGGTGGGCCATTCGGTTCATTTCAGTTAGAGATTTGTAGTAGAATTATGTATTGAAATTTGAGTTGGACTACTTTTGGAGATTCGCATGGTGATGAAGAGTATTAGTTGGATGTTTTTATATACTCATTGGACTTAATTGCATTATATATCTGGTGTACTAAAGTTTTAAATGTTTAATATTTCCGTCACATCCTGAGAATGGTATTTTATTTATTAACGCCCAATGTAGTTTGGCGGTAGTCGACGCTAGAATGTACAGGGTGTTACAGGAAGTATGTTGAGGATAAGATTTATTCATGTTGATCCAGTTGTGGATTTCCAAATTTTTTTTAATTTGCTCGGTGCTTCACCGTGAGGTTTTCTCAGAGAAAAGATGTTATGGACTTTGCGAGAATTTTTCGGGAATTTGTCGAGCAATTTTTGTATTTTTCAAAATATTCGAGGTGAAAGTTTTAGGGTACTATCAATAGGAAGTTCTTGCGAGGATCCTACAGGCATAGGACATGGACTCCTGGGCTTCTTGGGTAAGGGTAAAGGTCACTACCAATAGCATAACTAGGAGGCTGCCGAGCAGCATGCCCCTTAGCCGTTTATGAAAATGGGCGAGCCATCCTCATTTTTCACACCTCTTGCTTTCTCTCCTTAAAAGTCTTTTTCGAGCCAGCAACACCAATAATGAGTGGGTGTCTATTGACGAATAGGATGGTTTGGAGTGGCGGGTTATGACACCGCTTTCTTTGGGAAATGAGAATGCCTACGACTCTTTTGTGTCAGTGAATGATGAGAGGATTTTGTCTTACGATCCTGCGAACCACCGTTTGGTAAGGGTGAAGAAACCTAATGGCTATGTGAGTATTTCTCTTTTGGTTTTCCATTTTCCCTTTTTCTTTTTGTTCTTTGGCTAATGAAGATTTTTTATTGGTTTATTGTAGACTGACATTTCTTCTTCAAATATCTATCCTGGGGTACGACTAAGGTGAAGGACATTTTGGACCGTCTTCCTGCGGTGGCGCGTTGAATGGTGTCATCCATCGAGTTTGGCACATTGGCATGTGCACTCTATGAGACATCGCTCTTTATTGTGGTGTTATGAGCACTGGGCGAGCGGTTGTGGGATATGACCCGCACATTTCATCTGGAGTTTTGGGATATGGCTGTTACTCCGTTGGACCTCCATTAGTTAACAAGTGTGGGTTCCACTGGTCATCAAATTATGGTGGAAACAACTCTGAGGGTCACGAAGGCGTCGGAGCGGGATGCCTTGTGGAATATTGGTAGAATCGTGTTAGGGGATTCTATTCGTACTTATGTGTTGAAGGAGGCTTTGCTGTATATATAGATTGATGACAAGGATGGGCAGTAGGTTAGATAAGCAACCCTCTTATTTATCCAGCTTCTACTGGGAGGGTTTCTAGTGGTGACGAGTGGAGACATCGTCCATCTCGGGTTTTTTCCATATTTGAGGATTATTCTGACGTCTATCTGAACAATTGTGGGAGATTTAATCTGGCATCCGTTAATCTTTTATTGGATGTGTTCAGTCGTTGCTGTTGATAGACATTCATAGGACCCATGTACCTTTTAGGGGTAATCTTTAGGCCTAATTTCCTCTTCATTTTCTTGTAGTCCTATTTTGTTTCCGTTTTCTGATTTTTAGTGTTTGCCCTTTTGCAGAAGTGGATCTATGTGGTGTTAGGGCACAATGTGGGTTTGGTTTCCTGAAGAAGAGTGGGTTGGATGACTTATATAGGATGTACCGATAGAGGACATCGAATAGACGTCCAAACCAATCCGTGGCTTTAATGGATGTGAGAAAGGTATTGAATGATCTCAAGAGCAACCAGGTTAGGTTTTTTATTTTTGTTTCTCTCTGAATTTTTGGAATCTTTATTCTTTCGGGTAGTTATTGACTCTTGGCTACGGATATAGGTGACCTTATATCCTTGGAGTCTTCATTCGAGGACTGTGGGGGCTACAAGCATACACGCACACATGAGGCGATTATTGGCACATGAGTTTGGGTACATCCAGTATATTGGATATAGAGTGGTGTGAGGTGACATCCATTTCTTATTCTTTCCTTTTGCAATTTTGTCGTTGATATGTCGTTATGACTGGAGGAGCTTGGCATTGATCCTGTTATATGCTTGATGTAATGACTTCGTACAAGAAAAGAGATCGAAAAAGGGAAAAATAGATGCATCATTCGTTTGATTATCTTGATTTGGTGGTTTACTCTACATGCACCTTAACTTTCTGCTAAAGTTTTAATTTCGATAAAATGTAGGAAAAGTGCATTTTTAGAAATTTTCAATGTGTTTTTGGCATATTAGAGCAGAAGATAACCTTGGAGGCTAGATTCCAAAAGTGTTTCCTTTTGAAGGGACTTATTTTGAAATGAAAAGGGTTTAGAATAGAAAAATGAGGGTTTCCCAAAATAGGGTCTAATTGACATATCCCTAGCCAGCTTTTCGGTAAAAGCGTCAAGTCCAAATCACTCCTTTAGATTTGAGTGCAATTTCTACATACTTTATGTACGTTGAATGGTTCTTCTTCTTGTAGGAATTTTTAGTATAAAAAGCGTCTTTGGAAGTGTGCCTCTACAAGAACGACTACGGAACTTTTGGTTTGCGTCAGGTCACCTTATGGTGTAATTGTGTCATAGACTATAAACTTCTAGAAGCGGAAGTATAGTTATAGTACCCCGAAACCATGTTTTCTTATTCGGCTTAGATGAGGTGTGCTCCACCTCAGCCCTAGTGTAGAGGCATCTATGTCCGATATTTCCCATTTTCCACAAGTGTCTTTGGCAGAGTTTATTTCTATCTCCCTGTTAGTTGCTCAGTCGCTGGTTCGTGGAGGAAATGTCTTCCTCTCGATAGTTATGAACTCGGTGTGCCAGAGGGATTTTTCTAATTTCGTTTTTACTGGAGCTGATTCCTGGGGCCTGAATGTTAGGCTTTTATTAGTGATTGTTGGGAAACTTGGACCCCCATTTTGAAAAAAATCACTTTAATATCCTATAAGTGCAGAATAAAGAGGGTTACACAAAAATTTAATTTTCCAAAATTTATTTATTTTTCTTTTCTTTAACGGATGGGAAATTATAGTGAACATAGATTTTAATTTCTTAAAACAAATTAAAATTAAACACTACAACGTGAATTAAAGTAAACACACACACACACGCACACACTTTAAATTCACTCAAACCAAATGAATTTAATTATCAAGTTTAAACAATGTAGGCAAGAATATTATCCAATTAATTTAGTGCCGACTTGAATTAAATTAAATTAAAATAAACTTACCCAAATAATTAAACAAACACAATTTTAATCAAGATTGCGAATCAAACCAAATTTTATCTTTTTACCCTAAGCATGCATTCTAGGTGATTTTTTTAAAAGATAAAATAAATTCACAATCCCACAACACGCCGATGTACGAGGAAAAAACCAAAACGGGAAAAACCTCGGACGACCCTGGCCTAACAAATTCACTAAGTATGGTATGAATTTTAGAAAGACTCGAAAAGAGGACTTACACAACAGACACGACTCCCTTCAAGCCTTGACGTACTCCTTCGATCTTCAACCTCTTCCTAGAGAAAAATCGCGAACTCCTCCACAGTCTTGGACTCCACTAATAGGGCTCTTGGACACCGTCACCCTTAGACGAAGCCTTTCTTCTAGAAGGAACACCGCAGTCTAAATAAATGTGTCTCCTTTTATTGGGGTAGAGAAACATGATCCAAACTCTTTTCTTCTTGGGTAGAAAAGTGAACCAGGTGCCAAAACTCTCCAAGAAAATATATTAAAGTAGAAACTGGGAAAAACTAAACTTTGGGTGTAAGTGTTTTAGTAGAAATTAGTTCATGGTTACAAAAAAGCACTAAACAGTGAACTTTTGAACTAAGAATTTTTTCTTTCTAAAATGTTCTCTCTAATGTGTTTAGAAAATGTTAAAAGTTAGTTTTTTAATGTTACTTCCCGCACTAAATAAATTTGGAAGTGAGTTAGTGGGTACAGAGGTTGGAAAGTGGGGTAAAAACTGCCCCAATTGTTCCCGCCAGAAATCTCGTTCGAACGACTTTTCTAACCAAACGTCATTGGCCAAAATGGGAAAACTCGTTGGCAAACTCGTTCGAACAAAATTCTCGTCTGAACGAAATGTCAGAATGCTCATTTTTTCAATTTTAAGCCCAAAAACTTTATTTGAAATAAGAATTACACCCATTAAAAATATTCCAAGTCTCCTATAAATATATAAAAGAATTCATACCTTTAGAGAATTGAAATATGATTTTGATGACGTGAAATGTGGCACCGAAACACGACAATGATGTTTTCTTGAAAAGCAAGCCGCAGCGTCTTCAACTTTAACATGTCATAGGCTTGATGGATGGTCAAGAACTCTATCCTATGACTCAAGTGTTTTTGTTCAAAATTAAGAAAACACTACATAAGACTCAATTGGAGACTTGTGTCCTTACAGTGATAGGTGACCAAATGACTGGCTCTCAGGTGGCCACGATAGTGGCATGGTTCTCCTATCGTTGTAGTCTTACGAAAGTGGTATTAGCAAATACCTTGAATGGTCTCGATGCTACAAGTTTGGTCATGATGACTTTTTATGAGGGAGACTTATCATGTTGTTATGTCTCTTGTTGAGAGATTCTCATGGTGTCTCCTCCTAAGTAGGTTAACTGATTTGTGGAGCATGGGGCCTGATGCATTTGTTGGTCTGTGCCATGATGGGGGGACTTGCAACCCTTTTTTTAATTAGAGGAATACCGTTATATGCGACTAGTTAGCCTTCGTCAGAATTATATCTATTTTCCTTGGTGTCTTCAAGTGGGTGGAAACAGATTATGCCTCCTCGTATAACCAAATTCTTTCCGGTGGAGGACTTGATCGAGTCCTTGAGGATGATACTAGGGCCTTTATTGTAGCATTGCTGATCGCTTATCCGTGGAAATCCATAGGAGGGCTTGGTTTATATTTGGGTATTATTTGAAGTTGTTATAGAAATGAGTCGTTAGGAAGATTTTAAAAAAGGAGACTGGGCAAAGATGGCTTATTTCTTTTGATACCATAGAGGAAAGTATCGTGGTTTCATTAAAGCTTATCAAGGCATACCATTTTATGAAGTGCATTCAGAATAATATTTGGGAGTGGGAGACTTGGGGACCTTAGAGAGCATGTAATGATGATAAGGCAGGGCCATCTGGTAGCTGAGGGCAGGATTTTGTGAAGTTCTTTGTCTTTATGGGGAGTTTGTGTAAGCGTAGGTGTTTGGTACGTTTTTGGCTTTTCTTTATGAAGCGAGTTATTGGTAAGGATTGGTAGGTTAATGTAGGTTGTTTATAAGTTAGAATGGGAATGGTATGTTTGTCTCCCTTCCCTGATATTTCTTTTAACAACCATATTCCTTTATCAAAATGAAAATAATTTTGACATATTTTATTATCTCTTTGATGAATTTTGTATTTGAACTATCTATACCAATCACTAAAGCATACTTAATCATTTTGTTCATGTAAATAACAAGATGGACTGTCATTGTCCAGAGAAGACAGGAATAGAATTTTGTAAAAACGGATCGTATCTATATGTGTTTTATGGGTTGCCTATGTACCTCTATGGGTTATTGAAGATTCATGGGATTTATTTTTAAAAAAGGTGTTCTGAGAGGATCAGATCCCACGTAGTTCTGATTAGGGGGAAATAAAGATATTATTTAGAATAGAAGGGTGTGAAAAGAGTCATAGCATATTGAGAGTTTGGGTTAACGATAAAACTTCTGGAGACGGTCTAGATTAACTGGATGCATGACGCGCAATCTCTTCTCCATTGAGATTTGTGAACATAGTGGCACTGCCTGACAGGATTATGTTCATATATAGGGGATGCTCCAATTAGGTTTGACCTTCCCTTTGGGGTCCCAGATAGGTTCTATAATTTCTTTGAGGGCAAAGTCTCCTTCTTGGACACAATACTCTTGAATTTCTTATTGAATGATCGCGAGATCCAACTATAGTACCCCTGTATGTTTTATAGATCCTTGAGTCTCTTTTCATCTAAGAGTGAGAGTTCATCATAGTAGCTCTAATGCCATTCTTCCTCATTGACATTTTTTTCAAGCATGACACGTAGAGAAGACGCTTCTAGTTTGACGGGAGAAACACCACCATGCCATATACAAGAGAATAAGGGGTAGCCCTAATAGGTGTCCTGATAGTGGTGCAGTAGCCCTACAGGGCATATGGGATCCAATCGGCCCAGTCTCCGCAGTTTTTGGTCATCTTGATGATGACGATTTTGAGGCTCTTGTAAGAAACTTTGACAGTGCCATTAGTTTGGGGATGGTAGGGACAATACTTGTGTCTTTGGATTCAATACTCGTCGACTAATTCTCTAACCTCGACCTCGAAGTGTAGTCCATTATCTTATACTAACTCATAGGTAACCCCGTAGCTGAATATGATATTTTTTTATATACTTGGCCATATTCTTTACATTCTGCACCGCGTATGACTTGAATTTGACCGATTTTGTGAAATAGTCAATGGAAACCTGGATAAACTCGTGTATTTATGAAGCTTTGGGATTGACCTTCCCTATTATGTCTATGCTCCAAGTAGACAAGCGACATGGAGAGGTCATTTTGTGGGAGGCAAGTGTTGAAGGTTGGCAAACTTTTGGCATTTGAGGAATCTCCAAACATAGGAAGTGTCGTCTTGGATTATGGTGGTCCAATAGTACCCTTCACGAATAATTTTCTTAGCAAGCATGTGATCATTTATATGGGGCCCACATTCTTCATTATGGATCTTCTACATCATTCATTCAATATCATCCCCTTATAGGCAATGCAAATGCATTCCATCGAAGTTTTCTTAAAAAGTGCTTTGTTGTAGATGATTAATTGGGTAGCCAATTTGCGAAAGATCGCACAATTTTACTTATCTGCATATCGAGGATACTTATAATGTTTGATAAGGTGCAAGATATTATAATACCATAATCCCTCCATGTCATAGTCTTCAACGACGATGATCTTGATGTGGTAACAGTGAGTGGGCGCAACTTATTTCTGAACCTAAAAAAGGACCATTTTTATTCCCTCAAGCATGTAGATCGTGGAGGATAGGGTTGTTAGGGAGTCATCTAGACTATTATTCGATTGAGGAAGAAAATAGAAGGTGACAACTTTAAACTTGGAGGCAAGCTCTTCTAGGTGGGTATGGAACGTTAAGATTTTCTTATCTTTGACTTTTTATTTTCTAAGGATTTGTCCAACGAAGAGGGTAGAGTCCCTATAGATGTCTATGTGCTTGATTTCTTTCTCGAGGGTGATCTTAAGGCCTACGGTGCATGCTTCGTATTTAGTAATGTTATTGGTGCAAGAAAAGTAAAGATTGATGGCAATGGGGGTGTGAAAATCATCGGTATAGATCAGGAGTATCCCAATTCCATATCATTTTTTATTGGCAGCTCAATCGATGAACATATGCCATCTAAGATCCTTTTGAGAGGTGAAGAGAATATCATTGTCTGGGAATTAGGTGATCCAAACTTTGGTTCCTTCGATAGGATTATAGGCAAGGTAGTCGGAGACGGGTCTCCCTTTCATGGAAATCTGCATGACGTACACAATATCGAACTCGGTTATCAACATCAACCAACAGTCCATTCAGCTTGACAGAGAAGGTTCCTCTAGCAAGTATTTTATGGGGTCCATTCGGGATATTAGTCTGATGGAAAATGCGAGCATGTAGTGCCGTAATTTCTATGTGACCTAGACTATGGAGACACACGCTTTTTCCAAGGAAATTTAGTTAACTTCATACCCGACTAGCTTTTAAGTAGCATAGTAAAAAGATCTTTCCTTGGAAGATTCTTCAATGTATTGGCCCAATGAAGCCCTTTTTATGGAATCAATGAGGGTCAAGTTAAGGCGAGGGGGACCTTGTAGTGGAGGCATAATCATCGAAGGTTGGGTAAGGTATAACTTTATTTGATCAAAAGAATTTAGCATGCCTCGTTCCAAACTTTGGTTGAGTCCTTCTGAAGAAGTTTAAAAATGGGTTCGCAGATAAAGGTTAGTTGGCTAATGAATTGACTGATGTATTGTAGGATTCCTGGGAATCCTCGTACTTTTTTATCCATCCAGGGTGATGGAATCTTGAGTATGTCTTTTAGTTTGGAGGGGTCTTCTTAAATTCCTATCTCACTGACCATGAATCTAAGGAGTTTACCTTTAGTGACACTGAAGACACACTTCTGTGGATTGTACCACATCTGGTACTGTCATAATCACTTGAAGAACTTTCTCAGGGCGAGGATTTGACCTTCCTGAGTCTTAGAATTGATGATCATGTTATTGACATAGACCTCACCATGTATATGCTTAAGGTCATGTAGGATGGTTGTGGAAACCCTTTGGTAGGTAGCCCCAACAATTTTAAGCCCAAATGTCATGATGGTGTAACAGAAAATTCCCAATGGGGTGATGAAGACAGTTTTCTCTTGATGTTCAGGGTGCATCTTGATCTGGTTGTAACCAAAAAATCAATCAACAAATGGTTTGAGGGAGTGGATTGTCATGTTATCCATGATCATGTCGATGTTAGGCATAGGGTAATCATCTTTTACGGATGATTTGTTCAGATATTGATAGTCAATGAACATGCAAACATTTCCTCTCAATTTTGGCACAGAGATGTAATTAACAGCCATGTAGGTCATTGGACTATGTGAATGAAACCCACGTTCAACGGTTTGAGTAAATCTTTTTTAACCTTGAGGGACCATTCCGTTCGGAGCTTCCTTAATTTTTTCTTGACTTGTTTTCTTATTGGGAACTTCGGGATCTCAAGCTAAGCTATCTCTATGTCAATGCTAGGCATGTCCTCCTAGGACCATGCAAAAATATTTATGAACTCTATCAGCAATACTTCGAACTACGCCCTCTCATGCTCATTGAGGGTGGACCCTATCCTAATATAGTACTTATGGATACCAGAAATGAGGTTAATAACAACAGTCTCATCATCATTAGTTTAAACGTGGTTATGTTATTAGTTTTTTTCCTTATTGAGATCAGTTAAAAATTATTCATTTAAAAAATCATCAGCATTAAAAGTTTGATCAAAATAAATGCAATTAATATAAGGAACTGGAAGATACACAAAATATTTATTTATTTAATTCTTAGTGAATATAGAATTTAGAACCTAATCAAAAGAGGTATGATTTACACATGACAACATTAATAGGAGAAATGAAAACAAGTGCGGGCATTTCTTGAATGGGGTAAACAATAAAGTTTGGTTGGGCTTGAGAAGGTGACAGTTTACGAGAGGTACTTCAACATTTCTTATCTTACCGGACATGTCTGATGGCAAAGTATCTCAATGAATCATGATGAGACTCAGCCCCAATGTCTACATGTCAAATGACTCCTCAATTTTTCTACCCTCAGAATTTTTAGTGTTTTTCGAGTGTCTTATCAGTAAGGTGCTCTACCTCGTGCTTCTATTCTTTGCCCCAGGTGTTGTTGTCTTGGAAGAATATATATAACTCGAGTTTTACCTTTTTCTCAATGGGGTTATCCCATGTTTGAAGAATACACAAAAGGTTATGTCTTCGACCTCATTGATAAACCTTTAATTTAGAAAGTCTCTCGAGATGTCTTTTTCTTCTTTTAGGCTTTTTCCTGTCGTGGTCGAAGAAATGATTTGAGTTCGGCTGGTGGAGGTTGGTATCCTAATCATCATAGGGGAACGTATTATTTCAGGACTATGGGCTCAAGAATACCTTATTGGTGTCATCCTAGCCCAATTTCGGGCATGAAGTAAATATTCTTGAATAACTAGATTAGATTGACGTTTCTGTGAGGGTTGTGCTCTGGACAAACTTGATCTTTGCAATTATCTCCCATAAGGGCAAGGATTGGATTTATCTTAAAATCGGAGAGGAAACGTCATTGGTCCCGTGTTGACTCTCTAATACTGGGTTGCTGGTGTTGGCACTGTCTAAAATGTCGTCATCCCCAAGAATGGTAATGACCCGACCTTTAGTAAAGAACTTTTATTTTTGATGGAGAAAAGAAGATACTCCTCGAATTCCATGGAGACATGGATCGACAAGCAGTAGATTGAAATATGCAAGGATAAAAATCACTTAGAACTCGGTTAAAGGGTTGATAGGGCTAGCCCCACACCTAAGGTTTGTAGAACCCATTACTTCCCGATGGGTGTTGTCATCGGAACGCATGGAGAAAAATGTGGGAGTGAGATCACTAACTTCTAATCCAAAGAAGTTGAAGGTTCTGAGTGGGCAGACATTGAGAGTGGTCCCATTCTCTATAAGTAATAACAGGATTGACTTCCTCAAAACTTACACGAAGATGTTAGGAGCATAGTTGTGATCAGGGATTAATTTTAGGATTTCTTTTTTGGAGAAAGAGAGGAGTATGGTAGAGGTCAAGGATCCAACCCTATTTATTGTTTCTTCGATAGTGGTAGAGGGAGAAACTGTGGATACTGTGAGGCGCTTTATCAGAGCATGTCAGTGCAGATGGGAGGAAATAAAGAGTCCCAAAAGGTGATGTTGGCTTAGGATTTCTTGATGTGGTCAAGAACTTTACTTTATTTAACAATCATATCTAACATTGGGAGATCTTTAGCATCTCCTTTTCCTTTATCTATTCCGTTTGAATGGGGAATCGAATCTTTGTAAAATTTCCCAGGTCATGTGATTAACAGAGGAAAAAAAGAATAAGAACCTCGTGGCTTCATCTACTTGGGAATAAATAAACACTTTTTTGATTTCCATTAACAATTCTTCGAAAGAGATAATCCCATATAAGTCAGTAGCTGGATTGGCTTATCTATGATTAAGTTCATTATCTGAGCTATCGAAGACATCCCTCATCCCATGGCAACAATGTGCTCCCACCAAGAGTAGTCGATGCACTTGACAACCTCCACAACCTCATCAAACATGCCCTACCACTCAATGGGGAAGTGCAGGAGTGAAAGGGCCAGACGTCCCTGGCCATAAGGAACTCAGGGATTATACATATCTCTTCTTTCTAAAGAATGATATCAGACATGGTCCACACGATGTCATCCAAGCTGATTTTTTCCACGAGTACTAACCATTTGTCTGATTCCGGAGCCCACTTTTGGGCTTCCATAAATAGGCCGCTAAATTTCTCGTAGTTGATGGTTATCTCTGTGGGAAATTCAAGCCCAAAATTTTGGAGTTGATCTACTACTACACGTAGTTCCATGACTCCCTCTCTAATCAGGTGCGGATGATAATATATGCTCATGTGAGGATGGACGGGGCTTGGTTAACAAAGCTTGTGGGATGAAAGACAAAGTTTCGTCAGACTTTGAGAGGTTTGGGTGAGATTAGGGATGTTCCAGGTATTTCGTTAGGAACAATTTGGGGAGAATGGCCAAGTTGGGGGTTGTCAGTTTTGGTACTGAACGGAGCTAGGATGGCCATCAGATCTGGTTAAACATTTGTTTCTTGGTTAGTGTTTCCATGAACAATTTATGGAGGTAGATATCGAATTTGATCGAAGTAACATAGGAATAAATGGATCTTCGGGTGGTTTGACAGAAGATCAAATCCAATAGGAAGTTAGGCCAAAGTCGGGTATGCAATCGACCTGAGAGGGCAAAATGGTTTTTTGTAAGGAAAAAAGGGAGTATTTTTGGCATTTTCGAAAAAAAGGAAAATATGTTTTTTGTATTTTTGTTTTAGAAACGAGAGAAAATGGAAAATCCTCAGCGTGATTATTAGTATTAGGTTTTACTCGTATTATGTTTTCCTAAATTGAAGGAAAATGCCATACATGACCCGAGCCTGATAAAATATATTATATAAGAATATAAGAGACTAATTAACTATAACCAGGTTCATGGAGAGGGCTTTGTTTTTAAAAAAAAAGATAAAATAGAACAAAAATTTGGGGGGTATGGCGATCTGAAAATTCGACAGAGTTTTGCATGGTAATCGGTAAACTAATTATGAGTGTCCTAAGGCTGACGCCTATATGAGGTTTATGCATTTTGTAGGGAAATGGTCCCTCTTTTAGCATGACTTCCAGGATATACCTCTTGCCTATCAGGGCAATCATTTATCGGTACGTGTGGACATGTGATTTGATATACCTAAGTGTATGTGAATTTTCTCATGATATACCTCGTGGGGACGGTACGTGTGAGAGTGAATTTGATATATTTGATATACGTGAATCAGTTCCTTGTTATATACCTCTCGTCATGAGTTTGGTCAAGAAGTACGCTGTGGGAAGAACCATTCGATATGTGTCAAACGTACGAGGATAATGGAAGTTGAGAATCATATTCACTACACCAAAAGGGTAAATGGTCACATTTGAGATGGTTAGCCTTCTCACGATCATTGAAAACACATGTTTTTTGTCACGGTCAATGTCTGTGACAAGTCCGTGATAACCCCATGTCATGGTCAATAACCGTGACGAGTCCGTGACAAGTACAGTTATCTCGAACTTGTCACAGTCAAAGACCTTGATAGGTCCGTGACAACTTTGTTAGCTAAAAACTCTACCGTCTCTTTTTTCCCATCGTTTTCAATTCCCACCATTTCTCTCTCTCTCTCTCTCTCTCTCTCTCTCTCTCTCTCTCTCTCTCTCTCTCTCTCTCGCTCTCTATCTCTCTCTCTCTCTACGTTTAAGGTATTTTTTCTCTCTTTCTCTCTTTCCTTTGTATATGTCTATACGTGTGTGTGTGTGCGCGCGCGTAGGTGTGTAGAGGTGGGGGTTGTGATGATGGTGTGTGTGGGGGGGGGGGGGGAGGCGGTGGGAGGGTGGGTTATCTGTGTGTAGGTTTGTGGGGGTGAGGGCGGGGGGTGGGGGTACGGTGTGTGGGGGTGGGGGTAGGGGTAGGGGGTATGGGTAGGTGTGTGTGTGTGGGTGGGGGTGGGGGGGGGGGGGGGAGTGTGGGTAGAGGGGAGGGGTGTGCATGAATTAGTGTAAATGGGGTTTCAATACTGAGTTTTTTTAAAATCTTTTCATCCTTAAGTAGACGAGTATATATGCTTGTAATTTGTATACATTTTAATCATATAGGAATCGTTTCTCTAATGAAAAAGGTTTTATTTGATATTGGATGTCTGTAGAAGTACTAAAATTGAATTCATTATACATAATCGATAAAGATACTAATGACTAAACATATAAGTTTTGTTTCGGAGTACCTGAGTATCAATAATTTGTGTGACACACTAACTTTTGGAGGTCCTGAGTATCAATAATTGGTATTGATATTGGTATAAATTGAAATTGAATTTGAATTGGTATTGATATTGGTATAAGTTTTTGTTCTTATGCGCACTTTAAATTAAATGAAACATACTTTAAATTACGTAATTAAATGAAATCTCTCGAATTATGATACGACATAATTAAATGAAACATACTTTAAATTACATATAGTGCGCGTTGATAATAGCCTTTTAATTCTTATGTGTACGCATTCAATAGCCCTTAGAACCATTCGAGAGTCGTTACCCCTGTAATGAGATCTCCCAAATTGTCATGTTTGGACAGTTTGGGACTGCATAGTTTCTATATAATAATATTCTTAGTGGCTTAAACTTGTTACTTTTGGGGAAAGTTATGTTGTCATATCTTAATGTTCTCTAGGAACATACTAAATGATGCGATGTTAAGTGTTATTTCAATTGATAAATTGAAATAACACTCACACTTGCGAATATATGTCGTGTACTTTGATAACTATGGGATATGATGCCAAATTTTCCTTATATTGGAACAATGTGCATTAGCTGTTAAGTATATTACAGAAATATGCGGTCTTGAATGGGATAGGACCACTAACCCTTTAGAGGAAATGCAGGAAATAGGAATTAATATTATAAATTGAATTTTAATTTAAATTTCAAATTAAAATTTAATTTGAATTTGAATGCACGAATAAATTTATGCATAGGCACTCAATAGGTGATTTTATATACTAATGGGAACTAAATATTCACACTTTTGTTTATGCTAATCCACGAATATACGCTTTTTACCCATAATAGGAGATTGTTTGTAGTAGCTGTGATGGGATATCCTAAATAAAAAGAGTTGATGGGTGAGACAAATACATTAGGGGATGTGTTTCGTAGAGGTGCTAATGAATTTTTGAAATACACAAAGAGACGTCGTAATGATGAAGAGTTTTTGTGCCCGTGTTCTAGGTGAAAGAATGGTAAGGTGTTTGAGTGGAAAAAAGTTGAACGACATTTTTTATGATGTGGTATGCAAGATAGTTATCGAATTTGGGTTTTTCACGAGGAACTGAAACCTTCACAACAACCTTCAACAAGTAGGATACATGTACAAGGGGATGATGACAATGTAGATCATAATATGCTAGAGGAATTAGTTGATGTCGCGCATGTAGTTCATGCAGTGGAAGAGAATGAGGTCACTAACGATGTACAAGGTTCAGGTTCTCACAAAGATATCGGGATAAACCTTGGCGATGACTATCAGAGTTTAAAATTTAAGGCGAGCCAGTCTTTATACTCTAGCTGTGAGAAAGATTAATTTTGAAGACCCAATATGGTTTATCTGGCAATAGTGTGACATGAATTTTAAATTCGGTGAAGGGATTTCTACCTAAGTAGAATATGCTTCCAAACCTATATCCTAATATGAAAAATAGTTTGAAGGTTTAGGAATGAAATATAAATCAATTCATGCTTGTGTGTATGACTGCATACTATACCGTAAGGATTATGAAAATCTTAATCGGTGTTTGGTATGCAATGAACCTAGATATGACCAATCTACTGGAAAGGAAGATAGAAGCTCAAAAGTGCCTATAAAAGTGTTGAAATATTTTCCCATTGGGCCTAGATTTAAGCTGTTTTTCACAATACCCTGGATAGTGAAGGAAATAACTTGGCATGCTAGGGAAGAATGAGGGTATAATCTCATACGTCATCCTATTGATTCTACATCTTGGAAGAGGTTGAGTTTTGAGTATCTCGATTTTTCTCGAGAACAGCGTACCATTCGTTTAGCAATATCAACAGATGGTTTCAATCCATTTGAAAATCTAAGCACCAATCAGAGAGTATGGTCAGTGATCCTAGCCCCACTGAACCCCTCTCCTTCAAAGTGTATGAGACCTGAATTTTTGATGTTATCTTTGTTTATACCTGGGCCAAAGGCACCAAGTGAGGACAATGATGTCTACCTAAATCCTTTGGTCGAAGAATTAAATGATTTGTGGGAAGATTTTCTTCAATCATTTGACTCTTTGGGAAAAGAATATTTTACGCTCAAAGCTAAGTTGATGTGGGAAATTCATGATTTTCTAGATTATGGGACATTATCCGGTTGTGTAGTACATATTCATTTGGGGTGCCCTATTTATGGAGAGAAGACCGAATCTCTTCGTCTCCCTGCTAGCTAAAAAATTGTATACCATTGCTATAGAAGGTTTTTACCCCCTCATAGTTTTAGGTTTGAGAAATGATTTTTTACTGGGTGGGGTTGAACATAGGCTACCGCCGTGAAAACTTTCAAGTTCATAAATTGAAAGAAATCTTGTGATTATGGGCCTAATATGCCAGCTAAGAATACTAAATTTGAGAATGTCAAGCATAAGAAGACCCCAACTTGGACTAAAACTGAGATTAGAAAGGCATGGACTAGGAGCTCAATTTTATTGGATTTTCTTTGTAGGAAGAATATCCTGGTGAGCCCTGTATTGGATGTGATGCACGCAGAGAAGAACATCGCAGAACATATTTTGGGCACATGTCTTGGGGGAGTCATTATAAGGATCGAGAAAATGCACGAAAAGACCTTAACGCGTTGAAACTTAAGCCACAACTGTAGTTGAAACAAGATAGCAGGGGAAGGACAATAATTCCCCCTGTTGCATTTAGTTTGACATGTGAGGAAGGAAGGTTATTTTAGATACAATATACAATTTGAAAGTTCCATATAATTTTTCTTCCAACTTGCAAAGGATTGTGAATTATGCTACCCATGATTTACATAAGTGTAAGTCCCACGATTGGCATGTGATCATGCAATTGGTTCCTCTATTGTTTAAGCATTGTTTCTCCAAGCATAAGAATTTGCAAAGGGCTATTATGAAAATTAGTATCAGGTTCTCACTTTTATGTGAGAAGGTGGCCAATCGAGATCACATAGTGGTCACAAAATTTGTGATGAACGAAGTTATTTATGTCTTGGAGAAGTATCTTTCCCCATCTTTCTTTTACATAAGTGTTCACTTTTGGTACACCAATGCGACGAGGCACTTCTTTGCGGCTCAGTTAGATATCGTTGGATGTATCCATTTGAAAGATTGATGAAAGTTTTAAACATTACTTTAAGAATACACCATACATTGAAGGGTTAATTTAAGAGGAATACATCACCGTGGAGTTATTAAATTCACACTCGGTAATATATGCCATACATCAACGTGGATAACAATAATGAGTCCGTCAATGAAGGGGATCGTGGGATGGGAAAGCGAGTGAAATTAACAAGTTTGCAACATGAACAAGTAGCTTCTTATCTATTTGACACACATGAAGATGTCGAAGAATGTAAACAGTATGTTTGAATTATTTTTAACTTTTTCATTATTTTATTTTTACATTATTAGTTTTGTAATACGTTCATCACGATCTATGCAAAAATATGAAGCCCGTGAGAGAAATAAAAGACAAAAAACAATGGCAAAATTAGGATGCAAATAATGAAAATGGTTGTTATTAAATGCACATTACAATAAAGCTTTGCAACTAACCTAATTAATTTATCTATATTCTTAGCTCTTCGAGACGAGTGATGCGACATCAAGACTTGCTCGTCTAGCCACTGGACCCTTATTCATAGCACAAGAGTCCAAAAAGTATCAATTGAACGGTTATGTATTCGGTGTAAGGGTGTACGAGGAAGATACAAATGTATAGAACTCAGGCATTTCATACAATGCTTTTACTTTCCTTCGAGCAAGCACGAAAGAAAAAAAATCTCGTTGAAGCTAAATTGACTTACTATGGTGTAATTCAAAATATATTTGAATCGGACTATGTAAGCTTAAAAGAGGTTGTATTTTACTATGATTGGGTAAGAGGTGAGGATAAAAATGCTTGTAACGTTGATCCTAGCACCAATTTGATCATGGTTGGCTTGTTCAGGTTGAAGAGCAATGGACATGTGAGCGATGAGCCAGTTCTTTGTGCTTTTCAAAAGGTCAAGCAAGTGTTTTACTCAGATTATATCAACAACGAGCTATGGTCAATCGTCATACATGTGCCAAAGAATGTAAATAGTAGTTTGGATGACTTAGCTACTCCTACCAAATATCAATCCATTTTAATGATAACTCGAATTTGAAATAATTTTTAGATTTGTAATAAGTATTAAAATTATTTATAATGACCACTAGCGGTATTACTCTAGTGCTTTATTATTATCGTACGAAAATTTAATGCATTTTATTCATTTGTACATGATCATTTTAATTATTTTAATAACCAAGTGAATTTTTTAATTAGGATTTTAATGAATTTAAGCATTAATTCAAAGTTCATGACTCGGGAGTGTGTGTGTATGGGGGGGGGGGGGGGGGGGGGAGTGTATGTGCATGTAAATTGAATTTGGTATTGGTATAAATTGAAATTGATATAAATTGACATTGGTATTGGTATGTATTGTTATTAACGTATTTGAGCATTAATTCAAAGTTCATATACATGTTTGTACTAATAATAAGATTTTTGCAGAAAATGACTTAGCCTAGTGCGGTAGAGGAGGCGACGAGGGCTTTTTGGCCAGTAGGCCCCCCAAATAGTGAAAATTGGGGTCCGTCGTCGAGAATAAGATGACATTATTGGCCAGATCACTAGAGTTGATGAAGGCAATCGTTTTCCCGGGTTACACTTATTGGAAGGTCATGCCTAATGACCTAAATATTAGCATCAAGGGGGCACTACAAGTAGTGTATTTATATTTATACTTATAAGAAACAAACACTTACATTCTTTTTTGTTCGTATTTGTTTGACAGGAACAATTCGATCAGCCCCCACATCTCCGTGACTCCACTTTGGAACAATTGATGGATCAATATAGGACATGGAAGAAGAATATGCAGACACAGTACTTTCGGAAGAGCCGAGAGTCCATTTTGAGAGTACATGACATCATCCCCTGAAGGAACCGATCTCATTGGCACATTGGAAAAAGTTTGTCGACCATGAGATCAATGAGCGAAAATTGGCATCTCGCCAATCAGGGAGGGACAATAGGGCCAAAAGGTTGGACGTGCACTACTCCAGGAGGACATCTTATGCCGAGGTGGAGCACAGGGTGGTAAGTTTTTATTTTTCTTTATTTTTAGTTTTATGTTATTCTAATTTAGCATTACTTTGTGTTACTTACTAATTCTGTATTATTTTATTTTAGGACACGGGGAGTGACCTTGGGGGTAGGACACATAGGCTCGATGGCTATGTGGAAATTCAGAAGAAAAATCGCAAGGACAAGGAGGTGGCCCCGAGCATCCCAGCCACCATTATAAGTTATAAATGTTAAATTTTTTAATTACATTATAATTTTTTGATTTACTTAATTAACTTATTGTGTACTTATTGTATTTTCAGGCAAAGCTTAAGGTGTCCATGAGTCGTAGCCTAATTTCGACAAAGCATCTTTGGCTACAGACTCACTCAACCAATTGCTTGGGTTGGATCTCAAGGTGAGGACAAGGGAGTGGGCTCGTGGGTGGGGAAGTTGAGGGCCAACGTAATGGAGAGATGCAACATCGGGTTGGCACATAAGGTGGACACCCATAGTGATAAGCTATCAAGGTTAAAGGCGACAGTCCTACATATGTATTCCTTCATAAAACATTGGTTGGGAAAGAGAAAGGGGGAGGAGAAAAAGGTATAGGTAGACGAAGATGAGGATGAGGACGTCACTGCCTCATCGTCGATAGGCATGGACTAGTCGCTATATGATGATACATTTTCCAGCGTGACCCCCGTCGAGCGGTCTATGTCAATAATCGATTGGCCGAGCATGTTTCTACTCAACATATATTATGGGGAGCCGAAAGTGAGGGGATTGAGGGACTCGAGCTTCAGCCCAGGTACGTTGGTTCATGGATGTCCCCTCCAAGACATTAAGGTAAGAGTGCGCATCACACATATGGTGGATGGAAAGGAGAGATCACCTTTGTAGTTATGCGTATAATACGGCTTTCAACATATTGAGGGGTGTCTCAATGCATATGTTGTGTGGCATTCCTTCCTTTTCCGACCTCCTCAAGACCCTTCTTCATGACATTATTTCTATATTTTTTATTTGGATATTTAATAGTATTTGTATTTTTAATTTATTTTGGAACATGTTGGATTGGATATGGATATTTGCAATCCTATTTTATTTGGATATGGATTATATATGCCATGATTTGGTACATTATTTCTATTTTATTTGAATATATATTATTTGGAAATATACAATTTTATTATAAGAAGTACAAATATACTGCTAGGCAGTGGCCGTGGCCATACTGTCCAACAATTTTTTTAAAATTCTGCGCAGAATTGTCACGGTCAATAACCGTGACAAGTCTGAGACAAAGAAACTTTTCACGGACTTGTCATGGTCTTCGATCGTGATAATTTTTTTGATTTTATCATGGGCTTGTCATGGTATTTGACCGTGGCAAAACTTATCAAGGTCAAAGGCCATAACAAGTCTAATGAACTTGTCATGGTCTTTGATTGTGATAAGTTCGTGATAAAAAAGTTTCCACCCCTGGACTTATCACGGTCAAAGAGCTTGACAAGTTGGACTTGTCATGGCTTTAAACCTTGACAAGTTAGTGGTTTTGGTGTAATTATTTCTTAGGTTAACCGCGCCCCGCAGGACCAACACCCATGATGAAGTGACACCCCAGTACATGATAGTTTTTTTGTCAATATTATCATGCTCTAGTGATGTAGTGTGAAAAAATGCATGAGTCTTGATTATTATCTTATGGATATTTTTATTTGCATACTAAGTAAGGAGAGTACTACCACTATGAGGGGGAATATACAAATGTCATGAAATGAAAAGTAAAGCTAACATGGATTATGAAGACTATACTAAGCATGGTGAGTAGGAAACATGTGAATATACAAGTGAGTGAGATGTGTAAGGTGAGAGAGTGACATGGAAATAGTGTAAGTGGTCATCTGAATGTACATAAGTGAAGGTGTGTGCTAGTAAGACTAATCATTGATCATCTACAAATGGTGTGTGAGATGTGTAAGTGAGCATGGAAATATATACAAGTGAGAAAAGAGAGGATGTGTATTAATGTAACTAAGCATGGATAATTTACATGTGGTGTGTGGAGCATGTAAGTAAAGATGAAATTCTACGCATGTGTGAGTGTGTGAAGTGAGCATAGAGAATATATATAAGTGGGTGTAAGGTGAAACAGGGTGAGCATGTACAAGTGAGTGAATAGTGATATACACATGGTAGAGATAAGCATGAGGTGAAATATATAAGAAGTAAGCAAATGAGTAAATCGAACCTACAAGTGGGAGCATATGTACACATGTAGAAAAAGAGGAGAGTAAAGAAGTAACACCCATGTAGAAATGGAGTCTAGTCCTCTAGAAATTACCCAGTGTAGTCCCGAGTGTGGCCATCTGAGTTGAATTCCTCCCACGCAGACCCGTTCCTCGAAGTTGGAACGAGGGGATTAAGAAGGCGGAAAAGGTTCCCCCTCCCTCTTCCCCCTTTTTTTTAGCCTTGCACGTGTGGGTGATTCGTTGATATGGAGGTAATATTTCCACCACTCATGTCATCATCTTCACGGTCTAGCCTCTGATATAAAATTGGCCGTCACCAAATGGGGATAACATGAAAGGATGGAGTCGCCATCCTATTTTTCTCGAAACAGGCAAAAGAATGTTGTCGCATCAAGAAAATGATATCAAGGCCAAACTAATGCCTAGGAAACCAAGTGATTCAAAGGTTCAGGGAAAATGTTATAGAATCGGAAGGTGTTAGATAGCCATTCCTCCCTTTCGATCTCTCATGGGCTATGTTAATCTTCTCCTTTGTTCTCCATGATGTGTGTGTGCATGTGTATAATATAGATAATGGGAGAATAGAATTATCCGACTCGCATTATAGAATGGATGGGGTGTACTAATCCGTTGGAGTGTACCCAAAAATAGTCATAAACATATTATGTAAATGTCCGTGGAATCATGAATCACTATAAAAGAGAGAATGCACATGTCAAGTGAAACATAAATATGTAGGAGTCCAAAACTCACGAAATAAGTATAATGTAATATAAAATGCATAAATTGAAAACGGAGGACTCAAATCTCGGGATTAGCCTAAGACACCTACATAGTCCAAGAGGCATCAAAGTACACATAGTTCGAAAATAGCATAGGGGTCGGGTTCAACGCATAAAAACAAATGTAGGACTCTTTTTTTAGTGTTTTGCGAGAGAGTTGTGTTCAAATGCAACATTGTGAGAAAATGGAAGTCTTACTTTTAAAATTTATGAATAAACTCTCTTTTTGTCTTTTTTGGATTTTTTACGAAAATAAGTTGTGTGCAATACCAATAGTAAAAAGTGAAGATTATTTGATGTGAGATAATGAACAAAACTAGAAGCCATCATAAAATGAGAATAAAGTGAATAATAATACTAAAATGAGTAAACTCGAAGAAAGGGTGAGGAATGGACCTCCTTATAGATCTTTGTTGCTGAATCTAGAATGTAAGTATGCTGATTTTTGAAATTGTATGAAGGTAATATAGTAGGCTATGGTGGATAGCTAAGTGAGGTGAGGGAATGTTGGAAAATAGCCCTTTTTGGAAGGTAAAGCTCTGATTTTAAGGAGAATATTTGTTGATTGTTGAATGGTACATCCCTCCAAGGGTGAAGTCTTGGCCCTTTTATAGTGCAAATTAGTGTTGGAATGCCAATTTTGATGTCACGTGGTCTTTCTATCAGCACAGTGCCTGCCATACTGGGCAATAAAAAGTACCCATTACTGATAGGTAGGGGGTTTGGGGTGCCTATAGGCAGTCCAGATTAGATATTTTTCGAAAAAACGGGCATAAAATAGAAATCGTAAATTCGAATCGCACACAGTCAGGACTATTGCAAATGGAATTTATAGCCCTTCAAGAATCCGTTAGCCACTTTTCATTTGGGAGTTGACTAAAGTCAAATAGGGTTCGAGAACGCTCGATGGTGTCTGAATGGGGGTTTTAAGAGGAAAATGGGTCATTCGTACGAACTGTGAGGACGATTTGAGCATAAAATTGACCGTCGGATAAGGGATTCGGAGACCTTTGAAATTTCATTGAGCTTCACTTAGGTTGGAGAGTTGATCGGAGTCAAACAGGGCCAGGAGGTCCCTGTGGCCTCCATATCAGTACTCAGAGTATGACCTAAGGTTTATGGTGAGAAAATGAGTGTTAGGGACCTAAGGAGGTTCTTAGGGGGGGATACTATAATGGGTGGTCTACAAAAGTAAAGGATATCATAAGTTCTATTACTATTAGACAAAGGGGGAGGATTTAATATTATTATATTCCCTATGAAATTAATGGTGTGTTTAGAGGTAGAGGTTTTCATCCACACGATAATTTTTTTAATGCAAAGCTTCTCAAAAAATGTCTCGGTCAAGCATCTGTATTTTTTAATTTTGGGTGGAATTGTGTCTTTTAGGTAAGCTTGACAGCCCATAGATTTTTAATTTTGGGATTGTCCCGGAATATCCAAGAAGGAAGATTTATACGGACAAATTTCCAATTCAGTCAATTTGTATGTGTTGGCTTAATTCTGGACATAATCCTTTGAGTCATAGGATAGAAGTTATTTGTGACCTTTGAAGCCTATGACATTATGGTTGAAGATGTTGCGGCTAAGTCAAAGAAGGTCACATCATATGTTGTGTTTCGTGCCTTGTATTTGTCATTAACAGTCCAAGGATCTCTCAAGTATGAATGCTTATATTATGCTGAGACTTGAAAATTTATTATTAGGTGTTATAATTTTTGTCAATTGTTTTTTTTGAATTCATACTATGTAAAGATTTTTTTCTCGGACAGCTTTATGTAGAAAAATTATAACTAACTCAAAAAATATTAGAAAAATCTGAAACTGACGATCACGCGTTCGTATCAAAATTATCAAAATTCATGGCCTGAAATATCGTTCAAACATCCTCATTCAAATGACCTGTTTGAACGACTTCTAATGAGATTTTCTTTTGTGTGCGCTGACATCTCGTTTCATGTTGTTCGAACGAGATTGAGACTCGTTCGAACGACCGGAGTAGTTTTTGCAAAAAATATCAGTTTTTAAGCAGTTTTTCTCCATAAACTTCCACTATTTTAGCCACCCATTTATGTAGTGTGAGCGTTAAATTTTTCAGAGGACTTTTTCCAAACTTTGAGAGCAAACACTTTTCCAAAAAGTCCCTTGAGATTTTGTTATTCTTTGATGATTTATCTTTATAAAAAAATCTTACACCCAATTCGTTTTTTGATCCATGTTTCTACATGATATATATTTGAGATCAGTTTTGGCATCAGGTTTTATTCTCTACACTATTGATATTGTTTCTTGCGATGGATTCCTTGTTCGTGGTATACATACGGTGGACTCTATGTGTTTGACGGTAGCAGTACCCCATCGGTGGACTATGAGACGTAGGTGGACTCCTACGATGTCACTAGGCATAGGTTGAATGAATGAAGAGGGTCAATGCTTACGAGGTTGTCGAGGTGTTGTGTAAGTATTCTATCGTGTCCTTTGGTAATTCCGTACTTAGTCTACTTGTGGCTGGGTCGCCCGAGGTTTTTTCGTTGTGGGTTTTCCTCGTACATCGCAACATTGTGGTTGTATTTATTTTATATTTCAAATTCATCTAGATGCATGCTTAGGTTTAATAAGATAAAATCTGTTTTAACCACAATAATTTGTTTAATTAGTTCTTAATTAAATTGGGAAATTTTATTTTACTTTAATTTAAGTCGGAATAATTAATTTGGTAAAATTCATATTTAGTTTGATTTTCCTAATTTAGAACTTCAATTGAAGTCTTGTTTATTAAGTATAATTTAATTTTGAGATAATTTATTAAAATTTTGAAATATTCGGAGAACGTCCCTCTAGAAATTTAAAATTTTGATTTTTTTTGGGATCCTACATCCTAACAAGTGGTATCAGAGTGTATTTTATGTCGCTAACAATCTCGATCGTAGGATAAAATGATACTAATTGGTCCTGATGAACCGACTATATCAAGATCAACTTGCCTGTCTGTTACTATGTTGGTAATAATCTCGTAGGCTGCTCTCCTAAAAAGCATAACTATATCCCACTATGTAAGCTGAGAATAAGTACATTTTGGCTGGAAGTTGTTGTGCGTGACATAAATGGATAAAATAAATGTTTCCTGACTATGGTATTTTTGAAATCAAAACAACTCTTGCATATGACAATTAAAGTTCATAAACATTATATAAAATCCTGTTCGACACTTTAAGACTAAGCATATAAAAATCCTTCATTTTCTTTATACTAGTTGAGAATAAAGAATTATTGACTGAATATGTAAATACTTCAAAAGTATCTTTCTAATTTTTTCATGAACCCTCTTAATAATTTGAGGTTTGAGTATTTACACTAGGCTATTGGATTGCGTGTCGTAAATTAAATGTAAAAACTATATACAATTAAGCTCATTCCTATTAGCCTATTCTTATAATAGACCTTTGAGGTTTTAGGGCATAGTCACTTGACAAATAACAAAAGGCACCTCTTAAAGATATTTGATATAAGAACTGACACGAGATTAGACACTTGACTTTAGTTTTTTCGTAGTTAATATTTATATTTCTCTCATTTAATCCCTCATTTATTTGAGATAAAATAGGTGAGATAGTGAATCATTCCTAATGTTACTACGTGAATGATATTTATGATATTGTGTTTTTTATTATGATTTTTATCCTTTTTGTGATATCTTTATACTTGTTCTTGTGAAATGGGATTTCAAGTTTTATGTAGGAAATTACAAGAAGACGTTGGGATAATGGTTTGTAAGTAGTTGAGTTATGTATTTTATTAGGATTTTGGGAAGGGTAGATTAGAATTTGATGTATAGGAATATGATATTTTTGCTTCCAAGAGTGCCCATGATGTACTCAAGGAGTTTTGTCATAAATATCCAAATGGGGAAATTAAAACATCTAAATAGGAGGACTTCACTAGGATTGTTTGAGCCCATCTTAATTTTGATTTTTCATGTTTCGATATTTTTGTCAAAATATTTTCTAGTTTTTTATGTGAGATATAATTATGGCTTTCCTCATCAAATTCAATAATACTCAAGACTCAGTCAAGTTCAAAATAAGAGAAAAGGTAAGAAGTTAAAATTGCAATCACGCGGACTTCACAATCACATTTGCACATTTTTACAAATATTTACTTCATTTAGGCACGCATGCATTTCATCTAAAATTTAATTGTATTTTTGTCTAAACATTCCTTAAAATTTAAATTGGGTTAACTTTTGTTAAAACAAATATATTTGATTTCTGAAATAATGTTTCAAAAATTTTCTGATTTTTAAATGTATTTTTATACATTTTTGTGTTAATAAATGTCACTTTTATTCACATGGTGTTTAAAAAAACACAAATTTGTTCTCTTCTCACATAATCTGGTGCATTTATAGACCTTGATAGGGATTAGATACGATGGGTTTTTTAGGATTAATTTGAGTGAAATTTTGCTGACCAATATGAGGTATTTACTAGGTGACTTGGTATAGGCTATTGGTTTGTTTAGTATGCATGGTCAGTTACGTGGAATGATTCTAAGCCACTCGTTTCATTTTAGATTATAGGGGTTTTGGTAAGATCATTAGGTTACCGTTATCTGTCTTTTTGACCAAGTATATTTGGTGTGACAACATATCGATTTTAATACTAGTTTGTTAATCATATATCAAAATAAAATAGGTATCTCAGTATGATTCATTCTCAGCATCACTATCACAACAATAATATAATATAAATAATACAAACAAAGCATACAATCACAATGAATGAAATCATCACCCTGCATAAATAAGTAATAAGTCTTAACTGAATAAACCATTGGTCATCAATAAAACATCCATAGAATAGAAACTGATAAATATAAATGTCTAACAAGAACAAAAACCTATCCACCTACGGGCAATGCACCTAAAGCTGAAACTAAAATGACTCATCCTATCTAGATAAAATTAACTGAGGCATCTAAACAAAGATGTAGCATCCACAGATATCGCTCGGCAGGAACGAATCTATCCCTGCAGTCCCGGTTACTACTACTGCTGCACACCTGAGGTACGAAAAAAATTAGAAAAAACAAAATCTTGAATGTCAAAGCCTGACAGTAAAAAATATTTTTCAAGTAGATAACTATTTTAAATTGATTAAAACATTGGTGTGTTATTTCCATAATTAACCGGTCGCACTCACTTGGGATAAACCTCACATCACAATCATAACGCGCACCTAACATTCCTAATAAAATTACCCAATCTAACTAGGACTTATGACCGCTATCTATGCACAATCCGCTAATATCCTCTATTAGCTAAATATAAATACAATCTCTAGGTATATGTTCATAAACAATATTTTAGTGACACACTTGCTATAAATAAACAATAACATAATAAACACAACATAGTTGCACTCATGATATAAATATATACTTACACTATATCATATAAACATACATATATATCACTTGCTATATATGTATAATTGTATCCCAGGAGATGAGACCTTCCGAATGCATCCTTCATGTTCTATCTAGCTTCAAGCATCACCCCTCAAACTGAGCCACTAGGTCGGAATCTAACCATCGATTTCAAACGAAAGCACATACAGTGGAGGTGGTCATAGATATACGATCGGGAGTCGTAACGATACGACATCATGCCCAACCTGTCTCGAAACCAACATCTATACTCACACGGGGATAGTTGTCATGCAATAGTCCTATGAACTGGGGAATCAATCCAATATCTGTTGGTCAATACCAGGATAGTCCTTCCACTACATGGAACCTCCTACGATAGCACTACCAAGTAGGTATGTTTAAATAAAATAAGTAGCATGCACACATACATATATATACACATCACTCTAATATGTATATATATTAAGTAATGAAATCATAAGTATATCCCACGTTGTACGGTTCACCTAGCCCGAAGTTCAATCTCAACTTCCCGATTAAAATATGAAATGTACTCACTTGGATCCTCGGTTCTCCTCACTTGAACCCATCTACCGTTAGCCAATCATATGTACCGAAATATGAAAACTCTTCCCAAATAATCCCAAAGTACCTCGAAAGCACCTATGTTCAATTCTGAAGTCCTGACGGGTCAAAGTGATACAAAAATAAGAATTAGTCAGGCTAGTATACCGAACCAGTTTGCTCCACTCAAAGTCAAAACTTCCAAACAAAATTCCAATCCAAGACCACCAACTTAAAATTTCAGTATTGCGCACCTTTTAGAAGAAAATTCATAACAAGTTCAAAAAACATGGAAAAATATGAAACCATCGCCCACACCTTCCTAATTCGATTGTGAAAAACCTTATCTAAATTTCAAAAGGGAATTGATTCGTTCCCCTAGGAAATCGATTTGGTTTTCTTAGTTAGCTGACATGTTCTTCCTCGAGGGTTTCTCTTCCACACCCTCCAATAGAGGTTTCCACTCACTCCAAACACAAAAATTAACTATTACAACATTACCCTAACATTCCAGAGCTATTTTAATACAAAATTAACACAAAATCCCGAATCAAACCCTGAGATTTTAAATCAAACTTCTAAGTAATTAAACAAAGAATTTTTCTCAAATTAATTATCAAAGATCCAATCTTTATATACAAGTTCAACGTGTTCATCCATTTAAATCCCATAATATATTTCTAATTTCAAGTATGATTGATCTCCATCAGTGATTCATTTACAAAACCTAAGCTTTTTTATCATTTAAGTATCTATATCAATTAAGAAAGTTTCAATGTTCAAGATCTTAATTTTAAGATTTTTCCTCTAATCATTAAAATAATTAACTACTATCAAATTGTGACATAAAGCGAATATGTACTTGCCTCACTGAATTAAAATTCGATGCCTTCTTTGAATTTAATGATGGGTTGAGTCCTCTCTCTTCTCCTCTCTAAGCTTTTTCTTCTTTCTTCTTCTTTTTCTCTTCTCTATGCCTCTCTCTCTCTCTCTCCCTCCCTCCTCTCTCTCTCTCTCTCTCTCTCTCTCTCTCTCTCTTATGTAAAATATGAAAGGTGGGTTGCCATCCACCTTCCTATCCACTTAAATATCCCTCTATTTAATATATTTCCTTTTTTCTTCCTAATCCTAAGTGTAAAATGACCCTCCTATCATATTATGGGTCATGTTATGTCTAAAAAACTCCTCGAATCAAACATAACACCCGGGTACCTATTCTTGAATATTTCGGCCCTTCTTGGATCACCGGCGCACTAAAAAAGGTCATCTAAGTCACATAACTCCAAATAAAATAACATTTCATTAACTAAAACTGACACGTGCGTACCCTATGTGCCACCCAAAAATCATACTGATTATTTGATGTAACACCCTATCGACATGTAACAATAAACCGTTGCTATGACTCATACGTGACATATAATAATTCACACAACTATTTACTTATCACACACAAGTAAATAATAATTATAAGAAATATTAATATTTTTCTCGTTAATTAATATTTACTAAAATCTAATTTAATTTTCCCCAATTAAACTAATAATATTAAGCACACGAAAATTAGATAATAATTGAAGTACAGGGTATTACATTTTCTAGTGTAGAATAGCCTCATTATTAATAATGAAACCTGCACATTGGATTAATATTTTTTTGGTAGGATCAAATCCCAGATGTTAATTCTTTGATTTTGACTACCTTAACCGGTTACATTTAATGTTACTAGCTTTTGGATGTTCAACATCTTTGTAAGTGGTTAATTTTTTACTGTTAAATTTTTCTCGGTTAGGTTTATTTATTATAGTGGGTTCTAGCTACACATCTGATGATTTCCTTATGGGGTAATCGGTATTACCGGGATAGCTTAGATAGTAAGCTCAAATCTCAACCATTAGATCTAAAGGTTTCAGGTAAAATACATATTAACCATTGATTTCTTTTGGGGTTTCTTGTCTATTCTTTTCTTTGGTATAAAATCAATTTATAGTCATTTTTTGAGTTTATTCAACCCACAATTATATATATATATATATATATATATATATATATATATATATATAGAGAGAGAGAGAGAGAGAGAGAGAGAGAGAGAGAAGAAGAAGAAGAAGAAGAAGAAGAAGAAGAAGAAGAAGAAGAAGGAGGAGGAGGAGGACGAGGTACAAAAGAGGGATTGAGTGTGTATATTTTTCATCTTGAACTTCCTAATTATATCATCTACAGATAAAAAAAAATTGGAATAAGTTTATCATGACATTTAATTACTAAATGTCAAGAGCAACTTGATATCCTACATTTTTTTAGTTGCACTTTATATAATAAATTCTTACCTCTCTCAAGAGTAAAAATTAAAAAACATGATTTTGATTTAAATACTTTATTATAATGCATGTTTGATTTTGGTTTATCATATTAAAAATTTAGAACATGAACACAATGTTTTTTGTGTATTCTTTCAGATTTCAACAAAGAATTTATTCAAATCATTTAAAAAAGACTTTGCATCTAACTTTTCAAAATAATTTTTTTATAATTACGGATCTAGAAATATAAAGCCGACTATAATCCTAAAACATTTTCTGAGAACGTAAACCATATTAATTAGGTATTTTCATTTTGATTTTGTAGGTTTGACGTATTTGATAGGAATCTTATACTTGTAATTCTATTCATCAAGGCTTTTATAATTCATTTAGGAAACGCTAACAATAAGTATGTGTGAGTGTGAATTTAGATTTTAAGTTCATATAGTCCACTCACTTGGTCACAAATAACATAAGACTAGTTTCTAGTCCACTTGGTTGTTATTTCAAGAATTTTTTTTAAGTCAATTGCGTGAAAGAAGCACAAGCATTTACAATAGGAGAATCAAGAAGGAAGCCTAAGCTTGAGAGTAATTCTCATATATTTTAGTTATATTTTTCAACTTTTCTTCTTATTTGTTTTACTTGTACTATCGTTATTATTTATGGGATTTTTGGTTGTCTCGTAGAGGAGACCTTGGATGTTTTTCTAGTGCGCTAGAGTTTTACCACATAAAAAACTATGTGTTGTGATTCTTAGTTGTTTTACTATACGTATGATATTTGCAACTATACTACTAGTCAAACAATATTTACAAAATTTTAAATAAATATTTTCAAGAGTAAAAATAACTTAGGTTATTAGAACATAACTTGTATCAAGTTACAACTTGTAATAGTGCTTTTTATTCATTTAATTAAGAGAGATCTCACTAGAGGAGCTTTAGATATAAACTTTTTTTCATATAAAATCTGTAGTTAAAATTTTAATTTAACAACTGGTTCAGTTTATTTATAAGGATGAATACCTGTAGTTAAAAAAAATCACAGGAGGATTAACACCCACCTCAATTCGCAAAATAATTCAAAAAATCTAAAAGAAAATTTTAGCCTTGCTCATTGTTGGAAAATATTCATAAGATACTCAGGAAAACTTTGAAAATTATGAAAATAACACCCCACGCGCTCCTAATTTAATTATATACAATTGGTATGGAAGCCAAATTAGGAATATTAAATGTCAAAAATACAAAGAAAGTGACTAGTTTATTTAAAAAATATTAGTACCTATTTTACTCCCTCTATCTTTCTCTTTATCCATTGAATTTGTAGAAATCCCATTCCTCTACATATTCCATGTATTTTATCTTATTATCTAACATTATATATACTACTATATCCTCCTATTAGATCCTAGGTATTTGTAAAATCAGATATGTATACTAAGATGTGACTAACTAGGATTTTAAAATTGTGTAATACCCCTTACTTTTGTGTATTTATTTTTATATTAAATTATCGGGTGAGCGTGATTTAATATAATTGAGACTTAAAATAAGGGTTTAAAATAAATATTGATTTGGATAGAATAGTTAATATTTATGCGAATTACACATTTACTGGAATGATATGGTAAATGTAACCTTATTTTATGTAATCTCGTTGTAAATATGTGTATTGACGACGGGATTTAGTTATTTCTCAACCGTGGTATGTTTTAGTGAATTGTCTGAGGTCGAGAGATGGCTTTTATATTCCGAGTTTTGAATGAAAATTTGGAGGGCACGGTTGGTTCCGGAAGGGCCGAGAAAGTCAAAATGACTTCCCTGGGGGTTTTATTTGGGTTTCGTAATCTTTTGACTAGTTTGACTCGAATTGGGGTACACTAGTTATATTATGTGTGTATTTTCATTTAAAGATACGATTACTTTTGATGAGTGGTTATTAGTCTTAAGTGGGTAATTAATCTCAATTAAGAGAAACAATCATTTGATAGATAGAGAACGTGAGAAGAAGAGAAAGAAGAGGAAGTTTGAAAATATATGAAATCTTGTTGAACTCCTGATTTGGAGGAACAATGAGACCCTATAATCTTGAGGAAAGTGGATTAACCTGATAAATGTTTAATAGTGTGACCTATTTCATAATTTGTGGTATGTATTTAGTAACATTAGGGATGTATGTGTTAAACCCTAGATTTTAGTATAAAAGATCAATCCTTATTGTATGTACATGGGTTCGATGTGACAGCCCACCTACTAAAATAATAGGTGACCAGCCCAATATTCTAATAATCACAGGAATCATAGATGGTCCATACTCAGCATCACTGTCGATTAAAATAATAGTACGAGATAACCACCAATCATTTTAGAAAATGGACTGTCAATTTAAAAAATTTGAAAATAAAAGAAAAACACTTAGACAATCCCATTTGCAAAAACGGTGGATATAAAAAATCAATGGATAAAGAATGACAATATGATAAATAATCACCGAACAAGCTGTCGGTTAACAGACCAATACAAATAGTTACACCGAGTATTACAATTCAATTATTACAATATAATAAATGAATGCAAAGCGTGGGCAACATGTCCGAGTAAATAAACTGAACAGATTTAGAGTACAAAAGATAGAGGCGTCTAAAATAAATATCCTACAACATTCGCAATATGCTATAGCTCCAACGGGAATAGAAATGTAAATACGGGTGTCCATGCGGTAGAGCACCTGTACGGAAAAGAGTATATGCAGAAACAAAGAAATATAGATGGGTCAGGGCCAGGTTAGATATGATTCTCATGTGACAAAAATGCATGATAGTTAAGAGCGTATTTCTCTTGCAATTAACAATAATATTTCTAACCTCTCAAATCTAATAGCACAACCTAGCGCAATATCAATGATGATGCTCTAGTTATCCCAAGTACTAAGGGCTAACTTTCCCCCAGTCTCAACACTATGCCATATTCGTGCTTGGGGTGTCTCGCAAATCGAAATCCAAACAAGGAACCCCCCTATACACTACTACTAGGCAAGGTTCAACGTCGAGATCCATTATATCCTTAGTAAGAAATCAATATATACATACATATATAGGATGTCTTATCTACATCTACTCAAGAAGACATAAATAAACCCATTCACCATCTAAAAGCATAATTCATATTTCTTCTTAAGGAATATATATAAATGGTAAAACATTTTAACAAATTTTTACCAAGTCAATTTCATAACTCTACATGCACAATTACTAAGTCTTTCTTTAGGAATATATATATATATATATATTATTAGTAGTTCATTTTATCAAATGTTTACCAATAAATCTCATTTCAAAACTTTCTTTACCAATTTTATTTACTTTCTTCCATCCAGGAAAAATACATAATTTAAAGCAAGTTTTACTATCATAAAAATGCTTTAACCTTTTCATTTCATATCATCCCATTTTCCTTCTTCCATCTGGGAAATGTAAATTAAAGCCATTTCATTATCATAAAATGCTTTAATAACAATAATGTCCCAAATTATATATATATATATATATATATATATATATATATATAACGCAATCTAAGACCGCCCATCTGGGTTTCCCCACTGTGCGCACTCCTAAATAGCTATCATCTTCCAGGGCCTATCACCAAGACAACCTGGGATCCTATCGAAACGTTGGGAAGCGGACATATTCCTGTGGGATAGGCATGACCACACCCAGAATCACCTAACCAGCGCAGAAACATACAATAAATGCTCATATGGCCTAGGTATATATCCACCCTGCATTCATTAGCTAGGGGGCATCACCACATGCACGAACTTCCCTTAAGATAGCGATTTAGAGAGGTGTGTATCCATATCTTAACATTTATGAAAATCATTTTTCATTCCATTTGAAAGCATTCTTTTTTTTTTTACTTTCTCAAAATCATTTGCACATATTTATTTAGTGCCACATTTTGTTAAATTCATTTCTTATTCTTAAAGTCATATTTTATTAATGACCTAAGACCCAAAGTGCCATTACCCTCAGACTAGTCTCCAAGAGTTTATACAATTTCATAAACCATCAAAATGAGTCTCCCTCAAGGAGTATCTCCCAAAAGTCTCAACATTAACATTTTATCTCCAATTTATCTTTAGATTAACTTCCTATATCATTCGAACATTAACCTATACAAACTAGCCCTCGGGTAAGCCCAAGTATCCCACTACATCCTAGGACATTAGTCTACCCAAAACAACCCTCTAGGACTCTTACTTACTTCCCAAAGGAAGGTTCCTAAACCTCGAACCTATTTTTTAAAGGGCTAAAACAAAACTAGAAAAATCTCACCCTATCATGAGGGGTCGATCGATCGACCCTTGGCTGTCGATCGATCGATGGGTTCGATCGATCGATCCCCCAGGCTCGATCGATCGATCCTGGGGGAAAAATTCTTCTCCGAGAAGCTGTTTGGGCCATTAACGAGCTCCCAAGATTTTTATTCGGTATTTTATCCAACAACAACAACAACAATAAATGCTACTCAATCACTTCTACACAATTAATAACTAATAATGTATCCTCAAATCAAATCAAAACTAAGATTTAAGGGATTAAACACCAAAATCAACCAAAAACCCATTTATGGTTTAAACCTACAAAAACCTAACTATACATGCAATTTATCACATTAAATCAATATCTAGCAAGTAAGAAACTTGCCTCGAGTTCGTAGTCTCAGATCCTCCTCCGGTGGCAACGGTTTTCGGCCTCAAATCTCCATTTTTCTCTCTTTCGTACCATGTCTCCCAACTCTCTCTTCTCTCCCTCTCTCTCTCTCCTTTGGGTTCTCTCACAAATGAGAAATAAAATTGGGTGGGGGACTTATACAGGTCATAAAACACAATTCCCCTCTTTTAATTATTAATACACCATTAAAATGACTCGTATCCACATAATTGAGTCATAACACCCCAAAAGTGCCCGAAACTCAAAAATACAACTTGGCCTTTATTTCGACTATTTCGACTATTCTGGAAACAACCGCACCCCCTATTTTGGCATTCGGAGTAACATGAACCATTTTAATGTTCCAAATTTCATTTTAATATATTAATTATACGCCAATTTATATATGAGTCATAACCGTCGCATAACATATAACGACGCAATAAAACACAATATGGTGCTATTTACCTTCTCATAACGATATATTGGCAAAACATAGTAAATATTATCCCTTAATATCAAGGGAAACAATATTTACTCCAACTTCCCCTATTTTATAAAATTAGACCATCGGTCAAAATAATATAAAATAGCCGCTCAAAAACTTGGGTTATTACATACTCCCCCCCTTAGAAGTGAATTTTGCCCTCAAAATTCAGGCATACCATATAACCATGTAAAGGTATACTATACTAAACTATCGTTCTATCATTCCTAGCGAACCCCTCGGAAGTGCAGCGTCCCCATTGGACTCGGACTAAGGTCATCACTATTTGATATCAGTCTACCTTCTCCCTGCTCAAACATAGCACCAAATCGTTCCTCATGAACTATCTACTACGGAAGTAAATACCTACACATCTTGGCACAAATTGCCTTTCTTCCCGAATCACGTTATACCTTTACCAAGGAATAACTATACTAGCTTATAATCGCTCACCCCCAGCACTACTTACTTCTATTCGCATGGGCATGGCCTTTTAAAAGTATGTGGCTCAATGAGCCTAATCGTTAAAGAAATAGTCTCGGACCACTCCAAGTCCAAGAAATATACTGTCCTCCAGTTCCATCCCAACGAACAGGCTAATTACTCATCCGACTACACTAGTCCATACACACGACACCATACTTATAAGAAACGATCCGAACTATTATAATGAAATTTCGATCCATAAAAGCTACTACTTCCATCCTTCCTCATTCCACCACTTGTTTCTTCATACTAGTAGGTGAATTGGTCAATCACGAACGTAGATGCTCTATCTAGAGCGTCCTCTTGATCAAGCTCGTTCCACTTAGCATTCCATGCCTCACTAATCTCTCCAACGGGTTTCTACTCGGTGCACAACTACCGCATTCGCATTTTCTTAGCGAAAGGGAATATCCAATTGAAAGACCTTTACGAGCTGTAAACACCAACTCTGTCGCCTCGACACATAATACAACTCCACGTTTCTCATAAAATGACCCAACATCCTGCCCAGGAAGTAGTGCCTCCATTTCTTTAAGGCGAATACTACCACTACGAACTCTAAATCAAGCGGGGAATAATAATTCTCATGGAGTTTAAGTCTGTAAGATGAATAAATAATGGGTCCATGCTCTAGTATTAATACTTCCCGTTCCTGGCAAAAACTCGTTCGTTAAATCCACTCTGGATCTTAACAACATGAGTGAAGGAGTAAAAGTCAACTCATACTTCAACTCCTCTAAAGATAGGTTACCGACGTAGCGCTCTATCTAAGAAAGGCCCCACCTCCTATGGCCTAACATTCCGAATCACTCAAGATCCCATACTTCTTCATTCTAGGGACTCAATCCTACTTAGAGTTAACCCACAAACCTATTGTGGTCAACTCCTTACCGCTTTCCTAAAACAATGTCGCATGTCCTAAGGGCCTTACATCCTAATAATCCTAAAGTCGATCTACATCCTAATCTAGTCGTATAAGTGCTATACTAATTATATCCCTAGTGTCCAAGACCTTTCCCAACTCCCGACATTCGCTCGGTTTTATCCGTAGGACGTCTCGCCGAAGCAAAATCCAAACAAGGAACCCTCCCGTTACACTACTACCTCACATCGTCAGTCGTCGAGAAGTAATGGTCAAAGATACATGATCGGGATCTCTAAAATCCTAACTTGTAACTTTACTAATACACTTCTACTTCTAAGTCCTACCATCTCAATTAACTGAAAATTTAACTAGCCTGGCATTTACTTTCTGTAAAATGCCACCAACACTTTATCCTAATATACACACAAACATCTTTATAAATGGCCTTATCATTAAGGCATAACCATAAGTCTCTATTAGAATTTCATATCTTAGTCTTCCCAACATCGATCAGAGGAAAAACTATCACATTGCTCATATATCGCACATCAACTTAGTCCTTTAATCACTAAATTACGTGATTCTTGGCTAAACCTTCCAACCCATCACTCAACCAACAGAAAGAAAGAAAAGAAAGAAAAATAAAAGAATTACAGCATCTCTCCACTCCCAACTTCGTTAAGGTTCACGCGTGGAGCGTCTCGCAAAAGCGAAATCCAGACAAGGAACCCCTCTAATGCTTTACTACTTAACTTTGTTGGTCGTGGAGATAAGGCAACATCATACACAATCAAAGAAAACAAACAATCAAACAAAACAAACGAAACAAAAATAAAAACTACTTACATACCGTAAACCATCTCTATAAAGTCTCAACCTGTATCCAGGAGAGATATCATAGAACAACTAGTCCTTCTCTAAAACTAGAAATAGGATAGCCTCACAATTTATTCGCTTGCTATCGCACCAACCAAACTAAGAATATCTCTACATGTATATTACATATAATACAAGTAGCACATACTGGACTGATACTTAAAATATCATCACCCATCTCATAACGAGTGAAGGAAAAATATAAAACTTCCCTTCCACGAAAGTCATATAGGTATACTCACTATAATAATATCGATACTACCACAAGCTCGATCTACGCACCCGAATCTAGGGTAAATACAATATTACTCCATCTTATTACAAGGAATTCTCCACCCTCCACTAAGGTGGAAATTCCCACCAATATACATGCTAAATTTCTAGCCACTACTAATGGTTCCTAGACACATCATTCTGGTCTTAATCGAACCAAACGACTTCCATTAATGCCCCAACTAGGCACCCTATTCCTGGCCTTGTTCTTCAAATGAAAATATCAAAATGCATAGTTCCCTTAACTTATTCATCAAAGAGAACATTCTACTAGCCTCCCCGGCCTTAGTTCAATGAGTCTTCCCCAGGTGGGTGTCCACCGATGGGGTCTCATGAATGTTACTTCTCCTGAAGGGTTAACAACAATTATTTATGAGCCTATCATTCTACTGAAGGGCTCTCTCTTACTCGTACCAACCTTATTTTAGTGTACAGTTTCTTAACCGTAACACCCTTTATTCACTGTCAGCCTCTGACCGAACCTCAAGTGAATATTTGAGAATCTACTTTCTCATCACTCCTAATATCCCAGAGAAACTTGTTGTTGAAAATATCTAATGGGTTTATCTATGGGCAAACCTCCTGCTCCACCAAAATATAGGGACTACCATATCCGTCACTTCAGCCTTACCCAATGGGTGAAAGGTTATCCTCCACTCTTCGCACCTGGGCACTTATATACCCCATTCTAGACCAAAACTCCTAGGCCTTATATTCTCATCTAATGAGATTAAACTTCCTCCAATCCGACCGAACTTCAACAGGCATTCCTCGTCAAGGACCTCTCAACTTAAAATTGACGTCGCTTGGAATCCCAAGCTTAGTACCACCCTCTACTGCAGCGGCACTTGAAAAACTATATCCACTGTATTTAGAAGTCGTGGTAGTAATATAAGATAGTGCTACAAAGGTAAAGACCTCTAAAGCGGACCTCATCCCCGACTATAGATCATAACTCTTAGTAATCCCATCTCAAGACACCTTCACAACGACCTCCTTGACGCCCTTCCTCTGATGACTTACGAGTCTCACAAAAATGCGCAAAAGATTTTCGGGGTTCTCATATCATAGAAAGAGAAAGAAACCGCACAAGAGAAATCAACGATCTTAATCTTAAGGCTCTATATCAAATAGAAAGAAACGCAGAAGGCGCGATACATCCGCACAGATTCCTAAGGAGTCTAAAACCTAATGCTCTTATACCATCTGTGACAACCCGCCCACTAAAATAATAGGTGGCCAGCCCCATACTCTAATAATCACAAGAATCATAGATGGTCCATCCTCAGCATCACTGTCGATTAAAATAATAGTACGAGATAACTACCAATCATTTTAGAAAACGGATTGTCAATTAAAAAATTTTGAAAATAAAAGAAAAACACTTAGACAATCCCATTTGCAAAAATGGTGGATATAAAAAAATCAATGGATAAAGAATGAAAATATGATACATAATCACCGAATAAGTTGTCGGTGAACAGACCAATACAAATAGTTACACCAAGTATTACAATTCAATTATTACAATATAATAAATGAATGCAAAGCGTGGGCAACACGCCTGAGTAAATAAACTGAACATAACTAGAGTAGAAAAGATAGAGGCGTCTAAAACAAATATCCTACAACATCCGCAATATGCTATAGCTCCATGACAACTGGAATGGAAATGTAAATACATGTGTCCATGCGGTAGAGCACCTTTACGACAAAGAATATATGCAGAAACAAAGAAATATAGACGGGTCAGGGCCCGGTTTGATATGATTCACATGTGACTAAAATGCATGACAGTTAAGAGCGTATTTCTCTCGCAATTAACAATAATATTTCTCCCCTCTCAAATCTAAAAGCACAACCTAGAACAATATCAATGATGATGCTCTAGTTATCCAAAGTACTAAGGGCTAACTTTTTCCCAGTCTCAAAACTATGCCCTATTCGTGCGTGGGGTGTCTTGCAAAGACAAATCAAAACAAGGAACCCCCCGATACATTACTACTAGGTATGGTTGATCATCGATATCCATTAGAGCCTCAGAACGAAATCAATATATATATATATATATATATATATATATATATATATATGTATAGTATAGTATAGGAGGTCTCATCTACAGCTACTCAAGAAGACATAAATAAACCCATTCACCATTTAAAAGCATAATTCCTATTTCTTCTTAAGGAATATATATAAATGGTAAAACATTTTATCAAATGTTTACCAAGTCAATTTCATAACACTACATGCACAATTCCTAAGTCTTTCTTTTGGAATATATATATATATAACTAGTAGTTCATTTTATCAAATGTTTACTATGGATGCAGTTATTATGCAACACAAATAAATATGAGAGAAATATTATCAAGAAGAGGACAAGGAATACAAAATGCCAATCACACAATAAAGGATGTACGTGGTTCAGCCATGATGTGCCTACGTCCACGGTGGTGCAGTCGATATTATTTCTATATACTCCGGAGAGTGATTACAGAGAATACAACTTGTCCTTTTTCCCCGGCCCTGGGGTTTAATATATACGTGTGCATGTAGGTGAGTGGAGGTGATGGGTTCCTCCATGTTTTCCATTTTCCCCATAATTTCCCACAATGGGATCGTGGGGGGAGACCGGATCAATTATAAGAAATGAGGGGCCTGGACTTTGGGCCGCCAGGACTGGGATACTCGTCGAGGCCCATAGTTCTAAATTTCGGGTATCCACAATTGCCCCTAAATTTTTTGGGCCACGTTTATGGGTCCAATGGATTTAAATGATCATCCATTATGGATGATTTGTGATTCTTCAAAAACTGTGAAGTTTCTTTGGCGGCACTCGCTTCGCTATCTGTGTGCTATGATTAGAATTGAAAGCTTGTTGGGATAGCCACTTTTTCTTCCGTTGTTTCATCCTTTCCAGTAATCTTCCTTCTTGTGAGAACTCTCGCGCCTCGTACCTTCTTTTCTGAATCCCCATTCCCATTGCTTCTTAGTCGTCTTGAGCTCGTTCTTCTTCATCACTTGAACCGATCTTCTGTTTTGTAAGTTTCTCATGCCCTTTCTTTGCACTTTCTCTTTGGTTTGTAGAATTTCATGAGTTTTTCAATGGAGAAGATTGGAAATAGGTCAATCTCTGAGTTCAGGAAGTTCTACAATATTCCTGAGTGTGTAGATATTGAATGTTGTGCCTCCCCTCCTAGGAACGTTAGGGATATAGAGGATGGCCACTGGATCCATAATTTTTTTCTCTCCCGGGGGGACTTACTTTTCCCCCTAATGATCTATTTCTTCATTTTTGTGGTTATTTCAATATTGTTCCCGCACAGTGCTCACCCAATGTGTGGAAGATAGTAAATGGCGTCCATAGAATAAACCAGTTGTATGGTACTAGGTTAGGACTTGCCGAGATCTATTTCTGTTATTCCTTCTCTCGAACTAGCTCAGGTGTCTTATACCTCAAAGCTAGGAGTCCTGATAGGGTATTGGTGGTAAACCTACCTGATTCCCATAAGGACTACTCGCAAGAGGGTTTCCTCGTCATTAATTGGCAGTTCCCTCCCCAGTTTGAAGGGTCGAGGTCTGAGAGGTTCACCGTCCCTTTTTACGGGGAAGAATATATAGGTGGACATTGTACTGTTGTTTTAACCTTTGTTGATTTGTGACTTTTTAACCTCTCTTTTCTTTTTCTCCCACAGCGAGGATAAATAATTTGGAGCCTGCTCTCAGTGAGGTTCGTATCTCGGAGTTGGTGAAAGCTTGGAATATCAGGGAGCCTCTGGGTGATGGTGAGCATCCGAGGTCTGCTGCCTTTTTTCTCGAGTACAAGAATGCAGGCTCCAGCTTCATAGTACGGCCTGTGGATACTGTTCCAAAGTTTGATTCTTTCGGAGAGACTACTGCTGAGCCTATCCAGTTGGACGAAGAGGAGAGCAGCTCCGAGAGTGAGCCTGCAGGAGATGCGAGTAATTTGGGTGGAGGGAGCTCTGACAGTAGCAGTTCTTCTGAAGAGGATTCTAAAACTCGAGGATCATCGAGAACTTCCAGCAGTTCAGGCGAAGAGATGCCTCCAAGGAAGAACCTGATTAGAGACGATGATGATGAGGACCATGTGCTTCTTGTACAGAGGTCAAAGAAACAAAATTCTTCTTTTGGGGTCGTGGCTACTGGTTCTCGATCTTCCACTCAGGAGCAAGAGAGGAAGAGGAGAGAGGAAGAGAAGGTGAGAGAGAGGGAGAGAAAGAAGGAGGAGGAGAGAAAGAAGGTGAAGGAAAAGAAGAGAGTGGAGGAGAGGAAGAGGATGGAGAGGGAGAGAGAGGAAGAGAGGAGGAAGATGGAGTTGAGGACGAAGGAAGGGCAAGCCTTGGTCCCGGTGTCTTCTTTGCCTGAGGGGGCCTCAGTTGCCACTTCTCCTCAGCTGGCTCCTGCGCTGCTCGAGAGGGCATTTCTTCCTGCAGATCGCCAGAGGGCGCTGGGTCTGATCAATTAGCCCTTCAAGCTAGCCAGAGACTAGACTTGGTAAGGTTTTCTCCCTTTTTCAATTCCTTAACAAGTTTTAATTATTTCTCCTTCTTGATTTCTTCTTTATTTTTGGCAGTTTGTGACTGACTTTGTCGTGCCCTACCGTTCTCACGATGAGTTGGTGAGAATGAATGGCGAGCTGGAGCAGCAGAAGTTCGCTCTGGAAGTCAGGGGTTCTCAGCTAGAGGCTGATTTGAAGGTTGTTGATGCCGCCCAAGCTTCCTCTGATCTGGCCCTTATCAATTCTAACCGAGAGAGGGATGCGGTGGTTAAGGAGCTGGGAGCGAGCTGAGGCAGGCCTATGACCTAGTCTGCTCGAGCAAGCTGGGTGTTGTGGAGGAGAACAAGGATCTGACCGAGTAGCTGAAGGAGAAGGAGTCCCAGGTAGCCACCATCAAGGAGGATTCATACAACTTCGATTGGACTGCTGCTTATGAAGACGCTGAAGTTCAGATAGGCTATATCAGCCATTTAAACTTCAAGAAGGGCTGAAACAAGTCCTCCTAGCTGCTGGTGTTGATGCTGAGTCTCCTTTGGTCGACGAGCATGACCCAGGTCCAAGGCCAACCGTGGACGAAGAAGCCCCTGCCCCAGCCATCGAGGCTGTCGATCTTTCCTCTCAGACAACTCCTGCCGATGCTGGTCCTGCCCAGGCGAATGAGGGCATCCCTGTAGAGGGGGATGCCTCTGCTGCTGCTGATAAGGGGAAGCATCCAGCCACCTCTGGGAAGCCTAAGGTTGCTAATTAATCCTCTCGTAGGATTATTTTTGTACTTTTTCTTGTAATTTTTCCATTTTCTGCTCGATGTACTTGACCTTCATTAAACATATAAAAAGGCTTCTTTTTCCAATGCATTGATTGAATTTTCTTTCCCTTGCCCTTTTATGTCTTGTAGTTGACTGATATAGAAGAGTATATTCCTGCCACATCTCAATTGGTCAGGACTCTTGGTCTTAATGCCAGTCCTCATGTTCGTCAGGCCTTTATTAGGCTTTGCAAGTCTCTCAGGTCAAGGAATCAAAAGTATAAGGAGCAGTACGAGCTAGTGGCTAGGCTGAAGGATAGACTCTAGGATATGGAAGGCATTAGTGCCTCTGTATAGGAGGAAGTCAATGTACTGAGAGCTAGGTTGATAGAGGCCACCGAGATAAATCAAGTTGGGGAATTCCTGCAGCAGGAGAATGAAAACCTAAGGAGGGAAGTCCTGCAACTTAGAGATCATGCGCCGGGCACTGTTTCAGCGGTTCTGCAAGGCTCCTCGTCTTTGCGAGCTGGACATACTCCTCCTATGCTACGAGGTTCCACTTATCGTCCCCTCCCGCGAGCTGGTAGGAGCACCAGGGGTAGGAACAGGGAAGCAGAAGAACAGAGGGACAAGGAGATCAAAGAGCTCCGTGATGATGTCCGCTGAGCATATGTAACTGTTGTTGGGCTTTAAAGGGACGATACTCGATTACAGCATTTATTCAAGAGGGGTCCTCGACAAACGTGGGCTGATGGTTATGATCAAGGCTGGATAGATGCTCCCACAAGACTATCCGAGTTCGAGGAACTTTCTTTCATCAGAGGGTGGTTAAGTGCCTTGAAAGAGCTTCAGGTCCCGAGGAACTCGATGTTATGGTACCCCCACGAGATGTCCTCCTCCACTCTGATGCCCAATCCATTCAGGAGGGATGATAGATGGATCCCCATTGATGTTATTCCTCGGCAACTATTAGAGTTGGATACAGATGAGGTTGTGAAAGAGCTGGTCCCTGCTCCTGATGATGGACGAAGAGCTAGAGTGGTAGACTATCTTGTTCGGAGGCTTCCACCTTCTTGAATTTTTGTAAGTTATTTTTCTTTTGATAATGTAAACGCTTTGGGCGAGCTTCGCCGACTAAACGTGTATTATCGTTGTTGTAAATATAACAAGTTGTATTATCACTGTTGTAAGTATAAGAGATTAATGAAGAGTTCATGTTTTGGGCAATTTTGCCGACTAAACGTGTTCATCCAATCTTTTTATATTCCTCCTGCTTCATAATTCTTTTTGTTTTGCCATGCAAGTGTCCCCCCAGTCCAGTATAATACCAAAATACCATTGTGCCCCATTTTACCTTTTAGGTTGTGTCGTCACACTCCCTTAGGCGTAAGTAGGGCAATTGGCGGGGACACACCTGGTATTGGATGTCTTCATCCAGTCAGGATTTTGCTCAACCAAAGTAGGTTTGATGGCCAGTATAAAATCTGGTCGCATTGCCTAAGAATCCTCTGTAAGGCTTTATATATTTCCAGGGGCAATGCTAAGAGTTCTCTCGTGTTTCATGATGATGACCCGAGGAGGGGTATCCCCCTGCTATATCGACCATCGTGCCTATGATTTAGAAAACGATGTGTGACAAAATGCAGTTACTGATTTCATTAGTAATAAGGGGAATGAACTGTTCTTTTCACATAATAAATACAAGAAAAAGATTCAACAATAGAATTCCTTGAGAATCTAAAAATAGAATTTCTTGAGATTAGCTGCATTCCATGATCGTGGTATCTCTCTGCCCTCCATCGTTTCCAAATGATATGCACCTTGTATGTCGTCCCTAGTTATTTCAAAGGGTCCTTACCAGTTTGGGCCTAGCTTGCCATCTGATGACCTTACTGTGTTGCCCAGGGCTTTCCTCACAACATAGTCCCCAACTTGGAATCTTCTCGGGTTAACCCTTTTATGGTAATGCCTTGCGAGTTGTTGCTGATAGCTCGCAATCTTTACCAAGGCAAATTCTGTACGCTCGTCGGCGAGGTCGATTTGAGCAAGCAACGCCCCATCATTCTGGCCTTGGTCGACAAGGTCGGATCGCATTGTTGGAAAGCCCGCTTCTAGTGGAATGACTGCTTCCATGTCATATGTTAGCGAAAATGGGGTTTCTCCTGTTACTCGCCAAGGAGTTGTTCGGTATGCCCATAGGACATGGGGTAGCTCGGTTGCCCATGCGCCCTTGGCTCGCTCTAGTCGCTTCTTCAATCCATCGATCCCAGTTTTTTTGGAAGCTTCTGCTTGCCCATTGCTCTGAGGGTAGGCTACCGAACTAAAGTTGTGCCTGATCCCGTGTTCGTTACAAAAGTCCTGAAAGGGGACACTCTCGAATTGTGTCCCATTATCAGTGATGATGGTTCTGGGGATTTCGAATCGAGTGATTATATTCCTCCATAAGAATCTTATCATGTCAGCATCTCATATGTTTGCCAATGGTTCTGCCTCGATCCATTTGGTGAAGTAGTCAGTTACAACTAACAGGTATTTGCGATTGGCGGGAGCAGTGGGTAGTGGTCCCACGATGTCCATCCCCCATTGGGCGAAGGGCCACGGGCTGGTCAGGGATTTTAGGTCGCTGGCTGGTTGGTGGACCATTGGAGCGTGAAGCTGGCATTTTGGGCATTTGCGGACATATACTGGGGAGTCCTTTTGCATATATGGCCACCAATAGCCTTCCTTCATTGCTCGAAAGGCTAGAGACCTTCCTCCGACATGACTTCCACAGATTCCTTCGTGAAGCTCGCGCAGCACTTGCTCGACATCGCCTGGGTGGATGCATCTAAGGTAGGGACCGGAGAAGGACTTCTTATACAAGTCGCCTCCTATGGATAAGTGAAAGCGAGAAGCTTTGACTCTTATCTGGTGGGCGGTTTTCTTGTCCTCGGGGAGCGTTCCCTCCTTTAAATAGTTTATTAAGGGGTCCATCCAGCTGGGGGCTGATCCCACCTGGAGTATTTATTCCACGTTTGGAAGCTTGTTGTTGTGGTTAATGCTTGGAAAAATGAGGAAATCGATGGGAATGACCCTTTTAAGGCTAGAATCAACTGTCGAGCTTAGGGCTGCTAAGGCGTCGGCATGACTGTTTTGCCCTCTGGGAAACTGTTGGATGTTGATCTCCAAAAAGCTCGTCATTAGTTTCCTCACCAGGGCGAGGTAGGCTGCCATTCTTTCATCCTTCGCGTTGTAATCTCCACTTATCTGATTGGAAACTAGTTGAGAATCTCCGAACACCTGTAAACATTTTGCTCCCAGAGTTTGCGCCTTTTGGAGACCGACTATTAGGGCTTCGTACTCTGCTTCGTTGTTGGAGGCTGCAAATCCAAGCTTGATTCCTTTCTCAAGGATGGTGTTTTCTGGGGTGATGAGAATGATGCCTATGCCTGCCCCCTTTGAGTTGGAGGATCCATCAACGAATAGTTTCCAGGTTTCCACTGTTGTTGGGTCCTCTTTTTACTTTGTTGGTTGAGGTTGGTCGGGGAGTTCTTCGCCACTGAATTCAGCTACGAAATCAGCGAGGATTTGACCCTTGATAGCAGTCCTTTGTTGAAATTGGATGTCGAACCGGCCGTGCTCGACTGACCATTTAGACAATCTGCCCGATAAATCCGCTTTCCTTAGGACCGCCTTAAGGGGGTGCGATGTAAGGACGATGATAGTATGAGCTTCAAAATAATGCTTCAGTTTCCTCGAGGCTATCACTAGTTCAAAAGCGAGCTTCTCCAATGGTAGGTGATATACCCGTTTATACCCTCAGTCTGGACAAGGGTCACCTCCAATACGGACGACCCTACGAGGGGCCGACCCTTCACCAGGCTCCAGCTGGCCACCACCAGGCCCAGACGACCATACGAGGGGCCGACCCTCCGCCAGGCTCTAGACGACCCTACGAGGGGCCGACCCTCCTCCAGGCTCCGGACGACCCTACGAGGGGCCGACCCTCCACCAGGCTCCGGACGACAGTATGAGGGTACGAGGCCAGAATCAAGACAGACTCCCTACCGGAAGAAACTTTGCCCTCGGCCTCGGCTCATAGGCCGAGGGTGGTATCATGACGGCGCGTGGTTTGGGAGACGCGTGGAACAGTGCGCGTCAGGCTCATATGACACGTGGGAGACCGTTATAACAGAATCACACCCTCACGTGAGGGAATATTATGTCATCATTTGGCATCTACAGGTGTCAACAGGGGATTGGTTAGATCACCATTCGCATGCACCATGCTTACTTGGGGGGTACACTACACCCCCCAAGACCTATATATACTTGTCACCTACAACCCTACAGGGGATCAGATTATTGCAACCCTAGCTAAAACCCTGCTTGTGCACAGTAGAGAGAGAAAGAGCTTATGTGCATTGTATCCAAGGCCATTAGTGCCCATACTTAAAAGGATCACACACTCACAGTGGATGTAGGCCTAATTGGCTGAACCACTATATATCATTGTCTTATTTCCTCTTATACTCATCCCCTTCTACATACACATGTTCATACCCTTATGCATCTCTATGACTGCCATGGTTATAACTGTTTGAGCTCATTATCACTTTTCCGGTAATGCTAAATCACAGCATCATCAGTTTGGCGCCGTCTGTGGGAACGAGAAGACATCTCTTCCTTTGTACAGCTTGACCTCACTGGGCACTCTGGTGGTGAACAAACACTCCCCCTGAGAGGAGGTGTTTCACCATTGAAAGAGACCCACTAAGGTTCCCAAGCACATGGCACCTGAGATGCCACCGCCACCACTTCCCCCGCCGGATGAGGGGGGAAGACCCAGTTCCAGTCAGCCGCCGCCTCAGTCTGAGATGGCTGATGTGGCAGCAGCCCTAAAGTCTCTGGCAGCAAGCCAGCGGATGATGCAGGAGCAGTTCACAGCTCTAAGTCAGAACATACTGAGACCACCAGGGGTCTCACCCGAGATGATTACTCCGGCAGCAGCTCCAGGACAGCATGAGGCCAGGGGACCACCCCAGGCACCACGTAAAGACCTGCCACCCCCTCAGCGGCGTAGGGATGTTGCTGACCCCCGGCGTTTACGCCTGGGGAGGCAAGGAAACCCTTGCCCTGAGAACAGGTACGACGATCTGGAGGAAGAAGAGGCTCCAGTAGAATGCTAGGAGCCGTATGAGGTCTCCAACAATACAGTACGACCCCTCCAGGACAGTAGAGGAAAGTGCGGGAGACCAAACCCTGATGATCGCCCAAGAGGCTCTGCTTTTGACCGTCTGAGCAGGGGGTCGGCCTTCGAGAGGCTGGGCCCAGTGAATGACCTGCGAGACAAGTTGTCCAAGTCAAGAAGCGCAGCGAGATCTAGGAAAGAAGCAGAAGGCCGACCCCAAAGACGGGATGACGGCCAAAGGGAAGTAAATAGCCGACACAGGCCTGCCATAGCGGAGCCCTCCATCCACCTCCGAGAGGCAGCAGGGGATAACATCGGCCATGCTGACCCTGTGAAGCCCTGGAATGACTCAATCCAGCGGTTAGAGGATAAGATTGGCGACATACTGAAGAGCCGGGACCCTCTTCAGAGGGGGTACACCATAGGCTCACCCTTTGTGGCAAAGATAGTCAACTTCCCCACGCCATCGAAGTTCAAGCCTCCTGTGGTCACCCCAAGATACGATGGGAGCACCAACCCTGTCCACCATGTGGAGATGTATCAATCCGCGGCAGACATATACTCTATCTCAGATGAGATGAGATGTCGTGCCTTCTCTGGTACCCTGACAGGGGCTGCGCATGTGTGGTACACGTCTCTTCCAAAAAATTCTATTGGAAACTTTAAGCTGTTGGCAGACCTGTTCATCCATAATTTCTGCTTTGGGGTGAGGCCACAGAAGAAGACCACACACCTGCTCTATGTTAAGCAGGGAAAGAACGAGACTCTGAGAGACTACATAGCCAGATTCAATAAAGAGAAGCTGGAGGTGGAAGACTATGAGGAGAGCATAGCTATGACAACCCTGATTGGAGGGCTCCAGAAGGGGAAGCTATTATTGAAGCTTGCCGAAGACCCTCCGAGGACGATGGCTGAGCTGTTGTCAACAGCAGGGAAGGTGATGAACGCCGAAGAGGCGATGGCCGCAAAACATGAAGACGAAAAAGGAGGTGCAAGTGGGAATAAATACCCCAAGAAGAACAAAGAGGGGAAGAAGAGGACCATGGATGATAAGTTCGCGGGGTACACCCCTCTGATGGTCAGCTGTGAACAGATCCTCAATGAGATAAAGAGTGATCGGACGCTGAAGTGGCCTGAGAAGCTGAGGGCAGCCCCCGGCAAGAGAAATAGGAACCTGTGGTGCGAATTTCACCAAGACCACGGCCACGTGACGGATAAATGCTTTGCTCTGAAAGACGAGATTGAGAAGATGCCGAAGGAAGGGAAGCGCAGAAAGTACGTCGACAAAGCCGACTTCAAGAGGGGCCGAGGGGACGACCCCAGAAAGAAGCGAGTCGATGCCTGCAGAGAAGGTCCTCAAAAAAGAGTGGACGACCCTTCTAATGATGAGGACGACCCTGACCTCCCGCCTAGAGACGACCACGGTCCTGTCAAGAGGCTCAATATGATCTCGCTCGGTGTAGGAATGATCTCCGGGGGTTTAGCAGGAGGAGGGTCTGAGCTCGCCGACAGGAAGGCCCATGTCGCTGAGGCTAAGGCAGTGACGAAGACGGTGCACTCAACCTCCCTAGAGGTCAAGTCAGAAAAAAGGAAGAAGGTTGACATGGACACTTTGATCGTGGGATTTTCAAGAATGGACTTCAATGGCCTATTGGCCCCGCATGATGACCCTCTCGTCATCACCACCAGGGTGCACGGGTGCGAAGTGCCTAGGATCCTGGTGGATGGGGTCTCATCCGCAGATGTGATGTTTTGGCCATGCTTCAAGGCCTTGGGCCTCAGTCGTGCCAGACTTGTCCCATACCATCATCCATTGATTGGGTTCAGTGGGGAGAAGGTTCACCCCCTGGGAATGTATGAGGCTGATGTCAGGATGGGGGACGAATGGCCGAGATGGCTCACCAAGAGGGTCAGTTTCTTTGTGCTGGATGAGCATGTGTTTTTGGCATACAACATCATACTGGGACGTGTGGCCCTCAAGGGGTTTGAAGCTGTGCCATCCACAGTCCACCAGATGGTTAAGTTCCCTACCCCTTATGGGGTGGGGGAAGTTCAGGGAGACCAGACGACAGTGAGAGAGTGCTACTACAACTCCGCTGAAGAAAGGGAGGCACACAAGAGGGCTACAACCACTTACAACATTGATACCCTAGACCCCAGGGACGAGACGAAGCTAAAAAAAGGAGAGGCCGCTGAGGAGGTAGAACCCATCATCCTCGATGAGGATGACCCGGGAAAAACCATCCAAGTTGGCAAGTCTCTGAAACCCAGTATCAAGGAAGACCTCATCAAACTGTTGAGGAGAAGGCGAAGCGTCTTCGCATGGAGTCATGTAGATATGCCAGGGATCGACCCTGAAATCATGTGCCACAAACTCAATGTGGTAGAGGGAGTGAAGCCGGTAAAGCAGAAGAGGAGGATTTACTCTAGAGAGAAGTATGAGGTCATCAGGGATGAGGTTAAAAAATTAGAAGACGCTGAATTTATCAGGGAGGTCATCTACCCTGAATGGCTGTCCAACGCAGTCATTGTCCCAAAGGCCAACGGGAAGTGGCGGATGTGTGTGGACTTCACAGACCTCAACAAGCACTGCCCCAAAGACAGCTTCCCTCTCCCTCGCATTGACCAGATGGTAGACGCCACCGCAGGCCATGAGCTCATGAGTTTTATGGATGCCTACTCAGGGTATAACCAGATCTTCATGAACCCTGAAGACTCGGAGAGGACTGCCTTCATCACTAACAAGGGGACATACTGCTATAGGGTCATGCCCTTTGGTCTAAAAAATGCGGGGGCAACGTACCAGCGCCTCGTAAACAAAATGTTCGAAGACCAAATTGGGAAGTCTATGGAGGTCTACGTGGATGACATGCTGACCAAGAGTTTGAAAGCAGAGGACCATGTAGCAGACCTGGAGAGGACCTTTAACACGATGGACAAGTACCAGATGAAGCTTAATCCGGCCAAGTGTGTCTTTGGGGTCGGAGCAGGGAAGTTCTTGGGGTTCATTGTCAATCAAAGAGGCATCGAGGCCAATCCTGAAAAGATAAGGGCCCTTATTGAGATGAAGACCCCCAAGTCCATTAAAGACGTTCAGAGGCTCACAGGGAGAGTGGCTGCCTTGAACAGATTTGTGTCAAGGGCCACAGACAGGTGTCTACCATTCTTCAAGATCCTTAGGAAAGCCTTTGAATGGAGTAAAGAATGCGATGAGGCTTTCAAAGAGATAAAATCATACATAGGGTCTCCCTTGCTGCTGTCACGACCCGTGCAGGGTGAACAACTTTACGTGTAGCTCGTCGTCTCAGAGTCTGCCATAAGTGCAGCCATTGTGAGAGACGAGGACGGTATACAGAAGCCCGTATATTTTAACAGCAAGGCACTCCAGGGGGCAGAGCAGAGATACCCGAGGATGGAGAAGTTGGCCTATGCCTTGATCCATGCCTCAAGGAAGATGAAACCGTACTTCCAGTCCCATACTATGGTCATCCTTACTGACTCTCCTCTTAGGCAGGTCCTACACAAGCCTGAAAATTTGGGAAGGCTAATGACCTGGGCTATAGAGCTGGGGGAGTTTGACATTGTGTATCAGCCTAAGACAGCCATTAAGGGGCAGGCATTGGCAGACTTCGTGGCTGAGTTCACTGGGGAGATGATGAGGCTGAGGGTGAGACCCTCGAAAAGACGGATACAGAAGACAGACCCGCAGACACACCAGCAGATATGGTTGAGACGGGCACCGCTAGAAGGAAAGTGACTGAAAACGAAGAGGGAAGATACATCTTTAGACAGGGGTCCCTCTCTGAGGGAAATTTTTCTGAAGGAAAGACTCCGTGGAGCCTCTTCGTTGACGGGTCCTCCTGTGATAGCGGAAGTGGTGCTGGACTGATACTATCAGCACCCGATGGCACAAACGTCGAATACCCCCTGAGGTTCAACTTCAAAGCCTCCAACAATGAGGCTGAATATGAGGCCTTAGTAGCAGGCCTCTCCTTGGCCAAGTCTCTTAGTGTCGGCCATATTTTGGTCCATAGTGATTCAAGGCTAGTCGTAAATCAGATACTAGGAGCCTACGAGGCTAAGGACGAAAGGATGGCTAGGTACCTCGAGAAGGTGAGATCATTACTGAAGGGCTTCAAAGAAGTGAAATTAAGGAGGGTACCTAGGCTTGATAATGGCCACGCTGATGCCCTTGCTAGGCTGGCCTCGGCAACAAGAACAGACATCAGGAGGACGGTCCCAGTGGAAATTTTGTTTCAGCCAGCTATCGAAGACGTCGAGGGAACACTTGGTGTTTTCATGAATGTTTCTCAAGAACCTTCATGGATGGACCCTCTGATCAAATACATTAAAGAGGGAGAGATGCCAGAAGCAAGCCAAGAGAGGAAGAAGCTAAGATACAGGGCCGCAAAATTCACTGTCATCGGAGACACGCTGTACAAAAAGGGGTTTCTGCTCCCCTTACTTAGATGCGTGCATCCCTTAGAAGTCCCTTCCATTCTGCAGGACGTACATGAAGGGTCGTGCTCAAGACACATTGGGGGAAGATCCTTAGCGAAGAGGGTGATCACCCAAGGCTACTGGTGGCCGACCTTGGGGAAAGATGCTGCCGCATATGTTAAAAAGTGTGATAAATGCCAAAGATTTGCTACCATCCCTCACCAACCTCATCAGGCCCTCACCTCCATTACATCCCCATGGTCGTTTGCAGTGTGGGGGATTGACCTGGTAGGACCCCTACCCAGGGCAGTCAATAACTATCGATTCCTCATCGTAGCAATTGATTACTTTTCAAAGTGGGTAGAGGCCGAACCGATGGTCACGATCACGGAGCAGAAGACCTTCCAGTTCATTTGGAAAAATGTGATATGCAGATATGGTCTACCCAACACCCTCATCTCGGATAACGGGACACAATTCAAGAATGCCTCTCTGCAGAAGTACTATGAGAGGGTAAGCATCAAACAATTTTTCTCCACCCCAGGCCGACCTCAGGCCAATGGGCAAACCGAAGTTACGAATAGGACAATCCTAGATGGGATTAAGAAGAGGCTTGAGGAGGCAAAAGGAAGATGGGTCGAGGAGTTATATGCAGTGTTGTGGGCATACAGGACGACAGTAAGGACCTCTACCGGGGAGACCCCATTCATGTTAGCTTATGGATCAGAAGCAGTCATCCCCACCGAAGTGGAGTTTCCTACTCATAGGGTCTAAATGTATGACCCCCAGGGAAATACGAAAGAGAGAAGACTTGACCTAGACCTGATTGAGGAAAGAAGGGAGGATGCTGAGATAAGGCAAGCTTCCTACCAGCAGAGGACCGCAAGGTTTTACAACCAAAGGGAGAAACAGAGGCCTATCGCAGTGGGAGACTTGGTTCTTAAAAAGACTTGGCAGAAACCCAACAAGCTCCATCCTAATTGGCATGGCCCATATAGGGTCATCGATGAAGTTGTCCCAGGGACCTACAGGCTAGAAAACTTAGAGGGGGAACCTTTTTCAAACCCCTGGAATGCAGATCATTTGAAGAAATACTATCAGTAGTGTTGTAAGGTCTTGAAAGGCCATAATTGTAATTAGGGTTGCTCCAACAGAACACTTGGAAAATTAATGAGAAATATCAGTGTTTCCTTCATCCTATTGTCAGTCCTAGCATGCATGGAAAGTTGATCCCTCGGCTATAATGGGGACCAGTGGAGGGGACGACCCCTCCACTCTCCTCAAAAAAGACGAGGGAAGACTAAATTAAAATCCATTAATTTGGTTAGTTGATCCCTCGGCTATAATGGGGACCAGTGGAGGGGACGACCCCTCCACTCTCCTCAAAAAAGACGAGGGAAGACTAAATTAAAATCCATTAATTTGGTTAGTTGATCCCTCGGCTATAATGGGGACCAGTGGAGGGGACGACCCCTCCACTCTCCTCAAAAAAGACGAGGGAAGACTAAATTAAAATCCATTAATTTGGTTAGTTGATCCCTCGGCTATAATGGGGACCAGTGGAGGGGACGACCCCTCCACTCTCCTAAAAAAAGACGAGGGAAGACTAAATTAAAATCCATTAATTTGGTTAGTTGATCCCTCGGCTATAATGGGGACCAATGGAGGGGACGACCCCTCCACTCTCCTAAAAAAGACGAGGGAAGACTAAGTTAAAATCCATTAATTTGGAAAGTTGATCCCTCGGCTATAATGGTACCTTTGCTCGACGTCTAATAAGGTCTTGCTCGCGTAGTAGACGGGGTGTTGGATTCCTGTGACCTTGCATATTAACACCGAGTTGGCAGTGTGATTGAATACCGAGAGGTACAGGTACAAAGAATCCATTTGTTGTGGTATGATAAGTAGCGGTGGAGAGCTTAAGTAAGACTTGAGCTCGTCCAAAGCTCGCGAGCAGTCTGGGCTCCATTCTATTGGTTTACTCCCTTTTAGAAGCTGGAAAAAAGGCTTGCACTTCTCGGAGGATTTGGAAATGAAGCGATTTAAGGCAGCGAGCATTCCAGTGAGCTTCTGCACGTCTCAGACTGTTCGAGGAGGTTCTACCCTATTGATTGCATCGATTTGGTCCGGATTAGCTTCTATTCTCTCTTACTGACCAAGTATCTAAGAAATTTTCCTGATTGGACACCGAAGGAACACTTGCTCGCATTAAGCTTCATTCGGTACTTCCTGAGGATTTCGAAGGTCTTTGACAAGTCTGACAGGTGATTTTCCTTCTTCTTGCTCTTAACGAGCATGTCATAAATGTAGACCTCCATTGTGTCTCCCATTTGATCCTTGAACATTTTTGTGACCAGCCGCTAGTAGGTTGCCCCTGCATTCTTGAGCCCAAATGGCATGACCTTGTAGCAATACAACCCAACCGTCATGATAAACGCCGTTTTGTCCTGGTTTGGGGCATACAAGGGGATCTGGTGATATCCGGAGTATGCGTCCAGGAAACTCATTCTCTTGTGAGCTGTAGTGGCGTCTACTAGTTGGTTTATCTTTGGGATGGGGAAACTATCCTTAGGGCGTGCTTTGTTGAGGTCAGTGAAGTTGATGCAAACTCTCCACTTCCCATTGTTCTTCGAGACTACTACTGGGTTGGACAACCACTTGGGGAATTGTACTTCCCGTATGGATCCTGCATCCAATAGTTTTTAGACCTCCTTTTCGACCGCTTTAGCCTTTTCGGGTGCAGTTCTTCGTGCCTTCCGCGTAACTGGCTTGAATGTGGGGTCGACGTGCAGCTTATGACAGACCATATCAGGATCAATGCCAGGCAGCTCGTATGGTTCCCATGCGAAAACATCTACGTTGTGTCTCAAAAGGTCGTCAACTTCTTCTGTTCTTGATCGGTGAGAGATGTTCTAATCAAGAAGACTCTGCTACTGTAACCAACTTCGGCTATAACTTCTACCAGGTCCTCAATGACACGCTCGGAGGGGAGGAGCCTGGTCTCCTCTATTCCTGGTCTTCCATACTTTAGTTGCTATTTGGAAGGTATCACACCCTCTTTAACTTTCTCGCTGGGTTGACCGGCCTTCTTCTCTGGCTTTGGTCGGATGGCTGCTATGAAGCACTTCCTCGCCATCGCTTGGTCGCCGTGGATCTCCATTACTCCTCGCTCGGTTACATACTTGAGCTTCGGATGGTAGGTCGAGGAGACCGCCTTCATTGCATGAAGCCATCCTCTGCCGAGGATGGCCTGGTACGGTGATTCGATGTCAACTACCAAAAACTCAATCATCTTGGAGATGTTCCCAGCACGAACTGGCAGCACTATCTTGCCTAGGGGCATGGTCATTTTCCCAGTGAAGCCGACCAAAGGAATAGTAGCTTCCTTTTGGATGGCGACGCTTAACTTCAATTTCCTGAACAGGTCGAGGTACATTACTTCGGATGAGATTCCTTGATCGACGAGCGTCTTGTCGATGTCAAAGTTGGATATCCTGAGTGTAATGACCAGGGCATCATGATGTGGGGTCCTTACACCCATCAACTCTTCATCCGTGAAAACAATATGCTTGTTATAGTTGAAATCCTCTGCTCGTCGACGCTTTCCTGACTGTGACTTTGCTGGATCGATTTGAAAATCCTGCATTATTGCTGTAAGCTTTTTCATCTCCATTCGAGCTGAGTTCCCTTGTATCTGCTTGACGTCAGATACTCCGTGAATGACGGCGAACTCGTGTCCAGCATCATCCTCCAGCACATTGTCGGGTCTCATCTCTCCGTTGGCAGTCACTTTCTTTGCCCTTTTCTCCACAAAGTCATTCAAATGCCCGGACTGGGCCAATTCTTCGAGGTGAGAGTTAAGAGCTTTGCAGTGCTCGGTCTTGTACCCTCCCTCTTTGTGAAAAGCGCATCTCAACGTATTGTTCCTCTTCGAGGGATCTCCCCCCATCTTCCTGGGCCACGTAATGAACGGATCATCCTTGATCTTCGTGAGAACCTTGTAAATTGGTTCTTTGAAGACGGTGTTGACCGCCTGGAATGCTTTCGATGCATGTTGTTTATCTCCATTCTTGGAGAAATTTTATCCTCCATTCTTTCCTCCTTTCCTCTGGTTCTCAGTTTTTTCACCTACCCTGGTAGTGAGCTTAGCTCGACCGTTTTCTCCTGTATTAGAGCGGGTGACATCTTCCACCTTTGCATATTTCTCGATTCGGGCCATAAGGTCATCAATAGTCATAGCTTCCTTCTTCGTCAGGGATTGGTAGAGGAGGGAAGAACTAGGGAGCCCAATTTTGAAGGAGGCCACTGCCACCTCCTCCGCGCAGTCCTCGATCTCATTGAATAACTCCCAGTACCTCTTCGCGTACTCTTGGAGGGTCTCTTGAGGCGTTTTCTTTATTATCAGTAGAACATCCATCCTTTTGGGATGGGAGCTACTGGTAATGAATCAAGTCGTAAAGAGTTCGGCTAGAGATTTGAAATTCTTGATCGACCGGTGGGGGAGCCTTTCGAACCACTAATGTGCTACATCATGAAGGCTCGAAGGGAAAATACGGCACATCAGGGCATCCCGGTGATTCTAGAGGGTCATGGACAGTCGGTATTGCCTGACATGATCGATGGGATCAGTCTCTCCGTCGTAAATCTTGAACCTTGGAATGGCAAATTTCTTTGGAGCTTCCTTCTCTTCGATTTCTCTTGTGAAAGGTGACTTCATCTGGGTTTTGAGAGCTCGCCTCGCGAGCTCTCTAGTTGATCTTGTTCCGTGGTGAGCGGGATGCTGGTCCATCTCCCTGCGGACCATGTTTCGTATGTGCTCATCGTTGCGAGCAGGGCTCTGGTAGCGGAGAGCTCTTTGCAGCTGTTCACGAAGGTCGTCGTCTGATTCGACTCCTTCGTCCCTTTGAGATTCTCGCCTAGTGCTCCTTCCTCGGCTGTGATACTTGCTCGCCTGAGGGCTAGGAGTGCGATATGGGCGTCTCCGGTTATCAGGGCGAAGCTCCCTTTCTAGTCTTTCCAGTCTTCTTTTCAAGCGATCATTCTCAGCCTCATATCTGCGAGAAGACTCCCTCTGCTCGTGGAGCCTTGCCTCGTATGCATCAACCAACCTGGATATCTGCGTGGACCTCGCTGGTCCCTGACTTTCTTCTGAGGCTGGTCTTTCCAAGCGAGCTCTCTGATCTGAACATCAGACTTCAGACCTAATCCTGTGAGGATCAGGTGGCTCTTGAATATCTCCTGCTTGGGGGGCATTGCTGCTGTGACCAGACATCTTAAACACCTTTCTTGATATGGGCTCTTATCAGGGAAAGATGAACGCTTCCCACCGATGGAACCAATTGTGGATGTAGTTATTATGCAACAAAAATAAATATGAGAGAAAGATTATCAAGAAGAGGACAAGGAATACAAACTGCCAATCACACAACAAAGGATGTACGTGGTTCAGCCAAGATGTGCCTACGTCCACGGTGGTGCAGTCGATATTATTTCTATATACTCCGGAGAGTGATTACAGAGAATACAACTTGTCCTTTTGCCCTTGACCTAGGGTTTAATATATACATGTGGATGTAGGTGAGTGGAGGTGATGAGTTCCTCCATGTTTTCCATTTCCCTCATAATTTTCCACCATGGGATCGTGGGGGGAGACCGAATCAATTATAAGAAATGAGGGGCCTGGACTTCGGGCCACAAGGACTGGGCTACTCGTCCAGGCCCATAGTTCTAAATTTCGGGTATCCACATTTACCAATAAATCTCATTTAAAAACTTTCTTTGCCAATTGTATTTCCTTTCTTCCATCCAGGAAAAATACATAATTTAAAGCAAGTTTTATTATCATAAAAATGCTTTAACCTTTTCATTTCATATCATCCCATTTTCCTTCTTCCATTCGGAAAATGTATTTAACAACCCATTTCCATTCTTCCATCCGGGAAGTGTAAATTAAAGCCATTTAATAATCATAAAATGCTTTAGTAACAATAATGTCCCACATTATTATCCATAGTTATATATATATATATATATATATATATATATATATATATATATATATATATATATATATATATATATATATATATATATATATATATATAACGCAATCTAAGACCGCCCGTCTGGGTTTCCCCACTGTGCGCGCCCCTAAATGGCTATCATCTTCGAGGGCCTATCACCAAGACAACCTGGGATCCTATCGAAACGTCGGGAAGTGGCCATATGCCTGCGGGATAGTCATGACGACACCCAGAATCACCTAACCAGCGCAGAAACATACAATAAATGCTCATATGGCCTAGGAATATATCCACCCAGCATTCATTAGCCATGGGGCATCACCACACGCGCGAACTTCCCTTAAGATAACGATTTAGAGAGGTGTGTATCCATATTTTAACATTTATGAAAATCATTTTTCATTCCATTTGAAAGCATCAATTTTTTTTTTGCTTTCTCAAAATCATTTGCACATATTCATTTAGTGCCACATTTTATAATATGCATTTCTTATTGCTAAAGTCATATTTTATTAATGACCTAAGACCCAAAGTGCCATTACTCTGAGACTAGTCTCCAAGAGTTTATACAATTTCATAAACCATCAAAATGAGTCTCCCTCAAGGAGTATCTCCCAAAAGTCTCATCATTAACGTTTTATCTCCAATTTATCTTTAGATTAACTTCTATATCATTCGAACATTAACCTGTACAAACTAGCCCTCGGGTAAGCCCAAGTATCCCACTCCATCCTAGGACATTAGTCTACCCAAAACAACCCTCTAGGACTCTTAATTACTTCCCAAAGGAAGGTTCCTAAACCTCGAACCTAAAAGAAAAGGGCTAAAACAAAACTAGAAAAATCTCACCCTTTCAGAAGGGGTCGATCGATCGACCCTTGGCCACCATCGATCGATCCCCTAGGCTCAATCGATCGATCCTGGCGGACAGCTTCTTTAACGAGCTCCCAAGCTTTTTATTCGGGATTTTATCTAACAACAACAACAATAAATTCTACCCAATCACTTTTACACAATTAATAACTAATAATTTATTCTCAAATCAAATCAAAACTAAGATGTAAGGGATTAAACACCAAAATCAACCAAAAAACCATTTATTGTTTAAACCTCCAAAAACCTAACTATACATGCAATTTATCACATTAAATCAATATCTAGAAAGTAAGAAACTTGCCTTGAGTTCGTAGTCTCGGATCCTCCTCCGGTGGCAACGGTTTCCGGCCTCAAATCTCCATTTTTCTCTCTTTCTCACCATTTCTCCCAACTCTCTCTTCTCTCTCTCTCCTTTGGCTTCTCTCACAAATGAGAAATAAAAAGGGGTGGGGGACTTATACGGGTCATAAAACATAATTCCCCTCTTTTAATTGTTAATACACCATTAAAATGACTCGTATCCACATAATTGAGTCATAACACCCCAAAAGTGCCCGAAACTCAAAAATACAGCTTGGCATTTATTTCGACTATTTAGACTATTCTGGAAACAACCGCACCCCCTATTTTGGCATTCGGAGTAACGTGAACCATGTTAGTGTTCAAAATTTCATTTTAATTCATTAATTATACGCCAATTTATATATGAGTCATAGCCGTCGCATAACATATAACGACGCAGTAAAACACAATATAGTGCTATTTACCTTCTCATAACGGTAAATAGGCAAAACATAATAAATATTATCCCTTAATATCACGGGAAACAATATTTACTCCAACTTACCCTATTTTATAAAATTAGCCCATCGGGAAAAATAATATAAAATAGCCGCTCAAAAACCTGGGTTGTTACATTCGAAGGTATAGTTATGGTGGAAATCATATTTTGGGTGATTAGGAAGTAAATCATTATAGAAAGAGGGATTGTTGGAGAATTGTAAAATTTTTGTAGGATGAAAAACTGGGTAATTCAGACCGGTTCATTTTCTAAGGATACCGTATCGGTCCGAAGGATAAAGTCCCTGTGAATATTTAGGAATCGGACGATTCTTTTTAAGGGGGTACCGGATCGGTTTGAGGGTAAAATTTTTCTGTAAGATTTAAGGAACCGGACTCGTTCATTTTTTGGAACTTTCATATTTAGTAATTATACGTTTAATTCACTTGCTACAATTATTTTCAAAACCAGGGGGGCTCTGACCCGTTTATATCTTTTCCTTGCTATGCGTATATTGTGTGTATGTGAGGTGTTCCTTCACAAGGATGCCCATGATGGTTATCTGTTCCAAAGTTTCAGGGAGCTGTAGAATGTGCGGGATGTTATAGGATTTTTGTTATAGTTGCATCTCTTTTTGTAATCCAGTTAAGATCTCACAATGGTAAATCGGGTGGTTGTACCCATAGGTCTTAAATGTTAATCTCATATATACTTGTCTTTTGATTGTTGTATGGTTTATTTCCATACAGCATATTCAAGAATATTCTTTTGTATGTATACTCTTAGCATGGTAATGATCTATTCCGTTAATTGTCTTCTCTGGTTCTTGTACCATTGTATATGACTGATTTATTATTTATGCTCTTCAAAAGGAAAAGTTTTGCCACCTGTTTATTTAATTTTATAAGATGGTTATCGGTATGTTTAAATTCGTCAATTGCTACTGAGAATGACACACCTGAGATTCCTATCGTATTTTAGTATAGGGCTAGACATCCATATATTTGAATAAGTGGGGTGTTACAGGTGGTATCACAACACTGGGTTCTAGAGTCTTAGGATCTCTCCAGACTCTTACGTTCTACCGTAGTATTTTTTAAATAGAGCCTTATCATTAGGATTGTTTTGTTCATATTGCATCCTTGATCTTATACTTTCATAAATTTTTTGAACTGTGTGTTCATACGATTTGCTCTTTCTACAGATGCCGCCAAAGCGAAGTCGCCCTGCTAGGGAAAATAGAGGAGCCGAGAAAGTAGAAACCCAAGTGCCTCAGGGGACCATGACTGCTGAAGAAGTTGAAAATATTATGGCACAAGTCGTTAATGAGGCGATGACCTCAATGGCACAACAGTATCCTCAGGCTCCGTAATAGCCTGTAGCTCTCGCGGTCCAAACCCACCCAGGGCCATCTATATGGGAGAGGGTGCGGGAAGCTTTCCAAAAGGCATCCTTCAAAATTTCAAGGAGGAGCTTACATCATCATTGTTATCTAATGGAAAAATGATATCCAAAGGCATTTACCTGTGGTTGAATGCATTGACGTTCAGAAACTGATACTCACCACTTTCAAATTGGTTAGTGTGGCTCCCTAGTGGTGGGAATCGCTTACTTCTCCTGTGCAAAGAGATATGATGCCCATAGAAAATTTTTGGGTACTTTTTTATGGTAAGTATTTTCCTCCGGCAGTTCAAATAGAGATGACGAGGAGGTTGTTATATGTGACCCAGGACAATCGAACTGTGGTGGAGTACGAAGAGTAATTTACCCATTTAGCAAAAAAAATTCCAGATGAAGTCAATACCTAGGAGAAGCGAATCCTGAAGTTCATGGGAGGTCTAAATTGGAGGATTCGACAACACTTATTGGGGAATCCGACTCTGGTAATGTTTGCAGATGTGATGAATGATGCATTGTTACATTGTCAGGATTATAGGTTACATTTAAAGGGGAGCAAGAAATTAGTAGACTCGGTTCGTCATGTAAGATGGGAAAAGATGGTGCCAGTGGGGAACAACAAGGGAATAAGTAGAAGGAGAGCGATTTCCCTTCAGGGAATTCATAAAAAAGAAAAAGTTCAGGAGGCTCGCGATTTAATGGTGGTGGATTTAGGCAAAATATTCAAGGGAACCAGAAGCAAAAAAATGTTACTCAGAGACAAGCAGGACGAGGTAACAATGGGGGAGGTCAACAAGGCCGAGGTCATCCGGGCTAGAGAGAGGGATAACCCATATTTGGGCCACAGGGCCAGAGGCCGGGGAACTTTATTGGCCATTATTTTTAGTGTGTTGAGGCATGACACAGGAAGGTGTATTACCCACAGTCGAATAGGGTGCATGTCTAAGGAGATGAACAGGGTCAACAAGCACTTTTACCACCTCCGGCTCCCATTCAGATTGCCCCACCTCCGCTGGGTTAGTTGCAATATGGACGTGTGTACAATGTTCAGAATGCACCACTACCGTAGGTGCAACAGCCTCCACCAGCTATTGAGGGTAAGTTCCCTATCCATGGGAATATGGGTCGCGTATTATTTGATACTAGAGCATCCCATTCCTTTATATTTGTTCATTTCGTGCGTGCGACGAGAGTGTTAGAGTCCGCTGAAACTGTTCAAATGTGTGTAGAATCTCCCGTGGGATATGGGTCTCTTATCCATTTCATTTGTAAAGGAGTCGAAGTGGATTTTGGGAGATTATGTTTAGATCTTGACTTACTTGTATTAGATATGCATGGGTATGACGTTATTTTAGGCATGTACTGTCTAGTTAGATATCGAGCTATGGTGGATGGCTTTGGGAGGTCGTTCATTTTTGCTATTCCGGGCCAGGAATGTTTCTTATTTCAATGCCTCTTCCAGAGGGAGGTTCAAGCACCCATTTGTATTATATCAAGGAGGAGACTTCGTAGGAAGTGGTTATTTCCTTAGACTCGATTCCAGTAGTTCTGGAATTTACAAACATTTTTCAGGAGATTCCAGGCCTACCTTCGAATCGATAGATCGAGTTTGTTATAGATTTAGCTCCGGGGAGTAGGCCAATTGTGCGATATCCCCACCATATGACTCTTATGGAATTGAGAGAGTTACGAGACCAAATCCAACATCTTTTGGGACAAGGTTTCATTCGTCGGAGTACGTCACCTTGGGGATCCCCTGTGTTGTTTATGAAGAAAACGGATGGCTCTTTGCGCTTATGTGTAGATTATCGAAAATTAAATAAAGTGATGATTAGAAATAAATACCCTTTGCCTCGTATTGATGATTTGTTTGATTAGTTGAGAGGAACCTCTTACTTCTCAAAAATATATTTGCATACGGGATATCACCATCTTCGTATTAGGGAGAAGGATGTCTCTAAAACTGCATTTTTTACCCGATATAGATCTTATGAGTTTTTGGCCATGCAATTTGGGATAACCAATTCCCCTGCCGTGTTTATGGATCTGATGAATAGAGTCTTTCGAGATTTCTTAAACAATTTTGTAATCATGTTTATTGATGATATTTTGGTCTATTCACGGACGGAGGACGAACATGATGAACATTTGAGGATGATTTTGCAGACATTACGGGACCCTCAATTGTATGCCAGGCTCGAGAAATGTTGAGTTTAGTTGCAAGAAGTCAAAATTTTGGGCCACGTAGTGTTAGCGAAGTGTATTTTCATGGACCCAAGTAAAGGTGCAGCAGTGAGGGAGTGGGGTCAACCCACAACACTGACGGAGATTCGAAGTTTCTTGGGTTTGGCAGGTTATTATCATCATTCTAAAAGAGGATTTTCAAAGATTGCCGGACAATTGACGAATTTGACCTGAAAGGGAGTCCCGTTTGTATGGGATGATTCTTGTCAATCAACTTTTGATTAATTAAAGGACAAGTTGACATCGTCACCCGTTATCACCTTGCCTAAAGCAGGAGTGGAGTATTTGGTCTTTACTGATGCATCTTTCTATGGTTAAGGGGGTGTGCTTTAATAAGAGGAGAGGGAAATTATGTGTGCATATCGTAAACTCAAACTCCACAAGCGTATTTATCCTAATCGTGACTTGGAATTAGATGTTGTAGTCTTTGCATTGAGAATTTGGAGGCATTATCTTTTGGGTGAAAAGTTTAGGCTTTTTACGGACCATAAGTCATTACAATATTTGTTTTCCCTTAAGGACTTAAACATGAGGCAGCGTAGGTGGTTGGAGTTTGTAAAGGATTATCAATTCGATATCCAATATCATCCAGGCAAAGCTAATCTTGTAGCTGGTGCACTGAGTTATTGCCCCTCCAGGCAGTTAGCAGAAATATGGAATGCTAAATGGAAAGAACTTCGTCAAGATGATGTAGTGGCCAGGGCATATATGGTCATTTTGTCAGTCACACCCGAGATGGTAATGAGGGTTGTAAAAGTTTAATCTGAAGATGAAAATTGTAAGGTTATGGTGCCGAAATTACTGATCGAAGGTGCAGAATCCTACTCCATCAATTCTAAGGGTGGATTATGATTCAATGGTAGATTAGTAGTCCCAAACGATCCTAATTTGCGATAAGATTTTATGTCAGAATCCCATGGGTAAATATTTGTTGTTCACCCAGGAGATCATAATATGTATTAAGATATGAGATGGGAATACAGGTGGGCAGGTATTAAGAGGGACATAGTTAGATTTGTCTCAAAATGAGCCACTTGTCAGTTGGTAAAAGTAAACCACCAACAACACTTGAGAACGTTACAGCATCTGGAAATTCCTGTATGGAAATCGGAAAGCACTTCCATAGATTTTATTATGGGATTACCCCTCACGCAGTGAAGCCATGACTCCATTTGGGTTATTATGGAACGCTTGACGAAGTCAACACACTTTTTACCGGTGAGGGTAGATTTTACGACAGCATAATATGCTAAGCTCTTTATTGTCGAAATCGTGAGATTACACAGAGTATCGATTAATATTGTGTCTGATTGAGATAAAATCTCTTTCTCCCATTTTTGGAAGAGATTTCAGGAAGCCATGGGGACCAAATTGAGGTTGAGTACGGCATACCATCCCCAGACGAATGGGCAAACGGAACGAGTAAATCAGATGTTGGAAGATATGTGTCAGATGTGTATGCTAGATTTTGGAGGAAGTTGGGAGAAATACCTAGCATTGGTGGAATTTCCCTATAATAATTCTTACCAATTTACTCTATGTATGGCACCTTATGAGGAATTGTATGGGCTCCCATGTCGTTCACTTACGTATTGGTTAGAAGTTGGCGACAATAAACTCCTTGGCCTAGATTTGATCCAGGATACTTCGATAAAGATTAAAGTGATTCACAACCGCATACGTCTTGCTCAGTACCACTAGAAAATCTACCCAAATGCAAATCGTAGGCATGTGGAGTTTAAAGTAGGAGACCAACTGTTACTAAAAGTGTCTCCTATGAAGGGTGTAAGAGGGTGGTTTAGATTAGTGAAGATAAGCTCATTTTGAACTCACAAATCACTTGTGTATAACTCAGGAAATAATAACGAACTCGAAAGTAACTCATTTTTAGGGAGAGAGAGAAGTAAGAATCCTACATATACCTCGACCGGCAGCCAAACACCCCAGCCACCCTCAAAGATCTCTGTCAAGTATTAAAGGCTTCGTAATAAATGGAAATGGTGGGTGATTTGACTCTGGTTTGTAATAAATCTCTCTTTATGATATATATTTTCTCCCTAGCAATATCTTCTAAACTCTCAAAAAAGAACATCCCTTCCTCAGAGGTGGTTGGGGACCTTAAATAGCCCCCACACCACTCTCGAGATGACTCGGCCATTCATAAATGTGAAAGACACCCCTCATAATTTATGTCATAAACATTAAATTCCTAATGTACTAGTTAGCTCCACGTCATAAACATTAAATGCCAAGACATGCCTTTGCCTAACAACTGTGTGTCAGGGGGCTGTCGTCACAAAGGTGGCTCACCAACTGTGTGACAACCCCAAATACCATGGTGGTTTACTCAAGTGACGATTGGACATTGTCGATCTGGATAGTGACATCACATAAAGTAGATGTGTCATTAAGTAGAGATTTGTTTAGTTCACAACTCAACGCCCGATGGAACTCAAGGCTGACCTGCCCAAGGTTCCACCGTTAGGGTCCTTTGGTGTTTTACCAGGTGTATTTAGGATGGTCAGGAAAAACCCCAACGGTGCCTCACTTCTCAATCCTCCAAACCATGTCCCTCTAAAGTTCCCACGGCGAGGTCGTTCGATAGAGCATGAAACCTCTCCCAGGCTCTGTCAATCCTGGTCTCTCACGAGTACCGTTCGACCTCACACTAAATGCCATTATAATCGTTATATTATTATAATTGTTATATCTCGTGCTCCATATAAAAAAAAGATAAAACATGACTACGTAACACAATCAAAGATAAAGTATGAGCTGCCACGCTGAGCCATCATGTTAAGTTGCCTCACTTGAGATGCCACGCTGGGCTGCCTCGCTTGAGCTGCCTCGCCTGAGCTACCACGATGTATTAATCCTTAACATTGTTGTGAATAGGGGTATTATCTCTAATCTCAATATTACCTTCAAACCCCCACTACATTTTCCCCTTCGTGGAGAGATTTATTGTTGGAACAAGAAATGTCTGCATGAAAAATTCTCAATTCGATGAACCTTGGTGTCTCTGTCTTCGTTACGGCCTCTGTCGCTATTACTGCGAAGAAAATGTAAAATTCTCCTCGATGTACATGAACCAAAGTGTTGGGGATTCTCGGCGATTTGGAGAAGGGACATCGCCACTTTTTCCTATTGCTAAGCTTCAACCATTCTGTCTTTGCTTCCTTGTCTAATTTGGAATTCTCTCAAAACACCTGCTGACTTTCTCAAATACATGTTTTGACTCTTGTGAAGTGAAATGCTCCTATTTGTGCTATTGTGAAGTATAGTTGTAGGCAGTGGGTTTTTCGTTGGGATTTCCCTTATCATTGAGACTTGTGGAATTATTCATTGTAAACTTCTCCTTTGGAAATTATCCGTTTGAACCATTGGGACAGTTTCTACATTGGGAGCGATTGGATATGTCTGACAAAAAATTCTGGCTCCAAAACTCAAACTTGCCTAAGAAGAAAGCCCTTTCTATTCCCCATGCATCACTTCATTAATGATGTGGTGTTGTCTTTTCAACTGTCAGGACACTTGTCGAAGTGCCACGTGTCCGCTTGGAGTGTGTATAGGTGGCTCTGCACGTGCGTTAGTGGGAAACTGAAAAGGCAAGTTGAAAGAATTCAAACATCTAATTTTAAAATAGTTAACTATTTTCTTCTTCTTCTTCTTCAAACTCCATTATTGTCTAGCCTTTCATCATTTATTTCTTCTGTAATCATCTTTAACCTTTGGTTACTCCATTGTTATTCATTTGGTATCTCTTTCAAGCTTTCTATACCTTTGTTTCGTCTGCAATGGCTTTTTCGAGTAACCCGGGTGCGTATGCCACCAACACTCCACCTACCACCCCTACTTCTACAACTTCTACCGTCGTTGTTACTGAGGGCGCTACCTCTTTAATTGTCGTTCGTCAAGAGAAATTGCATTTTTAGCACCAGTCCCCCATTTTTGGCAAGGGTGATGATTTTTTTGGGTTTTACAAGACTTGAGTTTTTAACGCCAACTATGATGCTATGGTACTTGGTGATGAGGACCAAAATGTTGTTGATTGGGGCTTTCTCTCCCCAGAGGGGACTCTTTGATTTTTCATTGAGCGAGGGGACTTCCCATCGTCCCATATTGATTTCAAAGGGCCTGGGGGTTCTCCTACTCACTTTTCTACCTGGAATGCTCGCTTGAAGAGTTCTAATGCTGCCATCCTCATAAAAATTGGGCTTCATCAGGCCAAGTGGTTCGGTGGATTTACTCTGTCAAAGAACAATGATACCCTCCCCATCCTCGTGTCTCGCTGGAATGTTACCACTCACACTTCATTACTGTATGGGGTGAATTTATAGTAACTTTGGAAGACATTTATGAACTTTTGGGCCTTGAGGCCACAACCCATGAGCCCTATTCTGATGAAACTTTGGACGCCTAAGAGGCTGCGAACCTTTCAGAGTTGGACCGTATATGCCAAAGGTGCATAGATTCTTCAACATAAAGCCACATTCACTCCCCTCATCAACTATTTCTTCTGAGATCCTTCTAAGGATAACTCTTCTAAGGCTACCCCAGGTCAAGGTACATTATTATAACTACTTGCTTACATCGTTGTCATTCTCTCTCGCTTCCTTTTACTGGGGAAACCTAACTACTAACCCCGAAAGGACCTCATCAATACATCCCATCGTTTGGCTCAGGGTTTCAAGCTTCCTATGGCTGAAATTGCCATGGTATGACTCTATACATGGATTAATAGAACCCACTTTAATATGGAATGGTCACATGGCCGTTATAACCTGACCAACTTTGCCACAAGGTACTTCAGACGGGTTTCCTTTTTGTTTGTTTCCCCGATGTAGCAGCTAAAACCAATTGTCCTCCTTTAGGAGAAACCCTTCTACCTCCTTGTTCTTACGTTTATCACAAGAGGCAAAGTCCAAAGGAATTAATCTCTGTTATTGACAAACAAAAATGTTTTGTGATGCAACCCTATGGAGAGGACGTTTTCGTCTATACTTTTGATTTTTTCAGAACTGAGCCAAGGGTGGTCCAACTAACGACTGTGGACCTTATGGGAGAAGACCCTTCGCTTACTATGGTTATTCTGTTCTGTCCAAGTTAATTACCATCCTACACTGAGTGGGGATACACATGCGAACGTTACAACCCCCATCGGTGTGCCTGTCAATTTGGTTTTAACCAAGGGGCTCACCAAGGTCACGTTCAATGAGGCTTGCTCTCTCTTCACTTATACTGCTGCATGGGGGGTGAGCTCCATAATGTATGGCAGAGTCATCATTCCCGGTATCTTCAGGAAAGGAGATGTGACTTCTTTATTTTCCACCAAGTATTGGTCCAATCAACTGGCCTAAATCTTTGAATTTATAGAGGGGCCTCCTGTATATCCCCCAGTTCTCTCATTCTCTTCACGGGAACTAGGTTTAAAAGGCAATTCTATTATGGGAATAGAGTTTCCTTTGAGCAAAACTCCCAAGGAACCTCCCACATAGATTCCGCCATACTTCGCTATGATTTCTGTTGCTACTCCAAAGCCGAAGAAAGCCCCAGCACCCAAAAAGCCCGCCCCTTCTGAAGGAGTTTCTGGTGAAGGGATCTTAATCGAAGAACCTTCCGACAAAGGACATTCCCAGCCACCAGCAAAAAAAACAAGGGGGTCCAAGAGTAGGACTTCCTCAAAGTCTAAGTCCCAACCTCAGTTTCCAGATCCTTTGGAGGCATTCCCCATCGCCTATGTTCCTCCTCCTATGTCTGTAGAAGTGAGTTAGGAGTTAGGAAGAAAATTCAGGCTGAGGTTAAGTGAATAAATTCTGAGTTCAATGACACGCTCATGTCGTTGTTCCTGCTACTACCTTCCTTACTATCTTAGTATATCCATCGAAATGAGGGTCAAAGAGGAATAAGAGATCAAGGATTCCTCAAAGTGTTGGTACTGCGGGTGCGAGGAGAAAGACTCTGGGTACTAAGTCCCAGAAGAAACGGGATCCAGATGTACATCTCACCCCAGCTCCCTCTGTCATTGCTTCCCCTCCTTCTTCGCCAGTGGTGATATCCTCCCATTCTCCCTCTGGATCAGAGGTATAAATGTATTTTTTTCATCATCATATATGTTTTTTTTTTAAAACTGCATCTGTCTAACTTTTAGCAACTTTAGTGCAGGAAGATGAAGAACAAAGGCCCAGACCCCTTATGAGTCCTTTTGTGGGGGGACGTTTCGGTTCCTCTCAGATCGGTGTAACTCCTTCGCGTTACCTCATGATTGGGCTTACATACTCTCGTCATTTGTCCTCCCAACGTGCGAAGGATACTGCTGCTGGAGGTGATTCTATTGAATCTGTGGGAATTTCCTCTCTGCCAGAGGAAAGCCTCCCAGCTTTCTTTAAATTATCACCCCAGCCCAAGGTTCCTCTGCCCATCATTCCAGATGTTGAAATTTCTCCAAAGGTAACACATTCTGAACACTATTAGGTCTCACGTCTTTTTTATCTTTTTTTTGCTTAATTTTAACCTCTTGGGATGCCTCAGATCAAAGTGGGTTCTTTATTGGCTAACATTCTTCTTCCATCTGTATTGACAAGACCCATCACTGTAGTTCCCCTCTTTAGAAACATTACTTATGTGATCTGAACGTGAAGTATGCCTCTTTTCTTCAATATTTATTCCCCACTTCTAACACTTAGTTTCATTTTTTAGTTCTCTCTAGGTCTAATCCCACCAACATCTATAGGGACTCTTCCCATCCCTAAAGCCATCGTTGACTCCTCTGCCCTGCATAGTGCATCTTTTGGCACCAAAAGTGTGGGTGCATGCATGGAAGGTCAAACATCTTCATCCAACACCACCCCAATATTGCCCTTAGTACCCTTCATTGTCATAGGAGCTTTAACAAACATTAAGGTTCCTCTACTTGGGGGTGCCGTTGAGGATTTTAAGGAGATGTACCTACCCCCAGCAATTCCCGTTGTTGTAGCCTCTTTGGTGACTCCCGTTCTTTCTCCATCCATTGATGAGGTACTTTGCAACTTTCTCTTCGTTTCTTGTTGTTTGTCCTCTATTCTTGATAATGTACAATCTAGAAGAGTCTCATTTTTCAAACGTTCAAACTCCAGTGGTAATGGTGACTTAACAATGAAAACACTTGTTAAGATTTTTTCGTTTGTAAAATTCCACCAATAATGGTGACACCCATAATGGGGACTTAGCAAAGACAACCACTTTCTATGGTTTTTCATCGAACTCCACCAGTAATGGTGACTTAAAAATAATAAACACTTGTTAAGATTTTTCATTAAACTCCACCAGTAACGGTGACTTAACAACGATAAACACTTGTTTAGATTTTTCGTTAAACTCCGCCAGTAACGATGACTTAACACTGATAAACACTTGTTAAGATTTTTTTGTCAAACTCCACTAGTAATGGTGACTTAACAATGACAAACACTTAATAAGATTTTTCGTCAAACTCCACCAGTAACGGTGACTTAACAACGATAAAAACTTGTTAAGATTTTTCATCAAACTCCACCAATAACGGTGACTTAACAATGATAAACACTTGTTAAGATTTTTCGTCAAACTCAACCAGTAACGGTGACTTAACAACGATAAACACTTGTTAATATTTTTCGTCAAACTTCACCAGTAATGGTGACTTAACAAAGATAAACATTTGTTACGATTTTTCGTTAAAATCCACTAGTAACGATGACTTAAAAATGATAAACACTTGTTAAAAAAATTCACTTAACTCATTATTTGCTTAATCTGTCTCCAGTTTGCTGGTGCATCCCTTCCAGTTAGAGAGAGGCCTCCATCAGTCCCTTCTCCCATCGCCTCACCCCATCGTGAACATGACATTTCAGAAGAATCTAGTCACAACGACCAAGGTTCCACAATAGGTGCTACAGCCGATAGCGAATCTGGTTATGAGCTTCCTCTGCCTAACATGACTCCTCATGAATTCTGTCTCATGGTCCTTGAATGATCTCCCCAAATGCCTGCCAGCCATGATTTGGTAATTGAGTATATTATAAACCATCACCCTGAGACTTTCACTATCGATTTTCTTCGTTCAAACATTGCGGTGATGAGCTACAAGCTTCAAGGAATGTCCATGGTTATCAGTGATCTCACCAGTACTCGAACTGCAAATGTTACCAGGCCCCTTCTTATTCAATTTCTGGGTTATCTAAAGGAGTTAGGCAGAGATGGATTTCGACTTAACTCGAAGATTGATCATTTAAAGACTTTGAAGATCCAGTCATTGGCCAGCCAGAGGGAACTATTGCAGAAGCATTGGGAGGCTCAACAGGCTGAGGAAGCAAGGTTGGTCGAGCTAGCACCTCTACTTGAAGCTGCCAATAAGGAGCTAGAGGATATCTAAGAAGCTCTATATTTAACAAAGCTAAAATGGGAGAAACTCCTTATTGAGCGTGCACAAGTTCAAACAAGGCTGGAGGTCTCTATTAATGCCTAACAATCATGCCTAGCAGCTTCTTCGGGCCTGTCTAGAGATTTTTTCGTCATTCCAGACTTTTGGTTCCTCTTAGGCTAATAATATTTTCCTTATTCGTATACATTTTCCTTTTTTTCTTATGTAATTTTCGAGCAATAGTTCCCAATTTTGTAATGCCTCAAAATATATGAATGAAAGAAATGTTATATGTTTTTTCATGTCACTTCATCGTGCAATAACTACTTGCATAAAATACAAACTCTACAATCTTTCATTACACTTAAGTTTCAACAAAAGACATCTTTTCAGAAATAAAAGATTTATTTACTCATAACAAAAGAACTAGATACAATGATGATCTAAGGTTAATTGCTTATACATGATAGGCTTTCAACCATTTATTATTAATCTTAAATGGTTTGTCTTCTTCCATCTTACAAATTAAGCAATAAACTGAATCATGAGGCTCCTTTGCAATGAAAAGTCCCTCCCAATTTGCTGTAAACTTAGGCAAAGGAAGCCCCCTAGTGTGCTTCAATATTGCCTTCAAAACGCGGTCTCCCTCCACAAACTTCCTTGGTCTCACCAAGTTATCATACGCTCTAGAAAGCTTACTCGTGTACATTTAAAAATGTTACATCACTTTGTCTTTATGCTCGTCCAACACTTCTAACTGCACATGTTTGTTCTAAGGGATCATGCTATTTCGTAAGGCATATCGGGCAGAGGGAACTTCCAATTCCACTGGGAGGATCGCTTCAGCTCCATACACAAGGGATAATGGGTATATCATGTGGGATTCCTTTTACTTGTTCGTTAGTCCCACAATACAACCGCTATTTTTTTATCCCATGATCTTGGGAAATCCTCCATTGTCTTGGCCAAAATGTTAACCAAAGTTTTGTTAATTGCTTCGGCTTGACCGCTTCCCTTTGGGTAGGCCACCGTTGAAGTGTGATGAATAATTGAATATTTATCTGTGAGCATTGTTACCTCTGAATTGATGAATGGGGTTTCATTATTAGAGATAATAACCTTTAGGATACCAAAATGGAAAAATGATGTATTCTCTAATGAAGTTGTTCACCACCTATTTTGTTGCCCTTCTTAGTGGTATCGCTTCAGCCCACTTTGTAAAGCACTCCATTGCCACTAGTATCCAGCTATTCCCCCTCAAAAAAGGATGTATTACCCCTACTAGGTCAAACGCCCAAGTGTGAAAAGGATAAGGTATTGCCAGTGAGTGTAGATCCACCGATGGAGCATGGATCATATTTCTATGCAATTGGCAATCTTTACATTTTCTAACGAACTCAGCAGAGTCTTTCTCCATCGTCGACCAATAATAACCCAATATCATCAGCTAATCATACAACTTTTCCCCTTTATGTGAGTTGGATCATGAGCTTATTTAAGGACTTCGGTTTATTCCTCCTTTTTTATTCAACGCAATGTCTTGTTGAAGTACCCTCTTCGATAAAGCTGCCCCTCCTGAACATAGAACCTTAGGGACCTTCATTTGAGTTCTGTCGCACCAATCTTCTCTATTGGGATAACTCCATCTTTAATTAAGTTAATATATGGCTACCTCCAATCCGGTTGAGCTTTAATTAAATGGTATTTACTTGTCTCGAAGAATAGTTGGCACTTATCACACTATCATTGTAACTCTCTTGCGTCCTGTTTCATTCTAGGCCAGAAGTATCCATCCCTATAAATTATTCTGTATAGAGGAATCCTAGTTATCTCCCAGTGTTCTTCGTGTGTTTTCTTTAGTCTATGTTGTTCTTCTTCTGGGTCGATGCATATTGACAACCATCCTCCTGTATTTTTGAAGTAGAGCTTTCCCTGATTTGTAAAGTATTGGGATAACTCTTTCCATTCCATCGCTCCTTCCCTGGACTCTAATCATTTTCTAATCTCCCCCCCCCCAGTTAGAGTTATCCTCCATCGACAGAATTGACTTTAACACTGACCGAGTTGTTCTTAGCTAAATCATGACTATAGTTGTTTCATCTCTCATGATCATCTTCTGAGCGATGGTGGCATAGGCATCTGGATGACGGTTCATCGTTCGGGGATGCCTCTGGATCTTAGTCTGGTGGAACTAGTTGAGAAGCCTCTGAATGATTATTCTGTAAGGTCCCAAACTGAGGTGCTTCAACACGTATTCTCCATTCACTTATTGAATCGCCAAGTTTGAATTACCCTTGATGCAAAGTGAATGAATTCCCCTTCGAAGGGCCTCCAATAACCCCAGTACCAATGCTTCATATTCTGCTTCATTGTTGGAATAAGGAAAGTCTAATTTATAGGAAAGACAAATTTATTTCATTCCTCTTGATAGAATAACCCCTGCTCCTACTTTCTTTTCTGCTGAAGATCCATCGAACTGCCTCATCCATTCTTCATCACTTGCGTACAGGTGATTGGCCTATAGATCATCTCTTGAAATACTCTCTCATGGTGGCTCAGATATCTCAAATGGGAAGATTGCTAAGAGGTCTATGTACGCCTAGCTTTTGATTGTGTAAGGGACCACGCATTTCAGGTTATACTCTGAGAGGATGAGGAACCACATAGCGTCCTTACTAATTAATATAGTTCTTACCAATAAAAACTTAATAGGATCAGATCTCATCACAATATGAATTGTAAAAGCCAGCATATAATGTCTAAGCTTTTATGCTACAAAGACTAAGGCTAAAAAATGCCTTTCCAAGCTACTATACCCGACCTCTGACCCATGTATGATTTTATTAGGGTAGTAGACTGGTCATTCCGTCCCGTCAATATCCTGTGCTAATAGAGCTCTAACGGACTTCATGGTGGATGTGAGGTATAACTATAATGGCATTCCTTCCCTTGAAGGAATCATGGTCTGTGGTGAAACGAGCAGCTTCTTCATCCTGGTGACAAACTCTTGGTGAACTTCCTCCCATTTGAACTGTGTGTTCTTTCGCAAAAGCTGCATCAATGGGTGTGTTATTTCGGCCAATCCAGGCACAAATCTCCTAAGGTATGGGACTTTTTTGAGGTCCTTCACCATTTTTGGACTTGGCATCTCCAAGATCACTCGTTGTTTGTCTTAATCCATCTGTACTCCTTACCAATCTACCACAAAACCCAAAAACTTTCCACGGGTTACTCCAAAAATGCACTTCAGCGAGTTCATCTTCAGTTTGTACTTCCAACATCACGCAAACACTTTCCTAAAATTGCTCAGGTGGGACCCCTCATTCTTCTATTTGATAACCAAATCATACACATATAACTCCATAAATTTGTGAAAGAAGTCATGGAAAATGGCCATCGTAGTTCTTTGATAAGTAGCCCTAGCATTTTTGAGTCCAAACGACATTACCTTATACATAAAGTTACCCAATAGGGTTCTAAATGCTATTTTCTTCGCATCTGTGGGGTCCATCTTGATCTGGTTATACCCTACATGCCCATCCACGAAGCTATAAATCTCATATCCAACCATTCCATCTATCAAGCTATTGATGGAGGGTAGAGGGAACTCATCTTTGGGGCAAGCTCTGTTTAACTCTCTTAAATTCACGCATATCTTTATTTGATTCTTGTCTTTCTTACCCACTGGAACAATGCTAGACAGCCAAAGTGGGTGTTGTATTGGTTTGATAAATCCTGCTGCCAACAGGCATTGGACTTATTCTATGATCTTCAAGTCCATCTCAGGCTTATAATTCCTCATTGTTTGATTGACCGGAATGGCTGAAGGCATAACGTTTAATTTATAGTAGATTACTTCTTCATCTAGACCCTCTATCTCTGCGTATTGCCATGAAAAAATGTCTATGAACTCCCGAATTAGCTTAATCAAAGAATCTCGTTTCTCCATACACAGATCCTTCATGAGGAATATGGGCCTTGGGTCCTCCCCTTCTCTTACCAAGTTTAGTTGCTCTAGTTCTTCTGCTTGTGTCTTTGTTTGGTCCATCATATAGTCTGGTCTTTTGGTAACATCCTCCATAAACTTCTGTATATTAGAATTATCTATCATCATACATTCTCCCCATTGATCCACTAGAAAACACTCATATATCAGGTCAGACTCCTCGTCGGTGTCCGCCATAACTCCTTTAGTTTACTGTTCACACCATCATAGGCGATAAACCACCTTCCTTTCCTTAGTAACAATCTTTTTGCATTGTCTCCTGGCCGTTGCAACTGCTTTATTTTCCTTTCCCTTGAAGCCTATGCCTTTCTTCCTTCAGAGAACTAACTCAGCACACTTTGTTGTGTAACCTCATGTTCCATCAAGTCCCTTCTGGGATGCATCTTGTCTTTTAGCTGCTTTGAGACTTTCTCACGTCGAGGGATCGCTTGGTGGGATTATTTTGTTACTCCTCTGCCGTCTGTAGTTTTGTTACTTTGGTCGTTCATAGGTCCCATCCTTTCTCGGATCGAGGGAACCCAGGATCCCTCAATTCTTCTCTATAAGACTCTGACGTCCTCTTCTAACTCTGTATATAACACACTACATCCACTAGGTGAGCTTCTTCAATAGCGAAGGGCCTCTTCGTAGCTCTTATAGTGATCGCCATTCCTTTAATATTTTCCTTGGCACATTGGTGGTACATTGAGGGAACTAATCCCTAGTTGTGCATGCACACTCTTCCTATCAACATATGGTAGGAAGTTATACTCTCTATCACGTAGAACTTGATGTGGGAAGTCAACTTTCCCATTACGATCCCAACATTCACATAGCCAATGGACCTGGAAGAATGATTATCATAACATAAAATTACTAATGGCATGGGGACCAATCTTTCTTCTATGATATTAGCTGCGTGGAAATAGCTGATTGGCATGATGTTGATGGATGCTACCCCATCCATGAGAGACATCGTAAAGCTTACCCCGTTGATAATAGCAGTCACATATAACGATCGATTATGAGGAAATCTCACGGCCCTATCTACATCGCTAAACGTTATTTCTGATAAAAAATTATTCACCAGCCTAGACATGGGTCCCTTCCATCTCAACGAAGGGACTGCATTCTTCCTCATAATATCCATGATTGTTTGGGTTATCTCTAACCTACTTTCTTTTGGCATTCCCACCTGATCGAAGAACCAGGTGAACTTTGGGGACCGTGAGATGGCACAGTACTCCATGCTTTGGTCATTTTCCTCTCCTTCAATGTTATATATATCCTCCATATCATTGTCACTTTCTTCGTCATAGGCTAACACCATATTAGCCATTCCTCTGGTACACTCCTTCGAAGCCTCTTTGAACTCCCCCTACTCTGTCGTCAGCTCTTTTGATTCTCTTTCTTCCTCTCCATCATAGGACACCACTAGATTGGCCCCATGAGCTGGGAGTGGGTTGTCATTAAAATTTTACGGAGGTATTTGCAGTGTTCCTGCCTTTACATATTTATCAACAATTCTCCTTGACGTGAAATAACTTCCAGTTGGATGTTTAATCTTACAATGAATCTGGCAATACTTGGAATCCGCTGTGGTCACCGCATCTAGTTCCACGATGGGGATTCCTTTAGGTTTATACATTGTTCCTCCTTGAACTATGGCATTGTAATAACTAACAACCTCATCTACTGTACAGGTTAATGGTGGTGGATCCTCCCTATCTCTCCCAAACTTTCTCTTATTGTCCTTCTTCGCTAGTTTGCCCCCATTTTCTCCTTCAGTGTATCCCACCCATGGGGACTGAGACCTTCTTCCCATAGGTTGTATCGACTACCTAAACATCATAGGCACCACCACTGGGGTCGTACCACCAACGAGATATTCCTTGTTGCTTTTAGGAATGCCGTAAAAGTCCTTCCGCGTGTCTCCTTAATAAGATTGAAAATGTACTCAGGAAGATGTCCTTCCGTATAAATCTGTAGTAATTTGGACTATTTGGATTCCTCTCTTACATCAAGGGACCTTTCCCTAAATATTCGAATGTACGCCACCACATGTTCTCCTGGTCATTACTTCTCTCTCCCCAGTTGGGTCAAGGTGAGCTCATTTTCTACCAGAAAGAACTTCTGGATGAACAAAATGTGCATCTCCTCCTATGTGGAAATACTCTTACGAGCTAGGTGAGAATACCAGGTATATGCCTTATCGGTTAAGGATTTGGAAAACTCCCTTAATCTGAGTTTTTTGTTATTATAGTGAACCCCAAATGTTAAACGAAGCGTTTAATGTGCTCCTTCGGGTTCCCTCCATTTCCTGTGTACTTTTCAAAGATAGGAGGAATATAATCTTTTGGATAAGGCTCACCATTATTTTCCTGACGGTAAGGTATCCGAAAGTCGTCAAAATGATCATCCTTATCCAAATATGTGTATAAACGATTCAAATGTGTGTAGAATCTCCCTTGGGAGATGGGCTGCTTATCCATTTCATTTGTAAAGGAGTCGAGGTAGATTTTAGGAGATTATGTTTAGCTGCTGACTTACTTGTATTAGATATGCATGGGTATGACGTTATTTTAGGCATGGACTGGCTAGTTAGATATCGAGTTATGGTGGATGGCTTTAGGACGTCGTTCATTTTTGCTATTTTGGTCCAGGAATGTTTTTATTATTATGCCACTTCTAGAGGGAGGTTCAAGCGCCCATTTGTATTATATCAAGGAGGAGACTTCGTAGGAAGTGGTTCTTTCCTTAGACTCAATTACAGTGGTTCTGGAATTTGCAGATATTTTTTAGGATATTCCAGGCCTACCTTCGAGGCGTGAGATCAATTTTGTTATAGATTTAGCTCCGGGGACTAGGCCAATTGTGCAAGCTCCATACCATATGACTTCTATGGAATTAATAGAGTAACGAGACCAAATCGAATAGATTTAGGACAAGGTTTTATTCGTCGGAGTACGTCACCTTGGGGGCCCCTGTGTTGTTTGTGAAGAAGAGGGATGGTTCTTATGATTATGTGTAGATTATCGAGAATTGAATAAAGTGACAATTAGAAATAAATACCCTTTGCCTCGTATTGATGTTCTGTTTGATTAGTTGAGAGGAGCCTCTTACTTCTCAAAAAAATAGTTGTGTATGGGATATCACCAACTTCGTATTATGATGCAAGATGTCTCTAAAACTTCATTTGTTACCCGATATGGATCCTATGAGGCTTTGGTCATGCCATTTGGTCTAACCAATGCCCCTGCTATGTTTATGGATTTGATGAATAGGGTCTTTCAAGATTTCTTAAACCATTTTGTCATCATGTTTATTGACCATATTTTGGTCTATTCTCGGACGGAGGGCGGACATGTTGAACATTTGATGATGGTTTTGCAGACATTACGGGACTATCAATTGTATGCCAAGATCAAGAAATGCAGAGTTTGGTTGCGAGAAGTGAAATTTTTAGGCCATGTAGTGTCAGAGAAGGGTATTTATGTTGACCCAAGTAAAGGTGCAGTAGTGAGGGAGTGGGGTCAACCCACAACACCGACGGAGATTAGAAGTCTCTTGGATTTATCAGGTTATTATCGTCATTTTATAAGAGGCTTTTCGAAGATTATCGACCCATTGATGAATTTGACCCGAAAGGGAGTCCCATTTGTATGGGATAATTCATGTAAATCATACTTTAATGAATTAAAGGACAAGTTAACATCGACACCCGTTCTCGCCTTGCCTAAAGCATGAGTGGAGTATTTGGTATTTACTGATGCGTCTTTCCAGGGTTTAGGGGGTGTTCTTCAACAAAAGGAGAGGGAAATTGCATGTGCATCTCATAAACTCAAACCTAACAAGAGTAATTATCCTACTCGGGACTTAGAATTAGCTATTATAGCCTTTGCGTTGAGAATTTGGAGGCATTATCTTCTGGGCAAAAAGTTTAGGCTTTTCACGATCCATAAGTCGTTGCAATATTTGTTTACCCAGAAGGACATAAACATGAGGCAGCGTAGGTGGTTGGAGTTTGTAAAGGATTATCAGTTCGATATCCAATATCATCCAGGAAAAGCTAATGTTGTAGCTAATGCGTCAGGATGATGCGGTGGCCAGGGCATGTATGACCGTTTTGTCAGTCACACTCGAGATGGTAATGAGGGTTGTGAAAGTTCAATCTGAAGATGAAAATTATAAGGTTATAGTTCAGAAATTACTAGCCAAAGGAGTGTAATCCTACTCCATCAGTTCTGAGGGATATTTACGACTCAACGGTAGGTTAGTAGTCCCGAACGATCCTGATTTAGGGAAAGATGTTATGTCAGAATCCCACGAGTCAAGATTTGTTGTTCAACTAGGAGATGATATGATCTATCAAGATATGAGATGGAAATACTGGTGGCCATGTATGAAGAGGGAAATAGATGAATTTTTCTCAAAATGCTCCACTTGTCAGTTAGTAAAAGTGGGCCACCAACAACCTTGAGAACGTTACAGTAGCTGGAAATTCGTATATGGAAATGGGAAAATATTTTCATGGATTTTATTATGGGATTACCCCTGAAGCAGCGAAGCCATGACTCCATTTGGTTTATTATGGACCGCTTGATGAATTCAGCACACTTTTTGCCAATGAGGAAAGATTTAACGACAGCACAATATGATCAGCTCTTTATTATCAAAATCGTGAGACTACACGGACTACAGATCAACATTGTGTCTAATCGAGATAAAATCTTTGACTCCTGTTTTTGGAAGAGCTTTCAGGAAGCCATGGGGACCAAATTGAGGTTGAGTAAGGCATACCATCCCCAGACCAATGGGCAAACGGAACGAGTAAATCATATGTTAGAAGATAAGCTTTGGATGTGTATGCTAGATTTTAGAGGAAGTTGGGAGAAATACCTACCACTGGTGGAATTTTCCTATAATAATTCTTACCAATTTACTCTAGGTATGGAACCTTATGAGACATTGTATGGGCGCCCGTGTCGTTCACCTGCGTGTTGGTTGGAAGTTGGCGACAATAAACTCCTTGGCCCAAATTTGATCCAGGATACTTTGGCAAAGATTAAAGTGATTCGCAGCCGCACACATGTTGCTCAAGACCACCAAAAAAGCTACCCCGATGCAGATCCTAGGCATGTGGAGTTTGAAGTAGGAGACCAAGTGTTATTAAAAGTGTCTCGTATGGAGGGTGTAAGAGGGTTGTTTAGATTACATGGAGGCGTAACCTCTTTTGAATACAGTAATGATAAGTTATCTAGCAGCACTATTGATTAATTACAAGACACGCAATCACGACTTAGTGAAGATAAACTCAGTTTGAACTAACAAGTCGCTCGTGTATAACTCAGGAAATAATAACGAACTCAGAAGTAACTCATTTTGAGGGAGAGGGAGAAGTAAGCATCCTAGATGCACCTCGATAGAAAGCCAAACACCCAAGCTACCCTCAAAGATATCTGTCAAGTATTAAAAGTTTCGTAATAAATGGAAATGGTGGGTGAGTTGATTCTGGTTTGTAATAAATCTCTCCTTATGATATATGTTCTCTCCCTAGCAATATCTTGTAAACTCTCAAAAAAGAACATCCCTTCCTCAGAGGTGGTTGGGGCCCTTAAATAGCCCCCACACCACTCTCGAGATGACTCAACCATTGATAAATGTGAAAGACATCCCTCATACTTTATGTCACAAATATTAAACTCCTGATGTACTAGTTATCTCTACGTCATAAACATTAAATGCCAAGAAATGCCTTTTGCCTAACCATTGTATGTCAGGGGGCTGTCGTCACCGATGTGGCTCACCAACTGTCTGACAACCCCAAATACCATGGTGATTTACTCAAGTGCAGATTTGATATTGTCTATGTGACTATTGACATAACATAAAGTAGATGTGACATTAAGTAGAGGTTTGTTTGGTTCACAACTCAACGCCCGATGGAACCCAAGGTCTCCCTGCCCAAGGTTCCACGATCAAGGTCTTTTGGTGTTTTACTAGGTGTATCTAGGATGGTTAGGATAAGCCCCAATGGTGACTCACCTTTCAATCCTCCAAACCAGGTCCCTCTGAAGTTCCCACGGAGAGGTCGTTCGATAAAGCATGAAAGCTCTCCCAGGCCTTGCCAAGCCATGTCTCTCGTGAGTACCGTTTGACCTCACACTAAATGCCATTATAATCATTACATTAATACAATTGTTATATCTCATGGTCCATATAAACAAAATATACAACATGACTATGTAACACAATCAAAGAAAAGTACGGGCTTCCATGCTGAGCCATCACGCTAAGCTGCCACGCTGGGCTGCCTCGCCTGAGATGCCTCGCTGTCTTAATCCCAAACGCAGTTGTTAATGAGGGGGGGGGGGGATTATCTCTAATATGAAGATTACCTTCAATCCCCATCTGCAAAATGTATTATAAGGTTTGGAAAGAAAGGAAAACTTTCTCCGAGATGTGTAGGGCCTTTCCCAATCATTGAAAGGATTGGTCCTTTTGCTTATAGACTTGGATTATCGGAAAATTTATAAAGAATCCATGATGTGTTCCATGTTTCGTCCGTGAAGAAGTATAAACGATGTAAGGGGGCTCATTATCATGTTCTATCGGAAGAAATTTAGTTGTAACCAGACATTTCATACGAGGAACAACCGGTTGCCATTTTAGATTGCGATGAGCATAAGCTACGATTGAAAGTAGTACCTTTAGTTCGAGTTCAATGGGGACACCATAACACAGATAAGTCAATGTGGTAATGAGGGGATGATATGAAAGATATGTACCCTTACCTCTTTCCATAAGGTATGTCTAAATTTTGGGGGCGAAATTTCTTTAAGGGGGGAAGTATGTAATACCCCTTACTTTTGTGTATTTATTTTTATATTATATTATCGGGTGTGGGTGATTTAATATAATTGAGAACTAAAATAAGGGTTTAAAATAAATATTGATTTGGCTAGAATAGTTAATATTCACGAGAATTACACATTTACTAGAATGATATCGTAAATATAACCTTGTTTTACGTAATCTCATTGTATATATGTGTAACCATGGTATATTTTAGTGAATTGTCTGAGTTCAAGAGATGGGTTTTATATTTCGAGTTTCAAATGAAAATTTGGAGGGCACAATTGGTTCCGGAAGGGTCGAGAAAGTCAAAATGTCTACCCTGGGGTTTTATTTAGGTTCCAGAATCTTTTGACTAGTTTGACTCGAATTGAGGTATATTAATTATCATTATGTGTGTATTTTCATTTAAAGATAGGATTAATTTTGATGAGGGTTTATTAAGGTCAAGTGGGTAATCAATCTCAATTAAGATAAAAACCCATTTAATAGAGAGAGAACGTGAGAAGAAGAGAAAGAAGAGGATGCTTAAAAATCTTCGAAATCTAGTAGAACTCTTGATTTGGAGGAAGATTCAGACCCTACATTCTTTGAGGTAAGTGGATTAACTTGCTAAATGTTTAATGGTGTGACCCATTTCATAATTTGTGGTATATAGTTGGTAACATTATGGATGTATGTGTTAAACCCTAGAAGATTGTATAAAAGATCAATCCTTTTTATGTGTACATGGTTTCGAAGGTATACTCATGGTGGAACTCATATTTTGGGTGATTAGAAAGTAAATCATTGTAGAAAGAAGGATTGTTGGAGAATTGGAAAATTTTCGTATGGTGAAGAACTGGGCAATCCAGACCGGTTCGTTTTCTATGGATACTGGATCGGTTCGGAGGTTAAAGTCTCTATGAATATTTAGGAATCGGACCGGTTCATTTTAAGGGGGTACCGGATTGGTTAGGGGGTAAAAAATTTCTGTAAGATTTAAGGAACCAGACCGGTTCATTTTTAGGAACCTCCAGTTTAGTCCGATTACTGTAATTGAGGATTTTGATACTATTCTTTTACTAATGATTTTCATACTTAGGTAACTCCTTTAAATTATTTTGAAAACATGTTTATAGGGTAGAATGTGGTAGGAGATGACTCGATGGAGGGGTTACCTCGGGGCTCTTATCGAGGCATATTTGTGAGGGTATAATATCTCTTCATTTTTTGTAAATCCTCCCTGAAATATGGGAATTCTTTCGAGGAGAGTTACGGGATATTGAGCGAGAGTTCTTGGGTCATTACGAGGGTAAAATTTGGGGTCGTAATCATAAGTTTGATGAGTTATTAACGAACAATAAACTGAGTAAATTATAGTATGTACTTGAGATGTTTGTATAGATCATTATATAGTGTAAGGTGTGATATATACATATAGCTAGGATTAGTAATATATGTATATACATTCAAATTTGTTATAGATGAATGCATATTGGATGTGTAATATATGCTATGTGGATCATACCCCTCTAGTGCAATCATGGGAAGTTGTGCGATGTGGACAGCTCCAATGGCTCGAGGAGTAGGAAGAGTACGGTTCCCAGGTCATGGTGTCCAATATTTTATCTCGTGTTAGGAAGTGGTAAGATGTCTTGGGTATGATTCCTCTTACCTTAGGTGAGGAACTATGGCCACTTCCCATACGCTTATGAATAGGTTTTAAACCAAATCGGTGTGTGAGTCTGGTTGCTGGTAACCCGGGATGATAAGTGAGTAAGTTCTGAGAAGATGATAGAATTGTAGAGATTGTTAGTATACGTGTATGATGTTTGTGTGATGTATTGCCCTACGTGTATTATAAGTGAGATATATATTGTCTCTTTTTAGCACACGATTGTGTATGTATACTTTGATGTTTATAGTTAGGAGTTTAGGGTTATGTTTGTGGGCTGAGGATCGAACGAATTCCCATGACTAACTATGTTAGGTAGTAGTGTATTGAGGGGTTTCCTTGTTTGGATTTCTCTTGTGAGACGTCCCACGCACAAAACCTAGCGCTTTTTTAGAAGTGGTGAAATGTTTGGTGATTAGTTCCTATGGAAATTGAATTTTACATAATTAAAGGGAAATGTCATCTAATGGTTAATAGGCTATAGTTAAGCATTGGGGAGCTTATGCTTAGGCTTGAGGTGGTATGGTTAATAAATATAGTGGGGTAGCTAAACTATATACTTGTATACGCTTAGTTGCGCATGTTTTCTGAGAGGGGAGGTTGATTCTCAAGGGAGTGTGACCCCACATTAATTATGAAATCTTGCATATTTAATAATTATGCATTCAATTCACTTGCTACAATTATTTTCCAAATGAAGGCTCTGACTCGTTTATTTCTTTTCATTTCTATGCATATATTGTGTCTATTTTAGGTGTTCCTTCGCAAGGACGCCCATGATGGTTATCTGTTCCAGAGTTTTTGGGAGTTGTAGCATGTACGGGATGTTACAGGATTTTTGTTATAGACGCATCTCTTTTTGTAATCTAATTAAGATCTCATAGTTGTAAATCAGGTGGTTGTACCCATAGGTCTTAAATGTTAATCTCTTATATATTTGTCTTTTGATTGTTGTATGGGTTGTTTCCCGACATCATATTCGAAAATATTCTGTTGTATGTATAATCTTAACATGGTAATGATCTAGTTCGTTAATTGTCTTATGTGGTTCATTTTCCGTTGTATATGACATATGTATTGTTTATGCTCTTTCAAAGGAAAATTTTTGGCACCTATTTATTTATTTATATAGGGTGGTTACTGGTATGTTTATATTTGTCAATTGATGCTGAGAATGATGCATTTGAGATTCCAGTCGTATTTTAGTTTAGGGTTGGCCACCCATATATGTGAATAGGCGGGCTGTCATAAATTGTCAATCCCATTTTGACACTTTTTATTATTTGGAGTGTGTTTTACCCACTAATAAGCCCTCAAATTAAGTCACCAGTAAGATTATCAAAATAAATCATAATAAAAATCTTGCTTCATAACTTAAAAATAATTCACTCTCAATTTTCTCATAAAATTACTCAAATATCGCAATTACCCCCTAAATTTTTTAACCCCAATTCAACCTTAGAACCAAACAAATTCAAATCTCAATTGAGGCAGAAAAAATGACATATCTAATTTAATAATCCATTTACTCTGAGATGTCTGGATAAACAATTCACTTAACTAATTTTTTTGATCCATAATATAATCGAAACTATATAACTCAATCAATATATCTTTATCCTAATATCATATCCATGTAGATATTAATTATCCTCGCATATATCTTTCAAACAATAAAGGGATTACACTCTCCCCCTTAACAATGGGAATTTCATCCTATAAATTTACGATATCCTTATCCTCCCAAACATCGCAAAATGAACACAGATAATAACACAACGAAAAATGCAATAAACCAATAACTCAAAAGTCGTGAATAATAGTTTCACTTAAGCTCTAATACCACTTCCAAGATATATTGATTGTTATAATTAAAATACCATTCTTAGCACGTGGTAGAACTATGAGACATTTAAAACTGTTTTGATATGAAATGAATTAATCCAATAATATATAAACCATCCATCAAAATAAGATCGATTACCTTGCTAAAACTCAAATAAATTAATATCATGAATAATAATCTCTCCAGAAACCACCATGTCATCTACAGACCACTAAAACCCAACACCATTGTCTCATAAAGTAAATGAATGGAATGGAAAGGTAAAATAACGAAATAAAATAAATCACTAGCTTCATTTATCTCTCTTTAATCTCTAAATTATGCAGCTAACAATAACCTCACTTGAAATGTTAGTCAACACCAATGGTCAACGCCCACTACAAGAATACCTTCTACTCTTACCAAATAAAATTTTATGAATCCAGTCATAAAAATTGGATGACGTACATATCATAATAAAATATTATACTTATGATAAGTAGTTTAAGTAACGACTTAAGCAAAGAAAAATAAACCAATTTTTCGTATTTCCAATTATGTTTCATTCAACATTTATTTTTTCCAATCATTAATTTATATCAAAAGCAACACCATTATAGCCAGTTTGTCTTCTATATTACCTTGTACATACTATGGTTCACCACCTATCTCATCTCAATAATAATCCATACATCATTATAGTTTGATGACCAATACAATCATCCGCACAAATCGTGATGTGTCTCAACACAATAACTGTCACTATAGCCGAATTTGCCTAGTTCCTTCATTCATGAAGAAGCACACATAAAACCGTTACTATAGACAATTTTCCTACGTCCCGCACACATTTTCTTATCCAATCAACCTTATACCCTGTACATACCATAACTTCTGCATAAATCCTATTGAAATAGCCAAGCCACTATGGATACCGCACCTACAGTGTGGACAGTTCACAAGCAGTCGCATATATAATGACGACACAATCCATCAATCTCTATTACCTATTATTATCTAAGGTATTAGTTGTTTTCTCATTATTTTATTTATGTTCTCATTATTTATCATTCGCCCCCAAAATGCACGGGCATCACAAACCAATCCATCCTTAGTCCCTTAAGTAGAGATCATAAAAATCACACGTACTTCGTAGTCCCATACATAGAAAATACCCAAAAATTATAACCATTATCTAGTCCCCCACCTAGTATATAAAACAAAATAATGCTTATTTCATTGTGTCATACCTAGGAAATAACCAAGTCAATAAACATTCCCTAGTCGCACACTTAAGAAATAACCGACCTCAAAAGTGATAACTCTCTAGTTCTACAGTTAGAGAGCATCAAATAAAAATAATAAATTAAAGTACATGACCCTATAATCCAACCAATATCATTATTTCTAAAATATTCCAATTTTATAATTATTTTACATTTTCTAAGCTAAATTCATTTTCTTTTATTCCTCATTGTTACAATTCTGTTTTCTTGTGAAACAAACCAATTGCATAAAATGATTTACAAATTTTATTAAATATTCCAACAAGTTGTTCAAATTCAATATTTTGCTTCAGGTGAGACTTACGAAATAAAATCTTAAAATGGTTTAAACATGTGAGTTAACAATTTAAAATAATATATTTCGATGTTATACTCAATAATCAAACTTTATTTTATTTCAAAAATCTTAGCATATTTTCAAAATTCATAAATAATTCGTTATTCGAATCGATCCAATTTCCAATATCATCTATGCCCAATCATCTAAACATTTAAGATTTCATATATTAAATCCAATTTCATAAATTCATAAAAACATATTTATAATTAAGTTGTCACTTTCTCTAATTAGGTCCTTAATCATATTTATAAAACATGGATAATTATAGTTTAGGCAATATATAAATAAGATAATACTTTAGGAGAAAAATAAATGTATCCTTGCCTTATGAATCTATTCATAAAAATTAGAGAAGCACAAGTTGTTCCTCTTTAAAAAAATCTACTTATCTTCTTTAGCCGTTTTCAAAATCTTAGTGTAAAGCTCTTAAAATTAGGATTCAATGTTATTTTAATAGTGTTTCGCGTTTAAAATAGATTGGGTATGTGTTGGTCATTTTAGGGAGATGGCTTGCATTCGTATAAAAATAAAGTCTTATTTCTCTTTAAAAGAAAAATAAAATCACCTCAATTTCCTCGCCAAAATTCTATCCCGGCCTACTATAGCGGTGTTTGGCCACTGTAATGGTTCACCCAACCCTTTATAACGGTTTCAACGTCAACACATTGGCTCCCCCTCTCTATCACTCTCTTGATTTGATCTCCTATTGTCATTATGATTTTTAATTTCAAAATTCCTACCGTACACGAACTCTAATCCCACTTGTATTTTTACACAAAATTGATTTTAAAAAGTCCTACCTTGGAGTTTAAGCAAGTCAAACAAGACCCAAATGCCCCCATGGCTTTTACAAAAGATACCAAATTACGTAATAATTAGTTAAGTGTCAAAATATTCATTTAATTAGCAAATATCTACTAAATTAGTTTAAATTAAATCTTTTCTCATTTATTTTAAATTCAACTTCCGTAATTCATTAAAATTATTTCATTGAATTCGTTTCTAAAAAACACTAGATATCACACGCGATCAAAATGCCATAAAAATGGATAATAGGTTGATTTGATCGCTATATGGCAAACTAAAAATACACCAATGATTGAAAATATATTTACATTATTGGCTTAGTCACGAACTGGATCCATTTATTTAAGGTTATTGTTTACCTCTAAGAACGAATTAAATTAAATGCAAGAGGGAAGTTATACCCTAGGATACAAAAACCTTAAACTCATTTTTATTCTATCAGGTTTCTTCATAAAACTCATATGGAGCAGATGAAAAATACACATCCATTACATAATATTCGAATTCTATCGAACACCGACTCCACAATGTTAACGTTGTGGGAAACTAGGGACAAAAACGTGAGCAAGAAAGAGACGTGAGGAAAAAAAATTAGAATCACATTTTTAAAATGATTAAAAGGAGTTTTAATTGTAAACAAAATTAAAATTTCTCAAAAAGAACGTATTTATTTTTTAATTAAAATAAATTAACAATACTACATCAGATAATTTTAATAAAAATTGGGTTATTTGGATTTTGGCCCTCATTTAAAAACGAAAATGGGGGCTAAACATACAATTATTTTTAAATTGGGGTCAAAACCCAAATGGGTAAAACTACTAGGGCCCAAACCCAATTAACTCTTAAAATAATTAAAATACTTTTCTCCAATTTGGTTGACCCACAAATAGGGGACTTGGACCCAGGTCGGGGGGCACGTGGATTTCTAAACCAAAGACCAACTTATGTAAGTCCTCCCCTCATTACACACTTCGGATACCCCATGGGGCTCCGAACACAATTACAACAGTGGGGTATATTAACCCCACTTTTTTTTATATAAACTTACGATTTGGGAGGTACATATTTCCAAAAAGTCACAAACCCCCTCCTGGGGTTATTGAAATATCCAATAATCCCCCACTTATTTTAATAGCCAAGCATACATCCATAAATAAATAACTAAGTTAACAAGATATAAATATGTTAAATTTAACCATAAATAAAAGTATACATCAACTTGAACTTTTACATCGTGAAGAACTATTTGAAATATAAGAGACTTAAGTGAAAATTTCTTGAACTCATCTTCTTGGGAACACATCAAATTTTATTTACGCAGAACTCTTTTACATGTAGTATTTACTGATATGCCCCAAAGTGTTACCTCGGCCTAGAGACACCACCATCGGCCGAGACATTGACCGACCCAAGATAGGCCAGGGCCCCCCGGTATCATCCCTCGGCCAGACCAGGGTCAGCCCAGGCCGACATTGACATCTACACTTCCAATGGGTACTGCGTGCATCATAGGCATCAACAACATTCACATATACTTGGGTATGGCAACCTCGGTCGTGCCTGGGACGAGATGTCAGGGAACCTTGACAACCACAATGGAACCAGTTCAGCCTCGGCTTGGGCCGAGGTCTCCAAAAGCCCTAATAATCTTCAGCAGTGACTCATTATTACCTCGGATGGGGCCGACCCAGCATGATGTCTCAGCTGAGATCAGGCCGAGACTCCTTATGACACTTCCCGGATTGAGCGGATACCAAGCCTCTACAGCTCGGCCTCTCCCAGGCCGAGGTCATTCACCAACATGACTGCCGAGCATCTGCTGACATTTGGATAAAGACACCTGGGCACAAATCAGTTGTAACAAGATTATTCTCCACATGGGGGAGAATATTTCATTATCATTGCTTACATGTGACAAGGACAGGTGGCATTCCCACATTGGTGAGGATATCACACACATGCTCACTGCATGCATGGGGGGTACATTACACCCCCTAGACACTATATATAGGGGTCATCCCCTACCTTGCAAAGGGATCTCATTCATGCAACCCGTGCAAAAACCATGTCAAAATATACTGTAGAGAGAGAGAGCTTGAGGGAATTGTACCCATGGTCATTAGTGCCATCTTTTAGTGATATTACTCACACACTCACTGTGGACGTAGGCCAGACAGGCTGAACCACCTATATTCTGGTGTTGATCTCCTCATATCCTCATCTCCTTCTCTTATCTCTTTTTATAGCTGTGCTGCCATTGTTATATACATATAGAGCTTGGAAACACCTTACCTGGTGGTGCTGAATCCCAGCATCATCATTTTGGCGCCGTCTGTGGGAATCGAGAGGCTGTCTCTTCCTAATCTTCTGCTTTACCTCACCGGAGACTCTGGTGGTGAACCAGGAACCACCCCTTGTGTGGAGTTATTTCACCATTGAAAGAGGTCCTTTAAGGTATTAAGCTCACTTGCTGTTCAAGCTCCTTATTGATAATACATGGCACCAGAACTACCACCTCCTCTTCCGTCGCCTGGAGGTGGAGGGGCTAGTTCCAGTCAGGCTCCTCCCCAGTCCGAAATGGCGGAGGTGGCTGCAGCTTTGAAATCTTTAGCTGCAACACAACAAGCCATGAAGGAGCAATTTGCCCAGCTCAGCCAAACCATGATGATGAGGCCACCTGGGGTCTCCCCGGATATGATAACTCCGACGGTGGCTCAGCCTCATCCCGACGCCAAGGGACCACCCCAGGCGCCCATGAAGGACCAACCTGCACCCCAGCGGAGGAGGGACGTTGCTGACCCTAGGCGCTTACGCCTGGGGAGGCAAGAAAACCCTTGCCCGAAGGATAGGTATGATGACCTAGAATCTTAAGAGGCCCCAAAAGACTGCTGGGAGCCGTATGAGGTGTCAAATAACACCGTACGACCTCTTAGGCAGAGCCAAGGATGTGTCGGCCAAAGAAGAGACGAGGCCCTACAAAGAGGGTAGGCCTTTGACAGGCAGAGTCAGGCCCAGCAGAGAGGGTCGGCCTTTAACAGGTTGAGCATAGGGTCGGCCTTCGAAAGGCTGGGCCCAGTCAATGACCTGAGGCAAAGGCTATCGAGGTCAAGGAGCGTGGCAGGTTCTCAAAGAGGGAATAGGCCGGCTCGGCCAGATCAAGGCCGACCCTTGGAGAGAAGAGCCAGAGAGCAGGAAGAGGTCAATAGTCAACGTGTGGCTGGGGAACCCTCTGTCCATCGTGGGGAAGTGGCAGGGGATAACCTCGGCCAAATTGATGAGAGACGACCCTATAATGACTCAATCCAACGTCTCGAAGAGAAGATAGGGGACCTCATAAAGAGCAGGGACCTGTTACAGAGGGGCTACTCGGAGGGCTCCCCGTTTATAGCTAGGATAGTGGGGTTCCCAACCCTAGCTAAGTTCAAGCCTCCTACAGTGACTCCTAAATACGATGGCAACACTAACCCAGTGCACCATATTGAGATGTATCAGTCGGCGGAAGATATTTACTCGATCCCTGATGAGATGAAGTGTAGGGCCTTCTCAGGGACCTTGACAGGGGCAGCTCATAGTTGGTTCACCTCTCTTCCAAAGAATTCGATTGAAAACTTCAAGGGCCTGGCAGAGAAGTTCATCCACAACTTCTGCTTTGGGGTAAGACCTCAAAAGAAGACTACCCACCTCTTGTATGTCAAATAGGATAAGGGAGAAAGCCTAAGAGACTAAATAGCAAGGTTCAACAAGGATAAGTTGGAGGTGGAAGACTATAAAGAGAGCATAACCATGACCGCCCTGATAGGAGGCCTCCAAAAGGGGAAGCTATAATGGAAGTTGGTGGAAGACCCTCCTAAGTCTATGGCAGAGCTGCTGGCAACAGCGGGGAGAGTGATGAATGCGGAAGAGGCAATGGCCGCCAAATATGAGGAGGAGAACCGTGGTAGCACTATGAGGTCCCAGGGAAAGAAAGAGGGGAAGAAGAGGTCAGCAGACGACAAGTTCGCTCATTACACTCCTCTGACTGTGAGCTATGAGCATATCCTTAATGAGATTAAGACTGACCGGGCTCTGAGGTGGCCAAAAAAAATGAAGGCCCCACCACATAAGAGGAATAAAAACCTCTGGTGTGAGTTCCATTAGGATCACGGCCATGTCACGGAAAAATGTTTCGCTTTGAAGGACGAGATCGAGAAGATGCTGAAATCCGAGAAACTGAGAAAGTATGTGGATGGCAAGGCCCAGAAGGATGGAAGAGAAGACCCTAGGAAGAGAAGAGATGACAGGTGCCGCGGCGATGTCCCGGCTAGAAGGCATGATGATTCAGAGGGTGATGATGGAGATGACCCGGATCTCCCACCAAATGATGACAACACCCCAGTGAAGAGGGTCGGAATGATCTCCTTTGGTGTCAGCACCATATGTGGGGGATTCGCAGGAGGTGGCTCTGAGGTAGCAGACAGGAAAGATCATGTAGCGGAGGCCAAGTCAGTGGTCAAACCTAAGGTTGTGAATCTAACGTCTTTTGACGCAGTGCAGAAGCGGAAGAAGGTGGACATGGACACCCTCGTAGTGGGGTTCTCTAGACTCGAATTCAAGGGAATCTTAGCCCCCCATGATGACCCTTTAGTCATAACAACAAGGGTGCATGGGTGTGATGTAGGGAGAATCCTCATAGATGGGGGAAGCTCGGCAGATGTGATGTTCTGGCCTTGTTTCAAGAGCTTGGGTCTTAGCAGGGCAAGGCTGGTGCCCTACCATCACCCATTGATAGGCTTCAGTGGCGAGAAGGTACACCCATTGGGCATGTATGAAATGGATGTACGGATGGGAGATGAATGGCCTAAGAGTTTGACCAAGAAGATAATTTTTTTTGTTATGGACGAAAATGTCTTCTCGGCCTACAACCTCATCATCGGAAGAGTGGCCCTCAAAGAATTTGAAGCCGTGCCGTCAACGGTCCACCAGATGCTAAAATTCCCGACTCCTTATAGGGTAGGGGAAGTGCAAGGGGACCAGACCACGGTGCGGGAGTGTTATTTCAACTCTGTCGAAGAGCGAGAGGCCCATAAGAGAGCAACCGCCACTTACAGCATTGACACACTTGATCCCAGAGATGAAACAAAATTAAAGAAGGGCGAGGCCACGGAAGAGGTAGAATCCATCGTCCTCAATGAGGAGGAGCCGGAAAAAACCGTCCAGGTCGGCAAGGCCCTGGAGCAAGGGATCAAGGAAGAGCTGATAAACTTCCTTAGGAGGAGGCAGAGCGTCTTCGCGTGGAGTCATGCAGACATGCCTGACATCGACCCTGGGATCATGACCCACAAGCTCAAAGTGGATGGAGATGCTAGGCCTATTAAACAGAGGCGAAGGATCTACTCCAGAGAGAAGTATGAGGTCATCCGTGAAGAGGTGAAGAAGTTGGAAGAGGCCGAGTTCATAAGAGAGGTTACTTATCCGGAGTGGCTCTCAAATGCAGTCATCGTGCCTAAGGCCAACGGAAAGTGGCGGATGTGTGTAGATTTCACAGACCTGAACCGGTCTTGCCCGAAAGATAGCTATCCCATACCTAGGATAGACCAGATGGTGGATGCAATGGCAGGGCACGAGCTTATGAGTTTCATGGATGCTTATTCAGGATATAACCAGAGCTTCATGGATACCGAGGACTCTGAGAAGACAGCCTTCATTACTGACAAGGGGACATACTGTTATAAGGTAATGCCCTTTGGTCTGAAAAATGCAGGGGCAACGTATCAACGTCTTGTCAATAAGATGTTCGAGGAACAGATAGGTAAGACCATGGAGGTGTATGTGGATGATATGCTAACGAAGAGCCTGAAAGCATGTACTCACGTAGCGGACCTTGAGAAGACCTTTGATGTCATGGACTCCTACAGAATGAAGCTCAACCCGGCGAAATGTGTCTTCGGGGTAGGAGCCGGGAAGTTCCTGAGGTTCATCGTTAATCAGAGGGGGATTGAAGCAAACCCGGAGAAAATCAAGGCGTTACTCGACATGAAGACTCCTAGGAGTATCAAGGATGTTCAGAGACTCACTGGAAGGGTGGCGGCCCTTAACAGGTTTGTTTCGAGAGCCACAAACAAGTGTCTTCCGTTCTTTAAAGTTCTGAGAAAGACCTTACAGTGGGACAAAGAGTGTGAAAAGGCCTTTGATCAACTTAAGTCCTACTTGGGGTCTCCCTTGCTGCTGTCCCAGCCCATCGCGGGAGAGAGGTCGTTTGTGTACCTGGCAATCGCTGAGTCAGCCATTAGCGTGGCCATCATACGAGAAGAGGATGGGGTTCAGAGACCTGTGTACTTCAATAGTAAGGCCCTTAAAGGGTCTGAACAAAACTATCCCCGGATGGAGAAGTTGGCTTATGCACTGATACATGCCTCAAGGAAGATGAAGCCTTACTTTCAAGCTCACTCTATGATAGTCCTCACCGACTCACCACTATGGCAGGTTCTACACAAGCCTGAAAAGTCCGAAAGATTGATGACCTGGGCCATCGAGCTAGGAGAGTATGATCTTACCTATCACCCCAGGTTATCCATCAAGGGGCAGGCCCTGGAAGACTTTGTCGCAGAATTCACTTGGGAAGAGGCCGAGACAGAGAGGGGCTTGGATGGCGGCGAAGAGACGAACCGAAGTGTCTTCCGAGATTCGGAAGAGACTGCCCCGTATGTCTTCCGAGGCCGAGAGGAGGTTGTCCCGGGAAAAACTCGGAGCAGAGTAGAAGAAAATAAAGAGGATCGATACCTCTTCGAAAAGGGGTTATGAGAGAAGGGGTCTTCTCATCAGATGCAGACGTATGGAGCCTCTTCGTCGATGGCTCTTCCTGTGACAGTGGAAGCGGCGCGGGGTTAATACTCTCGGCTCCATATGGCGCCAACATTGAGTACGCCTTGAGGTTCAAGTTCCAGGCCTCCAACAACGAGTCTGAGTATGAGGCCATAATAGCAGGTCTCTTATTGGCAACAACCCTTCGAGTAAAGCGACTCCTACTTCATAGTGACTCAAGGTTGGTTGTCAATCAAGTGTTGGGGGCATACGAGGCCAAAGATGAGAGGATGGCCAGATACCTAAAGAAGGTAAGAGGGTTGATAGAGTATTTTGAAGAGGCAAAGCTGAAGAGAGTACCTCGGCTGAGCAACAACCACGCTGATGCATTGGCAAGACTGGCCTCGGCAATGAAGACAGATTTGGGAAGGACCATTCCAATCGAGGTCTTAGGAAAAGCAAGCATCGAGGAGGATGAGGTATGTAGCCCTTGTCACAATGTGAACCTAGGAGACTCGTGGATTGACCCACTTGTTAGATACCTAAGAGAGGGGGAGCTACCTGAGTCCAAGCTGGAAAGAAGAAAATTGAGATACAGGGCGGCCAAGTTCTCATTGGTAGGAGACGTCTTGTATAAAAAGGGGTTTCTCTTTCCCCTCCTCAGATGTGTGCATCCCATGGAGGTACCCCGGATCTTACAGGAGGTTCATGAAGGCTCTTGCTCTAGCCACATAGGGGGAAGGCCCTTAGCCAAGAGGATCGTCACTCAGGGATACTGGTGGCCTACCTTGTCTAAGGACGCTGCTGACTACGTGAAGAGGTGTGACAAATGTCAAAGGTTCGCTACCATCCCTCACCAACCCCATCAGCCTATGACGTCAATCTCTTCTCCATGGCCGTTTGCGGTGTGGGGAATTGACTTGGTGGGACCTTTGCCAAGAGCAGTCAACAACTACAAATTCTTGATAGTTGCCAATGACTACTTTTCAAAGTGGGTAGAGGCAGAACCAATGATAACAATTACGGAGAAGAAGACCTTTCAGTTCATCTGGAAGAACATCATATGTAGGTATGGTCTCCCAAACACGCTCATCTCGGATAATGGGACCGAGTTCAAGAATGCCTCCTTGGAGAAGTATTGCCAAAATGTGGGGATCAGACAGTTCTTCTCATCTCCTGGCCGACCTCAAGTAAATGGACAGACCGAGGTCACGAACATAACCATTTTGGATGGAATCAAGAAGAGATTAGAAGACACGAAGGGGAGATGTATAGAAGAGGTCTACACTGTGCTATGGGCTTACAGAACTACGGCAAGGACACCTACAGGAGAAACCCCATTCATGTTGGCACATGGCTCAGAGGCAATCATACCAACGGAGGTAGGACTGCCAACTCATCGAATTCAGACCTACGACCCGGACAGCAATGGGGAGAAGAGAAGGATAGACCTGGATCTCATTGAAGAGAGAAGAGAAGACGCAGAGGTCAGGAAAGTAGCCTATCATCAGAGGGCAGCAAGATTCTACAATCAAAGGGTGAAGTCAAGACCCATTGCGGTGGGAGACCTAGTGCTCAAGAAGACACTACAGAAGACAAACAAGCTACACCCAAACTGGCATGGCCCCTATAAAGTAACGAAAGAGGTTGTGCCTGGCACGTACAGGCTAGAGAACCTAGAGGGAGAACCTTTCACCAACCCGTGGAATGCTGATCACCTGAAGAGATATTTCATATGATGTTGCATAGGATTTGTAATTTGTAATTGTACCATCTTATCGAGAAAAGGTTATTAATAAAGATCAGCTTCCATATCAAGTTCTTATTTTGTTCTTTAGGCCAGATATTCATTTTGAGGCTAACCTCTTAGGTAATGACCTCAGACCCTCATAACATCACTCGGTGGTGACGAGGTCTGAGCTCAGACACCTGGGTTAGATTACCTCAGACCCGTAACATCATTAATTTGGTGACACTTACTATGAGGCTAACCTCTTAGGTAATGACCTCAGACCCTCATAACATCACTCGATGGTGACGAGGTCTGAGCTCAGACACCTGGGTTATATTACCTCAGACCCTTAACATCATTAATTTGGTGACACTTATGATGAGGCTAACCTCTTAGGTGATGACCTCAGACCCTCATAACATCACTCGGTGGTGACGAGGTCTGAGCTCAGACACCTGGGTTAGATTACCTCAGACCCTCATAACATCACTCGGTGGTGACGAGGTCTGAGCTCAGACACCTGGGTTAGATTACCTCAGACCCTTAACATTATTAATTTGGTGACACTTATTATGAGGCTAACCTCTTAGGTAATGACCTCAGACCCTCATAACATCACTCGATGGTGACGAGGTCTGAGCTCAGACACCTGGGTTAGATGACCTCAGACCCTTAACATCATTAATTTGGTGGTATTTATGATGAGGCTAACCTCTTAGGTCATGACCTCAGACCCTCATAACATCACTCGGTGGTGACGAGGTCTGAGATCAGACACCTGGGTTAGATTGCCTCAGAACCTTAACATCATTAATTTGGTGACACTTATTATGAGGCTAACCTCTTAGGTAATGACCTCAGACCCTCATAACATCACTCGGTGGTGACGAGGTCTGAGCTCAGACACCTGGGTTAGATGACCTCAGACCCTTAACATCATTAATTTGGTGACACTTATTATGAGTCTAACCTCTTAGGTAATGACCTCAGACCCTCATAACATCACTCGGTGGTGACGAGGTCTGAGCTCAGACACCTGGGTTAGATGACCTCAGACCCTTAACATCATTAATTTGGTGGTATTTATGATGAGGCTAACCTCTTAGGTGATGACCTCAGACCCTCATAACATCACTCGGTGGTGACGAGGTCTGAGCTCATACACTTGGGTTAGATGACCTCAGACCCTTAACATCATTAATTTGGTGGTATTTATGACGAGGCTACCCTCTTAGGTGATGACCTCAGACCCTCATAACATCACTCGGTGGTGACGAGGTCTGATCTCAGACACCTGGGTTAGATGACCTCAGACCCTTAACATCATTAATTTGGTGATATTTTTTATGACCACATCATATTAAGTAATGACTTCAGAGATCATATAGCATTCAAATACATTCGGAGGTTAAGATAAAGGAAGAAATTGGAATTCAATAAAAGAGGAGATTACATATCATTCAGATGTCTGATAAATTACAAGTTCAGAGTTACAAGTCAAAAAATACAAAATACAAGGCCAAGTTAAACATCTGAGGGAGGAACATTCGAAGCCTCAGCTGGGTTGACCCGATCAGCATTGGTCACCTCAGGCACATCATCAGCAGGGTCAGTCCCTCCGAGATCAGTCCCTTCCAGAGTAGCAGTTTGACCAGGGGCAGCAGCCTCGTCTTCAATCTCTTGCAATGCCTGGGTAAACTGAGGGTCGGCGAAGCTGAGGCCCATAAAGTCGGAGGCCTTTATAGTGCCAACCTCCTTCTCTCTGACCTCGGCCCATCTGGTAGTGGCTTTGATACCTCTTTCGAGGTACTCAAAACCAAAACCTACGAACTCCTCGGAGACTTTGTAGTCAGAAATTATTGTCTCTGAGGCGTCTGTAAGGGAAGCCTTTACAGCTGCATTGACCTTCCCCTGCAGAGCATCGTCCTTGTCCTTCAGGGCCTTGGTGTGGCTTTGGACGAGTGTAGAGATATCTTTTTCCAGTCCCTGGGCCTTATTCTCAGAGATCTAGGCCTTGGTCTCGGTGTTCTGCAACTCTGACCTCAGACGGTTAACCTCGGCCCTCAGGGTGCTCTCAACCTTCTCAGCCTCCTGCCCCTTCTGAATGAGAGGTAGTTTCCTTATGGCCCAGTTAGATAGTTAGTACATGGAAGTGTCACCCTACGCAGATAATGAAGATGTTAGATGGGGGTAAGATCAGACTTTGCACTTGAAAAATTATGGAAAAAAGGAACAAGTCATACCTGGGCGACCCTGTGGAGGCCGAACTCAACAAGCATGGAAGTGTCCATGGCCCTGTAAAAACGTTTATCAGCCTCGACCATCATGTTAGAAAGGGCGTCCATGGCCTGTCGGCTGTGGCCGACCACGTTGTCCGTAAGTTTCAGCTGGTCCAGACGAGCCGACAAGGTGTCGGCTGTGATAGGGATCGCAGTGTCTAAAGCCCTTCTTTTCCTGGAGGTCGACCTATGATCCTCAGAGGCCGGGATCTCAGGGGCCCTCTTTTTGGATTTGGATGTTGAGGGAGCAGGTGGAGGAGCATTCAAACCAGTCTTCTTGGCAAGTCTAGCCAAACTTGGAGCTGCCATCTCCCACAACTTGTCTGTAACACCTGGTGGTCTCTCTGCAAAAGTGAAAAGATAAGTGTTAGAAATCAAACATGAATGATCAGAGGTTAGAATTAGAACAAAAAGAAAAATCCTTACCAAAGTCAACAAAGGGACTTCCACCTAGGCTCGTCCCCGAGAGATACTGGGGGTCAGCAGATGTTCGAACTTGACAAACAAACCATGTGCCCCTTGTCCTTACAGGGCCTTCACCTTTTTGATATTTTGAAGGCTTAGGCCAGGGTCAGCCCTGGCAGACATGGTGACCTTGCCCCATCTGAGGGGTATCCTCGGCTCAAAGGTGGAAGAGGGAACAGATGAGCCGAATTCCCATGGCCCTGAAGTAAAAAAATACCGGGGTTTCCAATTGTGGTTTGAGGTCTGAGTGACCAGGAGCATCTTCTTCTCAGGCCTCCTAGCTACGAAGTGATAATAGCTCGGATGATTTTTGGCCGAGGTAGGAACGTAACAACCAGCAAAGACCTGAACCGGGAGGTCAGAGTGGTGGAGTACCCTCCACAAGACGATGGCCCCTATAATAACTCTCCAAGCATTGGGAGAGAGCTGTGAGGGGACCAAGTTGATGAAGGAAAGAATGGACCTAATGACAGGGTGAATGGGTAGACGAAACCCTAACTTAAACATCTGCTCATACAAGCAGATTTCTCCATCTCGACCATGGTAGGCCCTCTCTTCCCTCAGAGGTCTCCTCAATTTGATTGGGGGACTGATGGAGTATAAGTAACCGAAGTGCAATAGATCCACATCAGTGATTGTGCTCTCGTACTCACCCGCCTCAGAGGTATCAACTTCACTTTCACCATCATCATCATCGTCATCAACCTCAACGTCGGCTGGAGCAGATGTGGACGTGTGACCAGGGAACCTCGGAGAAAACTCGGCCCCGGTAACGGCCGACAGAGGGATAGCATCTAGAATGGGAGGCACAACCACACTTGGCTCAACAAGTTCAACCTCTGAAGAAGAGTATGAGGTACTTGTGCCATTTTGGGACGAGACGCGACTAGAGACCTCGGCCTGGTCATGGTCCTGACTAGTCCGAGGTGTGAAGTACATGGCCTCTTGGAAAGAGTCCACATACATGGGGTCTGAGGTGGAGGATTCAGACTCAGACATCGGCAATGAGTTAGCAGAGACGTCTGTTCGATAGAAGTTCTTAGGAGGATGAGGATATACCACCTTGAGAGGTGGGGGAAAGAGGGGTCTGACAGGAAACTCCTGTGACCTACGAGCTTCTTCCTGAGCTCTCTCTATTTGCCTAATTTTCTCTAAGGTCTTCTCTTTAAGGGAAGGGAAGTCCTCAAGAAGCTGATACAGGGGTATGAGCATCAGAGGACGACCCAAAACTTCGAACGACCCTAAACTTGAGGAAAACTCAACTCACAAACACGATTGGCTTGTGAAATAAAAGGGTTTAAAGATCAAACTAAGGAATTTCAAATAAACACAGGCCACTAGAAAACCCAAAAACCTCGCCAGAAAACTCAAACAGCCACCGGAAAACCCAAAAATCTCACCGAAAAATTTAAACCAAATGCTGAAAACAAAGGAAATGGAAGGGGAGAGGTACCTGAAGATGAGTTGATGGATGAAAGGGAGAAATCTCGTTAGAAACTAAGGGAGATCCTCTGCCGAAAGAGCAACGGGGTGAAGAAGGCTTGGAGAGAACTTGCAGAAATAGTGCGCGCGAAAGAGAGAAATGAAGAAGAAAGAGAAAAATGGTGGGATTTAACCCTTAAATACTTGGGCACACTTCCCAAGGCCCATCATTGCCTTGGGAAACCCAAGGGACAGTTGACAGCGCACGCAAGACAGGTGGGCAAGCCTTAGCCTGGGACAGGTGTCACGCAGGTGTTAACCTTGGGACGAACAGGCCTCGGAGGTGAAGCAATCCCCTAGCCACTTGCTCTCGCATGTGACTAAGGGCTGGGGGTGATTGATATGCCCCAAAGTGTTACCTCGACCTAGAGACACCACCCTCGGCCGAGACATTGACCGACCCAAGATAGGCCAGGGGCCCCCGGTATCATCCCTCGGCCAGACCAGGGTCGGCCCAGGCCGACATTGCCATCTACACTTCCAATGGGTACTGCGCGCATCATAGGCATCAATAACATTCACATATACTTGGGTATGGCAACCTCGGCCGTGCCTGGGTCGAGATGTCAGGGAACCTTGACAACCACCATGGAACCAGTTCAGCCTCGGCTTGGGCCTAGGTCACCAAAAGCCCTAATAATCTTCAGCAGTGACTCATTATTACCTCGGCTGGGGCCGACCCAGTGTGATGTCTCGGCTGAGATCAGGCCGAGACTCCTTATGACACTTCCCGGATTGAGCGAATACCAAGCCTCTACAGCTCGGCCTCTCCCAGGACGAGGTCATTCACCAACATGACTGCTGAGCATCTGTTGACATTTGGATAAATACACCTGGGCAAAAATCAGTTGTAACAAGATTATTCTCCACATGGGGGAGAATATTTCATCATCATTGCTTACATGTGACAAGGACAGGTGGCATTCCCACATTGGTGAGGATATCACACACATGCTTACTGCATGCATGGGGGGTACATTACACCCCCTAGACACTATGTATAGGGGTCATCCCCTACCTTGCAAAGGGATCTCATTCATGCAACACTTGCAAAAATCCTGTCAAAATATACTGTAGAGAGAGAGAGATTGAGGGAATTGTACCCATGGTCATTAGTGCCATCTTTCAGTGATATTACTCACACACTTACTGTGGACGTAGGCCAGACAGGCTGAACCACCTATATTCCGGTGTTGATCTCCTCATATCCTCATCTCCTTCTCTTATCTCTTTTTATAGCTGTGCTGCCATCGTTATATACATATAGAGCTTGGAAACACCTTACCTGGTGGTGCTGAATCCCAGCATCATCATTTACTACCCAGAATATTATGACCATATGCATTTTCCTGGTCTCACGAGAGATATAAAGTAATTGTTCCCTAATATTCCTCTAAGGAAGAAACTACCACTTTCCCATTCGTTAGGTAAGTGTATCAAGAGATCTCCTACAGGTACACACTTCACTCGCAAGAGGCATTGAACTCATTAAGAGCATTAACATCAAACTCTATATCCATATAGGACAATATGCTTACAATTTATATAGATGAGACATACATATCATGATACTTTCACAAATGCATGTCTGACTTCATTATTCCCAATTAACATCCTTCTTAATATCTATAGTCCATATGTTGGATTTTTATCACACATAATATATTTATCCAAGGGATTAAGTCCCATACCTTTGGAAGTGTTCCACAGTTTTTCTCTTAACAATGCTTCGATTAAAGAGACTGAGAGATTATCAACAAATCTCACGAAATATGTGGTAACATAATAATTTGAAATAAATTCTTTCTCAGTACCCTCATAGTGTATCAAAATAGACAGTTGTAACACCCCTTGGAAATTGAGGCATTACAATGATTAACACTAAACTAAATCATCAATTATCCATATAGGGCATCTATATTACAGAAAAGTAAACATGACAGGTCATCAAAATACATAACATCCAATCCAACATTTACACGCCAATTTAAGATGTCTCTTAACCACAAAGCTAGGTAAAATAAACCTCCAAATAATTACAGTTTTAATTCCACTCCAAATAATGCTAAGCTACATAAATATTTACACTGCCAATTTATACAAAAATAAAATTCTCAAAACGTCATACTCTTAATATGCTTAAAAAATTTGTAATGTCCCTATCCACGCTAACCTACCACTAAAAAAAGAACAGATAAGTACACAATATGACAAGAATATATGCTCAACACAATAACGATGAAAAAAAGCAACAATATGAAACTGTATATATAAATATATCTATAAAAATAACAATGTACTACGCTCTCCCACATATCACAACTCTATTCTCTCTCCAAAGGTCATCGAACATTAAAGTCCTCAAATTAAATAACATCACCAAATGTATACTAGAGATACCTAACATCAACACTAACGATATCCAAAATAAATTTCATCTCCCAAAATCACTTCTAAGTAACTTCACATCAAGATCATTAGTTCTAACCTCAATGCCTACAACGTTCTTAAGACAAATCTCCCCATCTCCAAGAAACACAACTAACACGTATGTTGGACCCATTACCTTAAGGAGTATGAATCAACAAAGGAGATCAAATATCATTAATGCAAAAATAAAACGGAGTCACAAATTACGAGATCAAAGAACATGCTTTGATACCATCAATAACACCCCCAGGGAAATCGAGGCGCTACTATGATTATCTCTAAACTAAATCCTTAACAATCCATATAGAGCATCTATATTCAGAAAAAATAAACATGATAGGTCATCAAAATATATAACGTCCAATCCAAAATTTACTCGTCAATCTAAGATGTCCCCTAACAACAAGGCTAGGTAAAATACACATCCAAATAATTACAGTTTTAATTCCACCCAAAATAACGAAAAGCTCACCAAATATTTACACTGCCAATTTATACAAAATGAAAACTCTCAAAACGTCGTGATCTTAATATCCTTCAAAAAATCAGTATTGTCTAAATCCATGCTTACCTAACACTAAAAAAAGAATAGAGAAGTACACAATATGACAAGAATAGATGCTCAACACAATAATGGTGACAAAAATGAAACAATATGGAACTTTGTACGAGTCCAATGTGGCACTCAAGCATTGTGACAATTTATTTCTTAATAACATATCAATAGGGTACCTCACCTCACCTAGGCTTCTTAAATTCTCATTTCGGTTATTAGGATTTTGGCGGGTGACCATTCTCAATGCCACATTAAAATTTCATTGCACCATGTCCAAATAAACCAATACATAATATATGAGTCGAATAACACATAGGATTCTAATTAAAACCACAAGATTTCATGAAGAATATAAATAACTGACAAACAAGAAAATACTCTTCAAAGAATTAAGGGAGCATATTGTGTAAGCCCCATACCTTAAAATTATCACTTGAAAAGTCATAAAATTCTTTCTCAAAATTCAAATTACACTATTGCGTTACTCTCGCAAAAAAAATAAATACAGGTTCTTGATCGAGCTTGAGAAAACTTGATTTAGCTCATCAAAACTTGGGTGGGGTTTAGCTTTTATAGATGAGAGAGAAGGAAATTATGGGAGGCTACTGATTTTAAAAAGTTTAAAATGTGTTTTATAAGTCCTAATCCAGTCACTCGTAAATGGATGGACAGACAGAGCGGACGAATCAAATGTTGGAGGACATGTTACATATGTGCATTATTGATTTTGGCGGATGTTGGGAGCAGTATCTTCCACTGGTGGAATTTGCTTATAACGACTCCTACCAGTTTACTATTGGTATGGATCCATTAGAAGCCATGTACGGAAGACCTTGTCATTCCCCCATTATGTTGGCTAGAAGTGGGGGATAACAAGTTACTGGGCCTGGAGGTGATTCAGGATACTTCGGTGAGGATAGAGTTGATACGGATCCGTATTCGAGTTGCTCAGGATCGCCAGAAGAGTTACGCTGATGCCAAACGTTACTTTCGAGAGTTTAATATTGAGGATCAGGTGTTACTTAGGGTGTCTCCTATGAAGGGAGTTATCCATTTTGGAAATAAGGGAATGTTGGTGCCGAGATATGTAGGAACATTCCCCATTATCGAGAGGATTGGGCTAGTTGCATATAGACTTGGGTTACCGGAATACTTGCATAGAGTCCATGACGTGTTTCATATCTCGTCGCTGACGAGATTTCTTAGAGATCAATTGGTTCATACTCATATTGAACTAGAGGAGATAGATTTACAGTCTCATAACTTCTACGAGGAGGGACCATTTGCTACACTAGACCGTAGCGAGAGAAAGTTGAGGTCGAAAATAGTACCACTGGTGGGTGTTCAGTGGTGGCACCGTAATGTTGAGGAATCAACATGGGGGTGTGAGGATGTCATGCATGAACATGGTCCAGAGTTATTCTTACCTGGTATATATACTTTTCAAAATTTCGGGATGAAATTCTGTTATTTGGGGGGAAGTACGTAATACCCTGTATTTTTACGCATATTTATTTTTAGGGAAAATGGGGATTAATTAATTAATGGGAGAAAAATTAACATTACAATTAATTCGATTTTATGTTAATAATCACTAACGTGATGAGATTTAGTAGTTATTGAAATAATATTTTGGTCGGGGATAATATACACGACAGTTATGTTATAAATATTTGGGACGCGTAAGAGTCGCGTCACTAGTAGTTATTTGGGGGTCTATAAGGTAAATTATATTTGTATAACTCGGATGACTATTTTGAGTGCGCCAGAGTGTACGGAAGGGTCAAAATAGTCAGAAAATACTTCTTGGGTATTTAAATTGGAGTCCAGGACTTTTTAGTCCAACGACACCTCGGAGGGGTATTTTGATCTTTAAGAATTTTTGGGTAATTAAACGGACAAAAAATGGGTTTAATTTAACATGAGTTAGGGTTAGTGGCCTGTTAGTTCAACCTAAATAGGATAGATAGGAAACGATAGAGAGAACCAAGGAATAAGAAGACCCCATTAGAGCCCTAAGGCAAGAACGTTAGCTTTCACACCAAAAAGTACACCAACACGTAGATCGGGTTAAGAGGATCGTTCCCATACCATTTTCAATCGTGAATCAGAAGTTTCTTTTTAAGTTAAGTGATTATCTTCCTCTCCGTCTGAGAAATTATGACTCACGTTAAGATATGTAGAGGTTTTATAACAACTAATACCAAATTGGGTTTAACTATGATGAAAATCGTGTAGGAATTTTAGAAATTTGATGGGGGTTTGCATGTAGAGGATTTTTTCCCTTAAAAGGAATGCGAAATTTGGTGAATTTGATGTTAAACATGAAATAAAAATGGAGTTTTTATAGATTAATAACTTTGGGTTTACGTTAATATGATTTATGGAAAAATTTAGGAATTTGTTGAAATTACATGATGATTAGAAGAATTTGATCCCAAAATCTATACTAAGAAGTGTCCTAGGGTGACTTCGAGTAGTTGGTAAACCTCTTACCTGGGTTGGAATAGGATTAGGTTGAGATTTGAGTGGAGAAAATATGGAAAAACTAACATCGGTGATGAACTGGACAACTTCAAAAATTTCGTTAGAAGTCCAGCCCAGGTCGTTGGAACTTCCTCGTTCGAACGAGACTTCTAACGACATTCCAATGTCACTTATAATGAGTTTGGTGGTTCGTTTGAAGTCCCTTCTTTCGAATGACCCTCTTTCGAATGACCTCGTTCGAACAAGATTCCCTGGGTCTTCTAACGAGATTACATAATGACTTTTAAGGCCCGATTTAGTTTCAAAATCCACATAGACTTATATAATTGATTGTTAGGACTGTATGAATGTCGAGTAACTTAAAATTTATATTAATTAGTGAGTGGAAGATATGTCGACCCTCAGAAGGAATGAAAGTTATAGAAATTGAGAGATGCAAAAATACAAGGGAGAATATATATACGAATGAGGTAGGGGGTATAATAAGGTATACATATTATACGTACTGCAAATACTAGGCTACGGGAAAGCCAATGAATTTATAAAAGTTGTGTATATGCTTATTGCTCAAAATATTATGTGTATGACATATCTAGCTACTTGCTATCGAACGGAGGTTAATGCATTTTGGACTACCTAATCTTGTGTGCCTTCAGGGGATTTAGAGTAGTACCACTAGAACATGGAACCTAGGTACGGGCTATTCATGAGAATGATAGTGATGACGGTCGTATGGGTGCGTAGGTATGTGCGTAGCCCATCGACTTGGGACTATGTTCGCCTCCAATAGGTGTTTGTTTTCTTACAGGTTCTCGAGAGATTGAATCTGTTGTCCTCTATGCGTGAGCGTTGCAATGGGACTAGATAGCTGAGTATGCGTAGCACTAACGGTTTCTCAACCAGGGGTCTAATATTTCTATATATATATATATATATATATATATATATATCGATTTATATGCATAAAGAGAATAATGTGTGTAAACCAAAATCCTGTTTGGTGTCTTATGTTGATGACTATTTTTAAATGTGTACTTATGGTATTATCAGCTGGGAATTTAGAATAATTTGAGAATAAATTAAAATAATTCTAACCCTATATCGATATCTTAAGTACGTCGACCTTGAGTTATTTAGGGAGACTTTCCAGTAAAATTGTAAGTACTTAGTAGCCAGTCAGGGTGTCATTATTAGTATGGGTAGTTAGGCTCGTTAGACGTGCCCACTAAGATCTAGGGGTGAGTATCTCAAGTGAGTACGCTAAGTTAACTTGATTAATAATTGTGCTAATTGAACCCATTTAAGCACTTGCTATTTTAAAATGTTTTCATCTCGGGCTCTGACCCATTTTTCTGCATATCTTTCTATTGTTCCATTATATTTAGGTGCCCATCCATAGGGACACCAACCTTTGGAGACTCTATTCAGTTACCGTGCTGTAGATGTTCTGGAAGCTACAGGATAATTGCTAGTAGACGAATCAGCCTATTCTTCCTTTTTCAGTTATCTATTCTGTCGAACATATCGTCCTTTCTCCTATTTACATTCAGATATTTAGATGTTTTAAATTCTCTCTTAGATTGAATTTCCTTCTATTAGATTTATTGTATGGGATTGTATCTGGACGTGTTTTACTCTAGTCAATTATTTTACTTCAGTTAGACTTTATTTATATTAATCTAATACATGGTATTTGTTGGTATTCTTTTTGATATTGGTTAGTAGCAAGATAAAATTTGGGCATCACCCTTTTTAAATACTAGGTGGTTAGTTTTATAAAATTAAAATTTGAGTTTTCGATAGTGATGCATTATCTGGACCAACTGGATATTCTGAAATTAATTAATTGAGGATTGATCACCCGGTAAATAATTAGGCGGGGTGGCATAGGTGGTATCAGAGCATCAGGTTCTAGTGTCCTTAGGATCTGTACAACTTATTATGTTTTCGCATAGCGTCCTTTGATATAGAGCCCTATATTTTAGGATTGTTGTACTCTTCATACGTTTTACGTTCCTCTTCTATTTTAAGAATATAATTGTGGACTTATGAAACTTTTCTCTCTTTTCAGATGCCTCCTTTACGTGCATAAAGAGTTCCCAAGGAAGTCTAGCAAGAGCCTCATCCTGCACCAATTCAGGGTATGATGAATGCCACTGAAGTAGCATCCATTGTAGCTCAGGCGGTCAATGCTTCTTTGGTCGTAGTGCAACAGGTACCACCTCAGGCACTGGTGGTGGCTCCAGCTCAGGCCCAGGTTTTCCTGTATGCTTGGGAGCATGTTAGGGATGCCTTCCAGAAGGCGCATCCTCCAGAGTTTTAAGGGAGATATTATGTAGACATAGCGAGCCAATGGAAAAAGGACATTTAAAGGCATTTGAGGATGCACGAGTGCACAGAAGTACATGGTCAGATTTTGGCCACGTTCAAGCTAGTAGGGGAAGCACTACGGTGGTAGGAGTCCATCACCACCACTGAGGAGAGAGACACACTCAGTATCTAAGACTTTTGGGTTCAATTCGATCGCAAGTACTTTTTTTCAACTGTCCGGACAGAGATGAGTCAAAAGTTATCAAATCTAAAGTAGGAGGGAAGGACCGTGGTAGAGTACGAGGCAGAGTTTACTAATCTTATCAATATTGTACCAAGTGAGATTCCAACCAAGGAGAAGAAGATTTAACGCTTCGTGGATGGGTTAACATGGATGATTCGCCAGCATTTAATAGGAAATCTCTGCTTAGTCACTTATTCAGATGTGGTGAATGCAACACTACTCCACTTCCAGGAGCACCGCTTCCATTTTTCCGAGGTTAAGAAAGTGGGAGAACCCATCCAGCAGGGTAGGGCAGGAGGAAATGGTGCCGGTGGGGCACTGGAAGTTCAGGGTCATCATAAGCATAGTGATCAGGGTTACCAATAAGGGGATCCAAAGAGGTTCAGGTAAGAGGTTTTAGACGTGGGTAGGGTGGCTTTCTACATGTCCATCATGGACAAATTGACCATTAGGGCCGACACGGCCATAAGGGCCAGCATCAATTTCAGCAGGGCCAAAATGGCCAAGGGAGGGGTGATAACGTCCATCAGGGTCAGGGATAGTAGGGAAAGAGGGGAGGACCCTTTCTAAGGATATGTTTCATGTATGGCAACATAGGCCACAAACGTCAGGACTGCCCTCAGAAGGTTAGAGGCCAGCACCAGCAGCAGGGTGTTCATCACGAACCCCAAAGACTATTATTTCCTGCAGCACTCCCAGCACCTCCATAGATGGTAGCACTGCCACCCATCGCAGCCACCCCAGTTCAACAAGGGAAACTTAAATATGGACGAGTCTATAATCTGCATCAAGACGCAATCCTGCAGGACCCGCCAGTGATTGAGGGTATGTTTTCTATCTAGGGGACTTTGGGGTACATTTTATTTGACACACGATCCACACACTATTTTTTTCCCAGGGGGTTTGCATGTACTACGGGGTTATTTAACACAACAGAGAGTACGACCACTTATGTGGATTCGCCGTCGAGTAGGGGTTCCATTATTTCCTTTATCTATCGGGGAATGGGTATAGATATTGGGAGATTTATCTTACCCGCTGACATTCTTGTATTAGATATGTTCGAGTATGACGCGATTGTAGTTGTGGATTAGCTTGTCAGGTATAGGGACATGATCGATTGTTATAGTAAGACTATAGTTTTTTCCATACCCGGGCAGGAGATTTTTTTGGTGCTGATGCCTCTCTCTGAGGGAGGATCGTCCACTCATCTATACTATATAGAGGAGGAGACCTCTACGGAGGTTGTGGTACCTCTTGATTCGATTCTTGTAGTACGAGAGTTTGTCGATGTGGTTTAAGAGATTCCGGGGTTACCACCGAGTAGATAAATAGACTTCGTCATTGATTTAGCGCCAAATACTCGACCGATATCTCGCGCACCTTACCGGATGGCTCCATTAGAGATGAAGGAGTTACGTGACCAGATTGAGCAGTTATTGGGGTAGGGGTTTATCCATAGGAGTACTTCGTTGTGGTGTGCTCCCGTACTATTTGTTAAGAAAAGGGATGGATCGTTGAGGTTATGTGTTGATTATTAGGAGTTGAATAAAGTCGCGATATAGAACAAATATCTGTTTCCTAGAATAGATGACTTATTCGACGAGTTAAGAGAAGCAGCCTTCTTCTCGAAGATTGATTTAAGATCAGGTTACCATCAGCTACGTCTCATTGAACAGGACGTGTCGAAGACTACTTTCCTGACAAGATATGGTTCCTATGAATTCAGGTTTATACCCCTCTAACTAACCAATAGCCCAGTCGTGCTCATGGACTTGATGAACCGGGTGTTCAAAGAGTTCCAGGACTAGTTCATCATCGTATTCATAGATTACACTACGTTTTACTCACAGGCCGAGGAGGACCATGCTGATCACTTGAGGCAAGTTTTGTAGACAATGTGCCATCATAAGTTATAAGCAAAATATGAGAAATGTGGGTTTTGGTTGAAGGAGGTATAGTTCTTGGGGCATATCATCTCCGATAGAGGGATATCCGTGGATCTAAGGAATGTGTCAGCGGTGAGGGAGTGGGGATAACCCACGACACCAATCCAAATACGCAGTTTCTTGGGTTTTACTGGATACTAAAGGAGGTTCATTTAAGGGCTTTCAAAGATTGTGGGTCCGTTTACGCACTTGAATAAAAAAGGGGAGCCATTTATCTGGAGTGATGCCTATCAGTTAGCCTTCGATGAGTTGAAAGATAAGTTAACCTCAGCACCAGTGTTAGCATTACCTAAGCCGGGAGTAGAGTATCTAGTATACACAGATGCGTCCTTATTAGGACTTGGAAGTGTACTTTAGTAGAAGGATCAGGATATTTCTTATGCCTCCCGTAATCTTAAGCCTCACGAGAGGAACTACCCCGACCCACGACTTGGAGTTAGCAGCAATCGTGTTCGCACTTCAGATTTGGAGGCACTACCTCCTAGGGGAGAAATTTTGCTTATTCACGGACCATAAATCACTACAGTACCTCTTCATGCAGAAGGAGTTAAATATGCATCAATGTTGGTGGCTTGAGTTTGTGAAGGATTATCAATTTGCTATCCAGTACCACCCGGGGAAGGCTAACATGGTAGCAGACGTGTTAAGCCATAGGCTAGTCGGTGAGGTGGCTGAGGTGTGGAAAGAATAATTGAAGGAGTTAGGGAATCAGGATGAGGTAGCTCGATCATTTATGTCTGCAATGATGATTATGCCCCAGATTATTACGGGAGTAGTTCAGGCTCAGGAAGATGATCCGTTCTGCCAAAGTTAGATAGTGAAACTTCTAGCCGAGGGGGCTGAGTCTTACATCGTGGGTTCAGACGGGGGTCTACGTTTCAATGGGAGATTGGTTGTTCATGAGGATGAGGATTTACAACACAAGGTGATGATAGAGTCACACGGTTCCCAATTTGCAGTGCATCTCGGCAGGGATAAGATGTACCAGGACATGCATAGATAGTACTGGTGGAGAGGAATGAAGAAGGATATTTCCGAGTTCGTCTCGAAATGTTCTACTTGTCAGTTAGTAAAGGTGGACCATCAGAGATCGGCGGGACTTCTACAACCATTAGAGGTTCCTATGTGTAACTAGGAGAGCATTTCCATGGACTTCATCACGGGATTACCTACATTGCAGAGGGGCCACGATTCAATATGGGTGAGAGTGGATCGGCTGACCAAGGTAGCCCACTTTCTGCCAACTAGGGCAGACTACATCGCAGGATAGTACGCCTAGTTATTCATTGTAGAGATAGTGAGACTCCATAGAGTACCTCTCAATATCATATCTGACAGAGATAAGGTGTTCGTTTCTCGATTTTGGGAGAGTTTTTAAGAGGCGTTGGGTATGGAGTTGCAGCTGAGCACAACCTATCACCCGCAGAATGATGGTCAGACAGAGAGGACGAATCAAATGTTGGAGAACATGTTATGTATGTGCATTATTGATTTTAGCGGAGATTGGGAGCAATACCTTCCACTGGTGGAATTTGCGTATAATAACTCCTACCAGTTTACTATCGGTATGGCTCCATTCAAATACCTATATATAAGACCTTATAGTTCCCCAACATGTTGGCTAGAAGTGGGGGACAACAAGTTACTGGGTCCAGAGGTGATTCAGGATACTTCGGTGAGGATAGAGTTAATATGGAGCCGTATTCGAGTTGCTCGGAATCGATAGAAGAGTTATGCTGATGCCAAACTTTACTTTTGTGAGTTCAATATTGGGGATCACGTGTTACTTCGAGGGTCTCCTACGAAGGGTGTTGTCCATTTTAAAAAGAAAGGAAAGTTGGCGCCGAGATATGTAGGGTCATTCCCCATTATCGAGAGGATTGGGCCAGTTGCTTATAGACTTGGGTTACCAGAATACTTGCATAGAGTCCATGACGTGTGTCATATCTCATCGCTGAGGAGATTTCTTTGAGATGAATTGGATCATACTCATATTTTGCTAGAGGATATAGATTTGCTGCCTAATATCTCCAACGAGGAGGGACCAATTGCTATACTAGACCGTAGCGAGAGGAAGTTGAGGTAAAAAATAGTACCACTGGTGCATGTTCAGTGGCGCCACCATATGTTGAGGAATCAACTTGGGAGCGCGAGGATGACACGTGTGAACATTATCCAGACTTATTCTTACCTGGTATATATATTTTTCTAAATTTTGGGACGAAATTCTGTTATTAGGGGGGAAGTATGTAATACCCCGTATTTTTACGCATATTTATTGTTAGGGAAAATGGGGATTAATTAATTAATGGGAGAGAATTTTATATTATAATTAATTCGTTTTTATGTTAATAATCACTAACGTGACGAGAGTTAGTAGTTATTGAAATAATATTTTGGTCGGGGATGAGATACACGGTAGTTATGTTATAAATATTTGGGACGCCTAAGAGTTGCGTCACTAGTAGTTATTTGGGGGTCCATAAGGTAAATTATATCTGTATAACTCGGATGACTATTTTGAGTACGCCAGAGTGTACGGAAGGGTCGAAATAGTCAGTAAACTCTTCTTGGGTATTTAAATTGGAGTCCAGGACTTTTTAGCCCAACGACACATCGGAGGGGTATTTTGATCTTTTAGAATTTTTGGGTAATTAAACGGATGAAAATTGTGTTTAATTTAACAGAAATTAGGGTTAGTGGCCTGTTAGTTGAACCTAGATAAGATAGATAGGAAAAGATAGAGAGAACAAAGGAAGAAGAAGACCCCATTAGAGCCCTAAGCTAAGAACGTTAGCTTTCACACCAAAAAGTACACCAACGCATAGATCGGGTCAAGAGGATCGTTCCAATACCATTTTAAATCGTGAATCAGAAGTTTATTTTTAAGTTAAGTGATTATCTTCCTCTCCCTCTGATCAATTATGACTCACGTTAACATATGTAGAGGTTTTAGAACAACTATTACCAAATTGGGTTTATCTATGATTAAAATCCTGTAGGAATTTTAGAAATTTGATGGGGGTTTGCATGTACAGGATTTTTTCCCTTAAAAGGAATGCAAAATTTGGTGAATTAGATGTTAAACACGAAATAAAAATGGAGTTATTATAGATTATTAACTCTGGGTTTACGTTAATATGATTTATGGGAAAATTTAGGAATTTGTTAAAATTACATGATGATTAGAAGGATTAGATCCCAAAATATATACTAAGAAGTGTACTAGGGTGACAAATAGTAGTTGGTAAACCTCTTACCTGGGTTGGAATGGGATTAGGTTGAGATTTGAGTGGATAAAATATGGAAAAATGAACATTGGTGATGAACTGGGCAACTTCAAAAATTTCGTTTGAAGTCCAGCCCAGGTCGTTCGAAATTCCTCGTTCGAACGAGACTTCTAATGATATTCCAATGTCACTTATAATGAGTTTGGTGGTTCGTTCTAAGTCCCTTCATTCTAATGACCCTCGTTCGAATGACCTCATTCGAACAAGATTCCCTAGGTCTTCTAACGAGATTACAGAATGACTTTTAAGGCCCGATTTAGATTCAAAATCCACGTAGACTTATATAATTGAGTGTTAGGACTGTATGAATGTCGAGTAACTTAAAATTTATATTTATTAGTGAGAGGAGGATATGTCGACCCTCGAAAGGAATGAAAGTTATAGAAATTTAGAGATGCAAAAATACAAGGGAGAATTTATATACGAATGAGGTAGGGGGTATAATAAGGTATACATATTATACGTACTGCAAATACTAGGCTACGGGAAAGCCAATGAATTTATAAAAGTTATTTGTATGCTTATTGCTCAAAATATTATGTGTATGACATATCTAGCTACTTGCTATCGAACGGAGGTTAATGCATTTTGGACGACCTAATCTTGTGTGCCTTCAGGGGATTTAGGGTAGTACCACTAGAACATGGAGCCTAGGTACAGGCTATTCATGAGAATGATAGTGATGACGGTCGTATGGGTGCCTAGGTATGTGCGTAGACCATCGTCTTAGGCATATGTTTGCCTCAAATAGGTGTTTGTGTTCTTACTGGTTCTCGAGAGATTGAACCTGTTGTCCTCTATGCGTGAGCGTTGCAATGGGACTAGATAGCCGAGTATGCGTAGCACTAAGGGTTTCTCAACCAGGGGTGCAATATATATATATATATATATATATGCATAAAGAGAATAATGTGTGTAAACCAAAATCCTGTTTGGTGTCTTATGTTGATGACTATTTTTAAATGTGTACTTATGGTATTATTAGCCGGGAATTTAGAAGAATTTGAGAATAAACTAAGGTAATTCGAACCCTATATTGAAATCTTAAGTACGTCGGCCTTGAGTTATTTAGGGAGACTTTCTAGCAAAATTATAAGTACTTAGTAGCCAGTCAGGGTATCATGACTAATATGGGTAGTTGGGCTCATTAGGCATGCACACTAAGATTGGGGGGTGAGTATAACAAGTGAGTACGCTAAGTTAACTTGATTAATAATTGTGCTAATTGAATCAATTTAAGTTCTTGCTATTTTATACTGTTTTCAACTCATTCTCTGACCCATTTTTTTGTATATCTCTCTATTCTTCCATTATTTTTGGGTTCCCAGTCACAGGGACACCAACATTAGGAGACTCTATTCAGTTGTCGTGTTGTAGCTGCTGTGGAAGCTGCAATATAATTGATAGTAGACGACTCAGCCTATTCTTCCTTTTCCAGATATCCATTATGTCGGACATGCCTTCCTTTATCCTGTTTACATTCATAGATTTAGTTGTTTTAGATTCTCTCTTAGATTGGATTTCCTTCTATTGGATTTATTGTATCGGATTGTATCTGGACGTGTTTTACTCCAGTCATTTATTTTACTTCAGTTAGACTTTATTTATATTAATGTGATGCATGGTCTTTGTTGGTATTCTTTATTATATTGGTTAGTATCAAGGTAAAATTTGGGCATCACCCTTTTTAAATAGTAGGTGGTTAGTTTTATTAAATTAAAATTAGAGTTTTCGACAGTGATGTATTATCTGGACCAACTGGATACTCTGAAATTAATTAATTACGGACCGATCACCCGGTAATTAATTAGGCGGGGTGTCACAAAGGCAAGAGAAGCAACTCAAAAAAATTCATCTTGATCCGGTGATCGAAGATTTTTTTTCCTCCTTAGATCGGATCCTCCCTCGATTTTATACAAAAAGTGAAAATATCCAAATTTTAATCTCGATTTAAATTCCACTTAAAACTTTTTTTATCTATATAAACCAACATTTTTCATACCAAAATTAAATAGATTTGAATTTTTTTTGATTTAATAAATATTTTATGGTTAAAAAATCACGGGGTGTTACAATGGTATGGGTCTATGTTAGACAACTGTATTAGAAAGTCGACCAAGCAACACGTGGCTAATGTAATAAATTCTGAATCCATCGTATTGAGCTGTAATGATCTCTTTCTTTGATTTCCAGGGAAACATGATCACCTCCAATATTAAATATAAATCCACTACTTTCCTTTGAATATTTCGAAAGGGTATTCCGGCCAGCATAACTGTAACTTTGAACTACGAGGGGAAAGTTATGATAATTAATACCTACTTTTTTTAGGTAACTCATTAACCTACCTCTTGAGTGCCAATTCTTCATACCAGGCTTAGTAGTGAAATTGCATAAGACTACTATAGTGTAGGAATTGTCTAGCCTATTATAATCAATAGCATAGCTTAGGCTACCATTAATACTAGAAATTTCTTTTTGATTAATTATATAACCATCATTTAGAAATAATCTAACTTTAGGATGAAACGAGGTATACGCAGGTTTGAAATCAAAATAATTTTGTTTCTAAAAAATAATAAAATGTGATTGGTCAATGTAAATCCCATAATCAGATCTTATTATCTTAATGCATAAAATTACATTAGCTTCTCTCAGATCCTTTATCTGAAAATTATGTGATATAATTTATTTATTTATTTAACTACTTTGAGATTAGATAAAAAAAAATCATAAAATTATCAACATATAAGTAAATTATTACATAAACACAATCATTATATTTATAATAAATTCACTTTTTACTTTCATTTATGTTAAATCCATCACATTTTACCACATTATTAAAACATACATGCTATTGTATTGATGCCTGTTTTAAGACATAAAGAAACTTACTTGTTTCCATTACTAGAATCCACAAAACCTTTTGGTTGATTCATATAGATTCCTCTTTTAATTATTCATTTGAAAATGAAGTTTTTACATCCTTTTAGTGTACAAAAAAATTAGGAATTATAGCAACATCAAGCAAGATTATGATATTTGTAATTCTAGTAATGTGAGAATATGTTAAAAAAATTAAATATTTTCCTTTTGTTATATCCTTTTTCTATAAACTTAGTTTTACACTTGTCAATTTAACATCAAATTTTAGCTTATTTCTAAGAACCCATATTCATCTGATAATTTTACACCCAAGCCATAAATTAACATGTTCCTATGTATTACTAGACATTAAAGAATCCATCTCATTTTGAATGGCTTGTCTCCAAAATTCATCTTTTGATGAGGTAAAAGCATTTTCCTAATTGGAAGGATGTCCTTCTTGAGTAAAGTTATAGAAATCGAGACAAAGGTTTTTGAAAGTCTATCTCGCTTACTTTTTCTAGTTCTAGTGATTAAGTTAGGATCTCAATTATGAACCCTAAATTGATTAGGCCTGGTAGGAGAATATCTAGGGGTTGTAACACCGCCACTATTTCAAGATTTAAATGGACATCTATATTCATAATAATCAACATTAACAAATTCAATAAATACATTATATTTTTATATGCAAGAATTTAGAGGCTTTATTTTGGGAGCAAAACTAGACTAGACACAATCTACTGCTCTATTGCCAAGTTTATGTCTTTTAAGATTGAGTAACCTTAAATAAGACAAACAACCCCAAACTTTAAAGTAATTTAATTTTGGTTTACTATTTTTCAATATACTAAAATTAGTTGCTTCTATCTTGGATGGGGGTGCCGTATTAAGGACAAAACATACAGTCACAAGGGACTCTCCCCATAAGTTAAAGGAAGCTCCATAATTAATTAGTAATGAAACTATAAGTTCATTAAATGTTCTAATTTTTTCTTTCAGTAACTCTGTTCATTTAGGAGATACGGTGTGTGATTTTCATGAGTAATTCCTTATTCTTCTAAAAAGGCACTTAAATTACATTCACCATATTTGATGCATTTATCGCTTCTAAGACTTGATAATTTTGCTATGATGATTTTGAACTTCATTTAAATATCAATAAAAGTCATTAAAAGATTCATTTTCATTTCTCAAAACATATATATGTGTATTTGGAAAAATTAGAAACGAACGTAATAAAATATATTTTTGACCTCTTATTAATTTGCCTTCAAATTCAAATAATCACTATGAATTAATTGAACAAGTTCAGAATTCCTATTCACGGTTGTGTGGGGATTTTTCTTTAATTTTTCTTGATTATAAGATACTCATTGTTCAAACTCTTTATTTCTCAATTTAGGAATTAATCATAATGTGCACATATTATTAACATATTTTTTTGTCAATTTGTTTAAGTGTATCATGCTAAACATTCACAGAAGTTGACAACATATAAGTGGAACTATAATATTTATTAAAATAAGATACATAAAATTTAAACATTCCATCACAGGCAAAGAATTTCGTAAAAAATATCCCAGGCTTAGAAATTACATACTAATCACCCCCAATAGTCTGGCTAAAACTTGTTTTACTATGTAAAATACCATGAACTATTTTTTTTTCTAAATTTAGGAGTATCCAATACATTTTTCAACGTTAGCTTATTCTTGAACGTGAAATGAAAATCTCTATCACCAACACCCACAACCTTGGTATCGTGACAATTATCAAACAACACCTTCTCATTTTTAGCATTCGAACAGTTCTTTAACGAGTCTTTATTGTTACACGCGTGCCTAAAACCACTGGTATCAATCCACCTCCATTTATAAACTATCGTGGAGTTAACCGTTGTAATCATAACTTAAAAATCCTTCTCCACTGATGTTAACCTGAAGAGAAGACAAATGTTTTCGATAGGTTGAAGCAAAAGGGCCATGTTTTCCACAATAATAGAACTCATTTTCAAGAAAATTGAAATAATCATTGTTTCTTAAAGTTTTTTTTTCGAATTCCCTTTGAACCGGATCTAACCTTGGTTAGGAACAAATTTTGGTTCTGCTAATTTTATTTTTTTTATTTTTTCCTTCCTTATTTTTAAGTTGAATCCTCAAACTTTTAGAAACTTTGCCTTGTTTTGTTACTGGGAAGTTAGCTGGAACAAAATATTAACCTTGACAAATGATGTAACATTTTAATCTATTTTTTTTAATCTTAAACACGAAGTTTTAGGATTAAAGTCTCAAGATAAAATTGATTTGATTTATATCTTAATTTGTTCTAGAAATCCTTCCAATAGTGTGGCAATTTATTAGTCATAACCATGACTTGAAATTCTTCATCAATTTTCATACCCATTGAAAATATATCATGAATAATTTTCTTCACTCCATGGCATTTTGAGACAACATGTATATCATCATTCATAAGAATTTAAGATACCGACTTATAGTTGATTTCTTAGCACCAACTTCCTCTCCATTGCAATTTTAATAATTTGATTTACCTATGTCAGGAATAATAAGAATTTTATAATATTATTCATACATATCATCGGCCAGATTATTAAGAATCATGCTCGTGCAGGTGTAATCAAATTCAGCCCACATTTCACTAGCCATAGTCCCAATACGTGCCCCATCTCTGGAGTCCATAGAGTCTATTTCTTTCAGAATGTAAGCCACCTTATTCATCGTAAGTGTGGGGGAATTATTCGACCTAATCCAAATGCATGTTGTGTGTTATGATTTCCTTTACTACTTAGCTTTACGGTGTTAAATTAATTATAGTAGGATTTTACCACCTACACTTGGAACCATTCGTGGAAATGAGTTTTCTTTTCTCGACCAAAGAGAAATTATGTCTCACCCACACATCCCAGTGCCTAGAGTCAAATCTGAGGTCCACCCAACAGTATTCATCACACTTAACTCACATTATTGTTCTAGGGATGAACAAACCATGAAAAGGGACTCATAATTAAAGACCACAAATATTTCACGACTTGTGGACACTTATGAACTATAACTCCATCAATAAGAGGAGTCCACACTTCTACAACAGGAGGAAAACGCACTGATTTGTGTCAAACATTGCATTTTATTACCCGTTTTACTGTGGAATAGCACAGCCTCTTGATTGTTAAACACATATTTTATACGCATTTAATATATAACCTTAAATATTCAGGGTTAATCACTTATGAAATGTTTATTTGAGTATGTACATGGTTTACAATGATAATGGTGAATTTGGGAAGAAATCAGAAAAATATATGCACCTTCAGGGGTATATACGCACCCTTTAAACCCAGATGACTAATTTTGAACTCAGACTCTACACAGAAGTTACTGGCCTCGAATCAAGAAACATTTGGGTTTAAGCGGTGTATCAATCCGATCTCAAATGGAATAATTATGATCATTTAATTTTTAAAAATAAAAGAAAGTCAAAAGTCAATGCCCCAGTTCAAACCCAAAGTCAGACCATGTGACCTAAACACTGGTGTAATATTATTGGCATTAGAATGAAGGGCACATCTGCGGTGCACGAATTTGAGATCATGTGAAGAAGATATGAAGTTTTGGTGTTAATTTGTAATTAATGAAACTTGGGAGAAATAAAGGGGTTATATATTTGTTATTGTAATATGTATATTGAAGAGCTATTTTGTTCAGTGGTAGGGGATGTTATGTATAGGAGCAGGTCATGGGTTCGATCCCCCTAGCCTTATTTTCAAGTTGTAATTCTGCTTCAACCTCTAGATCCGTGCCACATGACATCGCAATCTCGCGACCACATGCACGCCACGTAGAGCATCTTCCTCCATGTACTATCTTAAATAAAGAGCAATATCCACACGAGATTCCTTTTATTTATTTATTTTTGTTCCACTTTGCCAACCAAATTCCACGACCTGCTTCCTTTGCTCCTTTACCTAGTTTTTATCCCCATCTTTGTAGACCCATTAAGGCCATTTGTATTATTAAGATATTTGACCCATGCCTTTTCTCACGTGTAAATAAGGAATCGGGAATCTCATCTCATATATGAATTTAGTTGTTTTAGTTTAGTTAATTTTATTTTATAATTTGAAATTCGTAGTTTAATTCCAATTTTAATAAAGTGTTTTGTTAATTCGTTTAAATTCTTCATCATTAGTTTAAATATTTTCAAAATTAGTAATTGTTCTCATAATTGGTTTACTCCTGTTAAAAATTGTTTTCTTTCGTTAAAAATTATTTCTTCTCGTAAACTATTTTATTTAATTATTTAACATGCTCTTTAGGTAATTTTAATTAGGTTGAGGTTAATGACTCACCTTAGGTGTGTAGCTTCTTCGCTATTGTATGATAGAATAAGTTTGATTTTATCGGGTTGAGTATTCCTGAAACTATACATTGCGATCTTAATGGGGTATTTCACATATGCCTCACATTTGTAACATTACATGTGTAATTTTAGGAATATTATTTACGCTAAACTCATTTTTACACTTCAATGAAAATTTGGGGAGTGACATCCCGGGTTGAAATAATTGTTTAAATGGACATTAATTATGTTTAAAATTGGTCTAACCATGTATTCTATGTATGCTAAGGTGACTGATTTAATTCTCAATTTATGGTTTTTATATTAGTAAATTAATTTGGTTTAAATATTTGCCTAGATTAATTTGAGTATAATTTTTTTTTTTAAAAAGCATCATTTTCACTTTTATTTAAAGTAATTAATTACTTAAATTTTAAATGACATTATCTTTGGATTCGACACCCGAACTTGTCGTTATACATGTAAACATGTGTAGTTAAAGTTTATGTTGTCTGTATTAAGCTGCAAAACTGACAACAATAACAAGCGTATTTAGACAGTGCTTGATTTTCACTCAATCAAAATGGCGCCGGTGTCGAAGAGCTATTTGCTTTAAAATATAAGCGAATTATTACTTTGATCCCGACAATTTACTCAATTAAAATGAGGATGTTAGGAAATGATTTGCTTTAAACTTTACTGATTTATTTCTTTGATCCCAACAACGCACTTGTCAAAATGGTGTCGATGTCGAGGAGTGTTTTGTTTTAGAATTTGATTTTTTAATTATTTTGTACATATATTTGTATATACTTTTTGTTCCAACTTTGTACCCTATATGCATAATTGAAATTCAAGTGCAGTCAATCTCTCAGTCGCATATGATTTTATGGAGTTTTCATCTACGAATCACTACAAGTAAGTATGTTTTACTTTAATTATTTTGATAGTAATAATATGTTTTATTATGGTTCACATTTTTATTATAATAATAATTTTTAAAGTTCCCCACCACCGATGTCTTTCGGTTAATATTCACAAAAAATTGAAAATCAATCTTCGGGAACTTATGAATAGAATTATTATAATAATGGGTCACAAAATTTTTATAATAATGAGAGTTAAAATTATTTTAATACACTACACCAAAATGGCCAAATTGTCACCTTTCAGCCGACCACCCTTTTCAAGGTCATTGACCGTGACAAAAAATACGCATTTCGTGTCACGGTCATTGACCTTGACACGACCGTGACAAGAACTTGTCACGGTCATTGACCGTGACAATTCTTTAAATATTTGTCAAGGTCATTGACCGTGACAATGTTAGCAGCAAAAACCCTTTCCCCCTTCTTTTTTCCCTCCCGCGCCGTTCCCTCCCTCTCTCTCTCTCTCGACGCTTCTCTCTCTCTCTCTCTCTCTCTCTCTCTCTCTCTCTCTACTTTCAGGTTTAATTCTCTCTCTCTCTCTCTCTCTCTCTCTCTTTCTTCCATTTATATATATGTTTGTCTGTATATATATATGTGTGTATGTGTGTGTATATATGTGCGTGTGTGTGGGGGGTGGGGCAGGGTGGGGGCAGAGGGGGGGTAGGGGGTGGGGTAGGGTGGGGGTATGGGGTGGGGCAGGGTGGGGGTAGGGGTTAAAAATGTAAATAAATAAGTAATTTTCTATAAATTTCCAAAAATAATATCCAAAAATGTAAATGTAAATAATATCCAAAAATAATATCCAAAAATGTAAATGTAAGTAATATCCAAAAATATTGGATAAAAATTTATTTTCATTCAAAATAAATAAGTAATTTTCATTCAAAATAATAAAGATCAATTAGTCTATGTTGTTGAAAAATTTGATCAAATTGGTGAGCCCTTCATAATTTAAAAAATGTTGTTTTTATTCCTATTTAACTTTTCTTTCTATACACCCTTAATTATATTTAAAGTTTAATAAAATAGGAGTTATAGAAAGAAAAGTGGGGTTTACTTTTTATAAATTTTAGGTTCTGGTGCATAATCTTACTTTGTCACAATTAATTTATATGCCTCAAAGTTATTTTATCACTCTTAGTTTATATTTGTGATAATACTTTATGAACCACAACTTTAGGTTGATTATTTTAGAACTTAAACTTCAAGATACAAAAAATAATTCTATAGAACAACTTAGATATCTTAACAAAACACATATCTAACATTGAATATGATTTATAAAAAGCACAAAACAATAGTAGAAATTCAATACATGAAATTAACATTGAGATTATTTTAAATAGACAGTCACTACTGTGTGTGTGTGTGTGTGTGTATATATATATATATATTTGAATTAACCCTTGAATTTATTTTTGTATTCGAATTAACCCATGAATTTATTTTTGTATTTGAATTAACCCATTATATGAAACATACTTGAAATTAAATATATTGCGCATAGATACTAGCCTTCTAGTTCTTATGTGTACGCATTCAATAGCCCTTAGACCCGTTCGAGAGTCATTACCCCTGTAATGAGATCTCTCGAATTGTCCCCTTTGGACAGTTTGAGACTGTATAATTTCTGTATAATATTCTTATTCGCTTAAAGTTGTTAATTTTGGAGGAAGTTCTGCAGTCGTATCTTAATGTTCTTTGGGTACATACTAGATTGACAAGTGTGACTGTTATTTCAACTAACCAATTGAAATAACACTCACACCTGCCAATCTACGTCGTGTACTTGGAGAACTAAGGGGATATGCTGTCGAATTTTTTTCAAATCGTAACAATTTGCATGATCTATTAAGTATATTACAGAAAAATGCAGTCTTGAATGGGATAGGACCACTTACCCTTTAATAGGATAATTAAATGATGGGATAATGAAATAAAACATACTATAAATCTAAGTGTTGTTTACCTTTAATAGGTGTTTAGTTGTGGTAGCTGTGATGGGATATCCGAAATACAAAGAGTGGATGCGTGAGACTAATAGAATGGGGGATGTGTTTCGCAGAGGTGCTAACGAATTTGTGAAATATGCAAAGAGATGTCGTAATGATGAAGAGTTTCCGTGTCCGTGTGCTAGGTGTAAGAATGGTAAGTTGTTTGAGTGGAAAACAGTTGAACTACATTTGTTAAGATCGGGTATGCAAGATAGTTATCGATTTTGGAGTTTTCACGGTGAATTGAAAGTTCCTTTTGTCCCCGACCAACCTTCACAACAACCTTCAACAAGTAGAACAGATGTAGAAGGTGACGACGTAGATCATAATATGTTAGAGGATTTAGTTGATGATGCGTACGGAGTTTATGAAGCTGAGGAGAATGAGGTTACTGATGATGTAGAAGATTCAAGTGCTCGTGAAGATAACACGATAAAACTTGACGATGACTACCAAAGTTTAAAATTTAAGGCGACCCAACCATTATACTCTGGCTGTGAGAAAGATCAAACAACTTTACATGCCATGGTTATTTTGCACAGTTTGAAGACGCAGTACAGTTTGTCTGGCAATAGCGTGACGGGAATTTTGAAATGGGTGAAGGGCTTATTACCCAAGGTGAATACGCTTCCAAATAGCTATCCTGTTATAAAGAATAGTTTGAAAGGTTTGGGAATAAAGTATAAATCGATTCATGCTTGTCTGTATGACTGCATACTATACCGAAAGGAGTATGAAAATCTCGATCGTTGTCCGGTATGCGATGAACCTAGATATGTCCAATCTACTAGTAAGGAATGAACAAACTCAAAAGTGTCTCAAAAAGTATTGAAATATTTTCCCATTGGGCCTAGATTAAAGCGATTTTTCACAGTACCATGGATTGCAGAGTCAATGACTTGGCATGCTAGGGAAGAAGTATGGGGTAATATCATGCGTCATCCTATTGATTCTACTTCCTGGCGGAGGATGAATTTTGAGTATCCCGATTTTGCTCGAGAACAACACAACATTCGTTTGGCTATATCAATAGATGGTTTCAATCCATTTGGAAATCTAAGCACCAATCAGAGTGTATGGCCAGTGATCCTAGCCCCACTCAACCTCCCTCCTTCACTGTGTATGAGACCTGAATTTTCGACGATGGCTTTATTGATACCTGGGCCAAAGGCACCAAGTGATGACATTGATATCTACCTGGATCCTTTGGTAGAAGAATTAAATGAGTTGTGGGAAGAGGGTGTGCAATCATTTGACTCTTTTAGAAAAGAAGAGTTTGCGCTGAAAGCTATGTTGATGTGGGCAATTCATGATTTTCCAGCTTATGGGACATTATTCGGATGTGTAGTACATGGTTATTTGGGGTGTCCTATTTGTGGAGAGGATACTGAATCTCTTCGTCTATCCTCTAGCTTAAAAAATGTATACCATTGCTACAGGAGGTTTTTACCCCGAGCTCATAGTTTCAGATTTGAGAAAGGTTCCTATTTTTTATTAGGCGGAGTTGAACATAGGCTACCGCCGAGAAAACTTTCGGGTTCACAAATATAAAGTAAATCTTTTGAATGTGGCCCGAATATGCAAGGTAAGATTCCCAAATTTAAGAATGTCAAGCATAAGAAGACCCCAACTGGGAATGAAACTGAGATAAGAAAGGCATGGTCTCGGAGGTCAATTTTATTTGACTTGCCTTATTGGAAGAAAAACCCGGTGCGCCATGTATTGGATGTGATGCATGCAGAGGAGAACTTCGTTGAACATATTGTGGTTACTTGCCTTAGGGTGAGTCATTCGAAGGATGGATAAAATGCACGAAAAGACCTTAAAACGTTAAAACTTAAGCCACAACTATGGTTGAAAGAAGATAGTAGGGGAAGGACAATAATTCCCCCTGTTGCGTTTACTTTGACGAGTGGGGAAAGGAAGGTGCTTCTAGACACAATATATAATTTGAAGGCCCATCTACTTTTTCGTCCAACTTGCAAAGGATTGTGAATTATGTTACTCATGATTTATATAAGTGTAAGTCCCACGATTGGCATGTGATCATGCAATTGGTTCCTCTATTGTTTAAGCATTGTTTCTCCAAGCACAAGGATTTGCGTAAGGCTATTATTCAAATTAGTATTACCTTCTCCCTCTTGTGTGAGAAGGTAGTGAATCGAGAACACATAGTGGCCGCAAAATTGGTTGTGAACGAAGCGATTTGTGTATTGGAGAAGTACTTTCCCCCAGCATTCTTTGACATAAGTGTTCACTTATTGGTACACCTATGCGACGAGGCACTTCTTTGTGGTCCAGTTAGATATCGGTGGATGTATCCGTTTGAAAGATTGATGAAAGTTTTTAAAGATTACGTCAAGAATACGCGATATATTGCAGGATCAATTGTAGAGGAATACATCACCGTGGAGTCATCAATATATACTCGGGAATATATGCCTGACTCGACCAACGTTGATGACACTGATGAATTCCTCGATGATGGTGGTAATGTGATGGGAAAACGAGTGAAATTAACGAGTTTGCAACATGAACAAGTAGCTCGTTATCTATTTGACACACATGAAGATGTCGAAGAAAGGAAAAAGTAAGTTTCGAATATTATAATGTTTAACATTATTTTAGATTATTTTATACATGATTAATTTTGTAATATGCAGTAAATATGAAGCCTGTGAGAACAATAAAAGACGAAAAACAATGGTACAATCAGACAGCGAATTTAGGCTATGGTTGAAACAAGAGGAAATTATAATGAAAACAATCGTTATATAACATTACATTACACTCAAATTTTACCACTAATATAATTAATTTATTTATATTCTCAGCTCCTAAAGATGGGTGATGCGACATAAAGGCCTGCTCATCTAGCCACTGGACCCTTGTTCGTGGCACAAGAGTACAAAAAGCATCGATTGAACGGTTACATTTTTGGCGCTAAAGTGTACGAGGAAAGTACAAATGTACATAACTTAGGAATTTCATACAAGGCTCTTACTTTCTTTCGAGCGAGCGCAAAAGATAAAAACCTCGTTGAAGCTGAAATGACTTACAATGGTGTAATCCAAAATATATTTGAATTGGATTATATAATCTTCAAAGAGGTTGTATTTTACTGTGAATGGGTAAGAGTTGAGGATAAAAATTCTTGTAAAGTTAATCCTGTCACCAATTCGATCATGGTTGACTTGTCCAAGTTGAAGAGCAACGACCACGTGAGCGATGAGCCGTTTGTTTGTGCATTTCAAAAGGTTAAGCAAGTGTTTTACTCGGAGTATATCAACAACGAGCCGTGGTCAATTTTCCAACACGCACCAAGGCGTCTAAATAGTAGTGTGGATGACTTGGCTGCTCCTACCGAATATCAATCCATTTTTTATGATAACCCGAATTTGAAACAATTTTTCAATTTGTAATTGTAATACCCCGTATTTTCATGATATTTATTTTTGGGGATTAATTGAATTAAATGTGTATTAATTGGAAATTAATCCGGATAAAAATATTAACGAGATGTGAGTTAGTATTTGATTATAATGTGTATACTTGGAAATATATGAATGTTGGAAATATTGAAATTGTCGCGAGATTGAAATACGACAATTTGGGAAACTTTGTTGGGACGCGCGTGACAGTCGCGTCAGGAATATAATTATTTGAATTAAAAAGTGAATTCTATTTTTATCACCCGTATGGTCATTTTGAGTGCGCCAACGCGTCCGAAAGGGTCGAAATAGTCAGAAAACACTAGCCGGGGGTTAAGTTTGGGTTCCGGGGCATTATTGAGCCATACCGGTAACTTATAGGGGCATTTTGGTAATTTCAAAAATCTGGGAATTAAAACCCACGAAAATAAGAGATAAAAATATGACTCTTTCTTTATCCACTAAACCCACTACTTACACTAAGGGACTTAATGGGCTACGGGAGAAGTTAAGTTATAATCCCAACTTACCAAAAACCAACCACACCTCCATTGTCATCTTCCTTAGAGAAACTTGTAGAGAGAGAGAGAGAGAGAGAGAAGAGAATTCTGTAGAAAGAGAGAGGGAGAACAACTTAGCCTTCAAGACTCAACATCAAATTCAGAGAAAGATTAAGGCGAGTGGTTTAATTACAATTGATTCAAAGCTATGCTTTTCCATGTTTAGGAATTATCGAAATTTTCTTGGAAGATGATATAGACCCATGAATTGGAAGTTTAAAACTATGAATTATGTTAGGGACTGCATGTAGTAACAATCTGGGCGAATTATGAACTCAAAATTATGACCCTTGATGATTTAAAAACGGATTTTTGAAGAAATTTATTAATGTTCTTGAAAGAAATAGTAATCTGGAATTCTTGATGAAGATTTGATCCATACAAGGCCCTTGAATGATGAATTATTGGTTTTAGAACGTTATTAATGTTGTAGGATGGTTATATGATGATGCTATAACGTTATATTAGATATTCATGCATTAAAAGTATGTTTTGGGTTGATTTGAAAACTGCAACACGAAGCAGTCCGTAACTACACCTGGTGCAATCGATCGATCGCCATTCATCAGTCGATCGATCGACCACCATAGATCGATCGATCGACCTTCCCAGAATGAGTAAAGTTTTTCCTATTTAAATTTTAATTATGTTAACCCTTGATTAATATCGTTGGAGACCATATGAATACCCTTAACCTTAAGGAAGACCAGTAGGCTTGGTTATGAGATTTGGACCTTAATTAGAATTCAATTTGAGGAATTATTCTAAAACTAATGAAATTCGATAAGTGAGTAAATATTTGGGTTAATAGTGTAAATTTGAATACTTTGATGAAATGAGGTTTAGGGCAGAAGTAAGGAACTTAGAATTAAAGATGCTATACATGGGAATAATAGGAACTTAATAATCTTTTTTTTAGATAGGTTTTAAGTATAAGAAACTACGACGTGAGACGTGTCGACAGTTTAACTTTTATATTATCGGGAGACGTAAAATATACAAATTTGGAATAATGGTATAAGGATGTAGAGTATACCTTTATTAATATTGAATTATCTAAGATGTGTGATGTTTAGTTTATTATTTCTATATGTATGACATACCTACCATACTTGCTATCACGGGAGGTTACGTTCGCTTAGGGCCTTCTTATCCTTGTGTTGCCCGGATTTAGATTGGTACCTCGAGGACATAGTTCAAGAGAACGACTTATTTGTGAGTTAATAAGCCAGCTGACTATGGAGCGTAGGTAAGTACGTGACCATGGATATGTTGAATTATGTTCGCCTCCATTTTTGTGTGTGGTGTTTATTCCAACAATTCCTGAGAGATTCGGAATTTATAATCCTTATGTACGTGATGTACCGGGATGGATAGCAGAGTATGTGTGCACCGAAGCTTAGCCTTTGGGTGCTTGTATAGTATATTTATGATGTGAATAATATACGGTTAAATGAAAAGGAAATTGCTATGTTAATTGTGGGTATAGTAATTGTAATATTAGGAAAAGATAAAAGGGGACAGGTATCAATAAATGGTTTTGTTAATAATTGGGAATCCGAGAATTAAAGTAGAACTCTCTATTTAATTGTTAAGGTTGGAAATTAAACGTGAACCGAGTAGGAGTGTTAGAAACTCTTTGGAATTAGATAGTTATGAGAAAACACATGAATGGGTAAAGGAACGTTAGGACTGCACAGTTAAACGAGAGGTGAGTATTTCATGTGAGAGCACGTCCTAACATGTATCTTACATTCATTGTTTTAATTATTATTAAAGCACTTGCTGTTTTTAAAATACTCTCCACATTCGGGCTCTGACCCGTTTGCTTTCAAATCTATCTTTTTGTAAAAACCATTTTAGGTGCCCAGCCACAAGGACACCATGCTTAGGATCCTCATTCAGGTGACGAGCTGTAGCGGTTTGTGGGAGTTACAGGACATTGATTATAGACGCTTCATCTATCTTGACTCTATACTCAGTATTTATCAGTTGTAGGGCATGTCGCCCATTTCTTTTAGAGGCATTTCATTTATTTCAGTTATTCAGAATTCGGGCATGTACTTAATTCAGAATTCAGACTTGTCTTATTATTTTTAGTTGTGGGATTGTTGTGAGGAGTTTTCCTCCGGACTTATTACTATTGTTGGTTATTTCATTACTTCGTTATGGTGAATGGTTTTATGTTGTACTTCCATTATTCTTTTTACATGTTAATCAGATAACTTAAAATTTGGCAACTTACTTTTTAAATACTAGGTGGTTAGTAATCTTTAAAATGTTTTCGACAGTGATGCTATTAACTGAATCAACTTGACATTTTGTATTGTTTTAATAAAGGAGTAGCTACCCGGTATTTAATTAGTCGGGGTGTCATAGGTGGTATTAGAGCATCAGGTTCTAGTGTCCTTTACGATCTGAACGGCTTATTATGTTTCTGCTGAGCTTTCTTTGATGTAGAGCCCTATATTTTAGGACTGTTGTATTCTTTTGTATATGCTACGTTCTTCAGCTATTTTAAGTTTATAACTGCGAACTTATAGACTCTATTCTTATTTCAGAATGCCTCCACGACGTGCACCATGGATTCCCAGGAATGCAACGCCTGAACCACAGCCCGCACCAGTTCAGGGCACGATGAACGCCGCTGAGGTTGCAGCCATAGTAGCCCACGCGGTAAATGCTGCATTAGCCGTAGTTCAGCAGGCACCACCTCAGCCGCCAGTTGCCGCTCCAGTTCAGCCATATGCATTCCCGTCTGCCTGGGAACGTGTACGTGATGCTTTTCAGAAAGCACATCCACCGGAGTTTGCTGGCAGCTCCGATGTTGTTGTTTCGAGTCAGTGGAGAAAGGATATACAGAGGCACTTGAGGATGTATGAGTGCACTGACGTTCAGAAGCACTACTTTTAAGCTAGTGGGATCTGCACTACAGTGGTGAGAGTCTATTACCACCGCAGAGGAGAGAGATACTCTCACGATTCAGGAGTTCTGGATGCGGTTCGACCGCAAGTACTTTCCGTCTGCTGTTCACACGAAAATGAGGAGGAAGTTGATGAACCTTCGACAAGAGGTAAGACCGTGGTCGAGTATGAGGCCGAGTTCACGAATCTGTTGAATATCGTTCCGGATGAGATACCGACAGAAAAGAAGAAGATTGAGAAATTCACCGAGGGGTTGACATGGAGGATCCGTCAGCATCTGTTAGGGAACCTTTCGTTGGCCACTTATTCTGATGTGGTTAACGCTGCTTTGTTACACTGCCAGGATCATCGCTTTCATATGGCTGAGGGAAAGAGATCGGGAGAGTCTAGCCATCAGGGCAGGACAGGGGGAAATGGTGCCAGCGGGGCACAGTCAGCTCAGGGTCAGTATAGGCAGAGCGATCAGGGTTGCCAGTAGGGGGATCATAAGAGGTTCCGATCAGGGGGTTTTAGGAACGGACATGGAGGATTTCAGAATGGCCAGCAGGGTCATAACGGCCATCAGGGCCAGCAGGGTCAAAATGGTCAACATCAGCAGTTTCACCAGGGCCAGCAAGGCCAGGGAAGAAATGGTAACGGCCACCAGGGCCGAGGGCAGCAGGGACAGCGAGGGGGAAACTTCCCAGGGAAGTGTTTCATTTGTGGTAAGAGTGGCCACAAACGTCAGGATTGTCCTGATAAGGGCAGGGCCCCGCAGCAGCAGCAGGGTGCTCGACATGAGCCACAGAGGCCACTTTTCCACCTGCTCTTCCAGCTTCAGCCTAGGTGCCAGCACTACCATCCATTACAGCAATTCTTGTGCAGCAGGGGCAGTTACAGTATGGACGTGTCTATAACGTCCACCAGGTAGCAGCTCCACAGGCACCACCTGCGATTGAGGGTATGTTTCCTATCCATGGTACTATGGGTCGAGTTTTGTTTGATACGGGGGCAACGCATTGTTTTATAGCTACACATTTTGCGAAAGCCTTAGGGTTTTTAGCTACGACAGAGAGCACAGTAACGTGTGTAGACTCACCATTGGGGAGTGGGTCACTTATTTTCTTTATATGCTGGGGAGTGGGGGTAGAGATTGGTAGTCTGGTATTACCTGCAGATATGTTGGTATTAGATATGAATGTTCACGATGTGATTATCGGTATGGATTGGCTCGCTGATTATAGAGACATGATTGATTGTTTCGGTGGGAGCATTGTTTTTGCCATTCCGGGGCAAGAGATGTTTGTAGTGGCGATGCCTCGCCCAGAGGGAGGTTCGATCGCTCATTTGTACTACTTAGAGGAGGATACCTCTAAGGAGGTTGTGATTCCTTTAGATTCGATCCCAGTTGTCAGGGAGTATTCCGATGTGTTTCAGGAGATACCAGGCCTACCACCCAGTCGAGAGATAGACTTTGTTATAGACTTATTGCCAGATACGAGACCTATAGCACGCGCACCGTACCGTATGGCTCCAGCTCAGATGAGGGAGTTACGGGATCAGATTGAACAGTTGTTGGGTCAGGGGTTTATTCGGAGGAGTACTTCACCGTGGGTTTCCCCTGTGTAGTTCGTGAAGAAGAGAGATGGTTCACTGAGATTGTGTGTGGACTACCGGGAGTTAAACAAGGTCACGATACGGAATAAGTATCCGTTGCCTCGAATCGATGACCTATTCGACCAGTTGAGAGGAGCTTCTTGCTTCTCAAAGATTGATTTACGATCTGGATACCATCCGTTGCGTATCATGGAGGACGTCTCGAATACTGCATTTTTATCGAGATGTGGTTCTTACGAGTTTCGGGTTATGCCATTTGGTTTGACCAACGCTCCAGCAGCGTTTATGGACTTGATTAATAGGGGTGTTTAGGGATTTCCTAGATCAGTTTGTCATTGTCTTTATCGATGATATTCTGGTCTACTCCCAGACAGAGGAGGAGCACGCCGAGAATTTGAGACAAGTTTTGCAGACGCTACGTCAGAACGAGCTGTATGCAAAATATGAGAAGTGCGGGTTTTGGCTGAAGGAGGTCCAGTTTTTGGGACATATTATTTCTGACAGGGGAATGTCTGTTGATCCGGGGAAGGTATCCGCGGTGAGGGAGTGGGGAAAGCCCACGACACCAACGGAGATCCGTAGTTTCTTGGGCTTAGCGGGATACTACAGGAGGTTTATTCGGGGTTTCTCCACGATAGCGGGTCCCATGACACATCTAACTCGTAAAGGTGTGCCGTTCATTTGGAGTGATGCCTGTCAGTTGGCATTCGATGAGTTGAAGTACAAGTTAACCTCAGCACCTGTGTTAGCATTGTCGAGACCGGGAGTTGAGTATCTTGTTTACACCGATGCGTCCTTACAAGGACTTGGAGGTGTACTGCAGCAGGAGAGTCAGGGCATAGCTTATGCTTCCCGTAAGCTTAAACCTCACGAGAAGAATTACCCTACCCATGACTTGGAGTTAGCGGCAGTGGTATTTGCCCTTCGTATTTGGAGACATTACCTTTTGGGGGAGAAGTTTCGATTGTTCACGGATCACAAGTCCCTACAGTACCTATTCACGCAGAAGGAGTTGAATATGTGGCAACGGAGGTGGCTTAAATTCGTGAAAGATTATCAGTTCGATATCCAGTATCACCCGGGGAAGGCTAACGTGGTGGCAGACGCGTTGATCCGTAGGCCAGTAGATGAGGTGGCAGGGGTGTGGAAGGCCAAGTGGAAGGAGTTGGGACACCAGGATGCAGTGGCCCGATCATTCATGTCTTGATGACCGTTACATCGCAAATTGTCACGAAGGTGGTAAAGGCACAGGCAAAAGATTCGTTCTATTAGGAACAAATAGTTCGATTACTAGCAGAGGGAGCCGAGTCCTACACCGTTAGCTCAGACGGGGGATTACGCTTCAATGGGAGATTGGTAGTTCTGGAAGGGGAAGAATTACGGCACGAGGTAATGGCAGAGTCGCACGGCTCACGGTACATCCCGGAGGGGACAAAATGTACCAAGACATGAGGCGACAGTATTGGTGGAGCGGGATGAAGAGAGATATTGCCGTGTTTGTTTCAAAATGCGCCACTTGTCAGCTAGTTAAAGTGGATCATCAGAGATCGGCAGGACTTCTACAGCCATTGGAGGTCCCGATGTGGATGTGGGAGAGAATCTCCATGGACTTTATAACGGGGTTGCCTACGTCACAGAGAGGTCATGACTCCATTTGGGTAATTGTGGACAGGTTGACCAAAGTTGCTCATTTCCTACCCGTAAGGACAGACTACACTGCGGGACAGTATGCCCAGCTCTTCATTTCAGAGATAGTGAGACTTCACGGTGTGCCCATAAATATCGTGTCTGACCGAGACAAGATATTTTTTCACGGTTTTGGGATAGTTTTCAGGAGGCCATGGGCACAGAACTGCGGTTGAGTACGGCGTATCACCCGCAGACCGATGGGCAAACTGAGCGTACAAACCAGATGTTGGAGGACATGATACGTATGAGTATCATTGACTTTGGGGGTGGATGGAAGCAGTATCTTCCACTGGTGGAGTTTTCTTACAACAACTCCTACCAGTTCACCATTGGCATGGCTCCATTTGAGGCATTGTACGGTAGACCTTGTCGTTCCTCAGCATGTTGGTTGGAGGTGGGGGACAACAAACTACTTGGGCCGGAAGTGATTCACGAGACTTCGGTAAGGATAGAATTAATACGGAATCGCATTCGAGTAGCTCAGGATCGGCAGAAGAGCTATCCTGATGCGAAGAGATTCTTCAGGGAGTTCCAAGTGGGGGACCAAGTTTTGCTCAGAGTATCTCCTATGAAGGGGATCATGCGTTTCGGGAAGAAAGGGAAGTTGCCACCGAGATATGAGGGAGCATTTCCTATTATTGAGCGGGTTGGACCGGTTGCATATAGACTTGGATTACTGGAGCATTTACATCGGATTCACGATGTATTTCATATTTCCTCGCTAAGGAAATATCCTAGAGACGATTTGGCTCATTCTCACATTGCTTTGGATGACATCGATCTCCATCCGGATAGCTCCTACGAGGAGGGGCCAATTGCTATTTTGGACCGAAGTGAGCGGAAACTGCGGTCAAAGATAGTTCCGTTAGTGCGTGTTCAGTGGCGACATCATAATGTCGAGGAGTCCACATGGGAGCGCGAGGATGAGATGCGCGAACGTTATCCGGAGTTGTTCTTACCAGGTACTTTGTAGTTCCGAATTTCGGGACGAAATTCAGTTATTAGGGGGGAAGTATGTAATACCCCGTATTTTCATGATATTTATTTTTGGGGATTAATTGAATTAAATGTGTATTAATTGGAAATTAATCCGGATAAAAATATTAACGAGATGTGAGTTAGTATTTGATTATAATGTGTATACTTGGCAATATATGAATGTTGGAAATATTGAAATTATCGCGAGATTGAAATACGGCAATTTGGGAAACTTTGTTGGGACGCGCGTGACAGTCGCGTCAGGAATATAATTATTTGAATTAAAAAGTGAATTCTATTTTTATCTCCCGTATGGTCATTTTTAGTGCGCCAACGCGTCCGGAAGGGTCGAAATAGTCAGAAAACACTAGCCGGGGGTTAAGTTTGGGTTTCGGGGCATTATTGGGCCATACCGGTAACTTATAGGGGCATTTTGGTAATTTCAAAAATCTGGGAATTAAAACCCACGAAAATAAGAGATAAAAATCTGACTCTTTCTTTATCCACTAAACCCACTACTTACACTAAGGGACTTAATGGGCTACAGGAGAAGTTAAGTTATAATCCCAACTTACCAAAAACCAACCACACCTCCATTGTCATCTTCCTTAGAGAAACTTGTAGAGAGAGAGAGAGAGAAGAGAATTCTGCAGAAAGAGAGAGGGAGAACAACATAGCCTTCAAGACTCAACATCAAATTCAGAGAAAGATTAAGGCAAGTGGTTTAATTACAATTGATTCAAAGCTACGCTTTTCCATGTTTAGGAATTATCGAAATTATCTTGGAAGATGATATAGACCCATGAATTGGAAGTTTAAAACTATGAATTATGTTAGGGACTGCATGTAGTAACAATCTAGGCGAATTATGAACTCAGAATTATGACCCTTGATGATTTAAAAACGTATTTTTGAAGAAGTTTATTAATGTTCTTGAAAGAAATAGTAATATGGAATTCTTGATGAAGATTTGATCCATACAAGGCCCTTGAATGATGAATTATTGGTTTTAGAACGTTATTAATGTTGTAGGATGGTTATATGATGATTCTATAACGTTATATTAGAGATTCATGCATTAAAAGTATGTTTTGGGTTGATTTGAAAACTGCAAAACGAAGCAGTCCGTAACCATACCTGGTGCAATCGATCGATCGACATTCATCAGTCGATCGATCGACCACCATAGATCGATCGAAGGTAAAGGTCGATCGATCGACCTTCCCAGAATGAGTAAAGTTTTTCCCTATTTAAATTTTAATGATGTTAACCCTTGATTAATATCGTTGGAGACCATATGAATACCCTTAACCTTAAGGAAGACCAGTAGGCTTGGTTATGAGATTTGGACCTTAATTAGAATTCAATTTGAGGAATTATTCTAAAACTAATGAAATTCGATAAGTGAGTAAATATTTGGGTTAATAGTGTAAATTTGAATACTTTGATGAAGTGAGGTTTGGGGCAGAAGTAAGGACCTTAGAATTAAAGATTCTATACATGGGAATAATAGGAACTTAATAATCTTTTTTTTAGATAGGTTTTAAGTATACGATACTACGACGTGAGACGTGTCGACAGTTTAACTTTTATATTATCGGGAGACGTAAAATATACAATTTGGAATAATGGTATAAGGATGTAGAGTATACCTTTATTAATATTGAATTATCTAAGATGTGTGATGCTTAGTATATGATTTCTATATGTATGACATACCTACCATACTTGCTATCACGGGAGGTTACGTTCGCTTAGGGCCTTCTTATCCTTGTGTTGCCCGAATTTAGATTGGTACCTCTAGGACATAGTTCAAGAGAACGACTTATTTGTGAGTTAATAAGCCAGCTGACTATGGAGCGTAGGTATGTACGTGACCATGGATATGTTGAATTATGTTCGCCTCCATTTTTGTGTGTGGTGTTTATTCCAACAATTCCTGAGAGATTCGGAATTTGTAATCCTTATGTACGTGATGTACCGGGATGGATAGCAGAGTATGTGTGCACCGTAGCTTAGCCTTTGGGTGCTTGTATAGTATATTTATGATGTGAATAATATACGGTTAAATGAAAAGGAAATTGCTATGTTAATTGTGGGTATAGTAATTGTAATATTAGGAAAAGATAAAAGGGGACATGTATCAATAAATGGTTTTATTAATAATTGGGAATCCGAGAATTAAAGTATAACTCTCTATTTAATTCTTAAGGTTGGAAATTAAATGTGAATCGAGTAGGAGTGTTAGAAACTCTTTGGAATTAGATACTTATGAGAAAACACATGAATGGGTAAAGGAACGTTAGGAGTGCACAGTTAAACGAGAGGTGAGTATTTCATGTGAGATCACGTCCTAACATGTATCTTGCATTCATTATTTTAATTATTATTAAAGCACTTGCTGTTTTTAAAATACTCTCCACATTCAGGCTCTGACCCGCTTGCTTTCAAATCTATCTTTTTGTAAAAACCATTTTAGGTGCCCAGCCACAAGGACACCATGCTTAGGATCCTCATTCAGGTGACGAGATGTAGCGGTTTGTGGGAGTTACAGGACATTGATTATGGACGCTTCATATATCTTGACTCTATACTCAGTATTTATCAGTTGTAGGGCATGTCTCCCATTTCTTTTAGAGGCATTTCATTTATTTCAGTTATTCAAAATTCGGGCATGTACTTAATTCAGAATTCAGACTTGTCTTATTAGTTTTAGTTGTGGGATTGTTGTGAGGAGTTTTCCTCCGAACTTATTACTATTGTTGGTTATTTCATTACTTCGTTATGGTGAATGGTTTTATGTTGTACTTCCATTATTCTTTTTACATGTTAGTCAGATAACTAAAAATTTGGCAACTTACTTTTTAAATACTAGGTGGTTAGTAATCTTTAAAATGTTTTCGACAGTGATGCTATTAACTGAATCAACTTGACATTTTGTATTGATTTAATAAAGGAGTAGCTACCCGGTATTTAATTAGTCGGGGTGTCACAGTAATAAATATTTCAATTTGTACCGAAACATCCATTTTTAATGCTTTTAATTTATCTGCACTTTTTCATTTTCACTCTTGTGTAGTGTGCGTGTGTGGAGTTAATACATAAATATTCCAACTACATCTAAGTTTTGTTAATTCTAATCCATGAATATACGCTTCTTACCTTTAATAGGTGAATAGTACATAGTTATTTGGGGTGTCCTATTTATGGAGAGGAGACTGAATCTCTTCGTCTATCCGAACACTAAGAAATGCCATAATCCTATGGAGCGATGCTCTGCAAATTCCTCTCAACCGTTATGTAGCCAAACATCACCAGTTGAAGTTGGTAATTCCACTTTCCATACCCCACCACTTGGAACTTCTAGCAAAACATGGGAGACCATTGAAAGGTGGAATTGACAACTTCAATTGCTGATTTTTGGCTACACAACGGTTGGAAGGAATTTGGTACGCATAACTCCATAGGATTATGGTATTTCTTAGTGTTTAGATATGAAGAGAATTATATTTGACACGATTGCCCGGGGTACATTACTTGGAAGGAGGTGCCATATGAGCTCAAGTTAGTTGTTTGAGTGACACTACAAGTAATGTATTTATATTTATATGTCAATTTCGATTTCGATTTCGATTTCGATTTCAATTACGATTTATATTTATCTATATTTGAGGGGCGGATACTAATTTTACTTTATTTCAATTCAAGGGACGGGGAGTGGCCCTAAGGGTAGGCCACATATTCTCTATACTTATGTGGCTATTCGGACGAGAAGGGAAGGATAATGAGGTGTCCCCGAGCGTCGCCGTACAAAATCGCTTTTCCATGCAAATAGTTTGTAGATTTGAGATAATTGATGGTGATGTTGTTTATTCTTAAATAGTTTCTATTTTGAATATATATTTTCATTATCTTTAGTTTGTTTGGATATATGATGTTTGGAACAGTTACAACGTTGCTATAACCGGTACAAATATACTGCTGGGCAATGGCAGTGGCCATACTGCCCAGCAGATTTTTTTTAAATTCTGCCCAGAATTGTCACGGTCAATGACCGTGACACGTCCGTGACAAAGGTTGTCACAGACTTGTCACGGTCATTGACCGTGATAATTTTTTTAATAAGGGTCACGGATTTGTCACGGTTTATAACCGTGACAAACGTGTCACGATCATTGACCGCGACACGACCGTGACACAAAACACGAGTTTTGTGTCAAGGTCAATGACCGTGACAAAAAAAGTTGTCTTGCCTCGAAATGTCACGGTCATTGACCTTGACAAGGGTGATTTGTCAGGGTCAATGACCTTGACAATAGTGCAGATTTGGTGTAGTGATAATAGTTTGTCAAACAATTATAATAATAATTTTTGAAATTGTTATAACGAAGATTGTGTTCTTAGTTAGTTATAATAATGGCATTCCAATTCTTGGTAATGAGGAATTTTTCTGAAAAGTGATGTCTTTTGGCGATTACTTGCAAATTTAGTAAAATACAACAATTGAATATCATTTTTGAAAACTTTAAATAGAGAATGTTTTGAACCATATTACAAATCTAAGGATTTTGATCAAAGATTGAGATCTTTGGAATAAAACATGTCCATAATGACCCAAAACATAAAGGAAATGAAATCTTCTCTCACGGAGATGCTTCCAATTTTAGAAATATTAAAAAATGATGACGTCATTGAATTAAAGGCACCTTTAAATGGATTGAACTATTCTTTCGCAAATATTACTAATTGGGACACCTCCCTATCTCAATCATTTGAAGAATATCAATTTATTAAAAGTGACTCTAGTTCTTGTGAAATTAAACTGACGCTTGATGAATTTATTAAAATTTAATTTCTTTTATACCAATTTTTCCAACCATTATTGAAATATTAGAACTACTACATCAATTGGATGAAATTCTTGAGGATTTTGATCAAATGCTTATTAAAGAATGCTTACTTGAAATGTTCTCATTGATGCAAATTTTTTCAACGTCCACCCCACCTCCCATTCCATTTGAAAAATCTATGGAAGAAAATTGAGAACTTCTTGGAATCGAGCTGTACTTGTCCCCCACTATATCCAAACCACCCATTACCCAAAAAAAATTTCAGTGAAAAACTTGTAATGGTTCAATTTTTCCACCCAATGCAAGCCCCCCAGTTTTATAAACGGAACTCCTATTTCTTGGGAGGCCTGACAAATCATAGGATTTCATTGTGAATCCCGCAAATTCAACATGTTTTTTGGATGGAACCCCAAAAATTTCGTTTTCTATTTTATGGTAAATTAGAAGATGATGTTTTTTTTGTACATATTTTATAAAAAATAAAAAAAAAGATATTAATTTTTTTATTTTTCTTATTTCTAACCTATTTTTGCAGGATTATTGAATGTGATATCCAGTGATCGCCCCATATTGAATAACATTTCTTTATCACTTGAATTGAATATTATTATTAAATAACATTGAGGACAATGTGTCATTTTAGCTAGTGGGTGTCACAATGTATTTGCATACATCATGTTCATTTTCAATTGTTGTTGATACCAAAATTAATATGCTGATGTGGACGAATAATACGAAGACACGTGTCAATCTACGTGGCACGATAGCAGCGAGGAAGTTCATTTCCCGACCAACCATGCTTCTTTCCGAGCAACGAGGATACACCGAGGAACTATAGCACACCAAGGAACTCCAGCGCACCGAGGTACTCTAGCGCACCGAGGTACTCTAGTTATCCGAGGAACTCCTGATCAGCTAGCAGCTATGGTGGTCCGAGCTGCACCTCGGTCGTACCATTAATTGCCAGATAATCAACAGTTCAGATATTCATTGAATGCTTATATTCTTGACGCACACGCTGCATTAAATGTATTACCCTTTCATATGTATATCATTTAATGTATCGAACCTTTCATGTACAACCTCAAGGCTATAAATACCTTGTATCAAACCCATTCAAGGGGACCGAAATTTCTTGAGAGAACTTGTAATCAAGAATTCTATAAACACTCAGCAATAACATAACAGTGGACGTAGGCTTTATTCCTAGCCGAACCACTTTAAAAATCTTTGTCTTATTTATTTATCTGTGATTGAATAATTAGAGCAATCTCGTTTTTTACATCAACAGATTGGCGCCGTCTGTGGGAAGCGACTGTTACTATCGTTTTTCGCAAAAATCATTTGTTATCAATGGCAGATAATCCAGAATCTAGTAATCGAAATGCTGGAAATGCTAGAAATCCTCCAAATCCATCTGCAACTTCAGATCTGGCTGGAATCATGACAAATCTGGCTCAAGGACAAACCGCCATGCAAGAATCTATGAGGCAACTCATTCAAACTCTTCAAGGCGGTACCTATTCAGGACAACGGAGTGATCATGGGCAATCACGATCCAGACATACTGGGTCATATCGCAATGAAGAGTCTAATGATTATTCTTATCAACCTGGGCGAACTTCATCGATACGGGCTACGGATACAAATCAACCAATATCTCTCTCTCCGGAGAGAACCAGCGCTTTGGAAAGATTAAGCAGGGCGTCTCCTTTCAGTCGATTAGGACCAAGGAGGAATATGAGTCCACCTAGAGCTCCATCAAGAAGTTTTCGGCCACCATCAGGTTTGAGAGAAGGATCAGCACAATCACGACCAGTTACTCGCCGAGATAAATCTCAGGAAGCTACGTCAGGGCAATCAATTGCTCAGACAAAGCGGCCTGAGGAAGGAAATGAAGCATGGAAAGGTTCTATTCAACGGTTAGAGGATATATTGGGAGAAATGGCTAAGGCGAGGAATCCCTTACAGAGAACTTTTGTTCAAGGGACACCCTTTGTGCAAGCCATTGTGGATTTTCCTACACCATCGAAATTCAAAGCACCAGTAGTGACCCCTAAGTACGACGGAAAGACAGATCCTGTACTTCATATAGAACAATACCAAGCTGCTGCTGACATCTATGCCGTACCCGACGAGATGAGGTGTAGGGCATTCTCGGGAACTCTTACCGGATCTGCACAGATATGGTATAACAATCTTCCTCGGGGTAAGATTTTAACTTTTATTCAATTAGCCGAGTTGTTCATTGGAAATTTTTTCTTTGGGACGAAGCCGGTAAAACGAGTAGCACACTTGTTAAGTGTTAGACAAAAATCAGGTGAAAGTACTAGAGATTACATAACTCGTTTTAATAACGAGAAGTTGGAAGTCATAGACTATGAAGAAAAGACAGCGATCACTGCTTTGATGAGTGGTTTGCTGCCTAATAAGCTGTACTATACTTTGGCCAAAGATCCACCTAAAAGTATGTCGGAGTTAATGGATAAAGCGGCCAAAATCATGAATGCCGAGGAGGCTATGGCTGCGAAGAAGAATATGGATAAAGAAATCAAGGTGGAGGTCGACAAGTCTAAGAAAAAAGATCAGAAAGGTAATGGTGGTGACAAGCATTCCAGGAATAACAGGATGGCCTTGGAAGTCCTAAAGAAGTATGATTATTATACTCCATTGAAAATGGGTATTAATCATGTGTTGGAAGAAATCAGGAATAGCGAGGAAATCAAGTGGCCAGAGAAACTGAAGACAAATCCCGATCTGAGGAATAAGGCCAAATATTGCGAGTTTCACAAAGATCATGGCCATATGACAAAAAATTGCATAGCCCTTCAGAACGAGATTGAAACACTCATCCGAAGAGGAAAGTTGTCAAAGTATGTAGATCGCCGAGGTGAAAGGAAGAATGACGACAGAACAAGAGAGAGATCTAGATCTCCTCGTCGTGCAGAGGAGAAAAAGAAGAGGGACCATGAAGATGATCTAGATGATGACCCTGATCTTCCCAAGAAGCCAAGGAAGCCTGAACGAGAGGTATTTTCCATACGTTTTGGGTCATTTGATTGTAATGTTATTACTGGAGGAGATGCAGGAGGAGGAGATCTTACTGCAGAAAGAAAAGCTTACCTCGGAGAGGCTCAAGCTTGTTCATACATTCAGCGAATAAACCTGGCCGAGGATGATCGTCCGAGGAAGGTAAATAAAGAGAAGCTAATGATTGGTTTTTCAAAAAATGACCTGGAAGGTGTTTTTTACCCTCATGATGATCCTTTGGTGATCAAAATGAGGATGAAGGATGTGGTCATTTCAAGGGTGTTAGTAGACAATGTTAGTTCGACAGACATCATGTACTATTCATGCTTTGATAGCTTGAATTTAAAATTATCTCAATTGGAACCTTATCACAGACCCCTTCTGGGTTTTGCTGGCGAGAAAGTTTTTCCACTTGGGACGATCAAGTTGGATATACTCATTGGAACTTGGCCTGCTTGTCGAACCGAAAGAATACGCTTCTTTGTGATGGATAAGAATTTGCAGTCAGCCTACAATATCATCATGGGAAGAGTTGGATTGAAGAAGTTCGAGGCAGTTCCATCTACAGTACATCAGTGTTTGAAATTCCCAACGAATTTTGGAGTTGGAATTATGAAAGGTGATCAAAAAGTAGCTCGGGAATGCTATTATTCGTCTGCCGAGCAAGAGGAACTTGAAGAGTTAAGGAAAAAGACTACTACTTACCAAGTGGAGGAAGGTACAGAAATTGAAACTCTTGACCCTAGGGATGAATCTCAACTCGTAAAAGGGCAGGTGGTGGAATCTACAGAAATTGTTATCCTGGACGACGAGCATCCTGAACGAGTAACTCAGATAGGATCGTCGTTGGATGTTTCAATAAAACAGGAGTTGATTACTTTCTTGAGAAACAGGAAGAATACTTTTGCTTGGAGTCATGAAGACATGCCAGGAATAGATCCAAACTTCTTATGTCACGAACTCAATGTGAATAAGGAGATCAAGCCTGTGAAGCAAAGAAGAAGAGTGTTTAGTCCCGAGAAGAACCAGGCCATACAAGAGGAGGTCGAGAAACTTCAGAAAGCCCAATTCATTGAAGATGTGAAATATCCAGATTGGTTGGCAAATGTGGTGATGGTGAAGAAGAAGAACAACAAATGGAGAATGTGTGTTGATTTCACTGATCTCAACAAGGCATGCCCGAAAGATCATTTTCCATTGCCCAGAATTGATCAACTAGTGGATGCTACCTCGGGACATGAGCTACTCAGCTTTATGGATGCATATTCTGGCTACAATCAGATCAAAATGAAGCCTGAAGACAGGGAAAGTACTTCTTTTATCACCCCAAGGGGAACTTACTGTTATAATGTTATGCCTTTTGGTCTAAAAAATGCAGCTGCAACGTACCAGCGGCTGATGAACAAGGTTTTTGCCGAACAAATCAGTTGCAATATGGAAGTCTATGTCGACGACATGCCCACCAAAAGCAAGAAAGCTACTGATCATCTAGTTGACTTAGGCCAAACCTTTGATCAACTGGACAAATACCAAATGAAGCTCAACCCGATAAAGTGTACCTTTGGAGTACGAGAAGGAATGTTCCTCGGATACATCGTCAATCAACGAGGTATTGAGGCAAATCCAAAAAAGATCAAAGCTCTTTTAGGGCTGCGATCCCCAACGACGAGGAAAGAAGTACAGAGTCTTACCGGACGAGTTGTAGCTCTCAACAGATTTGTATCCCGAGCAACTGATAAATGCCTCCCGTTCTTCAAAACACTGCGAAAAAGTTTTGAGTGGACTGATGAATGTGAGAAGGCCTTTCAAGATTTGAAGAAGTATTTGGGAGCCCCACCGTTGTTGTCTAGGCCAATAACTGGAGAGAAGCTGTATTTGTATTTGGCAGTATCAGAAAATGCAGTTAGCTCAGCGTTGATCAGATTGGAGAATGGAGTCCAGAAGCCAATTTATTACACAAGCAAGGCCTTCCGAGGTGCAGAAATCAGATACCCAAAGTTAGAAAAATTGGCACTGGCATTAATTGAAGCAAGTAGAAGAATGAGGCCATACTTCCAGGCCCATACCATCATAGTGTATACCGACATGCCATTAAGACAAGCCCTTCACAAGCCAGAAAAATCAGGAAGATTGATGTACTGGGAAATAGAGCTCGGTGAATATGATATTGTGTATGAACCCAGATCATCATTAAAGGGGCAAGCTGTAGCAGATTTTATAGCGGAATTCACATACCCTGATACCCCCGAGGAAAAAAAGGTACTTGCTGACCTACCTGTGGACGATACAGGATCAACAGGCACAGATCCAGACCAACCAAGGTTGGTAAAAGGACTTGTGGATGTAGAAAAATCATCATATTCAAACCCAGACCAACTCCGGTTGGTAAAAGGGCGCGAACAAATGACCGACGAGGAATGAAGGATACCCGGGGATGATGAAAGAAAACAGATGATATTTTACCGAGGAACTCTAACAGATAAGAAATTTGAAGACGAGTTACCTACATGGAGATTATATGTAGATGGATCATCTTGCACAGCTGGTTGTGGAGCTGGGATTGTTTTAAACACCCCAGATGATATTGACATGGAGTATGCCTTGAGATTCCAATTCAAAGCTTCCAATAATGAGGCTGAATATGAGGCTATGATAGCAGGTTTCATTTGGTGAAAGTTATGGAAGCACGGCAAGTAATTGTTTACAGTGATTCTCAATTAATTGTGAATCAAATGATGGGAATATATGCAGTTAAAGGGGAATTAATGATGAAGTACCATGCAAAGGTGATGGAATTATTGGCAGACTTTGAGGCCATTCAATTGGTGAGAATACCAAGGATGGAGAATGCTAGAGCAGATGCATTGGCCCGATTAGCATCAGCTACGCGCACCGAGATGAGAAGGACAATACCAATTGAAGTACTGGAAAGTCGGAGCATAGAAGAAGACCTGATGGTGAAAATTATTACCCTTGATTTAGGACCATCTTGGATGGATTCTATCAGGGCATACATTGAAGAAGGAGTGCTACCGGAGGATAAGCTCACTGCCAAAAAGCTGAAGTATAAAGCTGCTCGGTATGTACTAACTAATGATATTTTGTATAGACGAGGAATTATGGCAGGTTTGCAGAGGTGTGTGCATCCATCAGAAGTCAAAAATTTGATTGAAGAAATCCATGAAGGATCATGTGGAGCTCATGTAGCAGGTTAGACTCTTCTGCAAAGGGTGATGACACAAGGATATTATTGGCCGACGATGAGGGCTGATTGTATAGCATATGCTAAGAAGTGTGACAAGTGCCAACGTTTTTCCTCCATCCGACGAACGCCATAAGCATTGCTAACACCAATAACTTCCCATTGGCCATTTGCCATGTGGGGAATTGATTTGGTTGGACCACTGCCGATCACCCGAGGAAGATTCAAGTACCTTGTCGTTGCAGTGGATTATTTTACTAAGTGGGTAGAGGCTGAACCACTAATTGATATGACGTACGAGAAGGTATATCAGTTCATTTGGAAGAATATCATTTGTCGATATGGTCTCCCACATGCTTTTATCACAGACCATGGAACACAATTCGATAATGAAGAATTTGCTGCTTACTGTCATCAGTCGAACATTTTGAAGTTTCATTCAGCACCAGGCCATCCCTAAAGCAATGGACAGACTGAGGTGACGAACAGAACATTATTAAATGGATTGAAGAAGAGGCTAAGTGAGGCCAAAGCAAATTGGATTAATGAGCTACAGTCAGTTTTGTGGGCTTACCGAACAACTCCCCGAGCAGCAACTGGAGAATCACCATACATGCTGGCATTTGGAAGTGAGGCTGTAATACCTGCCGAGTTGGGCCTACCGACACACAGGGTGTTGAATTTCAACTCTCCGATCAATGATTTGATGAGAAGATTGGATTTGAATATGCTCGAGGAGGTTAGAGAAGAGGCAGCTATTAGGAATGCCGCTTATCAACAACGAACAGCTTTGTTTTACAACAAAAGGGTGAAGAAATGCGATCTAAAAGAAGGAGATTATGTACTGAAGAAAGTCATTCAGAAGCACAATAAATTAGAAGCAAACTGGCATGGACCTTACCGGGTTACAGAAGTTGTTCGTCCAGGAACTTACAGAATAGCAACTCTAGAGGGAGAATAATTTAAGAATGCGTGGAATGCTGAACACCTACGCAAGTATTATCAGTAATGTCAAATGTAAAGCATTTCTTTCATTATGAATAAAGCAAGGATGTTTCGCCATTTTCTTTCTGGTTGAAAGTTTTTCGGGAATACTAGTGTAATACACTACACAAAAAAGTGCTATAAGTAGCCAAAAGTGCTCTAAGGAGCCAACCTCCTTTGGTTAGGAGGACAGCTCTAAGGAGCCAAAAAGTGCTCTAAGGAGCCAAAAAGTGCTATAAGTAGCCAAAAAGTGCTCTAAGGAGCCAAAAAGTGCTATAAGTAGCCAAAAAGTGCTCTAAGGAGCCAAAAAGTGCTATAAGTAGCCAAAAGTGCTCTAAGGAGCCAACCTCCTTTGGTTAGGAGGACAGCTCTAAGGAGCCAAAAAGTGCTCTAAGGAGCCAAAAAGTGCTATAAGTAGCCAAAAGTGCTCTAAGGAGCCAACCTCCTTTGGTTAGGAGGACAGCTCTAAGGATCCAAAAAGTGCTCTAAGGAGCCTACCTCCTTTGGTTAGGAGGACAGCTATAAGTAGCCAAAAGCTCTAAGGAGCCAAAAAATATTCCTTTGGTTAAAAGGTGTACAGGTGTACACCAGCATGATCAATTACGGTTGGTAAGATAAAAATAAACTCTCATATTACAACTTATGATTGGTCGGGAGGTAATATTATTAAAAAAAGTTCTTTGAAGAACAAAATATTCAAAAATACACCAAGTATAGTTGGTCGGGGATAAAGACCCAATAACTGTAGTTGGTCGACGAGGATAAATTATTGATCTTAGTTTGTCGGACGCATTTTTATATTCGAAATTGAACCAAGTAAAGCTGGTCGGGGATAAAAACCCATCAACTGTAGTTGGTCGACAAACATTATTTATCCACCTTGGTTGGTTGGAAACAGTTTGAACAATTTATATTCATTACTTTATTATTATTATTAAGTGATTGATCAACCTTGATACTTGTAAATTTTTATTATTAAGTTGGTTGATGAACAGCGCGATATTGTTATCTTTTTAACAAATACATAGATACATATGCACAAATATAAAGGTGTACACAAGACAATAGCAAAATTGGCAAACAGAAAATGAAAGTCTTTTCATTAAAAATCTAGAATAAATTACAAGTTACATAAATGTACTAACTGTTACATTAAAAACCTATTGTATTGGTTTCTTTCCTTTATTTTTTGAAACAGGCTCCTCGCCAGCAGGAGGATCCTCTAGGCAAAGAGGAGAATTAATGAAATTAACATCCCTGAGCATTCTAACGTTCATCACAGAAGGTGTATCCAAGAGATGCTCAGGACGAGACAATTCAACTTGAGAATGAAGGCTGTAATCACCAAGGTACTTTGAAATCAAGCTACGAGGAATGGAACGAGCTGGGATCCATGCCATGTCCAATTTGAAAGGTGGTACAGGCAAGTCTAATAATGATGGAGCATGATAATCCCATAAATAATGCCCTTGCTCCAATTTTAACACACCCAGTGCGTTCAACCATCCTTGCTTGTAACCCTCATTGTTGGCATGTTCAATACGAGCATCCAGGTGAACAAGGGCTTCATTGTATCCTGCCATCTAGAATTCCCTTGGCTGTTTATGGAATTGGAAGGTTAATCTATCCAATTGTTCATGAAGGCTTTTGGCAAAAAGATCCTTATTATGCAGAGCAGATTTCATCGTTGTAAGTTGATCTTCCAAGGATAGATTCTTCTTGGACATTTCTGATAGGGCCCGATCTTTGATGTTTAACTGAAATGCTTGAGTTTCCAAAGTAGATTGGGTACGAGCCTCTTCAACGTTGCGACTAATAACTCTTGATCGGCTCCGAGAAGCAACTGGAGAACTTTGCTCCTCGGCAATTCTTCCCCGTCCCCGAGAACCTCTTCCTCGTCCACGAGCGTTCCCAGAAACAGCAGATCTTCTTAAATCATCCAGCTCTTGCCTTAATTTGGCATTTTTGACCTCTAAGAAAGAGAAACCTTCATCAGTAACGGGCACTAGAGCAGTGGAAGATGATGCTGCAGATTCATATTGAGCCAATTTTTTCTGTAAATTGTTATTTTCTTGTTCCAGGATCTCGGCAATCTGCCTGCAAGCTTCAACTTCACCTTTTAAGGTCCTTTCCCTAATATCGTATCCAGCAATGATCTTCTTATGGCCTGTTTCAGAAGAGAGTTGCTGATATCTATTTTCATAATCCTCGTGCAATGAGGCCATTGTTACATTGTGTTGATTTTGAAGATCCTCTATGGAACCATGAAGTTCCTCGATCAGTTCGTAATACGCCACATTATTGGCCACAGATCTATCAAGCAAATCCTTCAGATACCGGTAAGCCTCAACTGCTTGTTCTGAAGCATCGTGACCAAGGATGTCGACAATCTCTGATACACTTAGGTCTGTATGACCAGCTTTATAATATCCATTGCATTGTCGCATCAACTCAGTATCAGGAGCAGATATCAATTCCATTCTGGCCAAAAACTAATAAAGAAGAGGAAGCAGGAATTAATAAATAAGAGCAGACAGAGTATCAACAAAGAAGAGAAACGAAAATTTATTTTATTAGATCATCAAAAAGTTACATTGTTCTATTACAAGTAAGGAAATATAGAAATGATACCGAACAACTTCACACCTTTTCCTTGTGCCCCAAGACTTTCTCGGGAGGCTGGGACGAGGAGCTCGGTTGCTCGGTGGTAACAACGGTTTGATCAGCAGGAATCTTCTCGGGAGGAGGAGGCATGGAAGAAACGCCCTCATTGATAGAGGGTTGAGAAGCAGAGACTGGGTCACCCATAGCCATAGAAGACTCATCTGAGGCAGGCTCATCTTCTTCTTCTTCCACAATTGGTGGAGGAGGACCAGGGAGATGTTGTTGGAATAGCTCAGAATCGTCTTGGACCTTCAGCTCTTGCAGAGAAGCTACCCAGCCATCGTGGAAGTATTTCAACTTCCCATATTGGACTTGGGATGTCATTGCAGCTATCCCTCTCTCCCATCCTTTCTCCCAACCAGCACTGAAATGTTTCTTGATTGCGACTTTTCTCCTCAACTTCTCCGAGGAGAGCTTCACCTCCAATTCCTCTTTTTTGATCTTGATATCTCGCAGGGTAGATAACTCTTCCCCTGCCTTTTTCAGCTAGCCATCATATTCCTGATGTTTAACCTCTAAACCTTTTACTTTCTCCTCCAAATTCTTGGAGGTTTCAGCCATTTTCACCTTCTCAGCTTCAGCCACAGCTAATTTCTTCTCCCAAACAGCTTTTTCGTCAACATACTGTTGACGAGATTCCTTTAAAGACTGGGTCAAACCCAACAGAGCATCCTCTACGCCTGACGAGGAGCTTGAAGCTTTGATAGCTTCATTTTTCTTCATAATATTATTAAAACAGTTCACCAATTGAAAGATGAGAAAAATAGCAAAGTCAACACAAAATGCAAGCTTTCAGAGAAAGAAAGAAAAATCAGAAGTATAAGAAATTTACTGAAGCAAGGTGACGAGCAGCTAAGGATGTCAGCATATCCCTAGGAATTCTCTCATCAATACCATGGACCTCGGGTACGTCCGAGCTCATTGCAGAACTTGGAAGAGTGATGTTTGGAACATCAGTACCACCAGCAGGTAAGGAGGAGGTAGTTTCAGCCGGAGTAACTGAGGATGATTTCCTCAATCTCTTCAACGGGCGATCAGAGCCTTCAACCAAAGAGGTCTTGGTCGGGGAAATTGTATTTACATCTACAGGAGCATTTTTCTTGCTCGGAACCACTGGGGGCTTCTCGGCAGCTTTAGAAGACCCAGCATCCACCTTTTTAGTCCCCTCTGGGGCATCAGTTTTACTTTTCTTGGCCCCAGCAACAGAAGTAACATCATCAAAGAGAGCGGGAGGAGCTCTTTTCTTACCCATCTTTTGACTTAAAGGAAGATGAGAATCTGAAGATGAACCTTCCGGAGTTGAAGCTGGTTCAACAGGGCGAGCAATATAAGAGGTTGTGTAACTCTTATACTGTAACAGATATGAGGCAGACCTGATGTGTTCGTCTGCAATATTCTTGTGCAAACCCCAGATAAGTTTCAGATGCTTGATATTAACCTCTGATTCTTTTGGAGTTCTTCTTTTACTATCAACTGCAAATAAATACATATTGAGATATCAGTCATACATTTTGTCAAACATGATGAAAGCATAATTTCATAAGTAAAATAAAATGAAAAATAAACCTATCCCATTGCCATATGGGGGACATCTGGGACCGTTGTATACTTCATTTCCAGCTAAAGGGGCATATTGCCAATATTTTATAACCAACCCATGTTCAAAATAATCTCTATTTGAGTCAGGGAGGTTAACTACAAGAGCCCTATTCAGAAACCTAGTTTTTAAATAATAAATATTATCTAGAGTGGCCCACTTATAGCAATACATAATCTCAGGGATCCCAATACGAGTCCCATGAGTTAGATTTAATTTGTGTACCCCATTAATTATTCTCCAGGAATTGGGGGCTATTTTTGCAGGGACAAGGTCAAAATATTGACAAAACTCAAGACACAATGGATTTGGTGGAAAGGAAAAACCACATTCAGCAATAAAAAGACTGGGGAACCAATGTCCCTCAGGCAATCGGAAGTAATCTAAAGGCTCAGAAAGAACCTCTAGAGTTACCCATGAAGGAATGGAAAAATCAGAACGAAATTTCTCAACAGACTCCACAATATAAACCATACTGAATAAAAGAGAAGAAAGGAAAAAGATCTTACAGGAAGAAAGGAGGTCTGCTGACAACTAACGAAGGAAAAGATGAACGCACAAGAGAGAAGGAGAGAATAGAAAGCTTGAAGGCAGAAAATTGGAAAACGTAGAAGACGGTATGGTGACCTAAGAAGTTTAAATACTTTGCATTGGGAAGCAGCGAAAGAAATGATTACCAAAAAGAAACTACTGAACTTCCGGCGGCTAAAAGGACAAAAATTGCACGGAGACCGAAGCGCTTATGAAAAATTCAAAAGAAAGGCGGAAGCCGCGAAATGAGAAGGAGATTTGAACACAATGTTCCTGAAACCCAGGAAAGTCATTTAATATTGACATATACCGAGAAAGAATGTTCCATACTCCTCAAAGTTCGAAATATGAAACATTGGGGGCTTCTGTTGATACCAAAATTAATATGCTGATGTGGACGAATAATACGAAGACACGTGTCAATCTACGTGGCACGATAGCAGCGAGGAAGTTCATTTCCCGACCAACCATGCTTCTTTCCGAGCAACGAGGATACACCGAGGAACTATAGCACACCGAGGAACTCCAGCGCACCGAGGTACTCTAGCGCACCGAGGTACTCTAGTTCTCCGAGGAACTCCTGATCAGCTAGCAGCTATGGTGGTCCGAGCTGCACCTCGGTCGTACCATTAATTGCCAGATAATCAACAGTTCAGATATTCATTGAATGCTTATATTCTTGACGCACACGCTGCATTAAATATATTACCCTTTCATATGTATATCATTTAATGTATCGAACCTTTCATGTACAGCCTCAAGGCTATAAATACCTTGTATCAAACCCATTCAAGGGGACCGGAATTTCTTGAGAGAACTTGTAATCAAGAATTCTGTAAACACTCAGCAATAACATAACAGTGGACGTAGGCTTTATTCCTAGCCGAACCACTTTAAAAATCTTTGTCTTATTTATTTATCTGTGATTGAATAATTAGAGCAATCTAGTTTTTTACATCAACAATTGTTAAATAAAAAAAATTAAAAATTTAAATTCGAATAAAATAAAAATAAATAATAAATAAATAGATAGATAGATTTTTCTTTAAGTGATTGTTGATGGAAGTTTCTTGGTGAAACTAGCTCTAACCATTTAGATAAAATAAAAAATTAAAATTTGAAAAATAAAAAATATTTTCTTTCTTCATATTTAGGTTTTTGCCTAAATTTTTTTTATTTATTTTTTATAGATTTAACTCTTTAAGTTACCTCATTACTTAAAATAAAACGTAATAAACATAACTAAGATTTTAATTGTCTAAAATTGCTCCTTAGTTTAATTACCATCATGATTATGCTTTGTTAATTCATATGATTCATATATTGATACCCCATGTACAACACGCAGTATACTTGTGTAATTGTTAAAAGCTAATTGACTAGGTAAATTTAAAGATGTGTAGGTATACTTACCATGTAAGATTTGTGTTGTCTTTTTTATTCTGAGTAATGTATACACTTATTCATTATTCATTTGAAAAATATTTTAAGTCGGTAATCTCAATATCCTTTTTTTGACTGTTGACTAGAGAATGGTGATATGATCTTTTACGAAACAAAATTTAAAATCATGTTTTAGCCTACCTTTTGATCAAAGGCTATTCGTTTGATCATTTCATTCGTTCACTAACATCTTGAAAATTGATTTAAAAAGAAATGCGAAGTGATATAAGGACTGGACAAAAATAAAAAGAAGAGAAGAAAAGAGATAAGATAAAATAAAAATTGAAATAAAGGAATTAAAAAAGAGAAAATAATTCCAAAGAAAAGAAAAGAAAAAAAAAATTACTCTTCAAAACTTCACCCTTGCTTCAAAAATACAAAATCATTTTAAAGTGTTGATCGTGATCATTGATTCACACATTTTCGATCCTGAAAATTCCTTAAATGATCATAGGGTTAACATCATAAATTAATTAAGTTAATTCTTTCACACCTCGGGCTCTGACCCAAATTATAAATGCCCCCCCCCCCCCCCCCCCCCCCCCGCCCCCGGGTTATTTCTAGATAAGGATAGAAGGACTGCTGATGTACTAGTCTTGCGATCTCTTAGAGTTTAGCAGCTTTCTAGATTTTTTACTCTAGTTTAGGTACTTTCTGTTGGAGTTTAGTTATTTTATTTGGAAAACATTATAAGGGCATAAGCCCAAGATGTATTTATTTATTTACATTATGCTGGAGTTGTGATATTTACTTGCTGTTAAATTTATTATTTAGCTGGTGTTGGTTGAATTTAATTATTGTTAGTGAGTTATTCATAAAGTTTAAAGTATGTGCCTTTTAAAATAATAGTATTTTATTACGATGTGTTGAGAATGGTAATAATTAATCGACAAGCCCCATCTTCAGTGTATCGTTTATGTCCAGCCTTTATATGAGAAAATGGGAATTGTTACATTGAGGGGAAAAATGGTAAATTTGATGACCAATTTTAAACTCAGACTCTTCAGGGAAGTTATCATCCTCGAATCGAGGATCGTTTGGGTTTAAATGGTGCATCAATCCGATCTCAAATGAATAAATTATGACTATTTAAAGTTTAAACTCGAAGTAAAATAAAAAGTCAAAGCCCCAGGTCAAATCCAATGTCAGAACCTGTCACTTGAACACTGTTGAAATATTATTAGAAGTGGAATGAGGGCCACATCGATTCTTATGATGCGCAAATCTGAGGTCTCATGAAGAAGATAGGAAGTTTTGGGGTTAATTTATAATTAATGAAACTTGGGAAAAATAAGGGGTTATATATTTGTTGGTGTAGTATATATATATTGAAGAGTTGTTTGGATCAGTGATTGGGAATTCTATGCATGGGGATCTGGTCGTGAGTTCGATCCCCCATCCTTATTTTCAATTCGTAAATCTGCTTTAGCTGCTAGATGTGCTCTATGTGGAAGCATTATCCAGCGGCCACAGGCGCGCCATGTGGCACATTTTCCCCCTTCCCATAACCCTTTTGCATGATGCGTGCCTACTCCCTCAGCCCTTGCCACACAGATGTAACCTTTGGTGCCAAAACCTTTTTTTTCCATCACATTCTTTCCGTTAGTTGTCCTAAAAAATTAATAAAAAATCGATTTGATTCGTTCCGTCAATCAATTGCATTTCTCCCACGAAACCCATTACCTAATGCCTACCTTTCCATTATTCATCCCTTGTGTTATTTTCCTTTTTAAAAGGGATAAATCCATTCCTTTTTTCCCTACTTTCCTCGTATACTGATCGAGTGGAAAAACCGAGCGTCCGTGTAATACGCTAGTCGTTGTTATCGGCTTCCAACTTCAATACAAAAAACATAAACTTGTAACTACACTCTTAAGGAGTATAGTGGCGAGTCTGAGTATCGAATCCACAGGGAATTTTTGATAGAATTTAATTGATTTATTACTTCTAAAATAAAAGTGAAAAACATGATGATGGTTGAAAAGGGAAAAAATAAAAAAGTTAACTATGCATGCATGAGCAAACTAATTAAGATGAATGAGAAAGTAGGTTGGAATACAATCCCCTAACCCTAGTAATTTACCGTGTAGAATACTTAAATTGTAAATTATAAATTTGAATGAATCCGGTCTTTATAGATCCTAAGCATTACGTATACGAGGTTCAAGCCCGCACCATACAAAATCAAAGCTAAATATAAAGCGGTGCTAAATAATTATAGGCACATCGTATTCTTAAACATCCCAAGTACCTAGGGCAAGAGAGATTAAAAGATCTACAATGGTTGAAAAATTGTCTCGCACGACTCTTTCAAATTTTTAATTTAAATTCTATTTTCTACATATATAATTTACATTGGTATGGGTTCATGCATCGCAACCCTTAAAAACATAACTAGGCATGATTTTATTAAATGAAAATAAAATTCTAGATGTGCAGGAAGTCGTACATCTATTATGCATTGAAAAGGAACTTGAATTCATAAACAAAATTAAACTACAAGAGTAATTTAAACTTACAATATGAAGGAAATTGAAAATAGAACTTAAAAATACTTGAATCGAAGAAGGAGATCTGAACTTGAAACTTGGATATTGAATAACTCTTGTTCAACTTACAAACTAGGGTTTCTAAATCCTAACGAAAGAAAAATATATAATTATATGCCAAAAAAGGAACTCTCTATCCTCCTCCTAGGGTTTGCCCATTTATATATATCTCAAAATTGACTCTTCCCATGCTTCTCCACGTTTTAAAACTAATAAAAAGGAATTATAGAAGAAATTTCAAGCGTTGAAACTCTTTAGCTTCGAGAATTAATTTCAACTTTTGACTTTCTGTCTCCAACTTTAAATGGGCATAACTTCTTCACCGTAGCTCGGATTGGGGTACCGTTTTTTCCAATGTTCTTATAATTTAGAGCTATTAAACTTTCTAGCTTTCACCACCTTCAGAATATGGCTGTAAAATTACAAAAATGCCCTTGAACTCCCTATTTCTTATTTTCTTTCACTATTTTGCATTCTCTTTCGCTTTAATTTGCATGAAATACTTGTAAAATACATAACAGATATACAAAATATGAAATACTTTCGAAAAAGGGTTAGTAGAATAAATATAAGATAAATCCAAGATATTTAGAATGCACGGTATCATAAAAATACTGAAATTAAGGGGATTAATATGAAGAATTTATGCCTAATCAAATCCCCCTAACTTAGAACTTAGCGTATCCCGAGCAATATAAGAGAAATGATTTGACTTTTGAAATTCCTTTTATTAAAATAAAATTCCACTTTCGCAAGAAAGTGATTGCATTGTGTATATGCAATAAGCCTTTAAACCCCTAGGTTACCCTAGTAGGACGACTTTTGTCTCGTGGGGGTTTGCAGTGAATACACCCACAAAATTATTTATTGACTCAAATAAATATCAAAATACTTAAAAGTTGTACAATTTAAACTTTTCAAAAAATAATCACCACAAATTCACATTCAAATGTATCAAACCATAGTGTGTGTGTGTGTGTGTGTGTGTGTGTGTGTGCGCGCAAAGCCAGAAATTAAACCTCAAATTTCCACCGATTGAGCATTACGTTACTCTCTAAAAATTCGATTTGATTCAAATTCTTATGGATGCACTCACAAATGAATCACTCAGATTGTGGTTGTTTTATCTGAGTATGCATGATATAAAGAGTAAATATAATGGACACAAATTCACGCATATAAAATTAAAAAGAAGGAAATATATGGGGAAAAGATATCATCATCGGAATGTACTTATTAGAAAACGGGAAACATCATCTCTTAATCACACCATTTTAATCTCTTTTATTATCTTTTCATGCCTTAGGTCTCCCTGTAGTAATTAATTTCACCATTCAGACTCGATTAGGAATTTTCGGGTTAAAAAGTGTAAAGGGTAAAAATGAAAATGGATGGAATGTTCGGAATTAGAAAATGTCCTTATGACGTCCATTAGTGCTTTTTTGGGCATTTGCTCATTTTTCCCTTTCTTTTTCTATTTTCATTTTTTTCTTCTTCTTTTTACATGCTATTTTTCTTTTTTTGCCCTTTTTTTTACTACACACTTTGGACTTACTTGATGAATTTTTAATTTTTGACAATTCCGGGCTATTTGCGTTTATCGGCTTATCAAACGAAAGGGAAATATTTTATTAGGCTCAAAGTGGGTTGCAAAGGGATAATTTTTTCACAACTTTATTATGGATAAATATTTTTGGGTTAAACAAAATATGGCCTACTTCATTGTCCAAATTGCCCATCATATAACCATATGCATCTCAAGATTAATTAAGTTTAGAGAAATATTTAGCACGAATTTCGAGACAACATTTCACACATTTCCCATAACCGATCAAAATAAAGGATTGAGATCATCAAAGACTTATTAAAACGTTGAAAAGAACTTTGAGTTAAACATAAACTCGGATTGATTTAAAAACTCATAAAAAACTGAAAGGCTCGAAATCTCACCGGGTTTGATCAATCTCCACACTTATTCGTTAAGTCATCAATTTTCTTTCAATTTCCATCTTCGGTCAATTTTGGCTTAGTGCATTTTGATTGTTAACAATTTGAGACTTTAAAGAGAATAAAGGTGATATTTTTGAAAAAATTAAATTCCAATTTTTATTTATTTTGAAGAAAAATATTTTTGGCTTTTTTCAAAAAATTTATATTTTTTTGAAAGTTTTGAACTTTTCTAAACAAAACACACTTGGAAAGAACTTGTGATTGAATCAATGAATATAAATAATAAACGGGAAGAATATCCCACACCCTCTAACTTAAATGTTGCATTGTCCTCAAAGCGAATCAAGAACACGACATAAAGAGAGGAAAAGAAAGATATTACCCAAATGGAACAATCCCCGATGAGTGTGAGTCCATTGAATCTACAAAACATCTTAGAACCAAGCATAACAAAAATAATAACAAAAACTTTAACTAACTACTCTAAACTATAAAAAAAAAGCAAAGGAAAAAGAAAAAGCTAATTATGTACAACCTACGATTTGAACTTCTAATAAGTTATACACTAGAAGTCGATAAATTTGAGGGTCCACCCAAAATACAATTTGACTTTGAGGGATTAATGGTGTACCCTCACTAGAAAGCTTGCCTCCCGAAAAATAAGAATTCCGTTTCAACAACGGAAGGCATGTGCAAAGCGGAAGAAATGAACCATCACCAATTAAAAAATTTAGGGGGATAATTATGGATAAGTACCATTGGGATCCAAGAAAAATAGAATCACGTCCCAAAGATTTTTCAAGTAGTATGGGAAGCAGAGCACACAAACAGAAAGAGTCCATCTTGAAAAACAATTCAAGCATATATTCCTTGTCCTCAAAATCTTCTCCCCCAAAATTTTCAACTGAATCTAGTGGAGTGACACGTCTAAGTGTATGGCCGGTAAGATGAAGCATCTCAAAAAAAAATTCCCATATAAGAATTGGATTAACATCCTCAATACATTCATCCAGTTCTTATGATGGATTTAATGGTTCGATAATAGTGGGTACACAAGGAGACAAATGATCTTAAACCTCAGTAGATTTTTCAGTATTTATAAGAGGTTGATATTCAAAAGAACTTGGATCACTCTCAATGATTTCATACTCAAAAGTATTAGGTGAAGCCCAAGTCTCGAGCTTCTCTAAGTTGTCCACATAATCATTAAACTCCTTGCAAGTTGCTCTAATTTTCAACTCTGTAGCAACAAGGTCATCAGATTACTTTTTGCTAATAATCAAGAGTTCTTCAAAAGTAGGCTTCCTTGGTTATAGCACCTCGGATTCCTCATTTGGTTGAAAACATTCAACTTCAAAAATATCCGAAGAACAATCGTCATTGGGTTCAAATAATGCATCTAACTCTTTCTCCTAATAACGATTTTTTTCCCGATATTCTTTTTCAAGTCTTTTTTCTTCAAGCAATTAATTTTGATAAATTTGGATGGCCTTAGCACTGTGCTTGTATTTATGAGACTCATCTTTAGTGATGTTGATCCAATGTTCATAAGTCTTGAGAACCTCCTCCTCAATATTATCATAACAACTAAAGCCACCAAAAGAGTTAAAGTAAGACATTTAAAATTGGGCGATTCAATAACGTGACACCCATATTTCAGATTTTTTTAAAAAAAATTTTTTAAGGTCAAATTCGGGATTAACCAACCTAACCTAAAGTCTACCTAATTCCCCGGAAATGGTGCCATTTTGATCTAGTGGAAAAACCGAGCATCCGTGTAATACTCTAGTCGTTGTTACGGCTTCCAACCTCAATACGATAAACCTAAACTTGTAACTACACTCTTAAGGAGTATAGTGGCAAGTCTGAGTATCGAATCCATGGGTAATGTTTGATAGACTTTAATTAATTTATTACTTCTAAAATAAAATTGAAAAGGATTATGATGGTTGAAAAGGGAAAAAATAAAAAAGTTAACTATGCATGGATGAGCAAACTAATTAAGATGAATGAGAAAGTAGGTTGGGATGCAATCCCCTAACCCTAGTAATTTACCGTGTAGACTACTAGAATTGTAAATTATAAATTTGAATGAATAAGCATTACGTATATGAGGTTCAATCCCTCACCATATGAAATCAAAGGTAAATATAAATCGGTGCTAAATAATTATACGCCCATAGTATTCTTAAACATCCCAAGTACCTAGGGCAAGAGAGATTAAAAGATCTACAATGGTTGTAAAATTGTCTCGCACGACTCTTTCAAATTTTTAATTTAAATTCTATTTTCTACATATGTAATTTACATTGGGATGGGTTCATGCATCCCAACCCTTAAAAACTTAGCTATGCATGATTTTATGAAATGAAAACAAAATTCTAGATGTGCAGGAAGTCATATGTCTATTATGCATTGAAAAGGAACTTGAATTGAGAAACAAACTTAAACTACAAGAGTAATTTAAACTTACAATATGAAAGAAATTGAAAGTAAAACTTAAAAATACTTGAATGGAAGAAGGATATATGAACTTGAAACTTGAATCCTTAATAACTCTTGTTCAACTTACAAACTAGGGTTTCTAAATCCTAACGAAAGAAAAATATGAAATTATATGCCAAAAAAGGAACTCTCTATCTTCCTCCTAGGGTTTGCCCTTTTATATATCTCAAAAACGACTCCTCCCATGCCTATCTATATTTTATATCTAATAAAAAGGAATTATACAAGAAATTTCAATAGTTGAAACTCTTTATCTTCGAGAATTAATTTCAACTTTTGACTTTCTGTCTCCAACTTTAAATAGGCATAACTTCTTCATCAAAGCTCGGATTGGGGTGCCATTTTTTCCAATGTACTTGTAATTTATATCTCTTCAACTTTATAGCTTTCCCCACCTTCAGAATATGGCTGGAAAATTACGAAAATGCCTTTGAACTCCTTATTTCTTGCTTTCTTTCACTGTTTTGCATTCTCTTTTGCACTAATTTGCATGAAATACCTGTAAAATACATAAAAGATATACAAATGCGAAATACTTTCCAAAAAGGGTTAGTAGCATAAATATAAGATAAATCCAAGCTATTTACAATGCACGAGATCATAAAAATATCAAAATTAAGGGGATAAATGAGAAGAATTTATGCCTAATCATATACTATCTTAAATAATGACCAAATCCCACACCAGATTCCTTTCATTTTTTTTCTTTGTTCCACTTTGCCATCAAAATTAGATAATCTTCTCCCTTTATGTCTTTACCCATTTTTTCAGCCCCATGTTTCCAGACCCATTAGTGCTATTTGTATTGTTAAGATATTTCACCCATGCCTTTGCTCAGCTATAAATATGGACTCAGGCATCGTATCTCATATCTGATGTTAGTAGTTTTAGTATAGTTTTGTTATTTTTAGTTTTGTAATTTATAGTTTAATTCCAATTTTAATAAAAAAATTTATTAATTCATTTAATAGCTTCATAATTAGTTCAAATTAGATCAAATTTAGTTAATTTCTCTCATAATTATTTCACTCGCATTAAAAATTATTGTTTATTTAAAAATGATTTCTTCCGGTAAACTATTTTTTTTAACATGCTTTTTAGCTAATTTTAATTAGGTTCAGGTTAATGAACTCGCCTTGGGTGTGTAGTTGCTTAGATTTGGCATGATGGAATAAGACTAATTTTATCGAGTTGATTATTTCTAAAATTATACCTAGGGGTCTGAATGGGGTATATCACGTATGCACCGTATTTGAGACATTGCGTGTGTAATTTTAGGAATATTGTTAACGCCAAACTTCTTTTTAGACTTCTATGGAAATTTGGGGAATGACATTTCGGATTTAAATAATTATTTAAATGGGTACTAATCATGTTTAAAATCTATCTAACCACGTTAGTATTTATGTTATGTATACCAGGGTGAGGGATTTAATTCTCAGCCTTTGGTGTTTATATGTGTAAATTAATTTAGTTTAAATATTTTCCTCGATTAATTTTCGTATAAAAATAATCAAAAATCATCTTTTTCACTTTTTATGTAAAGTAATAAATCCATTAGATTTTAAACGACATTGTTTGTGGATTCGATACTCGAACTTTCCCCATGCACATAAAACGTGAGTAATTAAAATGTTGGTTTTTCTAATGAGGTGCAAAACCGATGGCAATGACACACATATTTACACGATGCTTGGTTTTCACCCAATCACAGATATTTGCAATGTCTTCTGGAAAGGATGGAGCAGGAGCTTCACGGGGACAAGAATAAACATTACTCGAGAACACCTATACCTCATACGAGTAGAAATAACAGCTGAGGAGGGATTTCACATTGCAAGGAAGAGCACTATAGGCATAGAAGTCCACTTAAGAGGAGAAACCAGAGAGGAGGACGTCACGAAAAATATATTCGTAACCTCATCCGTCGGGATATGGTTGAGTAACTATCCTATTTGGGATCCACGTCCAAAATGTATCTGGATAGGAGGGCCCCTATCATCGAGATAAAGTCTCCATTCTCAAGAGTGATTGCCGAACTCAAGAAAACTTAAAAGTTTGATACCTCTATATTCAAAATCTACGATGGCAAGACACATCCCATTGACCTTGTTTGCAGTACCGAAAATCAAGGACTTGTAATACCTCATATTTTTATGGCTTTCAATTATGAGATTAATTAAATAAAATTGCTTTTAATTATGGGATTAATTAAATTAATTTGGGATAACTAATTGTAAATTAATTTGAATTTAAATATCTAGCGAGACGAGAGTTAGTATTTAAATATGATGATAATTTTGAATATTACTGAGTGATTACGGTAATATGTTATTATTGAATTTATTGAAATTGTCGTGAGTTAAAAATACGGTAGTTTTGGTAATTTAGTTGGGACGTGCGTGTCAGTCGTGTCAGGACCCAATTAAATATATTTAAAAGTATTTTATTTTTATGTCATCCATATGAGAATTTTGAGCACGCCACCGTATCTGAAAGGGTTGAGATAGTCAGAAAACACTAGCTGGGGGTTTAGTTTGGATCTCGGGGCATTTTTAGGCCTAACCAACAACCCAAGGGGGTATATTTAGTCATTTCCATTTTTGGTGAATAGTAACCCACGAAATTTAGAAATATTTATCAACAAATAGGTTAGATCCTTAGGGTTTCCATCACCAAGTTTCACAGACGACCATTAGAGATGAAGTGGAGGAAGTTACCAAAGGAGAACCACCATCTTTGGACTTTTTGCACCACCGTCACCACCATCGGATAGATCGAAAAGAGAGGAGCATTTCTATACCATCTACTTCAAAGGATCAATATCTTCATTACTAGGAAAGTGATTTAACTTGCAATAAATTAGTGCATATATCATCCATGTTAAGTTAGAATTGAAAATTAACCTTGAATAATGATAATTGAATGGATTTGAAGCATTGAAATCGTAATCTGGGTAGGTTTTGCATGTAGATTAACTTCTGGGATTTTAGCATCCATGAAATTATGATCCATGTGTAGAGAATTATGATTTTTTAAGGAATTATATAGTGTTCTTGAAGAAATAGGAGAACTAGGCTTTTATATGAAAATTATGACTTTTGATCTAAGAAACTGTTGATTGAGGATGATTTAATGACTATATTAATGTTAGAAATTATGTAAACATGTTGGTATGATGATTAGTATATTTAGTTGAGAATTTTGGAAGTTGAAATTTATAATTAGAGGTGTAAAATGAGGAAACCCGTAAACATTAAAGAAAATTCTAGGCAAATACTTGTTTGATCGATCGATCGACTCAAGAATGTCGATCGATCGAATGATCGACCCCTTTTCTTTGATGGATCGACCTCTTCTGATTTTTGTTAATTATTTCCCTTTAAGGTTTAAGGAAAATACCAAAGCTGATATTGATTCTTAGGGTGATTAATATGGTATCAGAGCATCAGGTTCTAGTGTCCTTTAGGATCTGTGTGTCTTGTTATGCTTCCAACGTAGATTTCTTTGATATAGAGCCCTTTATTTAGGATTGTTGATTTCTTTGGTGAAGTTTCGTTCTCCTGCTATATTGTATATAATAGTGAATCTTATTTGCATTCGGGTGTGTTCGTGTTTTAAATAATGCAGTATGTCAGGCGAAGAAAGACGGGCGGATAGCAGGAGGCAAAGTTCAGTTGAGGTTATTTGATTTATTAAAGAAGGATGACCGTAGTTCAGGTCACCCATATTATGGTATGGAAGGCCAGGACGGTAAAGATGGCTAAGGCGCAACTTATGACTTTCAGGTACCACTATAGTAGAAAGTGGGATCAAATTAGACTCTCCCAGCAAGGTTGGATTGGGAGAGAGCCAGATGAAATATTGAAGAGAACCAGAAGTGGAAATACTAGAAATGCGGAGATGGCGTGTGTTAGCCAACGAAGGTAAAATATCCAAAGGCATGGGAATATGTTGGAATATGGCTAATCGGGAATGAAAATTTGGGATAAATTTTTCTTGGCTCGTAAGAATGGAGTTACAATGGTGAGAGGCAACCACCACACTTAGAAATGGAAAGTTTTGTTAAGGAAGGCGCATACGTATGGTTTAGCCATATGTTCTTTCATCAAATATTCAGGATAAGATGCAAACGTTGTTCTGAACTCACACAAGAGTGTCGGACAGAGGTCACTTTGTGAAAAGAAATTTAATTAATTAGAGAATCTTACACCGTATGAAGTAGGTGAAATGGAGAAGAGGATATTAAAGGGGAAAATTTACATACAAAAAGAATTGTTAGCACTTCTGGGAAATTTTTATTAGACGGTCAATGCAGATGGTAATAATGTCGCGTTTTTTAATATGGAGGTAAACGCTTCCATGTCTGGGGAGCTATAAGAATCGAAGAATTTAGATAGGGTAAGACCCATCAAGGGACCCATTTAAATGATTACGATAATTTAATTGTTACCGAACGACCGTGATTTTAGTAAGATTTGTCGAAGCCATTAGCGTGTTCCTTAGGGCCATCAAAGCTAATGGAACAACAGAGGTAGCCATTAGAGTCAAGACTAATTACATTCGAGAGAAGGACAACCTTAACACGGTTAGTGTGACTGGAGATAGGTGGAGTATGTGTAGAGGAATTTTGTGGGGAGTAAAACCCGTGCGTTAAAATTTTTTCCGAAGCAAGTATAGGGATAAAGGTATGGTTCCTAGAAATGGTAATAGTTATTGAAATTTTTGGCTTAGTACGAATCAGTGTGTTAAGTCCACGAACCATTAGAACAGCCAGGGCGATTGGCAAGAGAGAAGTACGAGTTATATCCTCAGATGATAATGCGTGTTGTATGTGTCAGGAACGAGCTACTACATTTTTTTATTGCTATATTCTCATAAGAGACGAGATTAGTGAGTATCTCGGCAATGTTATTATTTATGTGAATATTTCCTCTGGTATAGTGGGGTTACCTTTCGTGTTATCCGCAAAAGAAGGAATGGGTGTATCATAGTGGTATATACTTTATTCAAATCTCTCATTTTAGTGATGTGTTATACGAGTATGATATTATCCTAATTATGGTTTTATAATATGCTTATAACAATAGTGTGCGGATATTTCAAGTCTATCGGGGTTACTACCTTGGTGTAGAATGTTTTTCTGGCGAAGCCCCATCTGCAAGAGGGTTGCTATCGCGATTATATAATTGTATATATGTATATGTATATATATATATATTTTGTTAAGACTTCGAAAAGTATAATGGTCTCGGATATTGGTTCCCGGTATGTGTAGGGACTGTATTGATATTGTTTCGGAGTGTATTTGGTTTACTGTTCAACAGAAAGATTTAGTTGGTTATTATAATTAATGCCCAGGATGTGGTAATAAGAATAGTGCATTATTATATCACCCTTTAGAGACGTGGAAGTTAATACTCATAGTTGTATGTCTGGGGACGGGATTTTGAGAACCCGATTATATTTGCATGATGTTTATGGAATGTGAATACCATCAATGTTAAAAGATAGTGTCTTTCGAAAGAAGTTCCATGTTTAAGAATTTTGTGAAAGGAGATGTAACTTGGTTGTTAAGAGAAGGGAATATAGGGGTACATGTTATGGACTAAAGGCCTAATGGATTCTGATGATAAAAAATGCTAGGAAGTAGTGTATCGGGGGGGGGGGGGGTCCTTGTTTGGATTTCGCTTGACGAGACATCCCACACATGAAACTTAGCGTAAGGATGGTAGTAAGGAAATGTTTAGCCATTCGTCCATGATTTGGGTACCTCGATCGTTAGGGAAGTATGTATTTATAATGGGAAGTTAAAAAAGAAAGTATGATATAAGGCCTGCAGAGCCATTTGTGTGGTGAGGAAGTATTGATAATTTTTTTTTATTTTAGCGGGTTGAAGGATGAAATGATGTTTAGGAGGATTTAGAATTTCGAATTCAGGGGTGATTGAGAATACACAAATTGGTGTAGCCACATTGCAAATGAAGGGACAATAAAGAGTTTGGAGTACTTATGAAGCGTATGTAATGTTTAAAACCCTTTTGCATGATGTATAAGGTGTATGGACACCTCGGTTTGCTGGTGTTAGGATCGACGGAAGAAGAGACATTGATGGGTGAAATTCTTACTTGTGTAAATAACAAAATGGAGGTGGTAGAGTGGATTAAGCGTCGTAAGAAGGATGACAATCTATATATTCATGTGCAATTAGAGTAGCACGTCTAGGATTGGCTGAAGGCTAGTGGGAAGCCATTTAAAAAAAAGGGGGGGTATCCCTTGAGAAGATAAATATTTAACTATTATGAACAATTTAGAGCGGAGTTCCACCCAATCGAATGTTGAGGGTGGCTTATATGTAAATAGAGTGAGGATGTCAATAAGGTATAAAGAGTCCAGATGTGCATAACGTGGTGAATAGTGCATGGGCTGGAACTTTTGGTATACGCCGAAGGAAGAAGAGGTTTATTAAGTACCACTTAATGGGAGGAGTTATAAGTGGAAGTCGGTGTTGAGCGGGACATAATTCGTAGTCCCCACGAGCACCACTTATAAATAGAAATCGGTTGGAGCAAGGGTATCAACCAGAAACTTGGTGTCGAGCCGACGATTCCAGTAGAGAAAGAGTCAAGATGGTAAATTTCTTTGATGGGTTACAATCATAAATATGATTAACGAGTTCCATCGAATGTGTGTAACGCATTTTCAAGAAGGAAATAAATTGTTATATTCGTGGGTGATTTATATTGTTAGATAATGACCGCGTCAGTATGAGGTCCTACCCAGTATTAATCCAAACGAGGATGAAATACCCGAAACCCACCTTAGATATGGGGTATAAGGAAGTAGTGGGAATATTTTCATTTTGAGAAACTTGGATCACCTATAGCCCGAGGAATAGGCGCAAGGCAACTGGCGACTGGCGACTGGTGGAACTGTATGAAAGAAATTTTGGATTCATTGCGATCATTTCATTTCTAGTAAGGGAAGTATAATATGGTAATGGGGAGAGGATATTACCTATTAGGGAAGTTGTGAGAAAGCACCCGTACCTATTTGGAGTGGACAAGGTGCTTAATGAGGTTTGTGTGGATAAACCTTACTATCCTCCCACTCGATGCTTAGAGGGGAGCGGATACAGTCAGAAGTTGGAGTCCGATGACTATAATGAGTTAACCACCAATCGTCTAAAGTGTCTTTCCCTTGTGTAAAAGTTTCTTTGAATCATTGGGAATAAAGATTCAAAAAACGGACAAGAGTAGTCTGACGTTCTATGGTTTCTCCTAGGAGGGGAGTTTTGTGTTTAAATAAACGCGGGTGTTGATACGTAGTAAGGTGCGAACTCACAATAATATTGAGATAATACGGCCAATGATGTGTAGGATATTCTTATTCTAATGTTGTTTAGTAAGAGAATAACATGAGGTGCAATTATTGAGGTGTAACCCTATAACTAATAAAGTGTCAACATTGTTCAACGAGCTTGTTTTGAAGTGAGGACTGTAGTGATTGAGCCTTTCTTTGTATTTTGTTTTCAGTACTGGAGGATACCTAATTTTTACAAGTATGCCTATTTTTCTGAATTTCGGGACGAAATTCCGTTATTAGGGGGGAAGTATGTAATACCCCGTATTTTTATGTCTTTTAATTATGAGATTAATTAAATAAATTGCTTTTAATTATGGGATTAATTAAATTAATTTGGGATAATTAATTGGAAATTAATTTGTATTTAAATATCTAGCGAGACGAGAGTTAGTATTTAAATATGATGATAATGTTGAATATTATTGAGTGATTATGGTAATGTGTGATTATTGAATTTATTAAAATTGTCATGAGTTGAAAATACGGCAGTTTTCGTAATTTAGTTGGGACGCGCGTGTCAATCGTGTCAGGACATAATTTAATGAATTTAAAAATATTTTATATTTATGTCATCCATATGAGCATTTTGAGTGCACCACCGTGTCCGGAAGGGTCGAGATAAACACTAGCTGGGGGTTTAGTTTAGATTCCGGGGCATGTTTAGCCCTAACCAGCAACCCGAGGGGGTATATTAGTCATTTCCATTTTTGGTGATTAGTAACCCACGAAATTTAGAAAGCTTTATCATCCAATAGGTCAGAGCCTTAGGGTTTTTATCACCAAGTTTCACAGACGAACATTAGAGATGAAGTAAAGGAAGTTACCAAAGGAGAACCACCATCTTTGAACTTTTTGCACTACTGTAACCACCATCGGATAGATCAAAAAGGGAGGAGCATTTATATGCCATCTACTGCAAAGGATCAAAATCGTCATTACCAGGAAAGTGATTTAACTTGCAATAAATTAGTGTATATATCATCCATGTTAGGTTAGAATTGAAGATTAACCTTGAATAATGATAATTGAATGGATTTGAAGCACTGAAATTGTAATCTGGGTAGGTTTTGCATGTAGATTAACTTTTGGGATTTTAGCAGCCACGAAATTATGATCCATATGTAGAGAATTATGAATTTTTAAGGAATTATATAGTGTTCTTGAAGAAATAGGAGAACTAGGGTTTTATCTGATAATTATGACTTTTGATCCAAGAAACTGTTGATTGAGGATGATTTAATGACTCTATTAGTGTTAGAAATTCTCTAAACATGTTGGTATAATGAGTAGTATATTTGGTGGAGAGTTTTCGAAGTTGAAATGAAGAATTAGAGGCGTAATATGAGGAAACCCGTAACTATTAAAGAAAATTCGGGGCAAATACCTGTTTGATCGATCGATCGACTCAAGAATGTTGATTGATCGATCGATCGACTCTAGAATCTTGATTGATCGATCGATCGACCCCTTTTCTTCAATCGGTTGATCGACCTCTTCTGATTTTTGGTAATTTTTTTCCTTTAAGGTTTAACGAAAATCCCAAAGCCGATAATGATTCTTAGGGTGATTAATATGATATTGGAGGATTTAGTTAAGGTTAGTAGGTTCTTAGTTGAAGCCCATAAAATTGGAATACCTTTGAGATTTCAATATTATTGCTTACGAGGGACTACCGAGTGAGGTACGATTAGAAATCGTTCGAATTGAAACTATAATGGGAATAAATGTTAAGGTAAGGATAAGAACAATAATTGGGGGGGGGGGGGGGGGGGGTTAAGTTATTTAGATAACATTAGAAACTAATAGGAGGCCTAGTAACCTTTTGGGGTAGGTTTAGGTACTCAAATTGATACGATGAGAGAAAGTTATCAATTTAAATATATAATTATGTATGATGTTTGGGATAATCTTACTACATACAAGACTTACTAGATAGAATGTGAAAATCTATATTGAAATATTATTTCTAAGGTTATGTGAATACCTAGTGAATGGATTTATTATGTGTATGACATACCTACCATACTTGCTATCACGGGAGGTTATTTTTTTGGAAAAGGACCCTCTTATCCTTGTGTGCCTTCGGGGGGATTTAGACTGGTACCTTAAGGACATAGGACTATGAATGACTTATTTGAGAGTTGATAAGTCAGCTAACCATTGGAGCGTAGCTATGTGCATAAACCATGGGTATGTGAACTATGTTCTCCTCCAATATGTGTGATTTTTATTCTGACGATTCCTCAGTGATTCGGAACACATGATCCTTACGTACATGATGTACATGGATTTTATACCAGAGTATGCGCACACCATAACTCAGCCTAGGGGTTCCATATATGTGTATATATGTACTGTGAGTGATTTTTATATATATTTGTGACTGGTTCATTGTTTCTTAGTAGATGTGAATAACAAAGATATTGTAATGGACTAAGAATGTGAGAATTTAATTAACACTTGAGATTAGTAATTTAATAAACGTGAATATGGGTTATGAATATATTTTATTTGGGTGTTACGAGTAGATACCCTATGTTAGAATGAGAAAGAAGGAGTGGTACACACTAGTTGGTTAGAGACATAACTAGGATGGGATTAGGGAATACGTTAGGCGTGCACATTAGTTAAGAGGTGTGAAACTCATGTGAGAGTACACAACTAACATATTTATAATATGTGTTGTTTAATTGTAATTTAAACACTTGCTAAAGTTTTAAACTGTTTTCACCTTAGGCTCTGAACCGTTTTCCTCCAAATATATTTTGTTTTGTAAAAACATTTTTAGGTGCCCAGCCCTAAGGATGCCAACCATAGCAGTTTCATTACATTGACGTGTTGTAGCTGCTGTGGAAGTTGTAGGATCTCGGTATTAGACGCCTCCACATTCTGTATTTGATTCTACTCAGGATTACTTATCTGGTAGGGCATGTCGCCCATTTCCATTTAGAGATAGCATTCTCAGACTTTCAGTTTTATTTCAGATGTTAGTTGAATTATTCAGACTCTTGTATTGGGACTTTATTTACTTTGGCATTATTATTATTAGACTGTTTACTCCAGAGTCAATTGATTTTATTTCGTTGGTTATTCATATGATATTGTTTATGCGATTGGTGGGTAATGATTTAATTCTTGGTTATTTGTTAACTTAATTAATAAAATTTGGCATCTTTCTTTTTAAATATTAGGTGGCTAGTAATAAATTAAATGTTTTCGACAGTGATGCTGCAACTGAACCAACTTGATATTCTATATTAATTTCATAGAGGAGTAGCTATCCGGTATTTAATTAGTCATGGTGTCACAGGATCCTTTGGAGAAATAATGAATCCCTCATGTGACCCATATTCCCCTCCAGTCTGAAGAATATCACATGTCAATGGTTCGAGATGTTCTCACATAGGTTGGTTCAAAATTTCAACAGCTCATAGAGGCTTTTAGTCCTAAATTTATCACCAGTATTGCTCATACAAATAAGATGGATTCACTTCTCACCATGAGGAAGAAATCCCAAGATACCTTGTGAGAGTATGTTTAGAGGTACTAGGAAACTTATAACGAAGAGGAGGATTTCTCCGAGTAGTTTGTTATGGATTCCTTCAAGATTGGTTTTTCGAGCAACTCTATATTTCACCAATCCCTTACCAAGAAGGAGGCCAATACTATTGATGACCTTATGTCCAAGATTGAAAAATATGCCAAAGTAAAGCATGTGGTAGTTGGAACCCAGCACGACAATGGTCAGACAAAAATAACCAAAAATGCGATAAGGAGAATGTTACCAAGAAAGGTAGGGTAAGAAGAAAAATGGAATTCCAAAAATAATGGCAGACCCTACTAAGGCTTACCAAAAATTCAACACCTTTTTAAAGAATCGATATATAAAATCTTGAGCAAGATGAAAGCTCATCAGATCCTTAAGTGGACGAGGAAGATGACGAGAGATCCATTAAAGAGGAAAACTAATCTGATATGTGTCTACTAAAAGTATCAAGGGAAAAAATAGCAAAATGTAAGGTGCTCAAGTACCACTTGGAGGATTTGGCATAGGTCTGCCATCTTGACAACTATGTGGAAAAGAGGGGTGTAAAGTCCACACTTGACAATAACTGAAAACCTAACATTATCCTAGATGATGAAGAGATAGGACACGAGTTCGTATTCATCCACGCTGCATAAAGTTTAAACGTTATCAAAGGTAATTTTTTTCCATATGTAATTGAAGAACGTCACTGCGGTTATAGAGGCTTTCTAAATTGGCTCAGAAAAAGCCTTATCAAGAAAATGCCGACGATCGAAAGATATTGACTATAATATACACATAGTCTTTATTGATGAATACCTAATACGAATTAGTATTCCGTATCATGACGCAATATCATTTACACTCAAAATTGTCAATTGGGATGTGGATAAGCTAATAGTTAACAATGGAAGCTCCTATGAGGTTATGTACCTTAAATTGGTAAAGATTTCTATATGGAAGATATAAAAGAAAATACCATCACTTTAGTTGACTTCGCCTGAAATATGACCATGCCATTAGGATAGTGGTTATGCCAGTTTAAACTAGGAATAGCACGAAGTTGATTGAGTTCCTAATAATGGACAATAAGTCTCCATACAATGCTATACTCGGGGGACGATGGAAACACACCATCAAGTTTACCCCTTCCACTTATCACCAAAAGCTCAAATGCATCACTGACTTAGGGATAATGGAGATATGGGGAATCCAGACTGTTGCTCGATAATGCTTTATCACTGCCATCATGCCTAAGAAAGAAAATAAAAAGGGAAAGATAGTCGCAAATGAGGTGACCAAGAACGGGGATACTCCATCCGATTAGCAACGAAAGTATGGAAGACTAGGCGTGGAAGAAAAAAGGGGGCCCTCATAAATAGATTCATTGAACCATTAAAAGAAGTGATGATTGGTGACTCACACCTAGAGAAGAAGTATCTGATTGGAAGTTCACTCACCGATCACAAAAAAAGAAGAGTTGACCTCTCTTCTCAAAGAAAGTTAAGATGTATTTTCTTCGCAGTCTTATGATATGCATAGGACTGATATGGAATACATGTGCCACCGATTTCACATGGACCTAAAATTTTTTCGATCATAAAAAGGATCAGCGAACAACCCCTAAAATTCTAAGGATGTGGAAGAAGATGTGGGAAAACTTTTAGAGGAAAGGTATACTAAAGAAGTTAAATTATCCAATAGGCTCTCTAACCCTATCATCGTCAAGAAGAGTAATGATAATTTGATATTCTATGATGACTTCATTGATCTTAACAAAGCATGTCCCAAAGACATCTTTCCTCTTCCAAAGATTGACCAGTTGGTCGATGCTATGGTCAATCATGAACGGATGAGATTTCTAGATGCATACTCCAGGTATGATAAAATCCCCCTGTTTAATCCTAACCAAGAGAAGACCTTATCCATCACTAACCTTGGCTTGTACTGGAAAATAATCATGCCATATGGGAATAAGAACGCATCATAAGCATAGCAACAATTGTTCAAACAAAAACTAGATGAAACTATAGAGGTCAACATAGACAATATGATTGTGAAGAGAAAGTATAGAATTAACCATATCCAAAATATGACGAGGACGTTTGAGTTCCTCAAATATGACAAAACAAAGATTAACACAACCAAATTCTTTTTTAGAGTTTATTCTAGGAATTTCCTAGGATTAGTGAGTCATAGGGGAATCTAGGAAAACCCCGACCAAATTGAGGCAATCAATAATGTTCAACCACCATAAATAGTTTGAGATGTTCAAAAGTTGATTGGAATATTAGCCACACTCAACCTCTTCATATTTGAATCTTCAGATATGTGTCGACCATTCTTTCAATTATTGAAGAAGGAGAATGGTCTAACTTGGAATGAATAATTCTCAAAGGTACTTGAAGAAATCAAGTCCTACTTAATCCAACCACCCCATTTTTCGGTCCCAAATCTAAGAGATCCAGTCTATCTATATCTCACGACGCCCGACCACGCAGTTATCTTGACCATAATGTGTGAAAAGGAAAGGAAGAATGCCACTCTATTATTTTATCTTATCTCTATTAGACGCCGAGAAATGCTACCTTCCTCTAGAAAAGATAACTTAATCTCTAGTCACTGATTTAAGGAAGTTAAAGCACTACTTTGAATCCCATTCAATCACAATAAACACCTCTTTTTTTCCAAGGTAGTCCTTTAAAAGGCCGATCTATCTAAATGAATGTCCAAATGGTCTGTGGAACTAGAAAGGTGTGATACCCCAAAAAATTCAAAAATTGATTGATCATGTCTACCATAAAAATCATGGGAATCAAAACTTTTGGTAACATTATTAACGTAAGAAATAAACAAGAATTGAAAGATAACTTAATCTATAGTCACTGATTATTTTAGCTTAATGCTATTTGACGCCGAGAAACGCTACATTCCTCTAGAAAAGGTAACTTAATCTCTAGTCACTGATTTAAGGAAGTTAAAGCACTATTTTGAATCCCATTCAATCACAATAAACACCTCTTTTTTTTCCAAGGCATTCCTTAAAAAGGTCGATCTATCTGGATGAATGTACAAATGGTCGGTGGAACTGGAAAGGTGTGATACCCCCAAAAATTCAAAAATAGATTGATCATGTCTACCATAAAAATCATGGGAATCAAAACTTTTGGTAACATTATTAGCGTAAGAAATAAACAAGAATTGAAAGAACAAGGACAATATAATAAAATACTGAATCCACACAAAACCAACTCTGATACCAATAACCAACCAAATAACGTAAATCATCTCTGGATGTTAATAGACATATACAACGAAACCAAAAATAAAGGAAGTCACTAGAGATAATCCTCTAATGATCCCTCGTCTGTAGAAACTACTGAAAGAAGGACCTGTAAAAATAGTTTTTAAAAGAAAACATAAACAACGAGCCTATGTAGACTAGGCTTATAATTAAATCTAGGACATATCATAACTACTCATCTTCCTCTTATGGTTTAATATATTTTAAGTTATTAGTTACCCAACCCAACAACCTAAAATGTAATGTGCTTCTAAATCTCAAACCCATATGTCACCCATGTTATTAAAGCATTACACTTTCATTCTTTAGTCTTTACGCTTATCTCTTTCATTTTAAAAACATAAGATGTGTTGTAGTTTCAAACCTATGGCCTGTCTCACTAAGTAACCAATATACTAATAACATGTTTATATTTTAAGTCTATATACATTTCATTATCTCATGCAAATAATACAATATACACCTTTTTAGTATATTTAATACACAGTTTGAAACATAAGTATGTAGGTGGGCATCCCTTCTATAAGTCACGTACATCACTAGTACAACACATAAATTAGTACAACTATATTTGGTATCTCCACACAATAATCACATATTGTAGGAGAAACTCATGTCCAACATCCACACAAAGGTATAAACTTCGACTTGTAAAAATAGATGAGCACCTCTCGCACCCACACATAACGAAGCCTACTCTTATTGCCTTTGGAGATCTCTCACACTTACTAGGTATATTCTTAGGTTGTCCCAAACCTAAGTCCTCAACACGATCAAGGTATAAATCACCACGTTTACCCATAAGTCATAAAGCCTACACAACCCAATACTTATTAGAAAAATCTCCCCCAAGACCCTCTCGGTTAATGGTACCTAGACGTGTGACCCTGGGGTAAAGATACAACCAAGTAAGATCTCATCTACTCACTAGGCTACTAGTTCGGTACCCGTCGCACATGCTCCATCATGGAATCCTTGCTAGTAAGATATTTCATGATCCCTCACACATGATATGCATACATATACATAACCATTGTTAACCGATTAAGGTAAAGTACATACACATTCCCTCCCTAACTCCATCGGGTAATTTAGAATAGCTATCATAGAAAGTATATCACATTTATAACCTTATATTAGTCTAATAATATATTGACCCTAACCTCTCAGGTTCCCAATTCTAGGCGTAGTCTCACCATACCATATATCGAAAATACTCACATCTGCAATTTTCACCTTAATTATCCCTAGGTCAAATCTCCCAAGGCATCACGCCTAAGTATAAATCCACACTTAATATATATAAATCCATCGACTATAATAACTACCCTTCCCTAAGGGATTTTAACAAAATTTTGAGTCTTACATAAAGGACAAACACTCCATAAGCCGATTACGATGACTCGAATGATCCCGTCTAATAAGCCTAATCCTCTAACTTACAAATTCCCAATTGGAAAACACATTTTACACTCGGTCCTACCCTCGAATGTCAAATCCTCAATTTAACCCCTTTAAATAAATGGTTTTCCTAAATATTCAAATACCCCAAAATCAATTTCCACCAATCCAAATCATAAGAATATATCTTCATTCAATGAGTACATAAAAACTATAGGCCAACAAAACCTATCCCTAAAACTAGAACTCTAAATTCCAACCAATAGCACAAAAGCCCACACCTATTCCATATTTGTTATCACCGGTCAACTAGGGCCTGGGATCGATCGACACAGTGATATCCCAATTTTTCCCTTATAGGTTTATTCATCCTCAATCCCAAATTTCTTCTTTCAAACCTCCATCAAAGAATTCCAAAACATCATCTAATCACCCAATCAACATTCAATTGATACAAACACATTAAAACAACTATTGTAACCTAATTCCATCGTCAAATTCCAAATCTATCCCAAGATTTAACAAAAACCCAATTTAAAATCTACGAACTCTAGTTTTATCCAATTCTTCAAATCTCTATGGATTGATTTAAATAAACAAAAGGGTTTTAGAAATAATTTATATTAGAAACAATGTTCAAATCATTTACTAACAATTTCAAGTCATATACATAACGAAATTAAGGGGGATTTAACCTAATTACAAAAATGATTAGGTTATTTATGAAATCAATCAATTAAATCTTATAAATTAGATTTAAGACGTGTTTAGGATGTAGAATCCAATGAAATAAATATAATCCAACACATATGCAATCATAATCATATTCTATATTGAACTTGCCTTATGGATTGATTAAGAATCAATCCCTAATTCCACAAAATCTTCCTTTCCTCTTATTTATTTCTCTCTCTATCCCTCTACTGCTTGATCATTGTGTTTGTGATAAAATGAGATCCCTAATGTCCCCTTTCAACCCTTTAATCCAAAAATTGGATTTAGGCCCCAAATGGGCCTCACCTTAAACTGCCCCAAAACAACCCTAAACGACTTAAAATCATTCTTGAGACTGGCACTAACCCAATATGCCGTTAGACCATCATTTTAAACTATAAACAAACATTCCACATGTCCCAAAACCAAATTACCAATTGAGAGTTCTCTTGTAATCTTAATGGATAATATTTATAATTGAGTGTCCAGCACACAGAAGTCCAAATTTTATCTTATTACCCTAAACAAGCATCTAGGTCATAAAGTAGATAAAATAAAGCATGCAAACATGTAAAGGCAATATGATAAAAAAAATTGTGGTTAAAACCTTTTTAATCATCACTATAAAGTTTTTACAAGATGCAACTTATGAAACCGTTATATAATATGGCTCAGTCCAGAGTCATCCACAAGTGGCAGTCCACCCTCGGTATCCACCAATAAAGACTTTGTCTTCCTTCAGTAGGGATCCATTCAAGAATCACAATGATAAGTACTGAAGAGAATCTCTCAAGAGGAATAACTTAGATATATAACTATTCAAGGTTTTAAATGATTTCACATAAATAGTTAAGAATGATGATTTGTGAATCAAAATGTGTTTGTAAACTAAAGAAAGTGGGTACTTTTTCAGGATGTTTTCATAAATCATTTTCATAAAAGTCTCTTTAAAATTCTATATGAAATAGGTATTTATAAGTCAGCGCAAAATTCGAGGCGGTGATATTCGTTTGAATGAAATAAAAGGCTCCTTTAAACGAAAAAAATCATCCCATTAGAATGGCAACAAGGTCATTAGAATGAAATAATAATCTCATTTGAACAAGCTTTAAATGAACCTCGAATGACACAAAACAGTATGCCCTCGCTCTATGTTTGATTGACATAAATTTCAAACGACACATCAAACGAAAATGCATAATCATTTGAACGAGATGCGCGTATTTTGAAAATTTTTAAATCACAAAAAAATGCCTCGATTTTAAATAAAACTACTCCCAAATATAAATGAAAATAAATTCAAAATACTAAATTATTTTATACCTTTGTATTGTGCAGATCTTCATGAATTTGGAGACAATGGAAATTTGATTATTCGTGATGGATCTAATCAAACGGTAGCGGGATATACCAAAAACTATACTTAGCCTAAGTTATGAGCAAATTATGCTCTTACAAATTTTCCCCTTTTTGGCTACTCCAATACAAACATAAAATCGAAATCAAAATTACAAATAAATCCCCTAAGACGAATGCAATATCCTAATACCCTCCCAAACCCTAAAATGGATGGGTACAAAATAGAGTTGTCTTCAAAATAAAGTTTTCAAATATTCACTTCTTCTTTTTCTTCTCTTGGGCACTTTGTCTTCATCGAGTGTAATCCAAATATGATCTTCCAAAAGTATCTACACACACAAAACAAAGAACATTCCCCGTGATGCATCGAGTTTGACATATCAAGTAATATGCATAAAGATAAAATCTTCTCCATAAATCAAACTCCCCCGTAAATTATTCTAGCCCTTTTATTTTGTTCGAAATAGATAAGGAGTAGAAACTAAGTATGAAAAATATGGAACATAGCCAATAATAAAAAGACATCATCACAAAAATATGAATGAATAATCATGCAATGATAATCTCAAATGCTCCACAAACTATTTTTGAAAATTTTGAATTTTTCTAGTGAAAAAAATTACAAATACAACACACCATGGAGAAACAAAAAATTAATCGAATCATGGAAACGAAATGTCGGGGTGTGAACACATAAAGGTTAATCAATGTACACAAACATAACATATGTGCACGAAGGAATGAGACGCCACTAACGTAAGAGCTCAAAGTCTACCTTAGGTTTAAAAATGGTGAACTCAAGTGAAATCCACTTATCCTATTCAACTAATTAAGACCGAGAGTGATTTTCACACCAATAACACCTAAAGCTATGTAATGCTTTATGAGATTTTTTCAGGATGTGCAAACCCCTTGATCTTCGAATTAACTCTCTTAAAACTAACATATTGAATTTTTTTCTCTCCATTCTTTTTGAAGATATCAATGCTCATATGTAGTGAAGCATCAATGTTCTTTTAAATTGGTCTGTCACTTTATTTTTTTTATGTTCCTTTAATCTTTTAGGCTCTTTTTTTGCAAATGGAGGTTATTCATGCAGATTCAACCTATCTTTCGCAGCTCGATTCCATTTTTAATTAACCTAATCTACCGGCTAAATGGTTTTTATTATCTCATTTTTCACATTTGGTTCGTTATAAAACCAGGATTGAGATGATAACACTACAATCCACACGTGAAAGGTATGTGAAATACTCAAATAAGTTCGTTCTCGTGTGCATTAAATGTGATAAGGACTCAAACATGTAGTAAGTAATCATCATTTCACACCTTAATGACTCCACACATTATAAAACACAAAAATGAAATGTCGTCATGTCTCAAAATACTAAAAAATAGACACATGGATATGGAATGAATTGGTGACTCGGACATCTTTAATGTTCATCCACACATGGTGTTAAAAAATACAAAACTCTATATGGACAATTCAAAAATTTTATCAAAAATAAAATATCTTTGTTTATTTCACTTTTTCTTATAAAGAAATTGAAAATCTTTTTCTATTGTTCCAAAAATTTTCCAATAAAAACAAAAATCTTTTTGGATTTTTCGAAAAAAATATATCAAAATGGAAAAAGATAAATGCAATGATAATAAAATGATAGTACAATGTAACAATAAGAATAAATATGAATAAGAATGAAACTAATCCTACACTAGATAACATATCCAATCGCAATTAATGGTCAAAATACCTAAATACTTCCTAAGATCCTCGAATTGAAGAGCATTTAAATGTTTTGTGAAAATATCAACTAACTAACGATCAATGCTCACACAGCTCAAGGACACGACTTCTCCTCAACTAGGTCTCTAATAAAGTGCTCGCATATCCTAATGTGATTTGTGCGTGAATGCTAGATTGGATTACGTGAAATGTGAATGGCACTCATATTATTATAGAAAATAGTCATCGTGCCCTATGAAATGGCATAATCCTACAACATTTTCTTTATCCACAAGAGTTGCGTGCAACAACTCTCGATGGCTATATACTCAGCCTCCGTCATGGAAAAAGATATCGAGTTTTTCTTCTTGCTTATTCACGAGAAAAGAGCACTCCCAAAGTAGAAACACCCATCCGGAGTGCTCTTACACTCATGGACATCCCCCACCTAATCAGGATCGAAATAGGAAAACAAATTGTCATCGGTATCAAAGGACTACCAAATACCATATGATAGAGTCCCACACACGTATTTGATGATACGTTTAAGAGCATTAAAGTTTGACTCTTTCTAAGCATCCTAGTATCACGCACGAACTTCAACACTAAAGGCAATATATCAAGTCAACTAGCGGTAAGGTAAAGAAGACTACCTATCATGATGCGATATGAAGTCTTATCTATGTAGTTGATTAAAGATTCATTGCTAAGATTTGTAGATGAACTCATAGGTGTACCAACGTTCTTAGCGGAGTCAAGATAGAACTCATAGATTAATTTTTTATCCTCAATGGCACAAACAGGAACTCTAGAATTTTTTAAGTCCTCGCATTATTTTTCTAAAACTAGGACTTTATCATCACTCCCCTTGTTGGCAACTTTTAAAGAATCAAATTCAATAGACAAATTACCAAAGTGTTCAATACAAATATATCTTTGAGTGCAAAACGTTTGCAAATATTCAAACCTATTTTTAAAAAGAGAATTTTCTACTTCCAAAATTTTAATTCTTTTTGCAAAGTTTCAAATTCAAAAGAGTTATTTTTCACGCGCAGTCGTGAACTTTATCAAACTCATATCGACTAAAAACATCAACAATATGAGAATCCATCAAGAAAACAAATCAGGAGAGGAAAACAAATAACTACAAAAAAAAAATTCACTACAGGATCTACATAGTAAATTAGTGCAACAGGCTCTGAGGTCAATTTATGAATGCAAATTATTAATTGCCTTTGTGGTTTTCACAAATTCCCTAATTTAAACCAATTTTAGGTCATCCTTAAAATATTCAACTACTTGTCACAACAAATCAAGTAAGCATACGACACAATAATTCAGGAAAAACCTTTATTTCTAGAACTTTGACAAATTTACAAGACCATTGACTTACATAGAACCGGATAATCGCGCACAAGTGTAACACATGGTGTCTTCATCAAACCTTCAAAGCATCGACTAGAAATCAACAATAGTTCACAGGCAGCTATACCACAAGGAGATGCAGTCAAGACATGCAGTCCAGACACGCAGTCTTCAGTAAAGAATCAAGACGCAAAAGATCCTCAATGACACGCAGTCATAAACTTAGTAAAGACTCACTCCACAATAGCACGCAACTCTCGGTTGTAGAGATCTCCCCACAAAAGATGAACAATAGAAAAGTATTTTCTTTGGGTTCCAAGCAACTTTCATAAAGATTGTGATTTATTTGTGAGTTGTAAACAAAAAGGGATTAAAGACCGTAAAAAGAGAAAACTTAAATTTGTTGTTTTCGCAGTTTTGTACAGAATAAAAACTCTAGGTCTCTCAATAAAAAATAGGGTTGAAAAGACTATTTATAAAATACTTAAGTCGGTGGGTCGCTCAAATGAAACAACATGTCGTTTGAACGAAATACATTGTCGTTTGAACGACAAGTATACTTCGCACGACACGTTATCGTTTTAACGATATACGATGTCGTTTGAACGAGATTTTTAACATTTTTTTTTCTTTTCCTTGTTAAATGTGCCCCCTCAAAAACTCCAAAAATTATATTTTTGATAAAAAAACATTTAAAGCTTCGTTCCAACACTTAGAAAATATTTTATGAAAAATAATCCCAATACTCTAAGTGCATTATTAAGGTACTCTAAACTGTAACCTTATAAAAGTTAACCTCGTGGAGACTGTTTGTTGAAAAACCTTGATTATTCGGATCCGTTTTGTATGAATGTGATCTTGAACTTCTTCGACGGTGTAGTGGTCTACGACATATAAATCGATAACGAACAAAAATGTTTTTACAATCTCCCCCTACGTCTATGCCGATACAAAATTAAAAATATCCGAATCATCAATCCCAAATGGCCTATACAAATATACCCTCCTAAAAATAAAAATGGAAGGATAAAATGACAATTCTTTAAACCTTGCTTCAACAACCAACTCTTCAAAACTTCAAGCTTTTCTCATCAGGGTGTGCAATCCAAAAATCTTCAATTGTACCTACACACATGAGACAAAGCAAATACCTCGTGACGTATCGAGTTTGAAATGATAAAAAGCATAAACAAATCCCCCCATACTTAAGTCCCCAATAATATCACAATTCGTTCTCCGCCTTTTTTATTTGTCCGAAATAGACAAGGAAAAGAATAAACCAAATAAATCCAATAGGGATATCACGGTAAACAAGGCAAACAAATATGACAAACGTGCTCAATACAGGTAATGCTAAAAAACTAGGCAAACTATTTTTTTTAGTTTTTTTTATACAAAAGTGTTACAAATACACACCATGAATTCATACCAAGATAACCACATCGTGGAAACGATATGAATGGGTGTGAATAGATTCGATAGGAAATAAAATGCAATCACATCATATGTTCACGATGCATATTGTGTATTCCTAACGAATGAGCAAAAAACTCATCCGTAGGTGTAAAACTGTTGAATTTAGATTACATCGTCTTGAATCAAAATCAACAAATCAAAGTCAACATGATTTACAACCCAATAAAATCTAAAAAAATTTAACGCTTTTCTAGACTTTTTAAGAATGTGCAAAACCGTTTTAATTATCCAACCAAACTCCCTCACATATATTTTCTTTTCGAGGTGATCTAAATTCTCAAAGATTGGAGATTTGGTAAATAAACCTAATGGCCCCTTTTTGGCATAATTTTTTTCTATTGCCTTTAAATTATTTCGGACTCTTTTAAACCTCTTTGGACCCCGAATAATTAATATAACCCAATTTTGTAGGTCCAATTACATGGTGGGTTAATCAAAAAAGATATATGTGAACCTTTCGTAGCCCTTCACCATTTTTAAAATTCACACAAACTCACGGTAAGAGGTTAAAACATGCACACCTTTCATTATCTTGTTTTATTGCATTTGGTTCGTTTTAATAGACATAATTGAGATGAAAATACGTAACCAACATGTGATTTGATAAGAACAATATTAAAAAAAAATCGTGCTCGTGTGCATCAAAGGAAATAATGAGTCAATCATGTAAGTAATAACACTTAATTACAACTTAATGACTCCGAATAATATAAATCACATGAATCACATGACTTGTTCTCTTAAAACACTATCAAATAGTCACATGTATAAATGGAATGAAATTGTGACTCGGTCATCCTAAATGTCAATTCATATATGGTGCTAAACAAAATACAAAAATATTCTTGGATTTTTCAAATTTTATCAAAATAAAATATTTTTGTATTTTTCCAAAATGTTTCAAAAACAAAAAAAAATATAATACAAGAAGTACACATGTCATAACACTAGCAAGAATATATTATGAAACACAATTAGCATATGACAATCATTCAAACACAATCATTTATATGATATGGCATGAGAAGAATCATGTGCAAGCAAGCGGTAATCAACTTGTCTAAAATCTAGTGCCTCCAAAAGTTATTTCCTAATCCAAATAGATGTAAAATGGCGTGTGGGAGTTTTGGGAATCATGGGAAAGCTAGACATAAAATACCTATGACCTCTTCGAAGATCAAAAGAGAAACGACTAAGGTGCCCTTTCCTACCACAATATGAATAAATGTAAATGGGTGGCACGACACCTATAGGTTGACCTTTTCTAACGTCCTTAGGAATGGTTGACCCTCTAAAACAAATAATGGTTCTTTCTTTTTCAACGTAAGCATTAGAACAAGACGAGCCATTACCATCATTACACAAACTACTCAATTCTTTCAAATCATTTTTCAACTTCAAAATTTTAGACTCAAGAAAATAATTAGAGTCTTCCAAAGTTAGGCAATTCTTGTTCAAGTTATCAATTAAACTTAACAGTTTATTTCGTTCATCCTCGATTAAAAGAAACTTATCCCTAACAGTCTCTTCACATGTTGTAAAATCATCGATTAATTTTTTTAATCCTCAACGACACAAACAAGAACCCTAGAATTTTTTTAATCGCACAATTCTTTTTTTAAAACTAGGACTTATCACCACTCTCATTTTTGGCAACTTTTAAAGAATCAAAGTCAATACACAAATTACCAAAGTGTTCACGACAAATATCTCTTTGAGTGTGAAACGTTTTCAAATATTTAAACTTATTTTTAAAAAGAGAATTTTCTTCTTCCAAAATGTTAATTCTTTTGCAAAGTTTCAAATTCAAAAGAGTTAATTTTTCTGCACGATCGTGAACTTTATCAAACTCATCTCGACTAAAAACATCAATAGTATGAGAATACATCAAGAAAATAAAATCAGGAGAGGAACACAAATATCCACAAAAAAATGCACTACAAGATCTACATAGTAAATTAGTGCAGCAGGCTCTGATACCAATTTGTGAATGTAAATTATTAATTTCCTCGGTGGTTTTCAGAAATTCCCTTATTTTAAATAAATTTTAGTTCATCCCTAATATATGCAACTACGTGTCAAAACAAATCAACTAAACATGAGACATAATAATTCATAAAAAATCCCATCAGTGCAAAACCTTTATTTCTAGAATTTTGACAAGTTTACAACACCATTGACTTATAAACAATCTGATAATCGCCCACAAGTGTAACGTAAGGTGTCTTCGTCAAACCTTCAAAGCATCGACTAGAAATCATCAATCGTTCATACGCAGCTATAGCACAAGGACACGTAGTCTACACATGCCGTCTTCAGTAAAGAACCAACACACAGAAGATCCTCAGTTACAAGCAGTCATAAACTTCGTAAAGACTCATTCCACAATAGCACGCCACTCTCTGTTGTAGGGATATCCCCACAAAGGATGAATAATAGCAAAGTATATTCTATGGCTTCCAAAATAACTCACATAATGGTTGGGATTTATTTGTGAATTATAAATAAAAAATGACTAAAGACCCTAAAAGGAGAAAACTTAAATATGTTGTTTTCGTAGTTTTGTACAGAATAAAAACGTCAAGTCTCTCAATAAAAAAATGGTGTAAAAAATCCTATTTATAAAATACTTGATGCGGTGGGCCGCTCAAACGAAATAACATGTTGTTTGAACGAAAGACACTGTTGTTTGAATAACAAGTATAATTCGCGCGACACGATGTCGTTTGAATGACATACAACGTCGTTCGAATGAGATTTTTAACATTTTTTCTTTTTTTTCGTTTCCTCATTAAATGCGCCACCTCAAAAACTCCTACAATTATATTTCTGAAAAAAAAACATTTAAAGATCCGCTCCAACACATAGAAAATATTTTATGTAAAATAATCCGAATACTCTAAGTGCATTATAAAGGTTGTCTAAAACGTAACCTGACCAAAGTTTACCTTAAAGAGACTATTTGTTGAAAAACCTTGAGTATTCGGATCCTTCTTGATGTCAATGTGATCCTGAACTTCTTCGAAGGTGTAGCCGTATACGACATATAATTTGATAACGGGCAAAAATGTCCTTACAAATCTCCCTTTGTCTATGCTGGTACAAAATTAAAAATATTTGAATCATCAATCTCAAATGACCTATACAAATCTACACTCCCAAAAACAAAAATGGAAAGATAAAATGACAATTCTTGAAACCTTGCCTCAACAGTCAACTCTTCAAAACTTAAAGCTTTTCCCATCAGGGTGTGCAATACAAAAGTCTTCAATTGTACCTACACACTTGAGATGAAGAAAATACCTCGTGACGTATCAAGTTCGAAATAATATAAATCATAATCAAATCTCTCCCATACTTAACTCCCCCATAACATCGTAATTCATTCTCCGCCTTTTTATTTGCCCGAAATAGACAAGGAAAAGAACAAACCAAACAAATCCAATCGGGGTGTTATGGTAAATAAGGCAAACAAATATGACAAAGGTGCTCAATGCAGGATGTGCTCAAAAAGCTACACAAACTATTTTTTTTATACAAAATTGTTACAAATACACACCATGAATTCATACTAAGATATCCAAATCGTGGAAACGGTATGAATGGGTGTGAACAGATTCGATAGGAAATAAAATGCAATCACATCATATGTGCACGATGCATATTGTGTATTCCTAACGAATGAACATCAAACTCGTCCATAGGTGTAAAACCGTTGAATTTAGATTACATTGTCTTAAATCCAAATCAAGAAATCAAAGTCTACGTGATTTTCACCCCAATAAAATCTAAAAAATTTAACGGTTTTCAAGACTTTTTAAGAATGTGCAAAACTTTTTTAATTTAACCACCAAACTCCCTCACATATATTTTCTTTTCTTGGTGATCTAAATTCTCAAGCATTAGAGATTTGATGAATAAACCTAATGGCCCCTTTTTGGCGTAATTTTTTTATTGCCTTTAAATTATTCCGGGATCTTTTAAACCTCTTTTGACCCCGGATAATTAAAATAACCCAATTTTGTAGGCCCAATTAAGCGGTGGCTTAATCAAAAAGGATATATATGAACTATTCGTAGCCCTTCACCGTTTTTAAAATTCACACCAACTCACGGTAAGCGGTTAAAACATGTACAACTTTTATTATCTTGTTTTATCGCATTTGGTTCATTTTAATAGACATAATTCAGATGAAAATACGTAACCAACATGTGATTTGACAAGAACAATATTAAAAAAAAATCGTTCTCGTGTGCATCAAAGGAAATAATGAGTCAATTATGTAAGTAATAACACTTAATTACAACTTAATGACTCCAAATACTATAAAGCACATGAATGACATGACTTGTTCACTTAAAATACTATCAAATAGTCACATTTATAAATGGAATGAAATTGTGACTCGGTCATCCTAAATGTCAATTCATATATGGTGCTAAACAAAAATACAAAAATCTTCTTGGATTTTTCAAATTTTATCAAAATAAAATATTTTTGTATTTTTCCAAAATGTTTCAAAAACAAAAAAAAACTAATACAAAAAGTACACATGTCATAACATTAGAAATAATATATCATGAAACACAATTAGCATATGACAATCATTCAAACACAATCATTTATATGATATGGCATGAGAAAAATCATGTGCAAGCAAGCGGGAATCAACTTGTCTAAAATCTAGTGCCTCTAAAAGTTATTTCCTAATCAAAATAGATGTAAAATAGTGTGTGGGAGTTTTGGTAATCATGGGAAAATTAGACATAAAATTCATATGACCTCTTCGAAGATCAAAAGAGAAACGACTAAGGTGCCCTTTCCTACCACAATATGAATAAATGTAAACGGGTGGAACGACACCTATAGGTTGACCTTTTCTAACGTCCTTAGGAATGGTTGACCCTCTAAAACAAATAATGGTTCTTTCTTTTTCAACATAAGCATTAGAACAAGACGAGCCATTTCCATCATTACACAAACTACTTGAGTCTTTCAAATCATTTTTCAACTTCAAAATTTTAGACTCAAGAAAATAATTAGAGTCTTCCAAAGTTAGGGAATTCTTGTTCAAGTTATCAATTAAACTTAACAGTTTATTTCGCTTATCCTCAATTAATACAAACTTCTCCCTAACAGTCTCTTCACATGTTGTAAAATCATCGATTAATTTTTTTATCCTCAACGACACAAACAAGAACCCAAGAATTTTTTTAGTCGTACAATTCTTTTTTTAAAACTAGGACTTATCACCACTCTCATTTTTGGCAACTTTTAAAGAATCAAAGTCAATACACAAATTACCAAAGTGTTCACAACAAATATCTCTTTGAGTGTGAAACGTTTTCAAATATTTAAACTTATTTTAAAAAAGAGAATTTTCTTCTTCCAAAATATTGATTCTTTTGCAAAGTTTCAAATTCAAAAGAGTTAATTTTTCTGCATGATCGTGAACTTTATAAAACTCATCTCGACTAAAAACATCAACAGTGTGAGAATCCATCAAGAAAACAAAATTAGGAGAGGAACACAAATAACCACAAAAAAATGCATTACAGGATCTACATAGTAATTTAGTGCAGCAGGCTCTGATACCAATTTGTGAATGAAAATTAATAATTTCCTCTGTGGTTTTCAGAAATTCCCTAATTTTAAACAAATTTTAGTTCATCCCTAAAATATGCAACTACGTGTCAAAACAAATCAACTAAACATGAGACATAATAATTCATAAAAAATCCCCTCAGTGCAAAACCTTTATTTCTAGAACTTTGACGAGTTTACAACACCATTGACTTATATACAACCTGATAATCACCCACAAGTGTAACGTACGGTGTATTCGTCACACCTTCAAAGCATCGGCTAGAAATCATCAATCGTTCATACGCAGCTATAGCATAAGGACACGTAGTCTAGACATGCAGTCCTCAGTAAAGAACCAACACGCAGAAGATCCTCAATTTCAAGCAGTCATAAACTTCGTAAAGACTCATTCAACAATAGCACGCCGCTCTCGGGTTTAGGAATATCCCCACAAAGGATGAATAATAGAAAATTATAATCTATGGGTTCCAAAATAACTCACATAATGGTTCGGGATTTATTTGTGAATTATAAATAAAAAACGATTAAAGACCCTAAAAGGAGAAAACTTAAATATGTTGTTTTCGCAGTTTTGTACAGAATAAAAACGTCAGGTCTCTCAATAAAAAAATAGTGTAGAAAATCCTATTTATAAAATACTTGATGCGGTGGGCCGCTCAAACGAAACAACATGTCGTTTGAACGAAAGACACTGTTGTTTGAATGACAAGTATATTTTGCGCGACACGATGTCATTTGAATGACATAAAGAGTCGTTCGAATGAGATTTTTAACATTTTTTTTCTTTTCCTTGTTAAATGCGCCACCTCAGAAAATCCTATAATTATATTTTTGAAAAAAAAACATTTAAAGCTCCACTCCAACACTTTGAAATTATTTTATGAAAAATAATCCCAATATTCTAAGTATATTATAAAGGTACTAAAAAACGTAACCTTACCCAAGGTTACCTTACAGAGACTGTTGGTTGAAAAAACTTGAGTATTCAGATCCTTCTTGAAGTGAATGTGATCTTGAACTTCTTCGACGGTGTAGCAGTATGCGACATATAATTTGATAACGGACAAAAATGTCCTTACAAATCTCCTTTGTCTATGCTGGTACAAAATTAAAAATATCTGAATCATCAATCTCAAATGACCTATAAAAATCTACCCTCCCAAAAATAAAAATGGAAAGATAAAATGACAAGTCTTCAAACCTTGCTTCAATAGTCAACTCTTCAAAACTTCAAGCTTTTCTCATCAGGGTGTGCAATCCAAAAATCTTCAATTGTACCTATACACATGAGATGAAGCAAATACCTTCTGATGTATCAAGTTTGAAATACTATAAAGCATAAACATGAAAGCATAATCAAATCTCTCCCATACTTAACTCCCCCATAATATCATAATTCGTTCTCCACCTTTTTATTTGTCTGAAATAGACAAGGAAAAGAATAAACCAAATAAATCCAATCGGGGAGTTATTGTAAACAAGGAAAAAAAAATATGACAAATGTGCTCAATATAGGATTTTCTCAAAAAACTAGACAAACTATTTTTGATTTTTCAATTTGTTTATACAAAAGTGTTACAAGTACACATCAGTAATTAATACTAAGATAACAAAATTGTGGAAACGATATGAATGTGTGTGAACAGATTCGATAGGAAATAAAACTCAATCACGTCATATGTGCACAATGCATATTGTGTATTCCTAATGAATGAGCATCAAAATCGTCCTTAGGTGTAAAACTGTTGAATTTATATGACATTGTCGTAAATCAAAATCAACAAATCAAAGTCTACATGATTTTCACACCAATAACGTCTAAAAACTTCATATCACTTTTTCAAGACTTCTTAGGGACGTGCAAAGCCGTTTTAACTCTACAACCAAACTCCCTCACATATATTTTCTTTTCGAAGTGATCTAAATTCTCAAACATTGGTGAATTGGTGAATAAACCCATTGGCCCCATTTTGGCATAAATTTCTTTTCATGGCCTTTAAATTTTTTTGAGCTCTTTCAAACCTCTTTGGACCCAGGATAATTAAAATATCTCAATATTTAGGTCTAATTAAATGGTGGCTTAATCGCATAGGATATATGTGGACCTTTCTTAGACCTTCACCATTTTTAAAATTCACACAAATGCACGGCAAATGGTTAAAACATGTACACCTTTTATGATCTTGATTTATTGCAGTTGGTTCGTTTTAATAGACATAATTGAGATAAAAACACGTAACCAATATGTGATTTGACAAAAACAATATTCAAAAAAAATTCGTGCTCGTGTGCATCAAATGAAATAATGTGTCAATCGTGTAGGTAATAACACTTAATTACAACTTAATGACTCCAAATACTATGAAGCACATGAATGACATGACTTGTTCACTTAAAACACTATCAAATAGTCACATTTATAAATGGAATGAAATTGTGACTCGGTCATCCTAAATGTCAATTCATATATGGTGCTAAACAAAAATACAAAAATCTTCTTGGATTTTTCAAATTTTATCAAAATAAAATATTTTTGTATTTTTCCAAAATGTTTCAAAAGCAAAAAAAACTAATACAAAAAGTACACATGTCATAACACTAGCAAGAATATATCATGAAACACAATTAGCATATGACAATCATTCAAACACAATCATTTATATGATATGGCATGAGAAAAATCATGTGCAAGCAAGCGGGAATCAACTTGTCTAAAATCTAGTGCCTTTAAAAGTTATTTCCTAATCCAAATAGATGTAAAATAGTGTGTGGGAGTTTTGGGAATCATGGGAAAACTAGACATAAAATTTATATGACCTCTTCGAAGATCAAAAGAGAAACGACTAAGGTGCCCTTTCCTACCACAATATGAATAAATGTAAACGGGTGGAACGACACCTATAGGGTTGACCTTTTCTAACGTCCTTAGGAATGGTTGACCATCTAAAACAAATAATGGTTCTTTCTTTTTCAACATAAGCATTAGAACAAGACGAGCCATTTCCATCATTACACAAACTACTCGAGTCTTTCAAATCATTTTTCAACTTCAAAATTTTAGACTCAAGAAAATAATTAGAGTCTTCCAAAGTTAGGGAATTCTTGTCAAGTTATCAATTAAACTTAACAGTTTATTTCGCGTATCCTCGATTAATACAAACTTCTCCCTAACAGTCTCTTCACATGTTGTAAAATCATCGATTAATTTTTTTATCCTCAATGACACAAACAAGAACCCTAGAATTTTTTTAATCGTACAATTCTTTTTTTAAAACTAGGACTTATCACCACTCTCATTTTTGGCAACTTTTAAAGAATCAAAGTCAATACACAAATTACCAAAGTGTTCACGACAAATATCTCTTTGAGTGTGAAACGTTTTCAAATATTTAAACTTATTTTCAAAAAGAGAATTTTCTTCTTCCAAAATGTTAATTCTTTTGCAAAGTTTCAAATTCAAAAGAGTTAATTTTTCTGCATGATCGTGAACTTTATAAAACTCATCTCGACTAAAAACATCAACAGTTTGAGAATCCATCAAGAAAACAAAATTAGGAGAGGAACACAAATAACCACAAAAAAATGCATTACAGGATCTACATAGTAAATTAGTGCAGCAGGCTCTGATACCAATTTGTGAATGAAAATTAATAATTTCCTCGGTGGTTTTCAGAAATTCCCTAATTTTAAACAAATTTTAGTTCATCCCTAAAATATGCAACTACGTGTCAAAACAAATCAACTAAACATGAGACATAATAATTCATAAAAAATCCCCTCAGTGCAAAACCTTTATTTCTAGAACTTTGACGAGTTTACAACACCATTGACTTATATACAACCTGATAATCACCCACGAGTGTAACGTACGGTGTATTCGTCAAACCTTCAAAGCATCGGCTAGAAATCATCAATCGTTGATACGCAACTATAGCACAAGGACACGTAGTCTAGACATGTAGTCCTCAGTAAAGAACCAACACGCAGAAGATCCTCAATTTCAAGCAGTCATAAACTTCGTAAAGACTCATTCAACAATAGCACGCATCTCTCCGGTTTAGGAATATCACCACAAATGATGAATAATAGAAAATTATAATCTATGGGTTCCAAAATAACTCACATAATGGTTCGGGATTTATTTGTGAATTATAAATAAAAAACGATTAAAGACCCTAAAAGGAGAAAACTTAAATATGTTGTTTTCGCAGTTTTGTACAGAATAAAAACGTCAGGTTTCTCAATAAAAAAACAGTGTAGAAAATCCTATTTATAAAATACTTGATGCGGTGGGCCGCTCAAACGAAACAACATGTCGTTTGAACGAAAGACACTGTTGTTTGAATGACAAGTATATTTTGCGCGACACGATGTCATTTGAATGACATACAGCGTCATTCGAATGAGATTTTTAACATTTTTTTTCTTTTCCTCGTTAAATTCGCCACCTCAGAAACTCCTATAATTATATTTTTGAAAAAAAAAACATTTAAAGCTCCACTCCAATACTTTGAAAATATTTTATGAAAAATAATCCCAATATTCTAAGTACATTATAAAGGTACTCAAAAACGTAACCTTACCAAAGGTTACCTTACAGAGACAGTTGGTTGAAAAAACTTGAGTATTCAGATCCTTCTTGAAGTGAATGTGATCTTGAACTTCTTCGACGGTGTAGCAGTATGCGACATATAATTTGATAACGGACAAAAATGTCCTTACAAATCTCCCTCTGTCTATGCTGGTACAAAATTAAAAATATCTGAATCATCAATCTCAAATGACCTATAAAAATCTACCCTCCCAAAAACAAAAATGGAAAGATAAAATGACAAGTCTTCAAAACTTGCTTCAATAGTCAACTCTTCAAAACTTCAAGCTTTTCTCATCAGGGTGTGCAATCGAAAAATCTTCAATTGTACCTATACACATGAGATGAAGAAAATACCTTCTGATGTATCAAGTTTGAAATACTATAAAGCATAAACATGAAAGCATAATCAAATCTCTCCCATACTTAACTCCCCCATAATATCATAATTCGTTCTCAACCTTTTTATTTGTCTGAAATAGACAAGGAAAAGAATAAACCAAATAAATCCAATTGGGTAGTTATGGTAAACAAGGAAAAAAAATATGTCAAATGTGCTCAATATAGGATTTGCTCAAAAAACTAGGCAAACTATTTGTTTATCTTTCAATTTTTTTATACCAAAGTGTTACAAGTACACATCAGCAATTAATACTAAGATAACAAAATTGTGGAAACGATATGAATGTGTGTGAACAGATTCGATAGGAAATAAAACTCAATCACGTCATATGTGCACAATGCATATTGTGTATTCCTAATGAATGAACATCAAAATCGTCCTTAGGTGTAAAAGTGTTGAATTTATATGACATTGTCTTAAATCAAAATCAACAAATCAAAGTCTACATGATTTTCACACCAATAACGTCTAAAAACTTCATATCACTTTTTCAAGACTTCTTAGGGACGTGCAAAGCCGTTTTAATTCTACAACCAAACTCCCTCACATATATTTTCTTTTCGAGGTGATATAAATTCTCAAACATAGGTGAATTGGGGAATAAACCTATTGGCCCCTTTTTGGCATAAATTTCTTTTCATGGACTTTAAATTTTTTCGAGCTCTTTCAAACCTATTTGGACCCGGGATAATTAAAATACCTCACTTTTTAGGTCTAATTAAATGGTGGCTTAATCGCATAGGATATTTGTGGACCTTTCTTAGACCTTCACCATTTTTAAAATTCACACAAATGCACGGCAAATGGTTAAAACATGTACACCATTTATTATCTTGATTTATTGCAGTTGGTTCGTTTTAATAGACATAATTGAGATGAAAACACGTAACCAATATGTGATTTTACAAAAACAATATTCAAAAAAATTCGTGCTCGTGTGCATCAAATGAAATAATGAGTCAATCGTGTAGGTAATAACACTTAATTACAACTTAATGACTCCAAATACTATGAAGCACATGAATGACATGACTTGTTCACTTAAAACACTATCAAATAGTCACATTTATAAATGGAATGAAATTGTGACTCGGTCATCCTAAATGTCAATTCATATATGGTGCTAAACAAAAATACAAAAATCTTCTTGGATTTTTCAAATTTTATCAAAATAATATATTTTTGTATTTTTCCAAAATGTTTCAAAAGCAAAAAAAAACTAATACAAAAAGTACACATTTCATAACACTAGCAAGAATATATCATGAAACACAATTAGCATATGACAATCATTCAAACACAATCATTTATATGATATGGCATGAGAAAAATCATTTGCAAGCAAGCGGGAATCAACTGGTCTAAAATCTAGTGCCTCTAAAAGTTATTTCCTAATCCAAATAGATGTAAAATAGTGTGTGGGAGTTTTGGGAATCATGGGAAAACTAGACATAAAATTCATATGACCTCTTCGAAGATCAAAAGAGAAACGACTAAGGTGCCCTTTCCTACCACAATATGAATAAATGTAAACGGGTGGAACGACACCTATAGGTTGACCTTTTCTAACGTCCTTAGGAATGCTTGACCCCCTAAAACAAATAATGGCTCTTGCTTTTTCAACATAAGCATTAGAACAAGACGAGCCATTTCCATCATTACAAAAACTACTCGAGTCTTTCAAATCATTTTTCAACTTCAAAATTTTAGACTCAAGAAAATAATTAGAGTCTTCCAAAGTTAGGGAATTCTTGTTCAAGTTATCAATTAAACTTAACAGTTTATTTCGCTTATCCTCGATTAATACAAACTTCTCCCTAACAGTCTATTCACATGTTGTAAAATCATCGATTAATTTTTTTATCCTCAACGACACAAACAAGAACCCCAGAATTTTTTTAATCGTACAATTCTTTTTTTAAAACTAGGACTTATCACCACTCTCATTTTTGGCAACTTTTAAAGAATCAAAGTCAATACACAAATTACCAAAATGTTCACGACAAATATCTCTTTGAGTGTGAAACATTTTCAAATATTTAAACTTATTTTCAAAAAGAGAATTTTCTTCTTCCAAAATGTGAATTCTTTTACGAAGTTTCAAATTCAAAAGAGTTAATTTTTCAGCATGATCGTGAACTTTATAAAACTCATCTCGACTAAAAACATCAACAGTGTGAGAATCCATCAAGAAAACAAAATTAGGAGAGGAACACAAATTACCACAAAAAAATGCATTACAGGATCTACATAGTAAATTAGTGCAGCAGGCTCTGATACCAATTTGTGAATGAAAATTAATAATTTCCTCGGTGGTTTTCAGAAATTCCCTAATTTTAAACAAATTTTAGTTCATCCCTAATATATGCAACTACGTGTCAAAACAAATCAACTAAACATGAGACATAATAATTCATAAAAAATCCCCTCAGTGCAAAACCTTTATTTCTAGAACTTTGACGAGTTTACAACACCATTGACTTATATACAACCTGATAATCACCCACAAGTGTAACGTACAGTGTATTCGTCAAACCTTCAAAGCATCGCCTAGAAATCATCAATCGTTCATACGCAGCTATAGCACAAGGACACGTAGTCTAGACATGTAGTCCTCAGTAAAGAACCAACACGCAGAAGATCCTCAATTTCAAGCAGTCATAAACTTCGTAAAGACTCATTCAACAATAGCACGCCGCTCTCAGTTGTAGGAATATCCCCACAAAGGATGAACAATAGAAAATTATAATCTATGGGTTCCAAAATAACTCACACAATGGTTCGGGATTTATTTGTGAATTATAAATAAAAAACGATTAAAGACCCTAAAAGGAGAAAACTTAAATATGTTGTTTTCGCAGTTTTGTACAGAATAAAAACGTCAGGTCTCTCAATAAAAAAACAGTGTAGAAAATCCTATTTATAAAATACTTGATGCGGTGGGCCGCTCAAACGAAACAACATGTCGTTTGAACGAAAGACACTGTTGTTTGAATGACAAGTATATTTTACGTGACACGATGTCATTTGAATGACATACAACGTCGTTCGAATGAGATTTTTAACATTTTTTTTCTTTTCCTCGTTAAATGCGCCACCTCAGAAACTCCTATAATTATATTTTTGAAAAAATAAAATTTAAAGCTCCACTCCAACACTTTGAAAATATTTTATGAAAAATAATCCCAATATTCTAAGTACATTATAAAGGTACTCAAAAACGTAACCTTACCAAAGGTTACCTTACAGAGACTGTTGGTTGAAAAAACTTGAGTATTCAGATCCTTCTTGAAGTGAATGTGATCTTGAACTTCTTCGACGGTGTAGCGGTATGCGACATATAATTTGATAATGGACAAAAATGTCCTTACAAATCTCCCTCTGTCTATGCTGGTACAAAATTAAAAATATCTGAATCATCAATCTCAAATGACCTATAAAAATCTACCCCCCAAAAAATAAAAATGGAAAGATAAAATGACAAGTCTTCAAACCTTGCTTCAATAGTCAACTCTTCAAAACTTCAAGCTTTTCTCATCAGGGTGTGCAATCGAAAAATTTTCAATTGTACCTATACACATGAGATGAAGCAAATACCTTCTGATGTATCAAGTTTGAAATAATATAAAGCATAAACATGAAAGCATAATCAAATCTCTCCCATACTTAACTCCCCCATAATATCATAATTCGTTCTCCAACTTTTTATTTGTCTGAAATAGACAAGGAAAATAATAAACCAAATAAATCCAATCGGGGAGTTATGGTAAACAAGGCAAAAAAATATGACAAATGTGCTCAATATAGGATTTGCTCAAAAAACTAGACAAACTATTTTTTTATTTTTCAATTTTTTTATACAAAAGTGTTACAAGTACACATCAGCAATTAATACTAAGATAACAAAATTGTTGAAACGATATGAATGTGTGTGAACAGATTCGATAGGAAATAAAACTCAATCACGTCATATGTCCACGATGCATATTGTGTATTCCTAATGAATGAGCATCAAAATCGTCCTTAGGTGTAAAAGTGTTGAATTTATATGACATTATCTTAAATCAAAATCAACAAATCAAAGTCTACATGATTTTCACACCAATAACGTCTAAAAACTTCTTATCACTTTTTCAAGACTTCTTAGGGACGTGCAAAGCCGTTTTAATTCTACAACCAAACTCCCTCACATATATTTTCTTTTCGAGGTGATCTAAATTCTCAAACATTGGTGAATTGGTGAATAAACCCATTGGCCCCTTTTTGGCATAAATTTCTTTTCCTGGACTTTAAATTTTTTCGAGCTCTTTCAAACCTCTTTGGACCCGGGATAATTAAAATACCTCAATTTTTAGGTCTAATTAAATGGTGGCTTAATCGCATAGGATATATGTGGACCTTTCTTAGACCTTCACCATTTTTAAAATTCACACAAATGCATGGCAAATGGTTAAAACATGTACACTTTTTATTATCTTGATTTATTGCAGTTGGTTCGTTTTAATAGACATAATTGAGATGAAAACACGTAACCAATATGTGATTTGACAAGAACAATATTCAAAAAAATTCGTGCTCATGTGCATCAAATGAAATAATGAGTCAATCGTGTAGGTAATAACACTTAATTACAACTTAATGACTCCAAATACTATAAAGCACATGAATGACATGACTTGTTCACTTAAAACACTATCAAATAGTCACATTTATAAATGGAATGAAATTGTGACTCGATCATCCTAAATGTCAATTCATATATGGTGCTAAACAAAAATACAAAAATCTTCTTGGATTTTTCAAATTTTATCAAAATAAAATATTTTTGTATTTTTCCAAAATGTTTCAAAAACAAAAAAAACTAATACAAAAAGTACACATGTCATAACACTAGCAAGAATATATCATGAAACACAATTAGCATATGACAATCATTGATATGACAAATATATCACCATGTCGCACAGGGATGATAATAGGCATGTCGAAGGTCCCTTATTTTTATCTGCCATATGTTTAACTTGCCTCAGTCTCTCATGTGAAGTGTGGGGCCTATACATTATAGGGGGCGGCCCCAGTTTGATCACCTAGCATGTCGCAGCCCCTTTTCCCCACTGCAGCAGAACAGCATCTACACCACCTATAAATTGAGGACTACACCTCGAGATAAGGGGTCCGAGTTTATTTCTTACACTAACACTTAACTCAGAGTTGATTATTCTCTCTACGACGCTTGGCATAGCTTGGGGATACACTTCGGCATCACAGTTAATGTCGTGACATCCCCGGAGTCATCGTATTCATGTATTCTCTTATATTCTCATGCTTGTACGCCTATTTAGGCCCAATTACTATGTACTAAACAACGCATATACTGAGAATGAGGCACCAAGGTGGGCGTAGGCTCATTTTAATAGCCGAACCACTTTATATCCTATCTTTAATCTCTCTTTACTTTCTTATCTACTTATTACGTATTTTTACACTCAACTTGATGGTATGACAACGATAAGTGGACGATTTCTCTTATCATCAATCTGGCGTCGTTTGTGGGAATGAGGTATTTCAATCTTGTTTCTTTATATTTTGGGTTCTTAAACACCTTATTTTATTCATGGGGATCCTTTGGAATATTATCCCAAGGGTTAATTTCGGTTATTGAACTCATATTTTTTATACACGCCCTCAAATGGGTATCGCACACATTGGGATCTGTTTATGGGTATCTTTTTTATGATCTTAGATTTATTTTTACATACCCCCGATGATGTTACCTCACCATGATAACGTTGAAAAATGCGAAGGGAAATAGGCTCGCAAAGGTGGGTAGCTAGGGATGAGATCTATTTTCTTGTTTGCTACTTTATCAACCTATGATCTAGGGTTTCCTACCATAATACTGTCGTTCTTGTGCACCAAGAGGTTGTTCTGCCTTGGAAAGTCCCCAGTAGGTATGTTTTGCATGTATTTGATGCTAAAAACTCAGTTTCTGGGTTCCAATTCTGGCATTGCTCCTTCCTGCCCAAGAAGGGATGCGGCCTGGTAGTGTAACTGCCATTCTGCCACAACCCCTACTAGTGCAGTTAGTTTAGAGTAGCTTCAAATCATCGGTAAAGTGGTCACAAGTTCAACCTTGGTGAATTCCACTAAGAAGGCAGCGATAGCGCACATGTACCTTATTGGTCGCTACCTTAGTAATAAAATCATGCAACAATGCAAATGTTCCATCCTGACTTTATACTTAGTTCATTCTACAATCTATGATTACTCACTCCGGCTATTTTTGTCTCAGATGATATATTATTTAAATACTAACAAGGCACAAAATGGAGGGGGAATCTATTCAAAGCATAAAATGAAGAATAAAATTGCTCAGCTGTACAACCACATCAATCATCTATATGGCAGTCGCACCTCACTCCAGACTCAGGTCAACTTCTTGACCCAAAGAGTTCTTATGCTAGAGGCCGCCGCACCTAAAGTTACTGGCCAAGACTTTATTGTCACAGCCACATAAGTTATTAGCCCAGTGGCCGCAGCCCTGGATCATAAGAGTTAGAAGAGGAAAATTAAAAAAGCAGGAAAAGGTTTTGAAGCCTACACTCCATTGATTTGTGAGCTTGAAGAGGTGTTGGAACTCATCAAAGAAGACAAATTGCTTCATTGGCCCAAGAATTTGAAGTCTCCTCCTCATAAGAGGGACAAAACCAGATATTGCAGCTTCCACAGGGACCATGGCCATAGCACTGATAAATGTTATGAGCTGAAAGATGAGATTGAAAGGCTAGTGAGGTAGGGAATGCTACAGTAATTCCTGAAAGATGCATAAGGGATGCAGATCAATATGGAAAGCCACAGATTTAGCCATGTTTTATCTATTTATTTCCCATTTATAGAAATCCTATGAATGGCCTTGATCTTAAACAGATTTCAAGGGAAAGATGACATATTATCTCAAAAGTCTATTTATTCTAGGAATGATCCTTATTTAGCGTACATCCTTAATAGGCTTACAATGACACTCATGGGGCAAGGACATATTCTTATATTCACAAGGTCGACTATCTCTAGTAATACTTATATCCGTATCATTAGCCACGGGGGATTACAATGCCTATTATATTAGTCGCAGGGGCGACCAATGCCCATTACATTAGCCATAGGGGCTTATAATGCCCGTTACATTAGCCACGGGGGTGACCAATGCCCGTTCTCAGCTATCATCATGCGTCATTTATCTGTGGGTGGTTTAATAACATAACCTAGCCCGGGGAGGCTAAAAAGTGCCCCGCACATTAGCATGGGGAAGATTCATAATACCTAGATCGGGGAGGCCTGATAATAACCCACAAGGGTCGGAGACTTAATTTTCTGTGAATAACCCAATTACAGCCCGAGAAGGCATTATATATATATATCCAAACATAGCTTGGGGAAGCTTTTGAATACCTAGCCCCGAGGGGCCTGATAATCACCCAATCAAAGAGACTAAGAGAAGCTACGAAAGTGGTTTAGCGAGAAAGCGTAACACTGACACCATGAAGCATGCCAAATCTCTAGAAAGAAGTTGGCCTCAGCCCAGCATGCTATCATCAATTTCTTGACAGGGGACAGAAAGTCATCGCAACCCTATTAATGTGGTCGCAGCTATCAAGTGGTCATTCATGTAGAAGATGCAGCAGATCATATATTGCTAAAATGTCGCGGATGGGTTGCAAACCAGCCGTAGACACTAAATTGCAACCAAGACATGGAAAAACAAGTGAAGATATTAAGTCTCAACCCCAAATCCATTTCTCTTTGGCACCATAGCTTGGGGATAATGGCACCACAAATATGGGATGAAAAATTTACTTAGTGAAGGAAAAATATAAAAGTTTTGAAAAGTCAAAGTCAAAGCACTATAAGCCGCAGCTTATTAGGAGGAACCATTTGTAAGATGATGACACAGACTTATACTACATTCAAGTCTCATATATTGATGAAGAATATTTGCACGTTGTTCATTCAAGCAATCAAATATATAAAGATAACACCCATTCAAAGTCAAAGCAAATAACAGAGAAGTGAGCAGAGGATAAGCTAAGAAACTAGGTTAAAGGTCGTAGCCTTAGCAAAAGTTTGTGAAATGTTAAGTTAATAAAGTACAAACAAGTGACCGTAGCCCAAATGAAGCTAAAATGTTGAAAGGGATGCAGCCCTGTATCAACGCAATTTAAAATTACAAAATACAGCATAATAAATTGGATGCAGCCCTAAGGAGTTAAAATTTTTAAAGATTGTAAATTAAGGGATGCCTATGAGGTATCATCATCCTCTTCATCCCTTTATTCCCCATCTGCAGCAGTTTCAGTTTCCTGTTCAGCTGGCGCAGCCTCTGCCTCAGCTCTTTATCTGGCCCTTTTCCTCAGTCGCGACCTTTATCTCAGCCATATATTATAAGTTCTCGGCATCACCAATCCCCCAGGAAAGAATTATATCTTTACATTCTGGGAAGTTTTTAACAACCTAGCGCCGGAGTTCTTGGAAGCCGCAAAGGTAGGCCCTATTGCTGGTGAGGAAAAATTCCCTTGAGACTTTGAATGAGTCCAAGACATTGTCTATAGCTAGTTGAAGCATCACGACATTATCCCCCTCTAATTTATTGATGGCCACATCATGGGCCTTAACACCATTGGTAATCTTTCTCTTCAGCTCGTCGAACTTCCTCTGGAGGAGTTCAAATTTTCTATTTGATGAAGTCGCGGCCTCAGCATCCTCAATGGCTTGAGCTTGAGCAATTTTCAAAGATTCTGCATCCCGATTGAAGTTATCCCTAGCCTCCTTCTTGTCATCATCTGTGGCCGGAATCTTCTTATCTACGTCCATCTTGTACACCTCAAGTTCTGCAGCAGAGGATGGCTTCCCAATTTAAAAGGAATCATCCCTGGTATTCTCCAGGTTCACGGCATGCACCCTCTCTACGGAATCTTTCAACTTGTAGAGGGCTTCGTACTTCCATTTCTGGGACATCACAACATCCGTGACCTAAAAGGAGATAGAGTGTTATAAGAAAAATATGAAGTATAAAAAAGGTATTGAAAAGGGAAATTTTCACCTACCCTCAGGAGACTGTGGAGGGTGTAATCCTCCAAGTCATCATGGTCTTTATCCATGAGACGATCAAGGTCCACAGCATCTGGAAACCTCTTCATTCTATGGAAAACCCTCACAGTTTTGTCCTAAGAAGACTCAGGGTTAGGCTTCCTAAGATTAGGCCACGAACGACCATCAAGACCAACACTTACACGAAATTGAGGAGGTGCCAAGTTGGCATTGACAGCCTCTATTATTGGAGGAGGTGAATTCGAAGTATTGATTGGAGAGGTGTCGCGGCCTTTAGGCTAAGAAGTTGACATTAACCCTATCGCATCCAAGTTGGCACCAATGTCACCATCAAATTTACCCTCAGGACTTTCTTGGGTAGCAGGGTCTTCAGCTTGAGTTGAGGGCACGACAAGATCAACATGATCACCAGTAAGGACTGTAGAAACACATTTAGGCTTCCCCCTCTTTATTTTTCTCTATTTAGTAGCATTATTGAAGGTGGTTGTATCCTCAAACATCTTCGCAACTTGAGTTGCTAAAAACTCTCTATCAATCACCTCAGTTGAAGAAGAAATAAAGTGATATTAAAATCAAAGTTGGGAGTAGTTACCACAGAGTTAAAAATCAAAAGAAAAAAAGTAATACCTTTTGTGACCATTATTTTAACAACAAACTTATTGGGAAATAAGACTTGTTCAAAGATGGAGGCTTAAGTCACTAAGGTGCTGAATTATTTATCCTTAGCACTTACTACCACGACCCTTCTTATCCTACTCTCATGTCACTTAGTGGCAAACTGTCAAGAGTTGCATAGAAAGTTTTACATTAATACAAAAGCAAAGGAAAGAATATGGCAAGTACACAACTAAAAACAATAAGACACGGACACTATTCAAAGAGCTGCAACCCTAGTTACCTAGCTTGGATGGACGTCCACATTGTTGCGGCATCCTAAAGGATTTCTCCCTCTTGGTCTCATCTTGGTGGATTTCCCATCTTTCTCCAGAAATGTAAAAGTACTTGCCCTTACGATTCTTCACATTGGTGGGCCTCCCATTATAGAGGGTTTTGTTGTTGCTACGAACGTTAAAGTAATAGTACCATGCAAACTTTACAAAATTTCCCTTATGTCTGTAAAAATGGAAAAGTTCCGCGGGAATTATGTCCGTATTAAACTTATTCTTCCACACCACCACTGAGCCAAAAACTGCCATCTATCCATTGGCATCCAGTTGGGCTGGGGCTAACTTCATGGTCTAGAAGATTCTTCTGATGGGGAATGAAACTAGCCACCACACCCCATAAACAAATGCGTGGAGGGGGAAGGAGACCCCATCATCAGCAAGTGTCGTGTAGGGCCTTTGTTCTACGAAGGGTGCTGAGTAAATCAAATCTTCAGGAAATTAAAGTGCCTCAACAACTTGGTCAACCCAATTCTGAGTCATAATACTGCGGACGTTCAAGGCCGTAGGATGTCTCTCATCTCTATTAGAGGGGCCAGCAGGCGCGTCCCTGCGTTCAAATGGCCCAGTAGATGCGGCATCAATATCTACTGGGTTGTTACTAGAGTTAACCTCCTCTTCCATTATTATTGAATTAACCTTTCCTACAAGAGGAGTGCACGAAGTTAGTCTGTTTCCTATAAGTGGTTTTTGCAGAGTCAGAATCCAAATCTAGAACGACATAATTTGGGCAAATTTTGAGTTGGCAAGGCCCTATTGTCTTTAAAGGACGCACAAAAGGAAGTTCAGGGGGAGATAATCAAAAGTGTTTTCTCCAAAAGTCTTTGATAAATTCATCAGGATCAAAACTCATATGGCTACAATAAGACCTGAAAAGTAGAAAGAGTCCGAAGTTAAGTGCCGCAATCAATATGGACATACAGGCCTCTTAGAGGCCGCTGCAGGAACAAAGTCTAAAGTAGAAATGTCAAAAAATTTGGCTAACCACACAACGTGTTGGGATCTAAAGTCCTAGAAGTTAACTTCTGCTGCGGCATATTATTTTGGGGAAAGAGGTGTGAGTTGTATTCTTACATGTTGTAGTCATTGGACTATTGGAAAAATGTTGCGGACACTAACCTAAGAACCTTAAATGTAAGGAAATATTTATAATACAAATATTGCCAATATTTAAGGGCTTCAAACACTAACCTAAGACCCCAAATTACAGAAGGGGTTTTATTATACCGGAGCCTGGTATACCCCATGATGCGGCCATATACTCAAACAGGTTATCTCTTCTGGATTGAAGATTGAAGCCCTAGAATGTGAATGATTTGTTCAAGGACATCAAGAACAATGGTATGTTTCCAATGCTTATACCACTCTAAAACCAGCAAATACAATCCAACACAATTACATTTCATGGGTTTGTTTCATATTCTGTAACCATATTCGTTTCTTGAGTCAATAATAGAAGATCAAGAGACTAATCCAATCCGACAGACCTCATTTATTATTTTAACATGGATGTTAATGGCCTATTTTTATCAATTGAGGATTAATTCAAATGCAAGATCAGTTATCAAGCGATCATATTCAAATGAGTCAAATTCGTGGTGAAATTAGCAAGATACGAATTATAATGAAGGACTATTCAATCACAGTAGTTATTTTACAAAGGCAGGAGTTCCAATGGGCTATTTACTATCAGAGATCACGAACAGTTGGAAGAATTGAATTACAAATCCATTCAAGAGGTATTTGATTGAAAAAATTATCTGCAAATGGGTGAAAACAGTTGCTCAGCTTTAAACCACCTCAAAGCCACCACATATTGCCTTGAAAGGTCGTTGAAAAAGTTAAGACAATGAACGGATAGAGGTTGGCTTTCGATTTGCTCTCAAGGGTTTGGAAAATGTAATGAAGTCCACAGTTGGTTCAATTTATATAAGAGTGCACGGGAAGGGGAAACGTCATGTTGAAAATAGCCACCGCAGAGATAACATACCTCGGCACGATAATATCAAGACGCAACACCAAATTACTCCCTGGCACTATGCCTTAGGGGCTTATTGATATTATAAATATAGCACCCTATCACTAAGGGATGACAATGGGGATGTCGAAGGTCCCTACTGCAGTCTATCACCTACTGGATGTGGCCTCATTTATATCTGCCATATGTTTACCCAGCCTCAGTCTCTCATATGCAGTGTGTGGCTTATACGCTATAGGGTGTGGCCCTAGTTTACTCACCTAGCATGCCACAACCCCTTTTCCCCACCACAGAAGAACATCATCTACACCACCTATAAATAGAAGACTATACCTTGAAATAAGGAGTCAAGGTTTATTTCTTACACCAACACTTAGCTCAGAGTTGATTATTCTCTCTATGATGCTTGGCATAGCTTGGGGTCTACTCTCCGACATCACCGTTATTGTCCGGACATCCCCGGAGTCATCATATTCATATATTCTCTCCTATTCTCATGTTTGTGAGCCTCTTTAGGCCCAATTACTATGTACCTAACAATGCATATAATGAGAATGAGGCAAGGAAGTGGACGTAGGCTTATTTTAATAGTTGAACCACTCTATGTCTTATCTTTTATCTCTCTTTACTTGCTTATTTTCTTATTATGTATTTTTACACTCGACTTGCTGGTATGAGAACGACAAGTGGATGATTTCTTGTATCATCAATCATGTGAACACAATCATCTATATGATATGGCAAGAGAACAATCATGTACAAGAAAACGAGAATCAACTTGTCTAAAATCTAGTGGCTGTAAAAGTTATTTCCTAACCCAAATAGATATGAAACATCGTGTGGATTTTTTGGGAATCACAGGAGCACGAGAGATAAAATATTTAAGACCTCTTCGAACATCAAAATAGAAATGCCTAAGGTGCCCTTTCCGACCACAATGTGAACAAATTTAAACGGGTGGAACGTCACCTATGGGTTGATCTTTTCTAACATCCCTAGGAATGGTTGACCCTCTAAAACAAATAATGGTTTTGGTTTTTGCAACGAAATCATTAGAATAAGACGAGCCATTACAATCCCTACACAAACTACTCGAGTCTTTTAAATCATTTTTACACTTCAAAATTTTAGACTCAAGTAAAGAATTAGACTCATCCAAAGTTAAGGATTTCTTTTTTAGGTTATCAACTAAACTTAAGAGTTTATTTTTCTCATCCTCGATTAAAACAAACTTAGCCCTAAGAGTCTCTTCACATGCCATAAAATCATCGATTAATTTTTTATCCTCAACAACACAAATAGGAACCCCAGAATTTTTTAAGTCCTCGAATTCTTTTTCTAAAACTAGGACTTTATCATCACTATCCTTTTTGAAAACTTTTAAAGAATTAAAGTCAATACACAAATTACCAAAGTGTTCATGACAAATATCTATTTGAATGTGAAACGTTTGCAAATATTCAAACTTATTTTTAAAAGGAGAATTTTCTTCTTCCAAAATTTTAATTCTTTTGCAAAGTTTCAAATTCAAAAGTGTTAATTTTTCTGCATGGTCGTGAACTTTATCAAACTAATCTCGACTAACAACATCAACAGTATGAGAATCCATCGAGAAAACAAATCAGGAGAGGAATCAAATAAATGCTAAAAAAATTGCACCACGGGATCTACACAGTAAATTAGTGCGACAGGCTCTGATACTAATTTGTGAATGCAAATTATTAATTTCCTCGGTGGTTTTTTTAAATTCCTTAATTTTAAACCAATTTTAGGTCATCCCTAAAATATGAAACTACGTGTCAAAACAAATCAAGTAAGCATGCGACATAATAATTGAGGAAAAATCCCCTCAGGGAAAACCTTTATTTCAGAACTTTGACTAGTTTACATGACCATTGACTTACATAAAACCTGACAATCGCCCGCAAGTGTAACGCACGGTGTCTCCGTCAAACCTTCAAAGCATCAACTAGAAATCAGCTATGGTTCACACACATCTATACCCCAAGGACACACAATCTTCAGTAAAGAATCAAGACACGGAAGATCCTCAATAACACACAGTCATAAACTTCATAGAGACTCACTCCATAATAGCACGCAGCTCTTCGTTATAGAGATCTCCCCATAAAGGATGAACAATAGCAAAGTATGTTCTTTGGGTTCCAAAAAAACTCATATAAATATTTGGATCTATTTGTCAAGTGTAAACAAAAATGGATAAAAGACCCTAAAAGGAGAAAACCCAAATCTGTTGTTTTCGCAGTTTTGTGCAGAATAACAACGTCAGGTCACTCAATAAAAAAAATGGAGTTGAAAAGCCAATTTATAAAATAATTAAGGCGGTGGGTCACTCAAACGAAACAACATTTCATTTGAACGAAATACACTGTTGTTTGAATGATAAGTATACTTTGTGCGACACGTTGTCGTTTGAATGACATACGGTATCGTTCGAACGAGATTTTTAACATTTTTTCCTCGTTAAATGTGCCGCCTCAAAAAATCCTAAAATTATATTTTAATAAAAAAACATTTAAATCTCCGTTCCATCACTTAGAAAATATTTTATGAAAAATAATCCCAATATGCGTTATTAAGGTAATCTAAAACGTAACCTTACCAAAGTTAACCTTACGGAGACTGTTTGTTGAGTAAACTTGATTATTTGGATCTGTCTTGATGTGAATGTGATCTTGAACTTCTTCGACGGTGTAGCGGTATATGACATTTGAATTGATAACAGACAACAATATCCTTAAAGTGTATCGTGGAGAGCTAACAACATTTTCGAGTTGAGTACGAGTCTTGACACCTATTATATGATCACTAAGTATAACGAAAGGGCCATGAATCTTTCGAACCCAAGATGGTGTCTCCTCCAAAATAGGAACAAGGTCCACCGTGGTAGCATGAGGCGGGATGGGATCATTATTAGGGGGTGCATCATCCTCACACTGCGAACTAGGAGAAACAAATGTCGATGGCTCGTCATCTCTAACTGTTACATCTATTGACTCCATAACCTTAGTGTTAGCCAGATTATAAACTCAATAAGACCCACTCATCGATGAATATTCTAAAAATATACACTCGTCACTCCAAGAGTTTAACTTTCCTAAGGGTTCTCTATCTCGTAAGATGTATCATGTACTCCTAAATACACGAAAATGTGATAGGTTGGGATTCTTCCCCATCGATAGCTCATAAGGCGTGTGAATTTTGTATGGACGAATATATACCATATTCATCGTATGGTATACTGTGCTCACTACCTCTGTCCAAAAATGTATAATCACGTTTCTTCCAAGAAGCATGCATCTAGCCATACATTGTATCGGCCAATTCTTCCCCTCAACAATCACATATTACTCAGAATTATGAACGATAGAAAACTCACACTTTTTGACAACTTCATCTCAATAGCTATCCACTTTCTCTTCTTTATATTCAGTTTTGTTGTCACTAGGCATCCAATTAATAGTGGCACTGTGTTGGTTTTGTAGGACACATCACTTAGTTGTAAAGAACTCAACCGTATCAAACTTTTCTCTAAGGAATCCTACAATCGAGTATCTAAAAATGTCATCTACCTTCATGAGAATGTATCGTTACCATCTAAGCTCTCTGAGAGAGTAGGACCCATGTGAATTAACTCCAAATCTCAGCTGGTAATAATGGTATTCAATTTTTTATAAGGACTTATAATTTGTTTACCTCGTTGGTAAGGTCCACAAATCGAGGAAGTTGGTTTCCCAAGTGATGGTAAGCCACGAACTAGGTCCTTTTTTACTAATCTCTCAGGATCTCTAAAGTTCATGTGACTTATCCATTGATGCCAAAGGTCTATTATTGAGACCGTGGCACTGCTGCCCATAAAAGAGAACTTGGGAACAATCCCATAATAATTATCTTCCGTCCTTACACCTTGTTGTCATAAACATTATATTCGAACCGATCAATATTTAACGCAAAGTTTGTGTCCCACAGTTGGCTTATGATAATCAAGTTCACTTTCAACCCCTTCACGTACGACACATCATCTAGCTTAGGAAATCCAGGAATCTCAACACTACCACGTCCTAAAATACTAGATTTACTCCCATCTCCAAAGGTGAGTTTACCTTCCATGAGATCCCCAAGGTGGGTAAAAAATGAGACTTCACCTGTCAATTACCTAAAACACCCACTATCAAAATACCATTGGAAAGTATTTTGAGCCTTAAGAGCAATATGAACAACAAGGGATTTCTCATCTCGCTTACATACCCAAGTGGCGATAACCTTTTGTTTACCCTTTTCATTATTGACTTTAGTTGAAATGTTAAAGCGTTCTCAAACGGTAAAGACATCCGTTGAAATCATTCCATTAAACTACGGGGAGACAAGACTAGAAATTCAACTTGCTCCCTAAGACTAGCAAAGTCACTAAAGTGGTGTACGGGAGTATGTGTACGACGAGTTATACCTAATTTATAGCAAAACTCTTTAAGGTGACCTCTCCTTTTGAAATAAGTACAATTATAGACATGTTTGGGTATACCCCGACTTTATTTTCTAGGTGTAACTCTTCTACGTGGGTTAGGCCTCCTAGGTGGATTCGATTGAGGGCCATAAGGGTCCATCCCAAACTCAGGAATCGGCTCGAGTGAGATATGGGAAGTAAATGCACCATCATATCCTATTCCTTGCCTCTTGACGTTTCCTAAAGCGAGGTCGAGGAGAATCTTACCAACCTTCTTCAATGTATCTTCGATAGTTACCTTGACCTCCAAGGCATTCTCGAGATCTTTTTAGAGTTGGGATACAAGGGCTTCAATCTTCTCACAAGTCTCCATAAATGCTTGGATATCGCTCATAAGACTAGCCATATTATTGGTCAAGTTTTCGTTCTCTCTCTCAACTAAAAAAACTCTCTCTCCCAAAGCTTATCTCACCAAGGACTCACTCTCTCTTGCATTACCTAACTCTTTCTCTAGAGCTAAAACTCCTATCGCTAACCCTATGTTTTGTTTTTTTTTTTCATTTTAAAGGACAAGGTGTAAAGTTCAACGTACGCGCGCTGAAGGTCACTCTCACTTAAATCATTATCTCCCTCAATCTTCTGGGAACGACCAGACTCACCATCGAGGTGTTCATTAATGATACGCGCAAACATCCACTAGTCGTTCTCATACTAGAAAATCAAGGCTATAGTGAATAATAAGTAAAATAGAGCGAATTAGATAGATAAAAGACGAGATATAGAGTGGTTCAGCCTTTAAAATAGGCCTACGTCCACTGTGTTGGTCCACTCTCATTATGTGCGTTGCGTAGAACAATACAATCAAGCCTAAAGAGGCGTAAAAGTGTGAGGATAAAGGAGAATACATGGTAGTAATGAGTATTTCGATGTACCGAAGAGATGGCAGCGAGGCCAACAAGTAGCCCCCAAATTATATATTTAGGTTGTGTAGAGAGAATTTAGCAAGGCTTCGCCAGGTATTGTAAATTTTCCACCTTATCTCGAGGTGTAGACCTTTATTTATAGGAGGTATGTGAGTTGTGTCACGTACCCTGAGCACGTGACATATACCAAGTCCGGAGCAGTTATGAATGAGGGCGATGCGGCCTGTAAGGAAGGTATATTGAGTGCTGCATTCTGCATAGTATAAGGTTGCATCTAGTGTAGCAGAAGGCTGCATCCCGTATGAGTATGAAGTCTTGGGTGCCGCACCCTATGTAATGTAAGGTTGCGGCATATATGAATGACCAAAATTGTGAGCACCACACTATGTTGAGTAGGGCCTCACCCTGTGCTGAGTAAGGTCATGGCCTATGAGCTTCTTTGCATGCCTGATTAACATCTGCGGCAGGGTGCTATATTTGCACTATTAATAAGCCCCCAAGTTATAGTGTCGAGAGATTGCAATCGGGGTTGCGAGTGAGTAGTGAAGTCCTCTCATGATGTCGTGGTACTTCCAAGGCAACGCTTCATCTTTCTGTGCCCTCTTATATAAATTGTACCGGTCGTGGAATTCATTACGTTTACTAAATCTTTGAGAGCTCATCGAAAGCCAATCTTTGTTCGTTCATCCTCTTTCTTTTTCCGGCGACTTTCAAAAGCTGCGTGTGGTGGTTCTGAGGAGATTCGAGGTGGTTTGGGGTTGAGCAACCGAATTTCTTCATTTCTAGGTAATCTCCCAACCATTTTTCACCCTCTTTAAGTATCTGCTTCAATTTTCATTCTAAAACTCCACATGATTGATAGTAACTTCATGTAACAAATCATGATAACTGGGACTCTTCATAAAACTAAACTCGTTCAAAACTGAATTCTCATCTGTTTAATTGAATATAATTGCTCGTGAACCTTAAATTTGATCTTCACATGATAGAAATAGGCTTCACGAATTGAACATCTGAATGTGTTTTCTTAAATTGCGATAAAAACTGATATTATAATCGTGTTTGTTGCTTTCTAAATGCTCCAATTGTAAAGATAATAAAAAATGTTGTATTTGTTCCTTGTGTTCTTGAGAGAGACGTTTCACCTTCTAGACACTTTGATCTTTGAATTTATAAAGACTGAATACTCACTTGTTTGAGTGAGTAGCCGCAGCATGGTAAAATCCCTTTAGTAATTTAGGGATTTCCTAAATCAATTCAACCTTCAAATATTGATATCTACAGCATAGAAAATATTGTTGCGGAAGGTATTAACCTTGATGATGCGGTATATAGTATAGGCTGCGGCATGTAGATAGTTGGATGCGGCCTGTAGTAACTCAGAATCTTTAGGTTCTCTAATAGAGTCTGCGGCATGTCGCCCACGCATTGTCCATAGTTTAATGACTACGTCATGTAAGATTATAACATACATCCTTCCCCATAAAACAATATGCCGTAGTGTGAATTAACTTCTATGGATTTAGAACCCATCATTAGCTATATTTATCCCATTTGGCCTAATATTTCTTGTTCTTCCTCAACTAGATATATCATTACACCTGTCGCGACCTATGAGAGGCCTTAGGACCATATTGGCTACGGTGCCTAACTGCGGACTCTCTTCTTTTCAGGTTCTGCTACAGCCATATGAACTTTGACCCAGATGAATTTTTGAGAGGCTTTTGGAATAAACATTTTGGATCCGCTCCTCCCGAACTTCCTTTAATCCTTCCTTTGAGGATGATAGGGATGTGGCAGTTGAGAGATTGCCCTAACTGTGTATTGATGGATTTAGACTCAGATTCCATGGACATGGAAGAAGAGGCCAATTCTAGCAACCATCTGATGGACATAGATGATAATGCCGTGGAACGGGATGCATCTAATGTTAGGGATGAACCTGCTGGCACATCTGGGAGGGCTGAGACACCTCTTGTTGCACTTTGTATCCACAATGTTATGATCCAAGAATGGGTTAATCAAATAGCTAAGGCCTTCGAGTTCCATGAGGGTTTGATGTGCTCAGCACCTACCGTGGAACAAAGGTCGTGCACGGCACTTGCTGATGATGGGATTTGCTTTCCCTTGCACGCCTTCATTTACGGCCTGCGACTGCATGTTCCTGTTCCCATTAGAAGGATTTTCCAAACAATGAGGTTAGCTCCATCCTAATTAGATCACAATGGCTAGAGGGACATTCTTGCAGATGTTGTAATATGGCAGAATTAGTTCAAGAGAGACATTACTCCTGCAAATTTCTTCCACTTCTACCTCCCAAAGGAAAATTCCATAAAGTTTGTGGGGTACTATTACTTTTCGGTCTGCAGAAGGGATGAGACCCTTTACTCTGGGAGGCCTACCAGTGTAAAGAACTGGAAGAGAAAATACTTATACATTTCTAGATAAAGGTGGGAGATCCACCCTAAAGAGAATGAGAGGGAGAGATCATTTAGGATGCCACGGCAATGGGGGTGTCCCTCCAAACTAGGTACCTTTTTCAATTATAAAGACTTCCCCTCTTTATAGTTGCATATTATTCACCACTTTTCTTATGTACTAATCTTTGTATTTTTTGCAGTTCTCGACAATTTATAGCTCAGTCAGCGAAAACAAAAGAGAGTTGGCAAGGTCGCGCCAGTTCTTATTGAGAAGAAGAAGTTTATCACACTTGTAACTTCTGCTTTTATTTTTAAAGAGGGCTACTTCCCCAACAAATCCATTCCCAAAGATATGGGTGCTGAAGGTAATGCTACTATTCGATTTTTAATTTTACGGCAATTGTCTTTAGCTTTGGATATTGACTTTGTTTTATTTTTTCTCAGGTGAGGAGATTGATAGGTCTCGGTTAGCATCTCATCTAGTTGAGATGGATGAGGATGCGGTTGTCCTTTATAACATGGCTAGGAATAAGAAGAGTAAGAGGACCAAGTTCAAGGCTCCTGCCGCGGTCGCCCCTAGTGGCCAAGTTGAGACTGTAGTGCCATAAAATCTGGCTGCGGATCAAACAAATGTTGTCGTGTCCTCGCTCCAAGTTGAGGAGTTGGCCCTAATGAGAGGTCTGAGGGCACTTTTGATGACGTTGGGGCTAATCTCGCCGCGACATGTCTAATGTCGTCAATTTCTAACCAAGGTGTATGTGGCACTTCCCCTGTTCATGAGAGAAATTTTCCTCCCCCTCCATCAATAATTGTTATCAATGCCAATTTACCTCCTCTGCAAAGAAGTATTCCACGGACACAACTGCGCATACCAGATCCCCAGTCTTCTTGGGATAATACTGCAAGTGTCATCCATAGGATAAGAAAGGCAATGGATGGAGCCGACTTAGATCGATTAGTAGATGAGGACCACGAGGATGTGGAGTCTTATGCCCTTCATAGCCTATTGAGAGTAACTAATTCCATTAATAGTACAGATATTGAACCACCTGACACGGATGTTACTCATACATACAGAAGCTTATAGGCCGCGGACCTGCTCAACACAGGGTGCGGCCCTAACCGGTACAAGGTGCAGCTCATACCACTTGGCCTTATATACCGGTTGTAACCTTATACTACAGGGTCCATCACCCACATCTTTAGCCTTATGCGGGATGCTGCACTCAGTATGCTTGCCTTACAGGCCGTATCCCTCTCATTCACAGTAGATCTAGACTTGATATACGTCATGTGCTCAGGGCACGTGACATAACTCACATACCTACTATAAATAAAGGTACACACCTAGAGATAGGAGTTCAGATTCTACAATACCTAGCGAAGCCTTGCCAAATTCTCTCTACACAATCTCGACATACAGCTTAGGGGCTACTCACCAACATCGTAGTCAACTCTCCGGCACACCGAAATCCTCATAAACGTGTATTCTCTTCTATTCACATACTTATACACCTATTTAGGAAATATTACTATTTACCAAACAACATATATAATGGGAGTGTGGCACCAAAGTGGACGGAGGCTGATTATTATAGCTGAACCACTCTCTATCTTGTCTTCTCTCTATTTTTACTAATTCTATTCGTCGATTATAATTTACACTTGATTTGATGGTATGAGAACGACTAGTGGACGATTTCTCGCATCATCAATTTGGCCCCATCTGTGGGAAAAGAGATATTTCAATCATGTTTCTCTATGTTTTGGATTCTTAAATACATTATTTTATTCATGGGGATCCTTCGGATCATCATCTCATGAGTAAAATTTTGGTTATTGAGCTCTATTTTATATTTACACCCATGATTGGGTATTTTATATATTCAGATCTATTATGGTCCCTCTTTTATGACCTTGGATCGATTTTTGCATACCCCTGTGATATCATTCCATCTAGATAGTGTTGAAAAGCATGGTGGGCTTTAACCTCGGAAAGACGAATGATTAGGGAAGGATTGTATTTACTCCCTTTTTACTGATTCTTGGCCTATGATTTATCCTTAGAATTGTGTTGTTTGGTGCACCTTGAGAGTATTCTCTCATGGAAAGACCCTAGTAGGATCGCTCCCCACGTGTTGGGAGAAAAACTCAATTTTTAGGTTTCAATTTTTGGATCGTACCCTTCACTGCATAGGCGGGGATGACGCCTGGCAGTTCAACTGCCTCTCTTGTCGCGGCCCCTACTAGTGCGGTTCTATTGAAGAAGCTTCAAAACATCAAGTAATGGACCCAGGCGATTTCAAGCTCGAACTTGGTGAATATCATACAAAGGCCATGGCAGTACACCTATGTGCCTTACTGGTCGCGATCTCAATAGAATATCATGAAACAGTTCAAACGTTGCATCCTAATTTCCTACTTGGTTAACCCAATGCTTATGTGACTACTCACTTCTGCTAGTTTTGTCTCAGATTATATATTTTGTAAAGACTAACAAAGAAAAAAATGGAAGGACAATCCATCTAAAACACAGAAATGAAAGATGAGATTGTGAAGCCGTATAATCACCTTAACCATCTCTATGACAGTCATGCCTCACTCCAGCCCCAAGTAAACTATTTAACACAAAGGGTCCTCATGCTTGAGGTCGCAACCTCACCTAATGTGGGTGCAGCACCCATGATTATTGCTGTTGTGCACCCAGAAGTTCCATTCGCGGAAGAAGCCAGCAGGAGCCAAAAAAGGAGAATGGAGAAGGTAGAGAAAAGATCTGAGGCCTAAACTTAGTTGGCGTTCCTAGTTGAAGACATATTTGAGTTCATCAAAGAGGACAAGCTGCTGAGGTGGACAGAATAGTTGAGGGCTCCACCCCACAACAGGAACAAAGCTAGTTGGTGCAGATTCCATCAGGACCATGGCCATGACACTGAGCAATTCTATGCTCTAAAATATGAAATTGAAAGGCTGATTGGGCAAGGAATGTTGTAGAGGTTTCTCAAAGATTCCTAGGGGATGAAGCCTAGCCTAATGGGTCATACTACCCTTATCTTTATGATTTAGTTTATATCTCCTTTTGTTTATGTTCATAGTGAACATTGTCTTTTATTTTAATCTGACCTTTTATGTCCATGCTTATGAGAATTAATGAATATAACATTTTAATTTCTCTATCCAGTCAAATGATATCTTATGAAATACTTCTTGTCTTAAAAAAATTCTATATGGTGACATGGAATTGTATTGGGAATGATAATATTCAAATGGGATCACGTCCCCCGCAATGATGCCTGATTATAAGAAGTCAAATGATAATTGAAAATGACGAAAGCATTAATTGAGATAAGCTACCTAAATTGGTCTGCGACAATGAGTCATAAAGACTAAATCCCAGCATATTATGGCTACATTCTCGAAAGAAGTTATCAGAAAGCGTTATTAGCCAGGGGGCTTTGTAATACCCCGTATTTTTATATTAATTTGGGAATTTATTAAATTTAATGTGAGTTATTAATTTAATATAAATCCGTAAATTAATCACTTTACAATTATTAATGTGATGTGAGTTAGTAATTATGGGAAACTTTTTGTTGAATATTATTAATGAGTAAAGTAATATAATATTTGTTCTATTAAATGTCAAGAGTGAATAAAATGACGATTTTGGGAATTTGAGTCGGGACGCGCTCGTGTCGCGTCGGGACTAAATACTGATTAATAAAAGTGAATAAATTATAAGTTTCTCGTATGGTCATTTTGAGTGCGCCAAAGTGTCCTTAAGGGTTGAGATAATTAGAAAAGTGTACCCGGGGGTTTAGTTTGGGTCTCGGGGTGTTTTTTGGCTTAATTAGTACCCCGGGACGGCATTTTGGACATTTTGTAATTTTGGGTAACTAAACCCACGAAATTTCAAGGGTTATATCAGATGTATAAGGTTGACTACTAGGGTTAACATAGCCAAAGACAAGTGACGGCCATAGGAGAGGGAAGGAGAGAGCTTTCAAAGCAATTCTACACCGAAAATTCATCTGGTTGCACCGCCACCACCACCAACACGTAGATCGCGCGATGGGGAACGCAACCACACCAAATTCATAATCAAATTAGAACTTTGAAATTTCCAGACAAGTATTTATCTTGCTTATTTTCGTTAATGCATCGTTCATGTTAGTCTAGAGTGATTAGGATGAGTTTGGTAGAAGAAAATCCATGTTGGATATAGGAAAATCGCATGTAGTAATGATTTGAATGATAATATGGAAACCCCTTCACATGTAGAGGCTTAACCACGAATTTATGATGAATTAGGAGTAGAAATTTTGGAAAAAGACTGACTAGAAACATGTTTAAGAAATTCTAGGGTTCTTCAGATTTATATGAGTTTTGTTCTATTAATCTGTGGTTATTGATGGAAAATTGCATGCTTTACGTTGAAGATGTATAATATGGGTGTATACTGATTGTAGTACGAATTTTAGGGATTTTGGGTGTGAAAAATTTGGATTTGATTGAGGTTAGATTTTGAAACCCGTAACTGTTAATCTGCAGAAATCGCCATACCTGTTTGATCGATCGATCAAACCAGGAGTGTCGATCGATCGAATCATCGATCGATCGAGCCCCTGCCCTCGATTGATCGACCCCTTCTGGCAGATTCATATTTCCCCTTTGAATATAGTTAAATTCAAATTAAATGAGTAGAAATATTTGGGCATGCTTATTAAAATAATTTGGAAGGTAAAGGAGACCAGTAGGACTTATTCAGCATTAGGAGACCTTTAATGTAAGACGAGATGTACATTTTGGAATATTTACATATAAGGAACGATGAAATTATGCATTAAAGGGAGAGACGCGTAAGATAGTTATGTTGGAAAAAATAGATGAGTACCTACCGAATTCTATACTTGGGAGGATAGGGTCCATGAGTGTTACGTAGTAAGTTGGATTAATCCCTCAATTAAAGTAAGAGACGAACCGTTATACGTGATAACTAAAGATTGAGAAATAATGATAAATATTATATTATGGGTGATGGAAGTACCTAAAGAGATATGGTAATAGTAGTATATTTATATGACTGTGTTGATGCATATACTATATACGTGTAAAAATCATGCCCGCGCTACTTTCTATCCCTGAGGTTATCGCGCTGGGACAGTCTTATCTCGATGTAGCTTTATGGGGGATATTGACTCGTACCCTAGAAGATAGATATCCTAGGTACAGGCTATATGATTGATGGTCAGACGGTCCTAAGAGACGTGAGGGTATGTGCTATCCTCTTAGAGACTTAGAATCTATGCTTCGCCTCAATATGTTTGTGTATGTGTTAATACAGTTCGAGAGTGATTCCGAACTTGTATTTCCCTTAGTAAGAGTGATACGGGGATTGGATAGCAGAGTATGCATGCACCATTATTTTTATGTTGGGTGCTATTAGAATATATATAATATACGAGTATTAAATATATATATATATGAATTTCTGAAATTTGGAACTTCCTACTGTGTTTATGGCAAGTAAGATATGAATAATGATTTCAATTTGGAAATACTTGTTTTGAAAAGTATAATATGACACTGGGAAACTTTATTAGCGAATAAAGTTAAATGAGAGTTTTGTTATTAAATAAAATTTACCCCTTAAACAGTTGAATTGTTTAGTTTAAATCTTACGAGAAACTTAAGATAAGATAAGTTAAACCGTTGGGAAGGTGAGTACGATATGTGTGCACATTAGAAGAGAGGTGAGAAATTCTCAAGGGAGTGCCGCACTAATATGTTGTTGCATTGGCCTGTAAACATTTTAAATAATTGCTAAACAAATTTTAAATCATTTAGACTATCGGGCTCTGACCCGTCTCTATTTCTCCTCTCTCTCTTGTATATATATGTATTTATTACAGGTACCCAGTCACAGCGGCGTCTTGCATAGGATCCTTTGGAAGGAATGTGTTGCAGCTTAGGTGGGAGTTGCAGGCCTCTTTCCTAGACGACCTCATTCATTTGATTCCACTCTTAGCACTATTTATTTTAGTTGGGCTCGTGTCGCCCTTTCCATTTTTCAGTTGTTTTATTGGATATTGTAATCCATTTATTTCCAGTACTTGCACTTTGGGATTTATTATTGCCACGATGTTTTCATTTGAAGTATTAAATGTTGGATTCAACTAGTTGAATGTTTGATTATTCGGATTCTATGTTCTAGGATAGTTGTGGTGTGACTATTAAATTGTGAATTATGCAAAGTTTTAAATGTTGGTTTATTAAATAAAATTTGGAAAGTAATGTCTAAAATGGTTTTGACACTTAGCTTAATTATTTAGGGTGTTTAAATTGGAAAAGTTATTTTTACAACAGTGAGCCTAATTATGAACCAACTGTTCACCTTGATTTTAATTTAATAAAGGAGTGATCGCCCGGTATTTAATTAGGCGGGGTGTCACAGGTGGTATCAGAGCATCAGGTTGTAGTGTCCTTAGGATCTGTACAGCTTATCTCATTTCCAGTTTAGCGTCTTTGATTTAGAGCCCTAACATTAGGAATGTTGAATTCATCTTTATGCGTTGGAAATTAGTGCTTCTGCGATTTGTCGATATGAACGTTGAACTTATTCAGATTAAAATTTTCATTTTCAGATGGCCCGTCAGGACAAGCGAACTAAGGTCATTGGGGAAGTTAATGAATAAGAACAACTCGCACCTCAAATGTCTCCAAAAAGGGTACCAACCGCTGAATTTGCGGGCATTGTGGCACAAGCGGTTACCACTACAGTCCTACAATACCACGAACGCAGTATGCAGCTTAGAGGAGGCAAAAGACCTAGAGAAGTTGATCAAATTCATATGACTAAAGTTGACAATTATGCGAAGGAACCGAAATTTTGGCAACAACCCACTCAATACCGAGACAGTTCCAGAGATAAAAAAATTTATGTAAAGGGCCAAAGGTGTGAGGGCCAACAAGGTTTGGGTCAAACTAAAGTCACAAAGCGGTGTTTCAAATGTGGAAGGAACGATCATAAACGTCAATCTTGTCCGAATCAGAGTGGGGAGTAACTACAACCCGACCAGTAAGGAATTTCGGTACTCTGCTATAAAGGTGTACAACCAAATCACAAGTGGAAGAATTGTCCTCAACCTGACATCATTTTTTCGCAAATTTATGATCATGGCCATCTAAACCAAGAAGAAAGCGAGACTAGACAACAGCGTAGTAAAGTGAGACGGTTTCGAGGGAGGTGTTTCGGATGTGGCAGGAATGACCATGGGTGTCAGGATTGCCCAGAGAGGAATAAAGCCCCAAATCAGCAGGGTCAGCAAGGCCAACACCGACAGCAGCAGGGTCAGAGGAGTAGTAACTTCAGAGGTCGATGTTTTGTGTGCGACAAGCATGGCCATAAGAGCCAGGATTGCCCAAAGGGTGATAGGGTCCCACAGTAGCAAAGTGCCCGTAATGAGCCACAGAGGCCACTATTTCCAGCCTCCTTCCCAGCACCAGCCCAGGTACTAGCCTTACAAGCCATTCTAGTAGCTCCAGTGTAGAAGGAGCAGTTACAGTATGGACGTGTCTATAACGTCCACCAGGCAGCAGCTCCGTAGGCACCACCCACGATTGAGGGTATGTTTTATATCCATGGTACTATGGGCTGAGTTTTATTTGATACTGGGGTGACGCACTGTTTTATAGCTACCCATTATGCAAAGGCCTTAGGGCTATTAGCCACAGAAGAGAGCACTGTGACATGTGTAGACTCACCACTGGGAAATGGTTCGCTTATTTTCTTTATATGCTGGGGTGTGGGGATAGAGATTGGTAGCTTGGTATTACGTGCAGACATGTTAGTCTTAGATATGCATGAGCATGACGTTATTATCGGTATGGATTGGCTCGTTGCTTATAGGGACATGTTAATTATTTTGGTGGGAGTATTATTTTTTCCATTCCGGGGCAAGAGAAGTTTGTAGTGGCGATGCCTCGCCCAGAGGGAGGATCGACAACTTATTTGTATTACATAGAGGAGGATACCTCTAAGGAGGTTGTGATTTCCCTAGACACGATCTCAGTCGTGCGTGAGTATTTCGATGTATTTCAGGAGATACCAGGCCTGCCCCCCAGTCGAGAGACAGACTTTTTCATAGATTTATTACCAGATACCTATAGCACGCGCTCCATACCGTATGGATCCAGCGAAGATGCAAAATTTATGAGATTAGATAGAGCAGCTATTAGGTCAGGGCTTCATTCATAGGAGTACCTCACCTTGGGGCACTCCAGTCTTATTTGTGAAGAAGAGAGATGGTTAACTGAGGCTATGTGTGGACTACCGAGAGTTGAACAAGGTCACGATACAAAATAAGTATCCGTTGCCTCGAATCGATGATCTGTTCGACCAGCTGAGGGGAGCAACTTTCTTCTCGAAGATAGATCTGAGGTCGGGGTACTATCAGCTACGTATTAGGGAGAAGTATGTCTCAAAGACTACCGTCATGATGAGATATGGGTCCTATGAGTTCAGAGTGATGTCATTTGGCCTCACAAATGCTCCAGCCATTTTCATGGACTTAATGAATCGAGTGTTCAGAGAGTTCTTGGATCAGTTTGTCATCGTCTTCATAAATGACATTTTGATATATTCACACTCCGAGGAGGAGCATGCCGAGCACTTGAGGCAGGTTCTTCAGACTCTACGATAGCATCAGTTGTATGCTAAGTACGAGAAGTGTGGATTCTTATTACGAGAAGTACAGTTCTTGGGGCATGTTGTTTCTAAGCAGGGGATAACAGTTGACCCGAGTAAAGTGTCAGCAGTGAGGGAGTGGGGACAGCGCACGACACCGATGGAAGTGCGTAGTTTATTGGGGTTAGCCACATACTACAAGAGATTCATTTGGATATTCTAAAAAATAGTAGGTCCAATGAAGAACCTGACTCGCAAAGGGGTACCATATGTGTGGGATGATGCTTGTCAATTGGCTTTCGATGAGCTGAAAGATAAGCTTACTTCAGCACCGGTCCTTGCTTTACCGAAGCCGGGTGTGGAGTACGTGGTTTACACCGATGCCTCATTACGGGGACTTGGGGTAGTACTTCCGCAGGAGGAGAAGGGTATAGATTTTGCCTCCCACAAGATTAATTCGCATGAAAATAATTACCCCACCCAGGACCTGGAGTTAGCAGCGGTCGCCTTTGCATTGAGGATATGGAGGCACTATTTATTAGGGGAGAAATTTCGCTTGTTCACAGACCACAAGTCACTGTAGTACCTGTTCACTAAGCGAGAGCTGAATATGCGTCAACGCAGATGGTTAGAGTTTGTGAAGGACTATCAGTTCGACATACAATACCATCCGGGGAAGGCCAATGTAGTTGCTGATGCGTTGAGCCGTAGATCGGTAGACGAGGTAGCGGACGTCTGGAAAGCAAAGTGGAAGGAGTTGGGTCACCAGGACACAGTAGTCTGTTCCTTCATATCTGTTATGACAGTGACACCCGAGATTGTTACGAAGGTGATATAGGCACAGACCGCAGACCCGTTTTCCTAGGAGCAGATTGTACGACTTTTAGCCGAGGGTGTTGAGTCCTATTCTGTTAGTTCTGATGGGGGTTTGAGGTTTAATGGGAGATTGGTGGTTACAGAAGGATCAGAATTACGGCATGTAGTGATGACCCAGTCTCACGGATCCCAATTTTCAGTACAACCTGGGGGAGATAAGATGTACCAGGATATGAGGCGACAGTACTGGTGGAGTGGGATGAAAAAGGACATTACTGATTTCGTGTCCAAGTGTTCTACCTGCCAGCTGGTAAAGTTAGACCATCAGAAACCGTCAGGGTTTCTTCAGCCATTGAAAATACCCGCATGTAAGTGGGAGAGTATTTCCATGGATTTTATTGAAGGGTTGCCTACATCACAGCGGGGCCACGATTCTATCTGGGTGATTGTAGACCGTTTGACCAAGGTGGCTCATTTTCTGTCGGTGCGGACAGACTATACCACGGGTCAGTATGCTCAGTTGTTCATTACTGAGATTGTCAGATTACATGGGGTGCACCTGAATATTGTGTCAGATAGAGATAAGATTTTCGTGTTGCATTTTTAGGAGAGCTTTCAGGAGGCTATGGGTACTGAGTTGAGACTGAGTTCAGCTTATCACCCACAGACAGATGGGAAGACAGAGCATACTAATCAGATGTTGTAGGATATGTTGCGCATGTGTGTTCTTGAGTGGAGGAGGTTGGGAGCCACATCTTCCACTGGTAGAGTTCGCTTATAATAACTCTTATCAGTTCACGATTGGCATGGCTCCATTCGAGGCTTTGTATGGCAGGCCTTGTCGTTACCCAACTTGTTGGCTCGAGGTGGGGGATAACAAGTTTCTAGGACCATAGGTAATTTAGGAAACCTCCGCGAGGATTGAGATGATCAGGAGTCGCATTCGAGTAGCCCAGGACAGGCAGAAGAGCTACGCCGATGCGAAATGGTTCTTTCGAGAGTTTAATGTGGGGCACCAAGTATTACTGCGAGTATCTCCTATGAAATGAGTGATGAGGTTTGGAAAGAAAGGGAAATTGGCCTGAGGTACGTGGGACCATTTCCCATTATCGAGAGGATTGGGCCGGTGGCATACAGATTGGGACTGCCAGAGCATTTACATCGCATTCACGATGTATTCCACATCTCGTCGCTGAGACGATATGTTCGGAATGACATGGCTCACACCCACATCGCGATAGAGGAGATAGACTTACATCCTGGCAGCTCTTACGAGGAGAGACCGGTGGCTATCCTAGACCACAGTGAGAGGAGATTGAGTTCGAAGGTAGTTCCACTTGTACGGGTCCAGTGGGAGCAGCATAATGTGGAGGAATCCACTTGGGAGCGCGAGGCAGATATGCGCGAGAGATACCCAGATTTATTCTTACCAGGTATGCCTTATTTTTTCGAATTTCAGGACGAAATTCCGTTATTAGGGGGGAAGTATGTAATACCCCGTATTTTTATATTAATTTGGGGATTTATTAAATTTAATGTGAGTTATTAATTTAATATAAATCCGGAAATTAATCACTTTATAATTATTAACGTGATGTGAGTTAGTAATTATGGGAAACTTGTTGTTGAATATTACTAATGAGTAAAGTAATATAATATTGGTTCTATTAAATGTCAAGAGTGAATAAAATGACAATTTTGGGAATTTGAGTCCCGACGCACCCGTGTCGCGTCGGGACTAAATATTGATTAATAAAAGTGAATAAATTATAAGTTACTCATATGGTCGTTTTGAGTGTACCAAAGTGTCCGGAAGGGTCGAGATAGTCCGAAAAGTGTACCCAGGGGTTTAGTTTGGGTCTTGGGGCGGTTTTAGGCTTAATTAGTACCCCGAGAGGGCATTTTAGACATTTTGTAATTTTGGGTAATTAAAGCCACGATATTTCAAGGGTTATATCAGATGTCTAAGGTTGCCTTCTAGGGTTAACACAACCAAAGACAAGTGACGACCATAGCAGAGGGAAGGAGAGAGCTTTCAAAGCAATTCGAAACCGAAAATTCATCTGGTTGCACCGCCACCACCACCAACACGTTGATCGCGCAAGGGGGAACGCAACCACACCAAATTCGTCATCAAATTAGAACTTTAAAATTTCCAGAAAAGTATTTATCTTGCTTATTTTCGTTAATGCATCGTTCATGTTAGTCTAGAGTTATTAGGATGAGTTTGGTAGAAGAAAATCCATGTTGGAGATAGGAAAATCGCATGTAGTAATGATTTGAATGATAATCTGGAAACCTTTTCACATGTAGAGGCTTAACCACGAATTTATGATGAATTAGAAGTAGAAATTTCTAGAAAAAGACTGATTAGAAACATGTTTAAGAAATTCTAGGGTTCTTCAGATTTATATGAGTTTTGGTCTATTAATCTATGGTTATTGATGGAAAATTGCATGCTTTACGTAGAAGATGTATAATATTGGTGTATACTGACTGTAGTACGAATTTTAGGGAGTTTGGGTGTGAAAAATCTGGTTTTTATTGAGGTTAGATTATGAAACCCGTAATTGTTAATCTGCAGAAAATCGCCATACCTGTTTGATCGATCGATCGAACCAGGAGTGTCGATCGATCGACTCATCGATCGATCGAGCCCCTGCCCTCGATTGATCGACCCCTTCTGGCATATTCTTATTTCCCCTTTGAATATATTTAAATTCAAATTAAATGAGTAGAAATATTTGGGCATCCTTATTAAAATAATTTGGAAGGTAAAGGAGACCAGTAGGACTTATTAAGAATTCAGAGACCTTTAATGTAAGACGAGATGTACATTTTTGGGATATTTACATATAAGGGACAATGAAATTATGCGTTAAAGGGAGAGACGCATAAGATAGTTACGTTGGAAAAAATAGATGAGTACCTACTGAATTCTATACTTGGGAGGATAGGTTCCATGAGTGTTACGTAGTAAGTTGGATTAATCCCTCAATTAAAGTAAGAGACGAACCGTTATACGTGATAACTAAAGATTGAGAAATAATGATAAATATTATATTATGGGTGATGGAAGTACCTAAAGAGATATGGTAATAGTAGTATATTTATATGACTGTGTTGATGCATATACTATATACGTGTAAAAATCATGCCCGCGCTACTTTCTATCCCTGAGGTTATCGCGCTGGGACAGTCTTATCTCGATGTAGCTTTATGGGGGATATTGACTCGTACCCTAGAAGATAGATATCCTAGGTACAGGCTATATGATTGATGGTCAGACGGTCCTAAGAGACGTGAGGGTATGTGCTATCCTCTTAGAGACTTAGAATCTATGCTTCGCCTCAATATGTTTGTGTATGTACAGTTCGAGAGTGATTCCGAACTTGTATTTCCCTTATTACGAGTGATACGGGGATTGGATAGCAGAGTATGCACGGACCATAATTTTTATATGGGGTGCTGTTAGAATATATATATTATACGAGTATTAAATATATATATATGACTTTCTGAAATTTGGAACTTCCTACTGTGTTTATGGAAAGTAAGATATGAATAATGATTTCAATTTGGAAATACTTGTTTTGAAAAGTATAATATGACATTGGGAAACTTTATTAGCGAATAAAGTTAAATGAGAGGTTTGTTATTAAATAGAATTTACCCCTTAAACAGTTGAATTGTTTAGTTTAAATCTTAAGAGAAACTTAAGATAAGATAAGTTAAACCGTTGGGAAGGTTAGTATGATAGGCGTGCACATTATAAGAGAGGTGAGAAATTCTGAAGGGAGTGTCGCACTAATATGTTGTTGCATTGGCCTGTAAACATTTTAAATACTTGTTAAACAAATTTTAAATCATTTACACTATCGGGCTCTGACCCGTCTCTATTTTTCCTCTCTCTCTTGTATATATATGTATATATTACAGGTGCCCAGCCACAGGGGCGTCTTGCATAGGATCCTTTGGAAGGAACGTGTTGCAGCTTAGGTGGGAGTTGCAGGCCTCTTGCCTAGACGACCTCATTCATTTGATTCCACTCTTGGCACTATTAATTTCAGTTGGGCTCGTGTCGCCCTTTCCATTTTTCAGTTGTTTTATTGGATATTGTAATCCATTTATTTCCAGTACTTGCACTTTGGGATTTATTATTGCCAGGATGTTTTCATTTAAAGTATTAAATGTTGGATTCAACTAGTTGAATGTTTGATTATTCGGATTGTATGTTCCAGGATAATTGTGGTGTGACTATTAAATTGTGAATTATGCAAAGTTTTAAATGTTGGTTTATTAAATAAAATTTGGAAAGTAATGTATAAAGTGGTTTTGACACTTAGCTTAATTATTTAGGGTGTTTAAATTGGAAAAGTTATTTTTACGACAGTGATCCTAATTATGAACCAACTGTTCACCTTGATTTTAATTTAATAAAGGAGTATTCGGCCGGTATTTAATTAGGCGCGGTGTCACAGGCTTCAGGTGCTCGTTCTTAGCTTTCGGGATGCGTCATTAGCTCGGGAGGTTACTCCCCCCCAAAAAATCATTAACTTGGTGGATATGAGATTAAACATCATCAACTTGGTGATCTCGTACTAGCTTGGGGAAGCTTCATAATACCTAGCCGGGAAGGCCTGAAAATAACCCATAGGGGCCGGAGACTTAATTTTCTACGGATAATCCTATATTTGAAGGGGGCAAGACTTAATTATCTGTTGATAATCCTATTATAACCTAGGAAGTCTTTATATATATCCACATGAGCTTGGGGAAGCTTTATAATACCTATCCCAAGGGGGCTGATAATAACCCAATCGAAGCGACTAAAGGTAATCCATGAAAGCCATTATGTGAATTAATTTAAAAGACGCGGAAGATAAAGGCAAACATAATCGTTAACTTGTCGCCTCCATGCTAAAACAAATAAGCAAAATTTGGATTAGGATCCAATTATAAAGCTACAATCATAAACCTACAGCAGATGATATTCAAACAATCAAAGGTGTTGCGAACCTGTTCAGGAAGAGGCTGCAGACACTTTCAAAAATTCATGAATGCAAAAATAAACAAGAATTACAAGTGGAAAGTCCAAGGTAAAGAAATCTGGCGGCATCCAATGAGAAGAAAACATTTATACTGTAGTATCGCGGCCTTAATCTATTAGTCCAAGTTCAATCAATCAAGCAAGAAATTTAAATGTAAAAGTATCACTTTAAGCATCAAGAAATTAGAAGAATAAAGCATGAAAATGATATACAGAAACCATTGATTTTTGAAGATGGTCGTAGCCTTGATAATAGAGTTAGGAAGCTAAAAATCTTGGCAAAGATCAGTGTTAAGATTACAAACAAAGGGCCGCAGCCATTTAAAGAGAAAAAACAAGATAAAGAGGGATGCAACCTCTAAGAGTTTGCATCGTTAATTTCATCTCCCTCTTCTCCCTCCATAGCTGTCATGGTCTCTTCATCAGCTGCCGCTGCCTCAGCCTCTGCCCTCAACCTGGTTCTTTCCTCTGTCACGGCCTTTATCTCAGCCATGCATTGCTGATGCTCACCATCACCAAGACCCCAGGTAAGAATTATCTCTTTAAAGTCTGGGAATTTTTTAATAACTCTATGTCTGAGCCCTTGGTAGACACTGAGGTAGGCCCCATTATTAATAAGGAAGAAGTCTCTAGAACCCTTAAATGAATCCACCGTGTTGTTGATAGCTAATTGAAGGGTCGCATCATGACCCTCTCCCATCTTATTGACCACTGCAGGATGAGCTTCAGCATCCTTGGCAGCCTTGGCTTCTAATTCCTCATACTTCTTCTTTACAAGTACAAGTGTGTTGTTGGAAATATCTGTGTCCTTGGCAGTTTTTGCAGTCTGGTTTTAAGAAACCTTAAGGGACTCTATGGCCTGATTAAAATTTTCCTCGGCTTCCTCCTTGGCATTGACAGTGGCCTCAAGGTTTATCTGAGTCGCTTGGAGGGCCGCGGCTGAGGATTTCTTGTCAGCTGCAAATAAAGAATTCCTTGTACTTTCTAGGTCAGCGGTATGTACCCTCTACGCAGCCTCTTTCAGCTTGTATAAGGCCTCCTACTTCCTCTTCTGAGAAATCATAACGTTTGCGGCCTGTAAAGAGAGTTAAAAGTTAGGATCAAGATACGGAATGTAAAAAATAGAGCTGGGAATGTACTTGAACTTACCCTCAAAATACTATGGAGACAAAAATCCTCCAATCCTCGTGGTCATCATCCACGAGTTTATCAAGGTCTGCGGCATTTGGGACCCTCTTAATCTGGCGATCAGGCCTCACGGTTGTGTTCCGAGAGGATTCGGGGTTAGGTTACCTAAGTTGTGGCCACAGACGACCATCAAAACTAATACTGGCGCGACATTGAGGAGGCACCAGGTTGCCATTAACTATAACAATTCGTGGTGGTGGAGGAGAATTTGAAAAGATAGGGGCATCAGACGCTGACATCAACCTTGCCACAGCTATATTGGCCCCAATGTCATCATCGAAAGTACCCTAAGGCCTCTCGTGATGACCCCCTCAACTTGGAGTTGGGGCACGGCAGGGGTAGTCTATTTCACAACTTAATTTTGGTCACTTGAAGGGACCACGGTAGGAACCTTGGACTTGGACCTCTTACTCTTCATGTGCCTAGCATTTTTGTTGAGGATAGTTGCATCATCATCCATCTCTTCTAGTTGGGTAGCCAAGAGCTCCCTATTCACTTCCTCACCTGAAAGAATAAATGCAACCACATTAAATTTGGTTTGAAAATACATGCCGTAAAAAAAATTATTGATAGTTATTACCCTCTACGGCCACCTCTTTTGGTATTAATTTGCTGGGGAAGTAACCCGCTTCAAATACAGAGGCTGAAATTACAAGTATGTTAAATTTCTTCTCCTCAGTAGGAACTGTCGCGGCCTTGGCAACTCTTTTCTCTTATCGCTTGCGCAATTGCAAATTTTCAAGAACTGCTGAAAAATACAAAGGTTAGTACAGAAGCAAAGAGGAGAATAATATGAAACTATAAAGAAGGGATGCGGCTATAATTACAAAAGTACCTAGTTTGGAGGGACACCACCATTGTCGAGGCATCCTAAATGATCTATACATCTCACTCTCTTCAGGGTGGATCTCCCACCCTTGTCTAAATATGTAGAAGTATTTACCCTTCCAGTTCTTTACACTGGTAGGCCTACCAGAGTAAAGGGTCTTATCCCTGCCGCGGACTGAGAAGTAGTAATACCCCGTAAATTGGCCGAAATTTTCCTTTAGGCGGTAGAAGTGGAAAAAGTCCGCGGGAGTAATGTGTCTCTTGAATTGATTCTCTTACTGAGTGCAAAAACCGAGCGTCCGTGTAATACGCTAGTCGTTGTTATCGGCTTCCAACCTCAATACAAAAAAAACTAAACATGTAACTACACTCTTAAGGAGTATAGTGTCGAGTCTGGGTATCGAATCCATAGGGATGTTTGATAGAATTTAACTGATTTATTACTTCTAAAATAAAAGTGAAAAAGATGATGATAGTTGAAAAGGGAAAAAAATAGGTAAATAAAGAAATTAAATTGATTAAGATGAATGAGAAAATATGGTGGAGTACAATCCCTCAAACCTTAACAAATTACCGTATAGAATACTAGGATTGAAAATTAAAATTATTGACTAGATCCGGTCTTTATAAATTCTAAGCATTACATATATGAGGGATCTAGCCCGCATCATATGAAATCAAAGATAGATATAAAGCGGTGAATCATAAATTATACTTGCAAAGCATTCTTAAACATCTCAAGTACCTAGGGCAAGAGAGATTAAAAGATTAACAATATTTGTATGAGTTTCTTTCACGATTCAATCAATATTTTAATTTAACCTTTATTTTCTACATAAATAATTTGCCTTGGATTGAGTTCATGTACCCCAACCCTTGGGAATTTAGCTACTCATGATTTTTATAGAAAACAAATTCATACCTATACATGGAATTATGGATCTAACAAACATTGATAACAAATTTCAAAACAATTGAAAATAGAATTGAGATTAAATAAGAGAAGGGAATTTGATACTTCAATTGAATTGAAGAATTGATACTTGAAATCTGCACTAGATGAACTTGAATCTTCAAACATACAAACTAGGGCTTTTCTAAGAGTATGAAAAACTAAAAAGGATTTCTAAAAAAATGAATTTCTGTCTCTAATTTAGAGTCCCCCCTTTGAATGAGTGAGGGCTTGGTCTTTTATAGCACCAAGTTGCACGAATTTGACATCTAATTTCGCTTGTGGCACAAGTTTTTACTAGCCAATCACCTTAAAATATGCATAATTAATGACAGCAATTCGCACAACCGAACCGGTCCGGATCGGATCCATCTGGTCCCGGATCATTTCTTTTTTTCCTGACCGGACCAGTCCGGTCCCCATCGGATCGGTTTGGTTCCATCCGGATCGGTTCTGTTCCATTTCTCTTTATTATCGCACAACTTCAAAATATCGTAACTTCTTCACCGTAGCGCGGATTGAAGTGCCGTTTTTTCCAGTGTTCTTGTAATTTAGAAATCTTCAACTTTATAGTTGGCCCCACCTCCGGACTAAGGCTGAAAATTACGAAAATGCCCTTCAACTCTCCATTTCTTGGTTTCTTTCACTGATTTGAGTTCTCCTTCGCACTAACTTGCGTGAAATACCTGTAAAACACATGATAAATACACAAAACACGAAATACTTGCCAAAAGGGGTTAGTAGCATAAATACGAGACAAATCCAAGATATTTACACTACACGGGATCATAAAAATACCGAAATTAAGGGGATAAATGTGAAGAATATGTGCCTAATCACACCCCCTAACTTAGAACTTTGCGCGTCCCGAGCAATGTAAATGAATCTAACCAAAAATACACTCTTGAAAATTCCTTTATTAAAATAAAATTCCACTTTCGCAGGCAAGCGATTGCATTGAGCATATGCAACAAGCCTTTAAACCCCTAGGTTACCCTAGTAGGACGAGTTTTGTCTCGTGAGGGTTTGCAGTGAATACACCCACAAAATTCTTTATTGACTCAAATAAATATCAAAATACTTAAAAATTGTACAATTTAAATTTTTCGAAAAATAATCACCATAAATTCATAATCAAATGTCTCAAACCATAGTGTTTGTGTGTAAAGCCAAAAATTAAACCACAAATTTCCACCGATTGAGCATTACGTTACTTTTCGAAAATTCGTTTTGATTCAAATTCTTACGGATGCACTCACAAACGAATCACTCGGATTGTGGTTATTTTCTCTCGGTATGCATGATATAAAGTGTAAATATAATGGACACAAATTCATGCATACAAAATTGAAAAGAAGGAAATATATGGTGAAACGATCTCATCATCAGAATACAGTTATTAGGAAATGGGAAACATCATATCTAATTCACACCATTTAATCTCTCATATTATCTTTTCATGTCTTAGCTCTCCACGCGGTAATTAATTTCGCAATTCGGACTCAGTTAGGACTTTTCGGGTTTAAGGTGTAAAGGGTAAAATTGGGAATGGATGGAATGTTCGGAATTGGAAAATTTCCTTATGACGTCCATTAGTGATTTTTCGGGCATTTGCTCATTTTTCTCTTTCTTTTTCTATATTCATTTTTTTCTTTTCTTGCTATTTTTTGTTGAGCATATCTATTTTTTTTCTTGCCCCTTTTTCTTGCACTTTTCGGACTTAATGAATATTTCATTTTCGCAATTCCGGGTTATTTGGGTTTTTCGGGTTATCAAACGAAAGGAAAATATTTTATTAGGCTCAAAGTGGGTTGCAAAGGGATAATTTTGTTTTTCACAACTTTTTATGGCTTATATTTTTGGGTAACAAACGAGGGCCTACTTCATTGTCCAAATTGCTAATCACATTACCATATGCATCTCGAGAATAATTAAGTTTAGAGATATATTTAGCACGAATTTTGAGACAACATTTCACACATTTCCCATAACCGATCAAAATAAAGGATTGAAATCATCAACGACTTATTAAAATGTTGAAAAGAACTTTGAGTTAATCATAAACTCGGATTGATTTAAAAACACATAAAAAATTGAAAGGCTCGAAATCTCACCGGGTTGGACTAATCTCCACAGTTATTCGTTAAGTCATCAATTTTCTTTCAATTTCCATCTTTGGTCAATTTTGGCTTAGTGCAATTTTGATTGTTAACAATTTGAGACTTTAAATAGAATAAAGGTGATATTTTTTGAAAAATTTAAATGCTAATTTTTATTTATTTTGAACAAAAATATTTTTGCTTTTTTTAATATTTTTCATATTTTTTTTTTAAAACACACTTGGAAAGAACATGTGATCGAATCAATGAATCTAAACAATAAATGGGAAGAATATCCCACACCTCCTAACTTAAATGTTGCATTGTCCTCAATGCGAATCAAGAACACAACATAAAGAGAGGAAAAGAAAGATATTACCCAAATGGAGCGATCCCCGATGAGTGCGAGTCCATTGAATCTACAAAACATGTTAGAACCAAGCATAACAAAAATAATAACAAAAACTCTAACTATCAAAACTAGACTATAATAAAAGAGAAAAAGAAAAAAAAGAAAAAAAAAAGAAAAAAAAACTAATTATTTACAACCTAAAATTGGGACGGCTAATAAATCATACACTAAAAGTCGAAAAATTTGAGGGTCCATCCAAAATACAATCTAACTTTGAGGGATTAATAGTGTACCCTCAGTAGGATGCATGCCTCCCGAAAAATAAGAATTTCGTTTGAAAAATGGAAGGCATGTGCAAAGTTTAAAAAATGAACCATCACCAATTAAAAATTTTAGGGGGATAATGAGGGATTTGAGTGCACAGGGGGACAAGTACCATTGGGATCCAAGAAAAATAGAATCACTTCCCAAAGATTTTTCAAGTAGTAAGGGAAGAGGAGAACACAAACTAAAAGAGTCCATCTTGGAAAATAATTGAAGTATAGAGTCCTTGTCCTCAAAATCTTCTCCCTCAAAATTTTCAATTGGGTCTGGTGGAGTGACACGTCTAAGTGTATGGCCCATAAGATGAAGCATCTCAAAATGACATTCTCATACAAGAAGCGGATCAACATCCTCAAGACATTCATCCAGTTCTTGTGATGGATTTAATGGTTCGATAATAGTGGGGACACAAGGAGACAACTGATCTTCAACCTCAATAGGTTTTGCAATATTTATAAGAGGTTGATATTCAAAAGAACTTGGATCACTCTCAATGATTTCATTCTCAAAAGTATTAGGTGAAGCGCAAGTCTCGACCTTCTCTAAGTTGTCCAAATAATCATTCAACTCCTTGAAAGTTGCTAAAATTTTCAACTCGGTAACAGCAAGGTCATCAGATTGTTTTTTTATATCAAGTAAGAGTTCTTCCAAAGTAGGCTTCCTTAGTTCTAGCACCTCGAATTCCTCATTTGGTTGAAAACTTACTTCATCTTCAAAACTATCGGAAAAAAAATCCTCATTGGGTTCAAATAATGCATCTAACTCTTGCTTCAATAACGATTTTTTTCTCGATATTCTTTTTCAAGTCTTTCTTCTTCAAGCAATTGATTTTGATAAATTTGGAGTTTCTTAGCACTAGGCTTGTATTTTTGATAATCATCTTTAGTGATATTGATCCAATGGTCATAAGTCTTGAGTGCCTCCTCCTCCTCACTATTATCATAACAATTAAAGCCACCAAAAGAGTTAAAATAAGACATTTCAAAGTGGGCAATTCAAAATCGTAACACCCATATTTTTCCAAATTTTTTTTTCACTTTTTTTTTAGAATGAAATAGTAAGTCAATTATAATCTATAACAAACACTCCCCGACAACGGCGCCATTTTGACCGAGTGGAAAATCCGAGCGTCCGTGTAATACGCTAGTCGCTGTTATCGGCTTCCAACCTCAATACAAAAAAACCTAAACATGTAACTACACTCTTAAGGAGTATAGTGGCGAGTCTGGGTATCGAATCCACAGGGAATGTTTGATAGAATTTAACTGATTTATTACTTCTAAAATAAAAGTGAAAAAGATGACGATGGTTGAAAAGGGAAAAAAATAGGTAAATAAAGAAATTAAATTGATTAAGATGAATGAGAAAATAGGGTGGAGTACAATCCCTCAAACCTTAACAAATTACCGTATAGAATACTAGGATTGTAAATTAAAATTATTGACTAGATCCGGTCTTTATAAATTCTAAGCATTACATATATGAGGGATTTAGCCCGCATCATATGAAATCAAAGATAGATATAAAGCGGTGAATGATAAATTATACTTGCAAAGCGTTCTTAAACATCTCAAGTACCTAGGGCAAGAGAGATTAAAAGATTGACAATGTTTGTATGAGTTTCTTTCATGATTCAATCAATATTTTAATTTAACCTCTATTTTCTACATAAATAATTTGCCTTGGATTGAGTTCATGTACCCCAATCCTTGGGAATTTAGCTACTCATGATTTTTCTAGAAAACAAATTCATACCTATACATGGAATTATGGATCTAACAAACATTGATAACAAATTGCAAAACAATTGAAAATAGAATTGAGATTAAATAAGAGAAGGGAATTTGATACTTGAATTGAATTGAAGAATTGATACTTGAAATCTGCACTAGATGAACTTGAATCTTCAAACATACAAACTAGGGCTTTTCTAAGAGTATGAAAAACTAAAAAGGATTTCTAAAAAAATGAATTTCTCTCTCTAATTTAGAGTCCCCCCTTTGAATGAGTGAGGGCTTGGTCTTTTATAGCACCAAGTTGCACGAATTTGACATCTAATTTCGCTTGTGGCAAAAGTTTTTACCAGCCAATCACCTTAAAATATGCATAATTAATGACAGCAATTCACACAACCGGACCTGTCCGGATCGGATCCATCTGGTCCCGGATCGTTTCTTTTTTTCCTGACCGGACCAGTCCGGTCCCCATCGGATCGGTTTGGTTCCATCCGGATCGGTCCTGTTCCAGTTCTCTTTATTATCGCACAACTTCAAAACATCGTAACTTCTTCACCGTAGCTCGGATTGAGGTGCCGTTTTTTCCAGTGTTCTTGTAATTTAGATATATTCAACTTTATAGTTGGCCCCACCTCCGGACTAAGGCTGAAATTTACGAAAATGCCCTTCAACTCTCCATTTATTGGTTTCTTTCACTGTTTTGAGTTCTCCTTCGCACTAACTTGCGTGAAATACCTGTAAAACACATGAGAAATACACAAAACACGAAATACTTGCCAAAAGGGGTTAGTAGCATAAATACGAGACAAATCCAAGATATTTACACTACACGGGATCATAAAAATACCGAAATTAAGGGGATAAATGTGAAGAATATGAGCCTAATCATTCTCCCATAGTACAACGGCTGCAATAATGGACCTCCAACTATTGGGATATAATTGGGTTGGGGCTAACTTCATGGTTTCAAAAATTCTTCTAATAGGAACAGGGACTGGAAGCCGCAACCCATAAATGAAAGCATGTAGGAGGAAGCAGACCCCATCGTCAGCAAGTACCGTGCATGCCCTTTGCTTCACGGCAGGTGCTGAGCACATCAAGTTCTCTGGAAAGTCAAAGGCCTCAGCTACCTTATTAACCCATTCTTGGGTCATAATGGTGTAGATATCAAGTGCAGTAGGAGGTCTCTCAGCCCTCCTAGATGTTCCACTAGGATCATCCTTATTGTTAAATGCTTCCCCTACCGCGGCGTTCTCATTCATGTCCATCCGATGGTTCCTAGAATTCACCACTTCTTCCATTATCGTAGAGTCTAGTCTTGAATATGAATTTAATACCACACAGTTGGGGAAATCCTTAAGTTGGCAAGGCCCTACTGATTTCAAAGGAGGCACTGAAGGAAGTTCAGGAGGAGAGAATCCAAAATATTTTTCCCAAACGCCTCTCAGAAAGTCGTCTGGGTCAAAGTTCATATGGCTGCAGCAGTACCTGGAAAGCAGAGTTCGCAGTTAGGTGCCGTAGCCAGTATGGTATTAAGGCCTATCAAAGGCCGCGATAGGTGTAATGATATATAAAGTTGAGGATGAACAAGAAATATTAGGCAAAATGGGCTAAGTATACCAAATGTTGGATTTTAAAACCCTAGAAATTAATTGTCACCGCGACATATTATTTTATGGGGAAAGATGTAGATAATTTCTTACATGTCGTAGTCACAAAACTATAAGATGAAATGCCGCATCCCCTAATCTAAGAACTAAGACTTGCTACAGGCCACAACCTTTATTTAATACTAGTAGCAACCCTTATTAACTACATGTTGCAGATGTTTCCTAAACTATTGGAAGGTTATATCCATTTAGAATAGCCCTAATTTACTAAAGGGATTTTGTCACTCGGTGGCTACGCACTCACACAGGTTAGTAGTTAGTCTGTGTAAACTCAAAGATAAAAAATCCTATAATATGAAGTGTCCATCTCAAGAATGTCAAGAACATAATGGCCCAACATTGAAGATATATTCCATCCAAGAAACAAACATTATTGCAATTAATTAAAAGCACATTTTAGAAGGTTTGGTTGATATAAATCAAGATTGGGTGATTCAGAAATGAAAAAATATAGAAATTCAGTTGATAATTAGTGAATTGTGAACTGAAAAGGCTATTAAAGAGGTTTTTAATTTGAAAAATTACGTGGAAATGAAGACACCGACGGAGCTCAACCTCAAACCACCGCAGAACCACCACACGCAGCTTTAGGAGGTCATCGAAAAAAGTAAGAGGATGAATGAACATAGGTTGGCTATCGATTTTCTCTCAAAGATTTGGGAAACGTAATGAAGTCCACGACGGGAACAATTTATATAAGAGAGCGCGAAAAGACGAAGTTTCGCCTTGTAAATATCGTGGCACCTTGAGAGGGTTTGACTACTAAGTCACAGCCCCAATAATAATCTCTTGGCACTATAACTTGGGGGATTATTGATAGTACAGATACAAAACCACCTGCCACGGACGTTACTCAGACATACAGAAGCATATAGGCCACGGACCTACTCAACACAAGGTGCGACCCTAATCGGTACAAGGTGCGGCACATACCACTTGGCCTTATATAGAGGACGTAAACTTATGCTACAGGGTGAGGCAGCCATAGCTTTAGCCTTATGCGGGATGCAACACTCAGTATGCTTTCCTTATAGGCCGCATCCCTCTCATTCACAGCAGCTCCACACTTGATATACGTCACGTGCTCAGGGCACGTGACACAACTCATAAACCTCCTATTAATAAAGGTCCACACCTCGAGATAGGAGGTCAAATTCTATAATACCTGGCGAAGCCTTGCCAAATTCTCTCTACACAACCTCGACATGCAGCTTAAGGGCTACTTACCTACATCGTAGTCAACTTTCGGGCAACCTGAAATCCTCATAAACATGTATTATCTTCTATTAACATGCTTGTACGCCTCTTTAGAAAAAATTACTATGTACCAAACAGCATATATAATGAAAGTGTGGCACCAAAGTGGACAGAGGCTGATTATTATATCCGAACCACTCTATATCTTACCTTCTCTCTCTTTTAACTAATTTTATTCGTCAACTATAATTTACAATTGATTTACGCGTATGAGAACAACTACTGGACGATTTCTCACATCATCAATTTAGCGTCGTTTATGGGAAACGAGATTTTCAATCCTGTTTCTTTATATTTTGGGTTCTTAAATACCTTATTTTATTCATGGGGATCCTTTGGATCATCATCTCATGAGTAAAATTTTGGTTACTGAGCTCTATTTTAGATTTACACCCATGATTGGGTATTTTATGTATTCAGATCTATTATGGTCTCTCTTTTATGACCTTGGATTTATTTTTCCATACCCCTATGATATCATTCCATCTATACAGTGTTGAAAAGCATGGTGGGATTAAACCTCAGAAAGATGAATGATTAGGGAAGGATTGTATTTACTCCCTTTTTACTGATTCTTGGCCTATGATTTATCGTTATAATTGTGTTGTTTGGTGCACATTGAGGGTATTCTCTCATGGATAGACCCTAGTAGGATCGTTCCCCATGTTTTGGGAGAAAAAATCAGTTTTGGGGTTTTAATTTTTGGATCGCTCCCTTCACTGCATAGGAGGGGATATGGCCTGGCAGTTCAACTGCCTCTCTTGTCGCGGCCCTTACTAGTGCGGTTCTATTGTAGAAGATTCAAAACATCAAGTAATGGACCCAGGTGGTCTCCAGATCAACCTTAGTGAATATCATACAAAGTCCATAGCAGTACAGCTATGTGCCTTACTAGTCGCGATCTCAACAGAATATCAAGCAGTCGTTCAAACGCTGCCTCCTAATTTCCTACTTGGTTAAATTAATGCTTATGTGACTACTCACTTATGTTAGTTTTTATCTCAGATTATATATTTTATAAATACTTGTAGGTACCCAAAATTTAGGACCATGGGCCTGGACGAGTAGCCCAGTTCTGGCGGCCCAAAATCCAGGCCCTCTATCTTTCATATTGACCGGGTCTCTCCCCACGATCATATGAAGAGAAGTTATAGGGGATCACAATCCCATGAAGAGAAAGGATAGGTAAGATGGATAATATGAAGGAACCCATCATCTCCACTAACTAGCATACACATGTATAAATTAAACCCTAGGTCCGGGGCAAAGGACAAGTTGTATTCTTTGTACTTACTCTTCAGAATATAGAGAAATAATACTGACTGCACCGTCGTGGACGTGGGCACATCTTTGCTGAACCACGTACACCTGTTGTTGTGTGATTGGCATTTTACTTATTCTTTCTTGGTCATTACCTCTTTCATATTTATTTGTGTTGCATAATAGTTGTCACCACAATTGGCGTCGTCTGTGGGAAGCGTTCATCTTTCCCTGAGAAGAGCCCACGCCAAGAAAAAATCTAAGATGTCTGGTCACAGCAGCAACGCTCCTCAAGCAGGAGATATTCAGGAGCCACCTGCTCCTCGCTGGATTAGGTCTGAAGTCCGACGTTCAGATCAAGGGGCTCACTTAGAAAGGCCAGCCTCAGAAGAAAGTCAAGGACCAGCAAAGTCCACGCAGATATCCAGATTGATCGATGCATATGAAGCAAGGCTCCACGAGCAGAGGGAGTCTTCTCGCAGATATGAGGCTGAGAATGCTCGCTTGAAAAGAAGACTGGAAAAACTAGAGAAGGAACTACGTCCTAATACCAGGAGACGCCCCTATCGCACTCCTAGCCCTCAGGCGAGCAAATCTCGCAGCCGAGGAAGGAGCCGTAGGCGGCAATATCAAGGGGACGAAGGTGGCGACTCAAACGACGACCTCCGCGAACAACTAAGAAAAGCTCGCCTCTACCAGAGCCCTGCTCGCAGCGAAGACAACATACAGAACCTGGTCTGCAGAGAAATGGACCAACATCCAGCTCACTGTGGCGCCAGGTCGACCAGAGAACTCGCCAGGAGAGCCCTCAAGACCCAGATAAAATCACCCTTCACGAGGGAAATTGAAGAGGAAGAGGCTCCCAAGAAGTTTGCCATTCCAAGGTTCAAGATTTACGACGGGAAGACTGATCCCATTGATTATGTCAGGCAGTACCGGCAGGCCATGACCCTCTGGAATCATCGAGATGCGCTGATGTGTCGTATTTTCCCCTCGAGCCTCCATGACGTGGCCCAGAAATGGTTCGAGAAACTCCCTCACCGATCCATCAGAAATTTCAAATCCCTGGCCGAGCTCTTTATGGCCCGGTTCATCACCAGCAGCTCCCATCCCAAAAGGATGGATGCTCTATTAACAATGAAGAAAACGCCCCAGGAGACACTCCGAGACTACGCGAAGAGGTACTGGGAGTTATTCAACGAGGTCGAGGACTGCGCGGAAGAAGTGGAAGTGGCTTCATTCAAAATTGGGCTACCTAGCTCTTCCCTCCTTTACCAGTCCTTGATAAAGAAGGAAGCTACGACCATTGACGACCTGATGGCCCGGATTGAGAAATACGCAAAGGTGGAAGATGTCACCCGCCTTAATGTAGGAGAAAATGGTCGAGCCAAGCTCTCTACCAAGGGAAGTGAGAAAGTTGAGAACCAGAAAAATGGAGGAAAGAGTGGGGGCAAGAATGGCTCCAAAAACGGAGGGAACCCTGACATTACAAGATCGTTCCAGGCGGTCAACACCGTCATCAAAGAACAATTTACAAAATTCTCGCGAAGATTAAGAATGAGCCTTTCATCAAATGGCCCCGGAAAATGGGAGGAGACCCCTTGAAAAGAAACAATGCGTTAAGATACAATTTCCACAAAGAGGGAGGGCATAAGACCGAGCACTGCAAGACTCTTAAGTCCTACCCCGAGGAGTTGGCCCAGTCCGGACATTTGAATGACTTTGTGGAAAAGAAGGTAGAGAGAGTGACTGCCCACAAAGAGGCGAAACTTGAAAACGTATTGGAAGATAACGCCGGACATGAATTCACAGTAATCCACGGAGTATCTGATGTTAAGAAAATCCAGGGTAACTCAGCTCGAATGGAGGTAAAGAAACTGACACCGGTAATGCAAGCATTTCAGATTGATCCAGCAAAATCACAGTCAGGAAAACGTCGGCGAGCAGAGGACATCAACTACAACAAGCATATTGTTTTCACGGATGAAGATCTTGTGGGAGTAAGGACCCCACATCATGATGACTTAGTCATTACACTCAGGATAGACAACTTTGACATCGACAGGTTGCTCGTCGATCAAGGAAGCTCATCCGAAGTAATGTACATTGACCTGTTCTGGAAATTGTAGTTGAACATCGCCAACCTAAAGGGAACCACTGTCCCTCTGGTCGACTTTGCTGGGAAGATGACCATGCCTCTGGGAAAAATTATACTGCCAGTGCGCGCTGGCAATGTTTCCAAGATGATCGAATTCTTGGTGGTCGACATTGATTCACCGTATCAAGCCATCCTCGGCAGGGGATGGCTTCATGCAATGAAGGCAGTCTCCTCGACCTACCACCAGAAACTCAAATATGTCACCGAGCGATGAGTAATGGAGATACATGGCGACCAGGCGATGGCAAGGAAGTGCTTTATTGCGGCCATCCGACCAAAGACAGAGAAAAGAGCCGTTCAAACAAGCGAGAAAGTGGAGGAAGGTGCGATTCCTTCCAAATTACAATTAAAATATGGAAGGCCTGGAGTGGAAGAGACCAGGCTCCTCCCCTCCGAGCGTGTCGTCGAGGACTTGGTAGAAGTGACGGCTAAAGAAGGCGACAACAGCAGAGTCTTCCTGATCGGAACCTCACTCACTGACCAAGAGCAAAAGGATTTGTCGACCTTACTCAGAAGCAACATAGATGTTTTGTCTTGGGAACCCTATGAGCTTCCAGGAATCTATCCCAATATGGTCTGGCATTAGTTGCACGTCGATCCCACATTCAAGACGATAGCGCAGAAGGAATGACGAACTGCTCCCGAGAAGGCCAGAGCAATAGAAAAAGAAGTCGAAAAAATGCTGGATGCAGGGTCCATACGGGAAGTGCAATTCCCCAAATGGTTATCCAACCCAGTGGTAGTTTCGAAAAGCAACGGGGAGTGAAGAGTTTGCATAGACTTCACTGACCTCAACAAAGCCTGCCCCAAGGATAGCTTCCCTCTTCCGAAAATAGACCAACTAGTAGACGCCACCGCAGCTCACGAACGAATGAGTTTCCTGGACGCATACTCAGGATATCACCAGATTCCCCTGTATGCCCCGGATCAGGACAAAACGGCGTTTATCACGACGGTTGGTTTATACTGTTACAAGGTCATGCCTTTTGGGCTAAAAAATGCAGGGCAACCTATCAGCGGCTAATTACTAGAATGTTCAAGAATCAAATGGGAGACACAATGGAGGTCTACATCGACGACATGATCGTCAAGAGCAAGGAGAAGGAAAATCACCTCTCAGACCTGTCAAGTACCTTCGAAATCCTCAGGAAGTACCGAATGAAACTCAATGCGAGCAAGTGTTCCTTCGGTGTCCAGTCAGGAAAGTTTCTGGGGTATTTGGTTAACAAGCGAGGAATAAAGGCTAATACGGACCAGATTGATGCAATCAAAAGAGTGCAACCTCCTCGCACAGTCCGAGATGTACAGAAGCTCACTGGAATGCTCGCTGTTCTAAATCGTTTCATTTCTAAATCCTCCGAGAGATGCAAGCCCTTCTTCCAACTCTTAAAAGGCAGCAAAACAGTAGAATGGACCCCAGGTTGCTCACGAGCATTAGACGAGCTCAAGTCCTACCTAAGCTCTCCACCACTGCTTGTCATACCACAGCAAATGGACTCTTTATACCTCTACCTCTCTGTATCCAGTCATACTGTCAGCTCAACGCTAATGTGTGAAGTTACAGGAATCCAACATCCAGTCTATTACATGAGCAAAACCTTATTAGATGCCGAGCAGCGCTACCTACCATTGGAAAAGCTCGAATTCGCCCTAGTAATAGCCTCGAGGAAACTGAAGCATTACTTTAAAGCTCATACGATCATCGTCCTCACATCAAACCCCCTCAAGGCTGTCCTAAGGAAGGAGGATTTGTCGGGCAGACTGTCTAAATGGTCAGTCGAGCTCGGCCGATTTGACATCCAATTTCAACCAAGGACAGCTATCAAGGGTCAAATCCTTGCTGATTTCATAGCTGAATTCACAGGCGAAGAACCCTTCGACCAGCCTAAGCCAATAGAACAGAACAACCAGGCTACAGGGGAAAGTTGGAAACTATTCATTGATGGAGCCTCCAACTCAAAGGGGGCAGGGGTAGGAATTGTTCTTATCACTCCAGAAAATACAGTCCTTGAGCAAGGAATCAGGCTGGGATTTTTAGCCTCCAACAACGAAGCAGAATACGAAGCCTTAATAGCAGGTCTCCAAAAAGCACAAACTCTGGGAGCAAAGCATTTGCAGGTATTCGAAGGTTCGCAACTAGTTTCCAATCAGATAAATGGAGACTATAACGCGAAGGATGAGAGAATGGCAGCCTACCTCTCCTTGGTAAAAAACTTAATGACGAGCTTTGAAGAGATCAACATCCAACAGTTTCCCAGGGGGCAAAACAGCCACGCTGACTCCTTAGCAACCCTAAGCTCGGCAGTTGATTCTAGCCTTAAAAGGATCATCCTTATTGATTTCCTCAGTTGCCCCAGCATTTAACCCAACTGCGAGCTGACAAAGGCAAAACCAATACTCCAATTGGAATCAGCCCCCAACTGGATGGATCCCTTGAAAGACTATTTAAAGAACGGAACGCTCCCAGAGGACAAGAGAACTGCCCACCAGATAAGAGTCAAAGTTGCTCTCTTTCACTTATCCACAGGAGGCGACTTGTATAAAAAATCTTTCTCCGGCCCCTACCTTAGGTGCGTCCACCCAGAAGATGTCAAAGTCGTGCTTCACGAGCTTCACGAAGGAATCTGTGGAAGTCATGTCGGAGGAAGGTCTCTAGCCTTTCGAGCAATGAAGGAAGGTTATTGGTGGCCATACATGCAAAAGGACTCCGCAGTATATGTCCACAAATGCCTAAAATGCCAACTTCACACTCCCATGGTCCACCAGCCCGCCAGCGAATTAAAATCCCTGACCAGTCCCTGGCCCTTCGCCCAGTGGGGAATGGACATCTTGGGACCACTGCCCACCGCTGCCGCTAATCGCAAATACCTGTTAGTTGCAACTGATTACTTTACCAAGTGGATCGAAGCGGAACCACTGGCAAACATCCGAGACGCTGACATGATGAGGTTCATAAGGAGAAATATAATCACTCGATTCGGAATCCCCAGAACCATCATCACTGACAATGGAACATAGTTCGAGAGTGGCCCTTTTCAGGACTTCTGCGATAAACACGGGATCAGGCACCACTTCAGCTTGGTGGCCTACCCTCAAAGCAATGGACAAGCTGAAGCTTACCACAAGACAGTGATAGCTGGATTGAAGAAGCGGTTAGAGCGAGCCAAAGGCGCGTGGAAAACTGAGCTACCGCATATCCTATGGGCATACAGAACGACCCCTAGGCGATCCATAGGAGAAACCCCATTCTCACTAGCATATGGTATGGAGGCGGTTATCCCACTAGAAGCAGGATTGCCTACAATGAGATCCAACCTTGTCGAGCAAGGCGAGAACGATCAGGATTTGCTCGCTGAACTCGACCTGGCCGACGAGCGCAGGGAACTTGCCCTAGTAAAGCTAGCAAGCTATCAACAACAGCTCGTGAAGCACTACAGCAAAAGGGTCAATCCGAGGAAATTCAAAGTTGGGGACTAGGTTCTAAGAAAGGTCCTGGGCAACATAGTGAAGCCATCAGACGGTAAACTGGGACCGAACTGGGAAGGACCTTATAAGATAATTAGAGATGACCTGCGAGGTGCCTATCATTTGAAAATGATGGAGGGCAGAGATATACCACGAGCATGGAACGCAGCTAATCTCAAAAAATTCTATTTTTAAGAGTTCTATTGTTAGATCTTTTTATTGTACTCATTATGTGAAAGTACAGTTTATTTCTCAATTCACCAATGAAAATCTCTCAGTTGATCACTCTCTAACAAGTAACAATTATATCTTATTACACATCCTTTCCAAATCACAGACATAATGGATGACATAGCAGGGGAACACCCCTCCTCAGGTCATCGTCATGAAGCACGACATACCTCTTAGCATTGCCCATGGCAATATATGAAGCCCTACAGAGTATTCTTAGGCATCAAACCTACTTTTGGTTAAACAAAATCCTGGTCGGATGAAGACATCCAATACCAGGTGTGTCCTCGCCAATTGCCCTACTTAGGCCTAAGGGAGTGTGACGACATGACCTAAAAGGTAAAGGGAGGGCACAATGGTATTCTTATACTGGACTGGGCGGACACTCACATGACAAAATAAAAAGGATTGTAAACCTGCAAAAATATAAAAGGATTGGATGAACACGTTTAGTCGGCAAAATCGCCCAACACTTGAACTTTTCATTAATCTTTTATATTTACAAACAATGATAGTAGATGTTTAGTCGGCGAATCTATCCCAAAGCATTTACAATTATTAAAAACAAAATATCAAGGAGGTGGAAGCCTCCGAGCAAGATAATCAGCAACTTTAGCTCTCCTTCCATCATCAGGAGAAGGGGCGAGCTCCTCCACGACCTCATTTGCGTCCAATTCCAATAATCGTCGGGGAATAGCATCAATGGGGATCCATCGATCATCCCTCCTGAATGGATTGGGCATCAGAGTAGAGGAGGACATCTCGTGTCGATACCACAGCGTCGAGTTCCTCCGGACCTGCAGCTCTTTGAGGGCACTCAACCACCCCCTGATGAAAGATAGTTCCTCGAACTCTGATAGTCTCGTCGGAGCTTCCAGCCATCCTTGATCGTAGCCATCGGACCACGCTTGTCGAGGACCGTTATTGAACAAACGCCGTAGACGGGTGACGTCCCTCTGGAGCCCAGCAGCAGTCACATAAGCTCACCGAACATCGCCGCGCAGATCCTCCATTTCCCTCTCACGCTGTTCCTCGGCTTCCCTATTCCTACCCTTGGAACTCCTACCACCATGCGAGAGGGGAGGCCGAGCAGCTCGCGACAAAGAAGATCCTTGTAGGACTGCCAAAATGATGCTCGGCGAATGCTCCTTAAGCCTTAGGACTTCCCTCCTCAAGTCTTCATTCTCCTGCTGCAGGAACTCCCCAACCTGGTTAATCTCGGTGGCCTCCAGCAACCTTGCTCTCAGTGCACTGACTTCTTCTTGCACTGAAGCACCGATTTCTTCCATCTCCTGGAGCCTGTCCTTCAACTTGGCCACTAGCTCGGACTAATCCTTATATTTCTGGTTCCTTGACTTAGCAAACCTGCAAAGTCTAGCAAAGGCCTGGCGAACTGCAGGGCTTGCATTAGGACCAAGAGTCCTACCTAGTTGGGAGGTAACAGGAATATAGTCATCCACATCAACCAACTACAAGTAAAAGAAAGAGAAAAGAAAGAGATCAGCATAAACAAAAATGAAGTCTTTTCATTAATAAGGAACGAGGTTACATCAGATTGAAAAAGGAAAAATTACAAAGCAGCCCTATCAATTAGCAACCTCGGGTGGCCCAGAGGTGGATGGTCCCTTGTCCTTATCAGCATCAGCAGGGGCATTACCCTCTGCAGGGGTGTCCTCTGTCCTCTCGACTAAAGGAGCATCAGTAGAAGTCGCCTGAGAGACAGGATCAGCGCCTTCAGCAGTTAGGGCTGGGTCCTCATCTACGACTGGCTTTGGCCCTGGATCGTGCTCGTCAAAGAGTGGGGATGCAACGTTCACCCCAGCAGCCACGAGAGCCTTATTCCACCCTTTCTTGAAGTTCAGACGGCTGATATAGCCTATCTGAACCTCAGCATCCTCATACGCAGCAGCCTAGCCAGAGTTATACGAGTCTTCCTTAAGGGTGGATGCCTGGGCTTTCTCCGCCTCCAGTTGCTCGGCCAGAAACCTATTTTTCTCTGCAAGGTCTAGCTTGCTCGAGCACACCAGGTCATAAGCCTTCCTCATCTCGCCAAGTTCCCTGACCGCATCATCTCTCTCGCGAGCAAAATTAACAAGTGCCAGGTCAGATGAAACTCGAGCTGCATCAGCAGCCTTCAGGTCGGCCTCCAGCTGAGAACCCCTGGCTACCAGAGCAGATTTTTGCTGTTCCAGTTCACCATTCCTTCTCACCAGCTCGTCGCGAGAGAGATAAAGCACGGCGAAGTCGGTTACAAACTGCAAAGAACAAGGGAGGGATCAAGAAGAAGAAACCATCAAAACTTGTTAAAAGAAATTGAGAATTAGAAGAGAACTTTACCAAGGCAAGCCTCTGACTAGCTTGCAGAGCCAGTTGATCGAACCCCAACGCCCTATCGCGATCTGCAGGAAGGACTGCTCTCTCGAGCAGCGCAGGGGCAAGCTGAGGAGAGGCGGCCACCGAAGCCCCCTCGGGCAAGGCAGACACTGGGACCAGGGCTTGACCAGTTTTGGTCCTCAATTCCATCTTCCTCCTCTCCTCCTTTTTTTCTCTTTCCCTTCTCTTTATCTCCTCCACTCTCTTCTTTTCTTCCACCTTCTTCCTCTCCTCCTCTCTCTTCTTCCTCTCTTGCTCCTGAGAAGAAGGCCGAAAACCAGTAGCTATGGCCCCAGAGGCAGTCTTCGGTTTCTTGGACCTCTGTGCAAGGAGCACGTCATCATCATCATCGTCATCTCTGATCAAATTCTTCCTTGGAGGCATCTCTTCACCAGAACTGCTGGAAGTGCTCGACGATTCATGAGCCTCAGAATTCTCCTCAGAATTAGAAGAACTGCTACCGACAGACCTCCCTCCTCCAAGATTACCGACCGGCTCACTTTCAGAGCTCCTCTCCTCTTCGTCCAACTGGATTAGCTCGACAGTAGTCTCTTCGAGAGAAGCAAACTCTGGAACACTATCCACAAGTCGTGCAAGGAAGCTGGAACCCAGGTTCTTATACTCTAACAAGAAAGCGGCAGATCTGGGATGCTCGCCGTCACCCAAGGGCTCTCTGATGTTCCAAGCTTTAACCAACTCAGAAATTCGGAACTCGTTGAGAGAAGGTTCCACGTTCTTTGACCTCGCTGTAAAAGAAAACGCCGAAAGGGGTTAGAAAATTCATAATTCAGCAGAGTTTGAAGCAACAGTACCAATATCTACCTATATATTCTTCCCCATAAAAGGGAACAGTGAATCTTTCAGATCTTGACCCTTCAGATTGGGGAGAGAACTGCCAATTCCTACCAAGAAAACCTTCTTGCCAGTAGTCCTTATGGGAATCAGGTAGATTTACTACCAATACCCTATCAGGGCTCCTAGCTTTGAGGTACAGGACACCTGAACTAGTTCGAGAGAAGGAGTAACAAAAGTAAACCTCGGCAACACCTAAACTTGTGTCGTACAATCGATTTATCCTATGCACGCCATTCACTATTTTCCATACATTGGGCGAACATTGTGCAGGTACAATACCAAAATAGCTAAAGAAATGCAGAAACACATCATTAGGGGGAAAGGTAAGTCCCCCCTGGGAGAGCAACAAAACGTGAATCCAATGTGCATCCTCTATATCCCTAATGTTCCTAGGAGGCGAGGCACAACACTCAATCTCTACCCACTCAGGAATGTTGTATAATTTTCTAAACTCCGTGACTGACCTATTTCCAATCTTCGCCATTGGAAAAATACAAGAAAAACTACAAACCAAAGAGAAAATGCAAAGAGCACGAGAAACTTACAAGACAGAAGATCAGGTCAAATGGCGCAGAAGCAACGAGAGTAAAGATCGAAAGCAGAAGGTACAAAGCGTAAGAGTTCTCAGAAGATAGAAGATTGCTGGAAAAGCTGAAGCGACGAAGAGAAATGTGCCTTATCCCAATAAGCCTTCAATTCTAATCATAGCGCACGGATAGCGAAGCGGGTGCCGCCAAAGCAACTTCACAGTTTTCAAAGAATCACAAATCGGCCATAATGGCCGATCATTTAAATTCATTGGACCCATACACATGGCCCAACAAATTTAGGGGCAATTGTAGGTACCCAGAATTTCGGACCATGGGCCTGGACGAGTAGCCCAGTTCTGGCGGCCCAAAATCCAGGCCCTCTTTCTTTCATATTGACCCGATCTCTCCCCACGATCCCATGAAGAGAAGTTATAAGGGAGCACAATCCCATGAAGAGAAAGGATAGGGAAGATGGCTAATATGAAGGAACCCATCATCTCCACTAACTATCATACACATGTATAAATTAAACCCTAGGTCCGGGGCAAAGGACAAGTTGTATTCTCTGTACTTACTCTTCAGAATATAGAGAAATAATACTGACTGCACCATCGTGGACGTAGGCACATCTTTGCTGAACCACGTACACCTGTTGTTGTGTGATTGGCATTTTACTTATTCTTTCTTGGTCATTACCTCTTTCATATTTATTTGTGTTGCATAATAATTGTCACCACAATACTAACAAAGCAGAAAATGGAAGGAGAATCCATCCTGAATATAGAAATGAAAGATGAGATTGTGAAGTTATACAATCACCTTAGCCATCTCTATGACAATCATGCCTCACCCCAGACCCAAGTCAATTATTTAACTCAAAGGGTCCCCATGCTTGAGGCCGCAACCTCACCTAATGTGGGAGTGGCACCCATCATTATTGTTGATGCAGACCCAGAAGTTCCATCCGCGGAAGAAGTCAGTAGGAGGCAAAAAAGGAGAATAGAGAAGGTAGGGAGAAGATCTGAGGCCTACACTCCGTTGGCCTTCCCAGTTGAAGACTTCTTTGAGTTCATCAAAAGGACAAGCTGCTGAGGTGGCCAGAAAAGATGAGCGTTCCACCCCATAATAGGAACAAAGCTAGTTGGTGCAGATTCCATCAGGACCATGGCCATGACACTCAGCAGTTTTATGATCTGAAAGATGAAATTGAAAGGTTGATTGGGCAAGGAATGCTGCAGAGGTTTCTCAGAGATTCTTAGAGGATTCATCCTAGCCTGATGGGTCATACTACCCTTATCTTTATGTTTTAGTTTATATCTCCTTTTGTATATGTTCATAGTGAACATTGTCTTTTATTTCATTCCGACCTTTTATGTCTATGCTTATGAAAATTAATTACTATAATATTTTAATTTCTCGATCCCATCAAATTATATCTTATAAAAGACTTCTTGTCTTAAACAAATTCAATATGGAGACATCGAATTGTATTGGTAATGATAATATTCAAATGGGCTCACGACGCCCGTAATTACGCCTGGTTATATGAAGTCAAATGACAATTGAAAATGACGACAGCAACAATTGAGACAAGCTATCAAAATTGGTCTGCGACAAGCACTCATAAAGACTAAATCCCAGCATATTATGGCTACATTCTCGAAAGCAGTTATCAAAAAGCGTTATTAGCTAGGGGGCTTCAGGTGCCCGTTCTTAGCTTTCGGGATACGTCATTAGCCCAGGGAGGTTACTCCCCCAAAAAACATCATTAACTTGGTGATCTCGCACTAGGTTGGGGAAGCTTCATAATACCTAGCCCGGGAAGGCCTGAAAATAACCCATAGGGGCTGGAGACTTAATTTTTTACGGATAATCCTATATTTGAAGGGGCCAAAGACTTAATTATCTGCGAATAATCCTATTATAGCCTGGGAAGTCTTTATATATATCCACATAATCTTGGGGAAGCTTTATAATACCTATCCCAAGGGGGCTTGATAATAACCCAATCGAAGCGACTAAAGGAAAGCCATGAAAACCATTAAGTGAATTCATTTAAAATATGTGGCAGATAAAGACAGGTTGGGTCGTTAACCTGCCACAGCCATGTTAAGAAAAATAAGCGATATTCATATTAGGATCTAATTATAAAGCTACAATCATAAAGCTATAGCAAATGAGATTCAAACACTCAAAGGTGTTGCGTCCCTGTTCAGGAAGAGGCTGCAGCCACTTTCAAACATTCATGAATGCAAAAATATACAAGAAATACAAGCGAAAAGTCCAAGGTAAAGAAATCTGGCAGTATACAATTAGAAGAAAACATTTATACTGTAGTCCCGCGGCCTTAATATATTAGTCCAAGTTCAATCAAGCAAGCAAACAATTTAAATGTAAAAGTATCACTTCAAGCATCAAGACATTGAAAGAAGAAAGCATGAAAATGATATACAGAAAGAATTCAATTTTTAAAGATGGTCGTAGCCTTGATAATAGAGTTAGGAAGATAAAAATCTGGCAAAGATCAGTGTTAAGATTACAAACAAATTGCCACAACCGTTTAAAGAGAAAAAAAAGATAAAGAGGGACGTAGTCCCTAAGATTTTGCATCGTCAATTTCATCTCCCTCCATATTTATCATGGTCTCTTCATGATCTACCGCTTCCTCAGCCTCTTCCCTCAAGCTGACTCTTTCTTCTGTCGCGGCCTTTATCTCAGCCATCCATTGCTGATGCTCAGCATCACCAAGACCCCAGTTAAGAATTGTCTCTTTAGAGGCTGGGAAATTTTTAATAACTCTATGTCTGAGCTCTTGGTAGCCGCGGAGGTAGGCCCTATTATTAATAAGGAAGAATTCTCTAGACCCCTTGAATGAATCCACCGTGATGTCGATAGATAATTTAAAGGCCGCATCATGATCCTCTCCCATCTTCTTGACCACTGTAGCATGGGCTTCAGCATCCTTGGTAGCCTTGGCTTCTAGTTCCTCATACTTCTTCTTTAGAAGTACAAGTGTGCTGTTGGAAAACTCTACGGCCTTGTAAGCTTTCGCAGTCTGGTTTTGAGAAACCTTGAGGGACTCCACTGCCTGATTGAAATCCTCCTTGGCTTTGACAGTGGCCTTAAGGTTCATCTGAGTCGCCTGGAGGGCCGCAGCTGAGGATTTTTGGCCAGCAACTAATGAAGAATTCCTTACACTTTCTAGGTCAGCGGCATGTACCCTCTCCGTAACCTCTTTCAGCTTGTACAAGGCCTCGTACTTCCTCTTATGAGAAATCATGTTGCCCGCAGCCTGTGAAGAGAGTTAAAAGTTAGGAGTAAGATACGAAATGCAAAAATATAGCTGAGAAGGTACTTGAACTTACCCTCAAAATAATGTGAAGACCATAATCCTCCAAGTCCTTGTGGTTATCATCCATGAGTTTATCAAGGTCTGCGGTGTCTGGTACCCTCTTCATTCGATGAGTAGACCTTGCGGTTGTGTTCCAATAGGATTCAGGGTTAGGTTGACTAAGTTGTGGCCGTAGACGAACATTAAAACCAATGTTGGCACGACATTGAAGAGGCTCTAGGTTGGTATTTACTGTGAAAATTGGTGGTGGTGGAGGAGAATTTGAAAGGATAGGGGCATCAGACGTTGACATCAACCCTACCACGTCCAGATTGGCCCCAATGTCATCATCAAAACTAACCTAAGGCCTCTCGTGATGACCCTCCTCAACTTGGAGTTGGGGCACGGCATGGGTAGTCTGTTTCGTAGCTTAATTTTGGTCATTTGAAGGGACCACGGTAGGAACCTTGGCCTTGGACCTCTTCCTCTTAATGTGCCTAATAGTGTTTTTGAGGATAGTTGCATCCTCATCCATCTCTTCCAGTTGGGGAGCCAAGATCTCCCTATCAACTTCCTCACCTGAAAAAATAAATGCAATAGCATTAAATTTGGTTTGAAAATACTTATCGCATAACAAATTAGTGATAGCTATTACCCTCTACGGCTATCTCTTTTGGTATCGATTTGCTGGGGAAGTAACCCGCTTCAAATAAAGAGGCAGAAGTTACAAGTATGCTGAATTTCTTCCCCTCAATAGGAATTGTCGCGGCCTGGGCAACTCTTTTCTCTTGCCACTTGTGCAGTTGCAAATTTTCAGGAACTGCAGAAAAATACAAAGGTTAGTATAGAAGAAAAGAGGAGAATAATATGAAACTATAAATAAGGGACACGATTATAATTAGAAAAGTACCTAGTTTGGAGGGACACACCTATTGCCGAGGCATCCTAAATGATCTCTCCATCTCACTCTCTTAAGGGTGGATCTCCCACCCTTCTCCAGATATATAGAAGTATTTACCCTTCCAGTTCTTTAAACTAGTAGGCCTACCAGAGTAAAGGGTCTCATCCCTGCCACGGACTGAGAAGTAGTAATACCCCTCAAATTTGATGAAATTTTCCTTTGGGCGGTAGAAGTGAAAAAACTCAGCGGGAGTAATGTTTCTCTTGAATTGATTCTCCCATAGTACAACGGCTATAGTAATGGCCCTCCAACAATTGGGATCTAATTGGGCTCGGGCTAACTTCATGGTTTTAAAAATTCTTCTAATGGGAACAGGGACTGGCATTCACAGCGCATAAATGAAAGCATGTAGGGGGAAGCAGACCCCATCGTCAGTAAGTGTCCTGCATAGCCTTTCCTTTGCGACAGGTGCTGAGAACATCAAGTTCTCTAGTAACTTGAAGGCCTTAGCTACCTTATCAACCCATTCTTAGGTTATAATTCTGCAGATATCAAGTGCAACAGGAGGCCTCTCAGCCCTTCCAGATGTGCCAGAAGGATCATCCCTATTGTTAAATGCTTCCCCTACCACGGCGTTCTCATCCATGCCCATCAGATGGTTGCTAGAATTCGCCACTTCTTCCAAAATCGCAGAGTCTAGTCTTCAATCGAAAGTTAATACCACACAGTTGGGCAATCCTTAAGTTGGCAAGGCCCTATTGACCTCCAAAGAGGCACTGAAGGAAGTTCAGTAGGAGAGACTCCAAAATGTTTTTCCCAAAAGCCTCTCAAAAAGTCATCGCATATGGCTCCCGCAGTACCTGGAAAGCAGAGTCCGCAGTTAATGTCGTAGACAGTATGGTATTAAGGCCTCTCAGAGGCCATGACAGGTGTAATGATATATGAAGTTGAGTATGAACAAGAAATATTAGGCCAAATGGGCTAAGTATACCAAATGTTGGATTTTAAAACCCTGGAAGTTAATTGTCACCACGGCATATTATTTTATAGGGAAAGATGTAGACAATTTCTTACATGTCGTAGCCACAAAACTATAAGATAGAATGATGCAACCCCTAATCTGAGAACCAAGACTTGTTACAGGCCTCAGCCTTTATTTAATACTAGAAGCAACCCTTATTAACTACATGCCGCAGATGTTTCCTAAACTATTGGAAGGTTATATTAACTTAGAATAGCCCTAATTTACTAAAGGGATTTTGTCACTCGGTGGCTACGCACTTAAACAGGTTAGTAATTAGTCTGTGTAAACTCAAAGATCAAAAATCCTAGAATACAAAGAGTCCCTCTCAATAACGTCAAGAACATAATGGCCCAACATTGAAGATATACTCAAATCCAAGCAACAAACATTATTACAATTAATTAAACGCACATTTAAGAAGGTTTGGTAGATATAATTCAAGATTAGGTGATTTAGAAATGAAGAAATACAAAAATTCAGTTGATAAATTGGTGAATTGTGAACTGAAAAGGCTATTAAAGAGGTTTTTAATTGGAAAAATTATGTGGAAATGAAAACACCGACGGAGCTTGGCCTCAAACCAGCCCAGAACCACCACACGCAGCTTTCGGAGGTCGCCGAAAAAAGCAAGAGGATGAACGAACTGATGTTGGCTATCGATAAGCTCTCAAAGATTTGGGAAACGTAATAATGTCCATGACGGGAACAATTTATATAAGAGAGCACGGGAAGACAAAGTGTCGCCTTGTAAATATCGTGGCCTATTGAGAGGGTTTGATTACTCAGTCACAGCCCCAATCACAATCTCTTGGCACTATAACTTGGGGGATTATTGATAGCACAGATACTGCACCACCTGCCACGGACGTTACTCAGACGTACTGAAGCATATAGGACGCAGACCTACTCAACACAGGATATGACCCTAACTGGTATAGGGTGTGGCACATACCACTTGACCTTATATACAGGTCGTAGCCTTATACCACAGGGTGAGGCACCCACAACTTTAGCCTTATGCGGGATGCAGCACTCAGTATGCTTGCCTTATAGGCCGCATCCCTCTTATTCACAGCAGCTCCAGACTTGATATACGTCACGTGCTCAGGGCACGTGACAGAGCTCACATACCGCCTATAAATAAAGGTCCACACCTCGAGATAGGAGGCGAAATTCTATAATACCTGGCGAAGCCTTGCCAAATTCTCTCTACACAACCTCGACATACAACTTAGGGGCTACTTACCTACATCGTAGTCAACTTTTAGGCACATCGAAATCCTCATAAACATGTATTCTCTTCTATTAACACGCTTGTACGCCTCTGTAGGCAAAATTGTTATGTTCCAAACAGCATATATATTGAGAGTGGCTACAAAGTCGACGTAGGCTGATTATTATCGCCGAACCACTCTATATCTTGTCTTCTCTCTCTTTTTACTAATTATATTTGTTTATTATAATTTACACTTGATTTATTGGTATGAGAATGACTAGTGGACGATTTCTCGCATCATCATCCACCTTTCCAATATTTTTTGTAATTTCAATTTTATTCTCTAACTCGTAATACACTTATAGGATGCAGAAGCTATGGCGACCCAGAAAATCCAGTGTGAGGGTCTTTACAAACTTGAGGAGGCCGCGAAGGGGGTTCACACAGCTGACTTGGCGAAGGCAAGAGTTGAATCCTTTGAAGATGGGAAGAAATTTTCTACCTTGAAACTTCAGGCGGCTCAGATGGACCTTGAATCCTCTGTCAAAGACAAGAAGAAAGATGAGGACAATTTTAAGTAAGCTGCGGAGTCACTCAAGGTTTCCCAATCACAGACTGCGAAAGCTTCCAAGGCCGCAGAGTTTACAAATGGAAAGTTGGGACTTCTTCAGCAGCATGAGGAATTAAAGATCAAAATTGCCAATGATGTCGAAGCCCATTCCGCAACGATGAAGAAGGTGCAAGAAGATCATGTCACGGCAATTAAGAAGATGGAGTAAGATCATTCTACGAACCTTACCTGAAAAGATGAACAACATGGCGAAGCCCTGAAATTAGTCATTGACAACACTGTGGAATCATATAAAGGCTCTTCGAACTTCTTCCTTATCAACAACATAGCTTATATCTGCGAATACCAGGAGCTTAAGTACAGGGTGGCAAAGAACTTCCCTGATGTCGCAGCTATAATTAAATCTTGAAGCGCGGTAGATGCTGAGCATGATGCCTGCGTGGCAAAGATGAAGGCTGCAGGCGAGGAGAGAGCTAGGCTAACGGGTGAAGTAGAGACCGCGGTAGCAAAGCAAGGGATAGAGACAACTGTGGATGAAGAATATGGAAATGAAGAAGATGAGCAACTTCTTAGTCTCACTTCTAGGTTTTTGAACATTGGGGCTGCGTCCCTTTTTTGCAAACTAATTTTTATCATCAAGGTTGTGTCCTATAATCTATGTAACTATTTTAGCACTAATCTTTGCTGAGGCTTTAGCCTTTGATCCTAGACATACATGATTGTTGCCCCTCTTTAACTTCTGCGACCCTTATTATTAAGGCTGCGGCCACTTTTGGAAATTAATTGTTTATGTATATCATTGCATGATTTATTCTTCCAATGCCTTGATGCTTGAACTGATGCTTTTACATTTAAATTGCTTGCTTGATTGAATGAACTTGTAGGACTACTAGATTAAGACCGCGGCACCGTAGTATAAATTCTTTTATCACATAGGTTGCGGCCTATTCTCTTCACCTTAGCCTTTCTACTTGAATTATTGTAGATTGTTGCCACATAAATATGTTTGATGGCGGCTACAGTCTCTTCTTGAACTGGGCCGCGGCACCTTTGAGTGTTTGAATCCCATATACTGTAGCTTTATGATTTTAGCTTTATAATTGGATCCTAATCCAAATGTTACTTCTTTTCTTGAATAGGGTTGTGGCAGGTTAACAATCTTGCCTGCCTTTATCTGTCGCATCTTCTAAATGAATTCACTTAATGGTTGCAGCCATACTGATAAGGTTGCGACACCTTTTTAGCCCTTTAAGAAATGAAGGCCATCCTTCTGTGGCTTTGGCATGCTTCGTGATCACAGCAACACAACCTCCTTTAGTTGCTTTGATTGCCTTTATTGGCTTTCCTTTTGTCTCGTCAATTGCCTTTCTTGGCTTTCCTTTAGTCTCTTCGATTGGGTTACTATCAGCCCCCCCCCCCCCCTCGGGCTAGGTATTATAAAGCTTCCCCAAGCTTATGTGGATATATATAAAGCCTTCCCATGCTATAATAGGATTATCTGCAGATAATCAAGTCTTTGGCCCCTTCAAACATAGGATTATCCATAGACAATTAAGTTTTTGGCCCCTGTGGTTATTTTTAGGCCTTCCTGGGCTAGGTATTATGAAGTTTCCCCAAGCTAGTGTGAGATCACCAAGTTAATGATGTTCAGTCTCATATCCACCAAGTTAATGATTTTTTTTGGGGGCGTAATCTCCCTGAGCTAATGATGCATCCCTACAGCTAAGAACGGTTATTGTAAGCCTTCGTGGCAAATGACGCATCCTGAAAGCTTAAAATGGGTACCTGAAGCCCTCGTGGCTAATAGTGCTTTATGATAACTGCTTTAAAAAATATAGCCATAATATGATAGGATTTAGTCTTTATAAGTGATTGTTACAGATCAATTTAGATAGCTGCTCTCAATAGTTGCTTTCGTCATTTTCAATTATCATTTGACTTCATATAACCAGGCGTCATTACGGGCGTTATGAGCCCATTTGAATATAATCATTCCTAATATAATTCGATGTCTCCATAAAGAATCTTTTTAAGACAAGAAGTCTTTCATAAGATATCAGTTAATGCAATCGAGAAATTAAAATATTATATTCATTAATTCTCATAAGCATGGACATAAAAGGTCAGAATGAAATAAAAGACAATGTTCACTTTGAATAGAAACAAAAGGAGATAAAAACTAACTCATAAAGATAAGGGTAGTATGGCCCATCAGGATAGGTTGCATCTCCTAAGCATCTCTGAGGAACCGCTGCAGCATTCCTTCCCTAATCAGCCTTTCAATTTCATCCTTCAGAGCATATAATTGTTCAGTTTCATGACCATGGTCTAGATGGAATCTGCACTAACTAGCTTTGTTCCTCTTATGGGGTGGAGCCTTCAGCTTTTTTGCCCACCTCAGCAACTTATCCTCCTTAACGAACTCAAGGATGTCTCCGACTGGGAAGACCAATGGAGTGTAGGCCTCAGATTTCCTATCTGCCTTCTCCACTCTCCTTTTTTGGCTCTTGCTGGCTACTTCTGCGGATGGAAATTCTGGGGTTGTGAAAGTGATGATCCCGATTGTCGCACCCAGATTGGGTGAGGTTGCGGCCTCAAGCATGAGGACCCTTTGAGTTAAATAGTTGACTTGGGTCTGGAGTGCGGCATGACTTTCGTAGAGATGGTTGAGGTGATTGTACAATTACATAATCTCATCTTTGACTTCTGTGCCCTGACTGGATTCTCCTTCCATTTTTTGCTTTGTTAGTCTTTACAAAATATATAATTTGGGACAAAACTAGCAAAAGTGAGTAATCACAGAAATATTTAATTAACCAAGTAGGAAGTTGGGATGCAGCAATTGCACTACTGCATGACAATATTGCTAAGGCCGCGGACAGTGAAGCACATAAGTGCACTGTCGTGGCCTTTGTGTGACATTCACTAGGGTTGAGCTGGAGACCACATGAGTCCGTTTCTTGATGTTTTGATGTGTCTGTAATGTAGCTGCACTAGTAGAGGTCGTGGCCAGAAAGGCATTTGAACTGCCAAGCCACATCCTCTTCTAAACAGCGAAGGGAACATTCCCAAGATTGAAACTCAGGAATTGAGTTTTTCTCCCAACACACGTGGAAAGCGATCCTAATAGGGTATATTACTGAGAGAATACCCTCATGGTGCACAAAATGACACAGTTCCAATGATAAACCCTATATCAAAGGTCACTAACAGCAAAAAAGGAGTAAATACAATCCTTACCTAACCATTCATGTTTTTAGGGCTGAAGCCCATCATGATTTTTAGCATTATCTAGATTAAACGATATCACTGGGGTATGTAAAATAAATCTAAGGTCATAAAATGGAGACCCAATAGTAGATCTGAGCATAAGAAACACCCAGTTAAGGGTGAAAACATAGAATAGAGATCAATAACCAAAATTTACTCATGAAATTATTATCCAAAGGATCCCCATGAATAAGATAAGGTGTTTAGGAACTCAAATATAGAGAAATAAGATTGAAATATCTCAATTCCCACAGACGGCGCCAAACATCTACTAGTTGTTCTCGTACCAGCAAATCAAAGGTATAGTGAATAATAAGTAAAATAGAGGAAATTAGAGAGATAAAAGACAAGATATAGAGTGGTCCAACCTTTAAATTCGGCATATGGATACTGTGTTGCTCCATTCTCATTATATGCATTGTGTAGTACAATATAATTAAGCATAAAGAGGCGTACAAGTGTGAGAATAATTGGGAATACATGGTAGTAATGAGTATTCTGGTGTATCGGAGAAATGGCAGTGATGCCGACGAGTAGCCCCCAAGTTGTATGTTGAGGTTGTGTAGAGAGAATTCGGCAAGGCTTTGCCAGGTATTTTAAAATCTACCCCCTTATCTCGAGGTGTGGACCTTTATTTATAGGAGGTATGTGAGTTGTGTCACGTGCCCTGAGCACGTGACATATACCAAGTCTGGAGTATCTGTGAATGAGGGGGATGCGGCCTGTAAGGTAGGCATATTGAGTGACGCATCCTACATAGTATAAGGCTGCATCGAGGAGAGCAGAATGTTGCATCCCGTGTGAGGCTGAAGCCGTGGGTGTCGCACCCTATGTAATATAAGGTTGTCACATATATGAATGACCAAAACTGTTAGTACCACACGGTGCTGAGTAGGGACGCACCTTGTGCCGAGTATGGTCGCACCTTGTGGGCCGCACCCTGTGCTAAGTATGGTTGCAGCCTATAACCTTTTGTGCATGCCTGACTAACATTCATGACAAGGTGCTATATTTGTACTATCATTCAAGTTTAAGATATTCCTCATCGTTGTGAGGTGAACTCAATGTACTAACATGACTAGCCATGAATGTGGTGAAGTTACATGCATGCGGTTATCCTTCTCCTGAACTCACTAACTCGATCTCACTATCACTAAGCATGACGTTTAAGGCATCTTCGCCTTTCCCTTGACGTTTCATCCTGGTCGAACACTGGGTGAGATTTATGACCCTTTCCCTTACACTCATGACATCTTTCATCGTCTTTATTTGGGAAATCTTTCTTTCCTTTTTCAAAATTTTTCTTGCCCATTTTAAATTTTTATCTTTCACAAAACTTTTCTTGTCTTTGGAAGTATTTTGCTTTTCTAGTTTGATAAATTTCTTGAAATTTTTAGCAAAAAAAGTTCAAATCATCGAAATCATAATCAAACTCTGAATCGGATGATACTTCCTCTCTCATTCTAAACATTTCTTCTCTCTTGCTAGATTGGGTTATAAGTGCTACTCCCTTATCCTTAGGCTTAAGTATTATTGGGAACATATTTATCTCGTACACTTGAAGATCTCCTACAAATTCTACTAAACTAAGAATACATAAGATCCCCAAAAAATGAAGAAGCATAGCCTTAGAAATAAAGCGGGAAGGAAGAAATCTCAAGATTTTCTCACCTAAATTGAAACTCGAGCTAACAATGTCAGGAAGTCTTGCATAAAACTGGTCAAAAGATTCAAATTCAAGCATTGTTATCGTTTCAAATTGTGTGGTGAGATTCTGCAGATTAAAAACTTTCACAGCATTGGTACCCTTGTGAATGAGCTGGAGGGTATCCCAAGGTTCTTTAGACGTGGTTCACGTCATAATGCAGTAGAACTCATCAGGGGTGATGGCTCTCGAGATGGCACTCAAATTGCGGGGACAAAAATTTCTCCACTTAAATTCATCCTTTGTCCACCGTGAGACAAGTTTAGGGTTGATGACATTATCAACTATAACAGTGGGAAGAATCCACCCTCTTTCATAGACTCTCCAAACATGTTCATTTATGGCCTTTAAAGCATACCTCATCCTAGCCTTCTAGTGTGCATATTTTGTACCATGATGGGCACTCGATTACACAAATTCTCCTTTAAAATAAGTTTTTTCCAAAGATCAACAATTTAAAAAAAATGATATTAAGAGAAAAACAATTGCGGGGAAGATCACATAGTAAATTTGTGCAACAAGCTCTAATACCAACTTGAGAGTGCGCTTGTGATCTAAATGGATAATTTCTATAATTGAGAGTCCAGCACACACAAGTTCAAATTTCATCTTATTACCCTAAGCAGGCTTCTAGGTGATAAAACAGATAAAATAAATCATTCAAACACGATAAGGCAATATGCAGAAAAAAACCTTTGGGGTAAAACCTTTTTAATCATCACTATAGAGTTTTTACAAGATGCAACTTACAAAACCTGTACAGAATACAACTCAGTGCAGAGTCATCCACAGGTGGTAATCCACCCTCGGTATCTACCGATCAGCCTTTGTCTTCCTCCAGCAATGATCCTTCGAGAACCAAAATGATCAGCAAAGAAGAGAATCTCTCCACAAGAATAACTCGGATATATAACTATCTAGGGTTTTAAATGGATTAACATAAATAGTTGGGAGTGATGATTTTTTAATCAAAAGGTGTTTTTGACCTAAAAATAGTGGGAACTTTTGCACCAATTTTCAGAAATCGTTTTCGCAAAAATATCTTAAAAATTCTATACAAAATAGGTATTTATAAGTCGGCATAAAATTCGAGGTAATGACCTTCGTTTGAATAAAAGAATAGTCTTGTTCAAACGAAAAAAGCATCTCATTAGAACAATAACAAGATTGTGAGAGTAAAATACTAACCTCGTTTGAACAAGCTTCAAACAAGCTTCGAACGATGAAAAATAGTATGCCCTCGTTACATGTTCTATCGAAGTAAACTTTAAATGAAACATCAAACTAAAATGCCTCGATTTTAAATAAAACAACTCCCAAATATTAACAAAAATAAATTCAAAATCCTAAATTATTTTTTTACCTTTGTATTTTTAAGATCTTCTCTAATTTGGAGACAATAGAAATTCGGTTCTTCGTGACGGATTGAATCAAACGGTAGCAAGATATGCCAAAAACTATATGTGGCCTAAGCTATGAGCAAATTATTCTCTTACGCCAAATATACCCAAAATAAATAAGTAATAACTCGGATATTTAATAATTCCCGATACGAGAATGAATATTAATTAATTCAATTAATTAATCATTATATCTTAAGTCCCAATTCCAATCAATCTTAAATGACACATAACAATATAAATGGTTACATCTCTTGTGATAACAAGCATATATAATTCATTTCCACAACTTAATTAATTAAATAATATGCATAAAAATACGGGGTATTTCAGAAGGTTCGACATCCACTATCAACCGAAGACTACAATCAAAGGGCTGGTGTTAGAGGATTTCATCGCTGAGTTCACTGGAGGGTAGGAGCCTAATAAAATGGAACTCACCGACCAAACAACTAATGAGGAGTTTGAATAACTTAACAAGTGGACGCTCTATATTGATGGGGCCTCCAACTTAAAATGGGTAGGAGTAGGAATTGTCCTTATCACTCTAGAAGCTTGACTTTGAAGCATCCAACAACGAGGCCGAACACGACATTCTCACCATCGAATTAAAAAGATTCCTTATCTCTTGGATTAAGTCACCTTAAAGTCTTTCGCGACTAAAGGATGGTATCTAATAATGTATCAGGAGACTATAATTCCAAAGATCAATGTATTTCATCATACTTGCAGGTCATCTAGGACTTAGTCACCTAGTTAAAGAAGGTTCATATCCAACAGTTACCCTAAAAAAATAACAACCATCCAGATGCTTTGTCCACTTTAGGTTCAACCATTGATTATGAACTCAAAAGAACCATTTTGGTTGAATGCCTTGCCCAATCGAGCATCATAAAACCAAAGGTCTCCGAATAAATCCTTATCGTCCAAGATGTTCTACATACCAATAAGAAGTAAGACCATTATATCTGGGAAAAAGTTACATGGTTCAATCGATGACCTGAAAGAAATCGCTACAAGAAATTATTTACAAGACTCTACCTTCAATGTTTGTGTTTAAATGACATCAACCAAGTTCGATACAAACTAAAAAAAAAATATATGAAAGTCATGATGGGGAAATATGTTTGTCATTAAGAACTGTGGTATCAAAACAATCATAATAGATGTCTTACGAAGAACAATCACAATCAAGCAATAAAGAAGATATTCACACACACAACACAAATATGTACATGGTTCGACAACTTGCCTACATCCAGGGAGAGGTCTACTATTTTATTAAGTATCTCTCAATATGCTTGGTTACATGCCCCTATGCTCCGAGCCAGGGGTTACAATTTATAAATGTAGAATTTCAGTTGTTCAAGTAACTCCACGATGCCCATGATGATCCACGAATCCATTGAATATATCCATGAGATTATAGGGAATTGACTTGGTTTTAGGGTGGTGTGGACTGCACATACTTGTAGCTTATTTTCATGATATAAGGCTAGGAAACTCTTTAAATTTTTTGGTCCAGTTTAGCCGTTCTTTTGGGCTAAGAATAAAATTGGTCCCCATAATTTCCCCTAAAATCCTTAGGACATTGCTTAGGGCGATGGATTTTACATGTGGCTAAGGATGCATCCTTGTTAGTGGCATACTCGTCATTTATTAAATCAAGAGAGGTTCACTCGTCTTTCTGTAAGATGTTGAAGCGCCAAATCTTTCTCCAGAAGTGTACAACATCATTTAAGTATTTGAAACTGATTTATCAAAAACTTAACCGTAAGTTCATCCTCTTTGGTCGTCTTATGCACATATTGTGTTCTCAGGCTCCATTCTTTACTTTCGTCCTTCTAAATCAAGACTTTATCATCTTTTCAAGATTCCTCTATGTCTCGTATGTTCTGATTCTCTTTTTCTTTTAGTTTTCACCTTCTGTGAATCGTTCTTCTATTGTAGCTAGGTTTTTTGTGTTTTTTCTTATGGCGATGCTTGATAATAAGTCTTTATCTGAGCTTAGAAAGTGTTAAAATATTCCTGATTAGGTAAATATAAAGTGTACTCTAGTCCCCAGAAATGTTCACGATTTTGAATATGGTCACTAGATCCATGTTCTGTTAGTTTTACAAGGGGGTTTAATGTTTCCCCCTAATCCATTGTTTTTACGTTTTTTCCAACACTTTAACACAGTTCATGCTCAATGTTCTCCAAATGTGTGGAAGATTGTTAATGCATTTCATAGGATAAACCAGCTCTATGGCATCAACTTAGGATTAGTTGAGGTTTGCTATTATTATTCTTTCTCTCGCACCAATGGGGGTATTCTGTACTTGAAAGAAAGAGGTGTTGGTAGTAAATCTACATGATTCCCATAAAGACTATTAGCCTTGAGATTTTATTGCTAGGAATTGGAAATATCCTCCCCAATCAGGGGGCATAAGGTACATGGGACCTAGGATCCCTACCTTTGGGGAGGAATACATAGTTTATTATCTCCATTTCTATTTTATTGCTTATTTTCCCCCCTTTGTGTACATTCCTTCTGATATTTTTTCCTTCTTTTTCTTTTATAGCGAAAGCTAAGAATATAGAGCCTACTCTTCATGAGATCTGAGGACACATCCCCCTCCATTCTAGTAACTCCAGATTTTATGTACGTCACGTGCTCGGAGCACGTGAGCATATCTCTTATAAATAGAGGACCACACCTCGAAATAAGGGATCGATTCCAGAGTCTCGGGGCAGATCCTACAATATAGATTCTCTCTACAGCCTCAAGATACAGCTTGGGGGTAACTCATCTACATCGTGGACAGATCCCCGGCACACCTGGAACTGCAGTAGCCATGTATTCTCTTTTATTCTTATACTTGTATGCCTCATATGGCTTGATAATACTATACAATGTAACGCATGTAATGAGAGTAGTGCATAACAGTGGACGTAGGCCTATTTTAGAGGTTGAACCACTCTATACCTTGTCTTCTCTCTATTTACTCGCTTTATTTACTTATTATACACTTTACTCTTGATTTGCTGGTACGACAATGACAAGTGGATGATTTGTCGTATCATCAGTTATTATCTCCTTTTCTATTTTATTGATTATTTTCCTTCCTTTGTGTACATTCCTTCTGATATTTTTTCCTTCTTTTTCTTTTATAGCGAAAGCTAAGAATAGAGCCTACTATTCGTGAGATTTCAGGTGCTGAAATTCTGAAGCTTGGAGGACAAGAGATACATTGTTGAAGGTAAACATCCTCGGTATGCTGCATTCTTACTAGAATATAGGAATGCTACTTCCAACTTTATTTCTCACCAGTAGACACAATACCTCATCTAGAGGCTTTAAGAGAAGGATTTGGTGGTACCTCTGAACCCATTGAGGTAGAGGACAAGGAAGAAAGTATCTCGAGGGAGGATTTGGTAGAAGGCAGCAAGGAAATGTCCAGTGAAGAAGAGTCTGAGGAAGTAGAGATGTCCACTCCGAGGAGAAAAAACATCATATAGGATGATGGTGATGATGATCTGTTGTCCAACATGATGACGTTTCTTAAATAGAAAGTGGGAGACTCTGTTGGTAGTTCCAAGATGGTGGTTCAAGAGAAGGAGGTGGAGAGAAAAATGAGAGAAGAAGAGGATAAGCGAGAGAGAGAGAGAGAGAAGAAGAAAAAAAAAGAGAAGGATAAAAAAGAAGGGAATGGGCCTCAAAGGCTCATGATTGATCGCGAGTGCTCATCGAGCATGGTAGGAGACCAGTTATCCCTCAAGTCTTTCCAAGGGCTTGCTTTGGTGAGTAATCCTTTCTCTATAGTTCTTTGTTCTATGTTTTCCTCTAACATCTCGTGCTTATCATGTGTCTTTTCTATTTTGCAGTTTTTCTCTGACTATAATGTGTTGCTCCGTGGTCGAGCTCAGCTATCGAGGAGAAGCTCAGAGCTAGATAAAGATCTAAAGTCTTTCGAGAAGTCCTTTGCTAACATGAAGGCTACCTTTGACAAAGAGAGGGAGAAAACTGCTAAAGAGTTGTCAGTCCTCCATAAATCGTATAGTGTTGTGATTGTGAACAAGTGGCACTAGTAGAGGAAAATAAGGGGCTAGTCACAAAAGTGGAGAAGCTGATGGAAAAAGCAGCAACCGTTCGGGAAAGTGGATATAATGAAGGTTGGGATGCAGCCTATGACGACGCTGAAGGAAAAATTACTTATCTTTGATGAGCATGTTTCCAAAAAGACTGGGATCAAGCCTTGACGGCTATTGGAGTTACTGCTGACTCACCCATCTTCTCCCAGCATCATCCTAGTCACAACCATATTGAAGAGTCTCCTTTTCCCCAACCATATGCTCGGGATGGCATGGATCCCATTACTCCTGCTATTACGGCTGAACTGGTCAATCCAAAGGGGGTCATTATCCCAATTGGAGGAGATACCCTAGGTGCAGGTAAAGGTGAGGTTCCTGTCGACCAAGCTACAGATAAAGGGAAGGGGTTATCCACGTTTGACCATGTTGAGGCCTGCTAGCAATTTTAAGCTCTGCTCTTGTTTTTGTTCATTTGTTGTATTTTTTTAGTTTTTTCCCTCATTTGTACTAGCATGTACCCTCTGATTTAATGAAAAGAAAAAAATTTATTTCATTACTGATTCTTACTACTTTTGTTACTTGTTTGGTTTAGATGATTATATTCATGTTAACTCTCGTCTAGGCCAAATTATTGGTCCGTACATAAGAGCTCAAGCACGCCGAACTTTTATAATCATCTATAAATCCTTAAGGGTGAGAAACCAGGATTACAAAGATCAATCTGAGGTAGTCGCTAAGCTCAAGGATAGGCTTGAGTAAATAGAGGGGATTGGTGCCCCTATGCAGAAGGAGATGGATGCCTTGAAAGCAAAACTTCTGGATTTGATCGAAATCAACCATTTAGGGAAGTTATTATAAATAGAAAATGATGTTTAAAGAAGAGAAATTGCTCGTCTCGGAGAAAATACTCCATCTGTCCCTCCTTTGGTGTTGCGAGGATCCTAATAGTGTGTTATAGTTGCTTAAACTGACAATCGAGCTTCCAAGAGGGAGATTACCGAGATGAAAGAAGACATTCGTTGAGCCTATGTGATTGTTGTTTCTCTTCAAAGGGATGTCACATGATTCAGACAGTTATTCCGATAGGATCCTAAGCAGGTTTGGGTTGATGGTTATGACCAAGGTTGGACAGATGCCCCAGTAATACTGAAAGAGGTCGAAGAACTTTCTTTTTTCAGGGGATGGCTAAACGTTCTTAAGAAATTGAAATTTCCTAAGGAATCCTCCCTGGTCATAAATATCAGACCATTCGCTAATCTGCTCTACGAAATCCCTTTTGGAGGGATGACTATTGGATCCGAATAGATGTCATTCCTGTGCAACTTCTAGAGCTATGCCCAGAGGGCTTCTAAGAAGACTTAGTTCCTCATCCTGATGATGGTTGGAAATCTCGAGTAGCGGACTACCTTGCACATCATGATGGACCATTGTCGGTCTTTAAGTATTTCTTGGTCTTCTGATGTAAATGTAATCATATGATTCATAATGATAGATACAACTTCGTATTTAAGTCTTAGGCATTTGTTGACTAAACATGTATTACCCTTATTTGTTGATTTCTTGTCATTAGTGTTTGACCAAAAAAGTACTTGATATGTTTGATCATAGTAACAATGATTAGTACAACGATGTTTTAATCATTTTGGGCTTTTTAACTGAAAAAATAATGTTGAGTTTTTGTTATCTAGTGTTTGAAAATTCTCCCAGTCCAAGATGCATTACCCATATCATTATGTCCACATTAACTTTTATGTTGTGTCATCACACCTCCTTAGGTCTAAGTAGGGTGATGGAGAGAATTTACATGGTTAATGAGTCATCCGCTCGAATAGGATTTTTAACCAACTTAAGTTGGCGACCAACCTTAAGTTGAATTTATTGCCTAAGGATCCCCTGCAGGTCTTTTATTGTTGCCGAAGAAACTCAAGAGGCCAATTATGTTTTCAATAAAGACCTGAGGAAGCTTAATTGTAAACCTTTCTTTATATATGTTTTAATTCTGAATACAATAAGAATGGCACGCTATTGCAACCATTGGAGATTTATTCCTTGATTGGAGAAAGTTAATCAACCTGTTGTAATCATGAAACTTTGTTATGTTTTTAGGGGGGCACATTGCTTAGAAAGGATGCGTATTGAAGTTTTATCAAGAGACGTTAAACAACCAAGATGTTCAGAATGTGTTGTTCAATCGCCATTTATTGACTAAAATGATAAATAAAAGGTAACATTAGTTTGTAAATGAATTTTTTTCTAAACTAAAGATGCTGAAAATTAAAAGATATAGAAGTCTAAAAGTATAACTTCTTAAGGTTGTCTTCATTCCAAGCCCTTGGTATCTCCCAGACATATAATGTTTCTAAGTGATAGGCCCCCTATAAGTCGTCTCTTATTATCTTGAAAGGTACCTCCTAATTTGGTCCCAGTTTGTCATCTGATGGTCTTACAGCACTACCGAGGACTTTCCTTAGGACGTAATCCCCTACTAGAAAAATCTTCGGATTGACTTTTTTATTGTATTGTTTGGCCAGTTGCTGTTGGTAAGATGCCAACTTAACTAGTGCCAGTTCTCGTTGCTCATCAGCTAAGTCAAGTTCAGTGAGTAATGCTTCATAATTGATGCCTTGGTCAACCAAGGTGTTCCTCATAGTAGGGACTCCTACTCCAAGTGGGATGGCTGCCTCCATTCCATAGGCGAGCACGAAGGGGGTTTCTCCCGTTGCTCTCCTGCAAGTTGTATGATAAGCCCATAAAATGTGAGGTAGCTCATCTACCCAGGCACCTTTTGCTCTTTCTAGTCGTTTCTTCAGTCAGACGATCATTTTCATGTTAGAACCTTCAGCTTGACCATTGCTCTGGGGATTTTCTTAATGCCATGCTCATCACAAAAGCGTTGAAAGAGGCCACGTTTGAACTATGTGTCGTTGTCAGTAATGATCATCCTTGGCATCCCAAAGCGAGTGATGATGTTCTTCCATATGAACCTTATCATATCATAATCTCACATGTTTGCGAGAGGTTTTGACTCTATCCATTTATTGAAGTATTCAGTGATTCCCTACAATATCCAAGCCCCACTAGGCAAACAACCATGCGTTGGTTAATGACTTGAGGTCGCTAGCTAGTTAGTGAACCATAGGGGAGTGCTTCTGGAACTTCTCACACTTGTGAGCATAAACTCCATCATCCTTATGCATGTACTGCCACAAGTATCCTTCCTTTATTGCTAGTAAAAAAAATTATCTCCCTCCTACATAAATCCCACAAATGCCTTTATGAAGATCACTAAGAGCCTACTCGACATTCTATGGGTGAACGCACTAGAGGTAGGGTCCAATGAAAGACTTTTTATAGAGTTTTCCTTCAGGAGATAAATAAAAGCGAGCATCCTTGACTCTTATCTGGTGTGCAGATCTCTGCTCGCTTGGGAATGTGTCGTTCCGTAGATAAGTTGTGATGGGGTCCATCTAACGGGGTGCTTTTTTTTATGTGGAGGAATTTCTCTACGACTGTTTGGTTGATGCTTTGTTGCACGAGGAATTCTATCTGAATGTTCTCCTTAAATCGGAGTCAGTGGATAAGCTTAGAGATGTTAGGGCTTCGGCATGACTGTTCTTCCCCATGGGGAACTACTGAACATCAACTCTATCAAACTTTGCCATAAGTCCCCTTACAATAGGGAGGTAAGTTTCTATCCTCTCATCCTTGGCTTTGAAGTCTCCACTTATCTGCTTGGACACTAGCTTTGAATCACCAAATTCATGAAGGCATTTTACCCCGAGGAATTATGCTTTATGCTGGATAGTGATTACAACTTCATATTTCGCTTTATTGTTAGAGGCTTTTAATCCTAGCCTGATCCTTTGTTCGAGCACTGTCTTCTCTAGGATAACCAATACAATGCTTACTCCTTCTCCCTAAAATTAGAGGCTTCGTCAATGTAAAGGATCCAGTCGAAGGTTTTTGCTTCCTCTTCTACTGGTTGCTCAATTTCTAATTTATTTTCTAAATCTAAAATGTGAGACTTTAATAAAATATTGCGCTCTTTAAATGCGAGAATCTCCTTTTCAAGGATTCTATTAATCCCTTAAGGCTATCTCTCTCGCCTTCCACGTACTTAAGCTTCTCTAGAAGAGATCTCTCTCGTGTCCTAAGGTCATCAACTAACGCACTCTCATCGACAACCTTGGCACGCTCCTTTAAACTCGCTTCTAACTTCAAATTTGCCCTTTTTAATTTTAGAGATTCGGCATATAATTCTTGAAATAAAAATTGAAGTTCACTCACATTTTCACTCTCACTACATCAAAACACGCCATTAGTAACACAATTTTACTTGTTACTAAAAATATTAGTAACACAATTTTTCCATTAGAAAAAAGGCGTGGGGCACGAAGCTAGTAACGAAAAATTCTGTTACTAATAGTAACGGTAAAATTCATAATTAGTAACAGAAAATTATGTTACTAATAGTAACAGTAAAATTCAGAATTAGTAACGGAAAATTGTGTTGTTAATAGTAACGGTAAAATTCAGAATTAGTAACAGAAAATTCTTTTTCTAATAGTAACAGTAAAATTCAGAATTAGTAACGGTAAAATTATGTTGCTAATAGTAATGGTAAACGTCAGAATTAGTAACGGAAAATTATATTGCTAATAGTAATGGTAAAATTCAAAATCAGTAACGGTAATTCAATTGCTAATGGTAATGGTAATATTCTGATAGTAATATTAATAAATATTTTAAAAAAATCAAGACCCCATATCCTCATTATTCTTACCATTATTTAATTCCTAAGAATACATACAAAAATAGTCTACAAAAACAAGGGCATTATATTCAATATTTACATTTATATAAGCCTGCACTCTTTAATTACAAAAGAAACTTAAACCAAACAAATGAAACATCGTAATACAATCGCCCCTAAACTAAAATTATTTTAATAAAAGCATCCAATATAACATCTTAATACAATCATCCCCAAATGAGATATTTTTATATTATAACAAATGTAAGGACATTTTTGTCCATTATCAATTTATATGTCGTACGCCGTTACACCGTTGAAAAAACTCAAGATCGCATCTACATCAACGGATCCGAATATCAAAGTGTCTTCAACATCATAGCCTCTGCGAGAATGTACTTGGTAAAATTTTGTTTTTACGTTCCTTAAAGTTCATATTTAGTATTGGGAAATTTTTATAAAATGTTTTTTAAAAGTTTTTTAGTTTTCTGGGAAGCCGGACCGGTCTGCCTCTATACGAGACCGATCCGCCCTCTACTCGGACCGATCCGCCTTGCTTTGTCCAGTAGACCACGGATCGATTGCGAATCGAAGAAGCCAAAATTTAAAAGATCCGATCCGAGGTCGGACCGATCCGCCCCCAAGTCGAACCGGTCCGCCTGGGATAAGTTCGAACAGTTCCGTGAGGTTTTTAACCATCATCTTGTATTTCCTATATATATAACTATTCCGATGGTGTATTTTTTTTAAGTCTTTGAGAAAACGTTTTTAAGAGTTCAAACACAACAAGACTTCAATTTTTGATGTGCCAAACATCTTTTTGATTCACACACAAAAATCCCAAATACTTTTGTGAATCTTTTGAAACCCTAGAACACAAACTTTATTGTTGTTCATCTTTGTGGAGAGATCTTTGCAACCGAGGGCTGCATGTCATTGCCGAGGGAGTCACTACAAAGTTTTATGGCTGCGTGTCATTAAGGAGAGCTGTGGTTCTTCCTTCGTTGTTTGGGCTACGAGTCCTTGGAGGTTGCTGCGTGTATTCTCTTGCTGAGTTCAAGATTGCGTGTCTTTGTGGGTTGGTTGCGTGTTGATCCATTGCAGATTTCTCTATGTAATTGTAAGTTGCGACTTGTATATTCATAGTGAAATAAAGGTTTTGCCTGAAAGGGGTTTTTCTTGAAATCTGTATCTCAACATATTTTTGTGTCACATGCTTTCTTTATTTATGGATTGATACACACATCTTAGATACATGTGTAGGGACTCTAATTAAATAAGTGTGCTATATTAGAAAGTTGCGAAGTTAATCAATTATCACATAGTTTGCACTTCTCAACAAACAAATCAAATACAAAAAAGAAGTCCGCTGTTGTTGACTATCAACTTTCGTTCTATTATCATCGCCAGCAACGCCGCAACCTGCAACGCTGGAAACTTGATGAGAATCTAAAGATGATATTTTGTTAAACAAAATAAAATTATCATATTAGTTATAATATCAACTTTTAGTCATACAAAATTAATTTAATACAAAAAATTATCCACCAACAGAATTAATTGCACAAGTATGTGAACTTATAATATCACATTTCACATCAGCACTTAAAAGTAGGAAATTTCACATATAAACAAGTATGTGAACTTTTAATATCACACTTTCACATCAGCACACAACACATGGTTTCCAACACAAATTCATTTTTTTGGTACAACTAGCATTGTTCACACAAACACAGAAACACACACTCACGTTGCACACAAATACTGAACACACACTTCACACTATTCACATAAACACACTATGCTAAAAAAATGAATTAAAATTTCTCTGTACTTTATATCCAAGAATTTAGGGTGCATTCATGAATTTTGGCTATTTTTCATAAATTTACACGATGTGAGATTTAAGAAATGCGAAAGAAATAACTCGAGTACAAAAAATTAATAACTCGATAAAATTCATTTTGGACATACCTCATCCAATATAATACGATCAGATTTGACGGAGTGCAAATTAGATCCCATAATATTATCTTCTTACGAACATCTTGCACACATGCCAATTTTTGTTATTTAATGATAAATTCCACTTCCACAAATGCACATAAATGACACTACATTTGGTAACGAAGACAATATCAATTACGGTGGCAGCACACTACGAGCCTACTAAGCTTTACTATAACTAAACTTTAATTAAACAAAATTACATCAAAACGTATCAGTAGTCCAACTAAACTTGTTGTATTACCTGTAGTGTTCCACCCTCGCTAGTATTTTCGCAATCATCAGACACACTCACAATTGTCCATGGATCAGCTGCATTCTAGTGAATGTCAACCACCTTATGCATGCATTTGTAAACAATAAGAATTCGCTTGATATGTAGAGATCTAGTAATAGGACAAACTTCAATAAAAGAATCAAGGTCGCTGCCTATAATTAAAATTCAATATTCACATAAGAGCAATTTTTACTATTTAGTATCACCTTATCCATTTATTGTTGAACACAATCAATTCAGAAATAAACACGGACAACTCCCATGCTAGTTTAGCATTAACATCATACAGATTGATGAATCCATCAACTTCAAAAGAATGCATCCATGGTCTATTAATTCCATGTTGCCCAATGTATACAATTAAATCATTTACATAACTAAACAATCTTGGACTAAATTCCACACATACGTAACAATATATAGAGACCATACATACGTACCAATACGTAAATTTATAAATTCTAACCAAAAAATTTCACACATACGCAATAATACGTAAATTTATGAATTCTAACCAAAAACTCTTTACTTTAGCCCATATCAGTTTGTATAAAAATATATGTGTAATAGATACTTTATGTTTTTTGAGTGAGAATGACAACTATGCATTCAAAATCTTACTAGAATATTAAATTTTCAGTTACTCTGTAACTATAAATTAGTAGAAGTACATATGTCACCAGCAATGCAGTAGACGAGAGTAAAATAAGAAGATTAGTAGTGCAGTAGACATATGGCACTAGTAGTGCAGTAGATAGTACACTAGCAGTAGATAAGAAGAAGTACATATGGCAAATCAGCCAACTGGACATCATTGTTACAATCCATTATTTGTTATCATAATCGATCATGTCAAAAATTCTAACAAGCAAGAACTACTCAAAAAGAAAAAGAGGAAAAAAACGTAGTAAGTAGCAATAAAAGTAAACTAAAATTATCCTTTACCACATGAAGGTTTAGGAGCATTTCATTAGTCAATTTCTCCGAAGACAATGCCAGCTCGATTGCTAGATCAACAAATTATAATTGATAAAAGCTACTGAATTAAATGATACATATTTTAAATCAGTCAAGTGTAGACAAATATTTAAGGGAGTGATGTTGTTTTATGACTATCATTGCTTCCACCGGTGATTCCAAGGTCTTTTATTTGAAGATGAAGGTATTTGAGCGGAATTTTTAGTAGGCATTTAAATATATATGTGTGTGTGTGTGTGTGTGTGTGTTTAATAGTAGCAGGTATGTGCTTATTTTTTTTAAGAGCCAAGACCTGCTGTATTTTTTTTAGTACGAATGTTTTTTAGCCTACTCTATTTGCAAGAATTTTTCAAGAAAAGACCTGCTCTCAATATTTAGACTTGTTACTGTTCTAATATCATATGAACATTTCAAAATGCAATGGCTTGATCTAAAAAGCTCTCAAGTTAAATTTAAGTAGTTTAATGAACTAGCAAAGGCCTAGTTTTCACGCCTACATAGCTTAGTCAATCTATAGTATTTGGGAAGCACTCCGTTTAGGTTGTGTTTGAAGCATAAATTTCATACTTTGAATTTTTAATTGAAATAATAACTTGTTAAACTGAACTTGAGATCTTACAACACCTATTTCGATCCAAATCATAGGTACCATGGAGGAAAGATAATTAACTTGGTATTATTAAATCAGATTGCAAATAAAGAAATGACAATATTTAAGGGAAAGGATAAAAAGCTCCAAACCCCTCCATATCTCTGAAATCAGTATCTTGTGGATTCAAAATAAAACCTCTTCTTGCTTAAGTCAATGGGAAACATCTATGATCACTTGTTCGCATAAGACCTGCAACAAAAAATTAATCAAAACAATGGCACAAGAGAATAATTTCTTATTTGTTAGTATATCTTTGTATGTAGAAAAAAATAGGTATACTTCAATTTCGTCTTGACGGACATATGTATCGATATCGTCCCCTGCCCTCTCAAACACTTGAAGTAACAGTTGCCCGGCCAGCATCAATGATTTCTTTCCCTTAATCATGGTTAATTTACTACTACTTAGAATAATCTTGTACATAAATTTGGACTCCTCAAAGGTCAACAAAGCGATCTGAGTGGAAGTACATTCACTTATTGTAGTAACATCATTTAACAAAAACATCAAAGCTTCATACAACAATTTACAGCATCGGAATTAAAATGAAAAAACTCAACAAACTTAACATTTACCTTTTTTTAATAATAAAAGATTAGGATATCTTATTAAGAATTAATTCTTCATAAAAAAACATTGAAGGATGCCTTTAAATCCACATTTAGGCCTCTCTTGGTTATAAATGAGAACGTAAATACACAATAGTTTATGTCCACCCATCCTGAGAGTAATAATAACTTGTAAGTCTTTTCAAGAAAGAACATGCATGATAATTTGTTTCGTTGTACAAACCTGTAAAGTGGTGCAACATATCATCTCTTCTTGATAACTTCTCAATACAAAATATACTTGACTAAAGAATATACAAATAAAATAGTTGTAGAGATCAAGGCAATAATCTAGGGTGAGAGTTGATACCAACTATAGTTCGATTTCAATTTTTATTGTAAATGTGGTTGGTAAGGCCATATTATATAATGATAAGACATTGTGCTTCATCTTATGCAAGAGCTTATCACCATCCATGAGAAGACTTGGGCAGGGGTCAACTTCATGATTTGGTCAGCAAATGAGCTTGAGCCTGTCTTTGAACGTGACAGTAGTTTAAAAACCTTATTTTTTCTGTCTCAACCTCAGTTCTGGTCCCCAAGTGATTTATTCATTATAACATGTCCATTTTGTGAGGTTAAAAAATTCCTATAAATTACAGTCATCTATTTATTAAAAGAGCCAAATAGTTATTATTCATTCAAATTATTTTTAGTAAAAACTATCCAATAATATCTACACACACAAGAAAAATGAATAACCTGTTGTTACTAACTTTTTTTGTCCCCTCGATATTCCTCGAATTATTTCATCCCCGACCATGGTGTCGCGGCATACATCCAGTCCCAAAATTTGTGGTTCGTCCAATTATCAAAAATTGCATTTTAGGATTAATATAGCTGTGAGAGAAATCATGCTTGGCATTGGAAATATGGAAAATGAAAATATTTTGAGGGGAAAATAGGTAAATTAAATTTAGGAAAAAAAAGTTGTTTACCAACAAGAGTAAAAATAAAACGACCAAAGCCCCTCTTATCCACTAACGTAGTTGGGGAAGAGTAGGTGAGCCTAGATATCGGACCCAAAAAATTGAACTAATAACAAATTATTAAGTTGGTGGGGACTTGTTAAATGCCTAATCTCCTTAAAAGTCAAAAAGACTATAAATAAGATTGAACAATTACATGGACTCAATGAGTGGACCAAATTCCATGCGCTAAAATTAGGGTACACAAAGGTCAACAACATACCCTAAGTGTGTAATCAAAAATTAGGCTGCTCTCAACTCCTTCCATTGGTGTTGCCTATAGCTTAAGATATAAAACTTGTTAAGGCTGGACATTATAGCAAATTATGTAAGGAATAAAAATATTAGATAGATAGTGGTAGGTCATTTCTTTCTTCTTCATTTTTCTAATCAAAATCAAGTGTCTAAATTTTTAATCAGAAATACATATTTGTTTTTTGAGTAACTTGATTTAGTCTAATTTAGAAATACAATCTATGGCCAAAAAGAAAATCCAGTAAATTTTCTGAAAGAAATTTGACATCGGATAGATTAGTTAGAGTAAATCTTTTTTACTTACACCTAATATGTATCCAAAAAAATCTGTACAAAAGTCCATATAACAAACAAATATCTAACAAAATGTTAGATTCATAAAAAGAGTGAAAACACTTGTACAAAAAGCATATCCTTAGTAGATAAGGAAAGACCATATCATTCGAAAGTAATATATTTTAAACAATCAATGATACAGCATATGTATGGCTATATATATAGTGGTTGATTAAGAGAAACTCCATATGTATGGAAACTACCAAGTGTAGTGATTCTCCTTATTACCTGAATTAACTAGGCAAACCTCCTATAATTGAACCTCTCAACAATGGGACACCAAACTCTTCACTTCATTAAAAAAAATTGGATGATATAAACCAGGTTTTGACATAAAACAAACAGTGACAACCTTCTTTGCAACTCCCTGGAAATCAACCACATGAACAAAAAACAAAAAAATTAAATTGAATTATTTTTTGAAATTATAATGAGAACCTACTAATGTAATATGATTTAAATAACAGAAAATCAGCACGTCATGGACCTTTGTCCTTTTCATTTTCGTCCTTGTCAAAAGAAAACTCATGTGGGCTCAATAAAAACTCATGTCCATCTCCAACCATAATCGCCACCATTAAAGAGGATTGATATGGAAATATAATAAGAGGGACAAACACAATAATAGGTACCCATCTACATAATTGACATATAATAAGAGGGACATTCTTATCAGTTCAACAAACTCAAAAGTTGGAGTAGTTTGGGCTAGGCATTTTCACAAACACGTAGTATGCAAAAGTTTACCTGATGAGTTACCTATATCCACAATTCACATATAGAATAAACCTAAAGCAAGGCATATATCAATCTAGTACACCTTAAAACATGTGGTTGTAACCCTATTAGAATCAATCAATTTGGTGTCAATTAAAAAGAAAAAACATAGATCTTGAAAAAAATAGAGATTGAATTTATTCATCATCTTCTATTGTAATATGAAGCTTTGTTTTTGTACATGAAAAAAAAATTACTATGATACATTTGTTTTGGTGAGGAGATGAGGTATCTCAGTTTATTTATTCATCATCTTCTATTGTAATATGAAGCTTTGTTTTATACGTCGTTTCTTCAGAAAGAGATATTAGGGTAACCTGTTGTTAATCGTCGTTTCTTTAAAAGATAAACTGAGTTGAAGAAGAAAGATTAGTTGTTTGCAATATAAATTCTGTGAGGGTTGAGAGAAGAAGAATGGCAGGAGGGGTGTGAAATTAGGTCTGTTTTGGGGAGGGAAAAATGGAGGGGGAAATGAGTAAGGGAAAACGTATAAGGGATTTTTTTTTTTGAAAAGTGTTAAACAATTTATTCACCATTTAACTTTTTTTTATTTGTAAACTCAAATTAGTAACACTTAAAGTAAATTAGTAACGGAAACTTTTGTTTAGAATTAGTAACAGTAAAATAGTGTTAGAAATAAAAAAATTGGTTTGTTACTAAAAGCTTATTTAGATGTAGTATCTCACTACCATCATATTTTAGAGCTTCACAAATAAAGGCCTCAGAAGTCTCATGATTTGAGATGTCATCATCGGAAAATTTCTCTCCATCACTAACATAACAAACCATGAACGCAATAAAGTTGCGTTCAATTGGGGATTCGGGTCCCTCTTCCTTTTCACATTCATCACTAAAGGTGGCATTATAGGAAATTGGTCATTTGCCTTCTCTCCTTAGATTAGTGGGGCACTCTCTCTCCCTATGGACATAACCCTCACAACCATATCACCTATTTGACTCATCCCTATTTACATTTTTATTAAAAGTTTTAGGGAACTTTTCGACTTTGTCATGCTTAGATTTTTCAAATTTCTTAAAATCATTTTCAAATTTATCTTTGTTAAATTTAAGAAATTTACCAAACTTCCTAGCAAACATAGCCATATCTTCCGAGTCACTGTCACTCTCGTCATCCATAACTTGTTTTTCCTCCTTATGGGATTTCAAAGCAATGCCCTTATCAATTTTCTTTTCGATTTTCGAGGGGAACATATCTAGTTCGTAGGTTTACAAATCACCTACTAGTTCCTCAAGTTTGGTCGAGTGGAAGGTGGGTAAATTATTTAACACGGTCACCTTAGGGATAAATCTATCAGGTAGGGACCCAAGGATTTCCTTTACAACTCGGTCGTCGGGTATTTTCCCTCCTAAATTAAATAAAGAATTTACTATATCGGAGAGTCTAGCATAAAACTCATCGAATGTTTCTTTTTCATCCATTTTGGTGGTTTCAACTTGAGTGGTGAGGTTTTGGAGTTTAGAAGATTTTACGACACTAGTTCCCTCATGATTGAGTCGTAATATATCCCAAGCTTCCTTAGCAGTTTCACACGTCATGATATGTTGGAATTCATCTGGTGTGACCGCGCTAAACCAGATATTTAAACCTCAGGAATTAAACTTAGCAGATTTTAGTTCATTCTCACTCCAACGCTCGAAGGGTTTAGGGACACGCTCATTCTCTATTAAGCAAGTAGGTAGGGACCACCTAGTAACTACCGAAAGCCAAACCCTCTCGTCCATAGCCCAAAGTTCCAAACGCATATGTGCTTTCCAATATGCGTAATTAGAACCATCAAAAATAAGAAAATAGAGAATCGGGAAAAATCCATTTTTAGTAAAAAAATATTAAAAGGACCTAAACGAAGTAAATTATCACTCCCACTCTGATACCACTTGAAAGTGCCCGATAGGATCCCCAAATTTAAAAACTTTCAATTTAATTTCCTATAAGTGCCGAATAAAGATGGTTACTAACAAAATTTATTTAATTTCCTTTTCTTTAAAGGTGAAAAATTAAATTAAACACAAATTTTAATTTCTAAAAACTAAATTTAAATTAAACCTAAAGAAGTGAATAATGGTGAACACACACACGCACAAAATTCACTCAAACCAAATATTAGATTTTCTCACAAACAAAAATAACACTTAAAGTAAAATATGGCAAATTCACTTTTAGCCCGAAATATGTTTAACACAAGTCCTAAAAATTTGCCTACCCAATATTTTCAACATTCCAAAATTAGGTCAAACCAAATTTAATATATGACTTGAGTTAAATTAACTTAAATTGCACCCAATTTAATTTTAGCACCAAAAGAAGACAAGTGTGATAATTAAACCAATTTTGTATTGTTAACCTATGGATGTATTCTAAGGTGATTTAAGCAAGATAAAATAAATAATTGTAACAACCCGTCCTTTTTGGAGACAATTAAATTCCATAAATGAGTATAAATTGGAATTTGGAGGAATTTCCCGAAATAGAAATTCTTGGGATTTTCGAGGATTTAATGATTTTGGATGGGTGTTGTAATTATTTTGGGATTAAATAGGTTGAAGCATTTTAATAATATGTTGTCGTGGAGTAAAGCGACAAAAGAGGTAAGGTTTTGATTAGAAAACCCGCATTAAGTTATATGCGTTAGAATAGTGATTTGTGGTCAACTACCTCGAATGGGAATTTCGACTGCGCCGTGAGTCTCGGAATGTCCGAGATAGTCCGAAAAGAGTGTCCGATTGTCGAAATTGGGTTTCGGGGAATTTTAAAGTTAAACGGGCTCGTAATTGAGTAAACGAGTCGTTTTTGGGTTTTTAAGGGCTTAAACTCTTTTCTTCCTATATAAAGAGGGAGAGGGGGAAAGAATAGAAGAAAGAAAGAAAAGTGAGAGAAGAGAGAGAGGAGGAGAGAAAAGAGGATAAAAGAGGAGGTTTCGGCCAAACTCCGCGGTATTCAGCTCGAGGTCATTGGATTTTATCCACGAGGCAAGTGTTTACTTGATTTATTTACTTTTGAGCATAAATCTCATATCGTAGTTTGGTATAAATAAACCCTAAAGATTTTGGGTTGGGTATTCATGTATAAAACGGGTTTTCGGGAGATAAAAGAAATATTCCCCAGTAATAATTTAATTTTGAGGAACTTAGGCTTTAACCTAAATTAATTGGTGATTTTGGGTTCTAGGACGTTTAGAACCCGTATTATAAGTGTATTTATTGTTGGTTGGCGTTGTAGGCCGTTGGGTGAGTAGATGGAATCTTGGAGGAAACATCCATGGCTGAAAAAGTTTCTCGGATATGAAGCTGTCCGCCATGATCGATCGATCGATCATGGGGGTTCGATCGATCGAAGCCATCGATCGATCGATAGCCAAGGGTCGATCGAACGACCCCTGCTGACAGATTGGCAATTTTTCTAGAATGACTTGGATGGCATAGATTCCAATTCATATTTCTTTGAGGTTAATTATGTGATAACATAAGGGACCTTTTAGGACTATATGGTCCTACAATCATGGGAATATAGGAGGCTTAAGTGAGGGTTTTAAATGTATAACCCTTTAACTATATTTTCGAACAAATTAGAATAACTATTAAATTTGATGGTTTAGGGTTCCTAAATTATGGTGGGGACCTTTAAGTGATTATATGGACAAGATGTAGTCCATGGGTTTATGGAAATGAAATCCATAACCCAATATATTTAAGATTGTTCGGGAAGGATAAATCCCTAAGTTATTTTTGTGCGCTTTTAGGCCTATATAATTATGCGGATAGGAAGCATAATTACAATCGATTGTGGAGTGAGTATATCCTACGAGATAATTAGGATAAATTGGGAATATAGATATATATTCATTTAGTGTGGCATGGTATAATTGGAAATATCCAATAAATCATTAGATGGGATTAAGGTATGCATTACTTATTAAAGTAAGAAAAGACTTTAGGTTTAGTATCATGCGTATATGAATGCATGATTATGATTCTTTGAGAGAATCTTTGGGATTATTGGTCATCGCTGGATATAATTGGCAAATAAGGCCATTTATATATATTCGAGGAGGAATATATATGTATATACTATGTGAATAAAGTATATATATGATATGATAAAATGACTTTTGAAAATGAATAAATGAAAGTTTTCAAAATGGAAAAGAAATTATTTTCATAAATGATAATTTATGGATACACACCTCTCTAAATGCTATCATAAGGGAAGTTCGTGCATGAGGTGAAGCCCCCTGGGTAATGAATGCGGGGTGGATATAGTCCTCTAGGCCATATGGGTCGATTATTATATGTTTACTGTGATGGTTAGGTGATTCTGGCTGTGGTCATGACTATCCCGCAGGCATACGGCCACTTCCCAACGTTTCAGTAGGTTCCCAGGTTGCCTTGTTTGATAGGCCCTGGAAGATGATAGCCATTTAGGGGCACGTCTAGTGGGGAGACCCGGAGGGACAGTCTTAAATATGTTAAAGCAATTCATGATAATGAATTGGATTTAAATACATTTCCTGGATGGAAGAAGGGAAATGGGATAAACAGTTTGGCTTCGGATACGTTTCCCGGATGGAAGAAGGTAAATGGAAGCATGTGATATGAAAAGAAATTTATGGTAATAAATTTGTGGGTAAAATTCATGCCAAATAGGTATAAGCACTGGAATAATTATTCTTTAGGGGGATCTCATACTTCGAAACATATCCAGCAAATGAAAGAAGAGTCCCTAAAACATATGGAAGTCGTGGAAGATAAAAAGGTGTGGGTTCCAGAAATATCAGATTATTTTTTATTATCTTCAGCTTATAGTTGCTTAAAGATTACCTGTTCATCTTCTATAGTTCACAACATTATTTGGGATGCCAAAATTCCAAAGAAAATATCTATAAACATGTGGAGGGTAATTAATTCTTGCATTCCCATTGATCAAAATTTGAAAAAGATTGGGATTAGAATGGGTTCTCGATGCTATATCTGCAATGCTAGTGAAGAAACCTCTGCTCATTTATTTATTAAATGTCCGTTAGCTTCATCATTATGGGACTTCTTCTCTAAGTTGATGGGTTGAAAATTAGACATGAATAATCTTTCATCTCTCATTATTAGTTGGTGAATTCAAGCTGCGAAGTCGGACTATGAACAATTCCTGAGCAAATCAATTCCTTTAGCTATTGTGTGGGAGATCTGGAAGGCCAGGAATAATTCCTTGTTTGAAGGCATCATTTGTAACTTTTAGATTATTAAAAATAATGTTATCTCCTTAATATCTGATATTTGCAAATGCCAATGTTTTGATAAAAGAGGTTCTCCCTTTTCAGAAGTTATTACTAAGGTGTTTGATCTGCAATTCAAAATAAAATCAATCAATTCTTATCCTATCAAATGGCAATTCCCTCACGGTGGTAGAGTTAACATGAATATAGATGGGGCCTGCAAAGGAAATCCTGGAAAAGGAGGTATGGGTGGTATTGTAAGGAATGACAAAGGGGAATTGATTTTTGTGTTTGCTCAAAATGAAGAATTGGCATCTAATTCTCTGATGGAGCTTAAAAGCTTAAGTCTTGGTATCAATCTTTGTCTGCAAAGGAATTTAAATGACATTGACATTCAGACTGATTCTTTATTTGTGGTTAATCTGATCAATAAAGATTCTTCTCCACGTTGGATATTAATCTCCATTAGTAGAGATATTAAGTCAGTCTTGAATGGGATCAATTATTCTTTATCTCATTGCTACAGGGAATCAAATATGGTTGCTGAGAGTCTGGCCAATTTTGGAGTTAATGTGAATGGGGTTCAAATTTTCGATCATGTGAAGGATCTTCCAATGATGGTTATAGGTGCTTAAAAGTTGGACAAAATGAGTTGTTACTACATTAGATCAGTATCTTTATAATGTTTTTTTGTTTTCTTATTGTCACTAGCTTTTTGTAATTGGCTCCCCATTAGCTTTCTTTCCTTGAGCTTATATTTCTTGGAGAGCTTATCTCTATTTCTTAATATCATGTGTGGGGGTTCAATCCCACTTCTATATAAAAAAATACATTTCCTGGATATGAGTAGGGAAATGGGATGTTATAAAACGAAAAAGCATTTTTATGATAATAAAATTTGCTTTTAAAAAGTTATATGTAATGTTGAAGCAATTCATGATAATGAATTGTCTTTTATATACATTTCCTGGATATAAGAAGGGAAGTGGGAAGTTTTGAGATAAATGGATATATATATATGGATAAATCGAGTACCGAGGATATAATGGATCCCGACGATCAACCTTGCCACGTAGTAGTGTATCGAGGGGTTCCTTTTTTGGATTTCGCTTTGCGAGACACCCCGTGCACGAACATGGCATTGTTTTGAGACTAGGGAGAACTTTAATACTTAGTGCTCTAATATTATTATTATTTCTTATGGTATATATATACATAGTTATATCTATCGAGTACCGAGAGTCTAATGGATCTCGACGATCGACCTTGCCGCGTAGTAGTGTATCGGGGGGGTTCCTTATTTGGATTTCGCTCTGCGAGACACCCCACACACGAACATGGCATTGTGTTGAGACTGGGGAGAAGTTTAATACTTAGTGCTCTAATATTAGTATTTCTTATGGTATATATATATTTATATATATTCTATACTGAGGGACTGGCGGATCTCGACGATCGACCTTGCCGCATAGTAGTGTATCGGGGAGTTCCTTGTTTGGATTTAGCTTTGCGAGACCCCCCACGCACGAACATGGCTTAGTGTTGAGACTGGGGAGAAGTTTATCCCTTAGTACATTACTTGGACTATCTAGGGTAGATAGTAGTTGGCTGATAGACTAGTTTAGAAGGGTAGCTTGACTAGGATGTTTAGAGGGATGCGCTAGGAGTGCACTGTTAGAAGAGAGGTGAGGGGTATCTCATGGGAGTGCAATACCAAATTTAACTATGAGATAAAACCTTTTTCTAAAAATAAGGCATTTATGCACTTGCTAAATATTTTCGAAACTCGGGCTCTGACCCGTTTATCTACTTTTCCTCTCTTGCTATATATATATATATATATATATATATATATATATATATATATATATATATATATATAGGTGTCCAGACACAGGGACGCCTGGATGACGCTTCCCTCGAGTCAGACGTCTGTTACAGCATCTGTGGATGCGTGCAGGATTCTCAATAGACGCTTCTATCCTTGTAATCTAGATAGGAGGTACGGTATAAGTGTTAGGTCCAATGTACCAATTGCATTTTTTTATTCTTTCAGTACAGCATTCGATATGGTTGTATATTTTGACCGAGTGTTCGGTTATTTTATTTCATTTCAGTTTCATTTACGCATAAACTGTGTGGATGTTTTAAATTGTAGTGGTTTAAAAAGAGTAGTTATATAAAATTTTGACACCAGCCTAATTGGTTATTAGTAATTAAATGGATTTTCGACAGTGATGCTAAGAATGATCCATATGAGACTCATGTTATAATTTGATATAGGAGTGATCTCCCGGTATTTTATTAGGCGAGGTGTGACAGATGGTATCAGAGCCAGGTTCTAGTGTCCTTAGGAACCTGTGTGGATCTATTACGCTTTCAGCGTTACTCTCGATTTGATATAGAGCCTCAGGATTAGAATTATTGATTTCAATTGTGAGATTTCGTTCTCCTGTCATATTATAAGATTATAGTGTACTTTTGCGCGCTCGTTTGAGAATCGTGTGCGGGGCTTGGATGGAAGCAGGAGGTGGGGCTTAGTTGGAACAGCTCGTACAAGTTGGGGACGAGGACCTTAGTAGAGGTTACTCTCCTTGTGTCAATTGCCAAGGATTTTGGTGATGACTACTAAAGAATAGAAGTTATGAGTACCGTAGTATCGTCATAGTAGAGTGTGGTACTAAAGTTAGATTTTCAGTGAAGCTAAGGGTTTGAAAGGGATCTTACGGATAGTTTTAATCATGAGTCCCCATAATTCAGCATGGATGAGAAGAAAGTAGTTCTGAATTATTCACATGAGGATCGGCCAGAGGCCGACAGTGGATAAAGGGAAGAAAGGAAGAGGTATAATTGGCGTGGCTAGATAAAGTCACGGTGTTCGTTATCCCTAGACTCGTGTGTGTACTTTGAGCTTTGTGGCAGTATCGATAACATTATATCATGTATGTCTGTGTGTTTTTCGCGGTAGCGAAGTTTTATTTTCCTTCAGTCGCCATGGAGGCGGGTGTTGATTTATTGTATACATATATATATCTGGTTTATAATACTCATTTTATATGCTTATACGAGTATGGTGGTATCGTGAGTATATGATGTTATTGGTTGTTCGGAGGGATAGAAGGCTAATGATGGCAAGACTATTGTGTCCGCAGTTCCAGGGTGGAATGGGTTGTTATTGCGGTGTATCACCTGCATACAGGTTGAGTTCGCGTTTATTGTTATGGGTTGATGGAACTCAATGATTGGAGGTTTCATTATCACGGTTTGAGTATGTGGAAACCTTATAGATATGATTTAAGACCACAGGATTTTTGTTGAGCTGTAAGATTAAGCTCATTATTGATTACGCAAGGACTTAAATTAATGCGAGCGCTGTGTGGTGTGACTCTTAATTAGAGATAGGAGTTCAGATCACCTTTTTATTGGAATAGTGGATAGGGTTATCCCAGTTTCATGTTCGAAAATAACGGACCTCCATGACCGATAAAGTTAAGTAGGAGTGTGTGGAGGGGTTCCTTGTTTGGATTTCTCTTTGCGAAACGCTCCACACATGAATCTTAATAGCGTGGGGAGTGGAGAGATGTTATAGGATGCGAGGATGTTGGTCTTGTGGAAAAGTATGATAGTGTGCATAAAACACTATAGACTATGAGCCATGTGATGATGGTATGATTATGGAAACATTGTGATATGGAAAGGCACTAAAGTGGTCCTCTTGCCACAAATGGGTGAAGTAGGACTTAGAGAAATTGATTTGAGGATTATAGTCAGTCCTTAATGAAAAGGAAAATTTTAAGGAAGTATGTGTTGGGTATGATGTACGTAGTGCTTTTACAGAGATTGGGCACTTCGATTAATTAGGTTTCCTTTCGTATGGGCGGAAGGATAGAATAGTATAAATGTGTTCGTAGGTTAGCATGGTTGGATTTAGGACGTCCCGCTGGTGTACCTTAGGTCGCTATATCTCAATGACCGACAATGCGAGGGAGTAGTGCAACGGGAGGGTTCCTTGTTTGAATTTCGCCTTAGCGAGATGTCCCACGCATGAAACCAAGAAAATGTCGGAAGTTGAGAGAGGCCTTGGGCACTAGGGATACACTTAGGATTAGACTTGTTTATCTTAGGTAGGGTAACGCATAGATCCTAGTATTTTTAGGATGTAAGTTTAGTAGAGTTAGTGGCGCCGAGGTCAGGAGATTTGAATTTTGTGGGTTCGGAGGACCCATGTGTGAGTATTACACCAAGGAAAGGAAACCCTTATGGGGCGAAAGTGTTATGTGTCAGACGTTCACAATGGATGTGCAGATGTGCACGAGTTAGAAAGGTGTATGGGCACCTTAGTAAGTTGGTTTATATACCGCCTGAAATAGAAGGGGCTTGGTATGTAAAGTTGAAATTTATGCCATGAGGCACTAGAAATGATGGGTGCAATGTGACGCTATTGGAGTCACTTTACGATAGTGGTAGCCGTATGATATATGATTGGGAACCATTGGGTTAGTATCGTTCCCCTTAAAGTATTAGGATTTGGAGCGATTACAGAATTCGTGGTGTAGGTTGTATCCGAATTTCGAGGATGAAATTCCGTTGTAAGGGGGGAGTATGTAACAACCCGTCCTTTTTGGAGACAATTAAATTCCATAAATGAGTATAAATTGGAATTTGGAGGAATTTCCCGAAATAGTAATTCTTGGGATTTTTGAGGATTTAATGATTTTCGATGGGTGTTGTAATTATTTTGGGATTAAATAGGTCGAAGTATTTTAATAATATGTCGTCGTGGAATAAAGCAACAAAAGAGGTAAGATTTTGATTAGAAAACCCGCTTTAAGTTATATGGGTTAGAATAGTGATTTGCGATCAAGTACCTCAAATGGGAATTTCGACTACGCCGTGAGTCTCGAAATGTCCGAGATAGTTGGAAAAGAGTGTCCGATTGTCGAAATTGAGTTTCGGGAAATTTTATAGTTAAACGGGCTCGTAATTGAGTAAACGAGTCATTTTTGGATTTTTAAGGGCTTAAACCCTTTTCTTTCTATATAAAGAGGGAGAGGGGGAAAGAATAGAAGAAAGAAATAAAAGAGAGAGAAGAGAGAGAGGAGGAGAGAAAAGAGGAGAAAATAGGAGGTTCCGGCCAAACTCCGTGGGATTCGCCTCGAGGTCGTCGGATATTATCCACGAGGTAAGTGTTTACTTGATTTATTTACTTTTGAGCATAAATCTCATATCGTAGTTTGGTATAAATAAACCCTAAAGATTTTGGGTTGGGTATTCGTGTATAAAATGGGTTTTCGGGAGATAAAACAAAGAAACCCTAATAATAATTTAATTTGAGGAACTTAGGTTTTAACCTAAATTAATTGGTGATTTCGGGTTCTAGGACGTTTAGAACCCGTATTATAAGTGTATTTGTTGTTGGCTGGATTTGTAAGCCGTTGGGTGAGTAGATGGAAGCTTGGGGGAAGTTTTCATGGCTGAAACAGCTTCTCAGAGAAGAAGCTGCCCGCCATGATCGATCGATCGATCATGGGGGATCGATCGATCGAAGCCATCGATCGATCGACAGCCAAGGGTCGATCGATCGACCCCTGCTGACAGATTGGCAATTTTTCTAGAATGACTTGGATGGGATAGATTCCAATTCATATTTCTTTTAGGTTAATTATGTGATAACATAAGGGACCTTTTAGGACTATACGGTCCTCTAATCAAGGGAATCTAGGAGGCTTAAGTGGAGGTTTTAAATGTATAACCCTTAAACTATATTTTCGAGGAAAATAGAATAACTATAGAATTTGATGGTTTAGGGTTCCTAAACTATGGTGGGGACCTTTAAGTGATTATATGGACAAGATGTAGTCCATGGGTTTATGGAAATGAAATCCATAACCCAATATATTTAAGATTGTTCGGGAAGGATAAATCCTTAAGTTATTTTTGTGCGCTTTTAGGCCTATATAATTATGCGGATAGGGAGCATAATTATAATCAATTGTGGAGTGAGTATATCCTACGAGATAATTAGGATAAATTGGGAATATAGATATATATTCATTTAGTGTGGAATTATATAATTGGAAATATCCAATAAATCCTTATATGGGATTAAGGTATGCATTACTTATTAAAGTAAGAAAATACTTTGGGTTTAGTATCATGCGTATATGAATGCATGATTATGATTATTTGAGATAATCCTTGGAATTATTGGTCATCGCTAGATAAAATTGGCAAATATGGCCATTTATATATATTCGAGGAGGAATATATGGTATATGTATATACTATGTGAATAAAGTATATATGTGATATAATAAAAAGAATTTTGAAAATGAATAAATGAAAGTTTTCAAAATGGAAAAGAAATGATTTTCATAAATGATAATTTATGGATACACAGCTCTATAAATGCTATCATAAGGGAAGTTCGCGCGTGAGGTGAAGCCCCCTCGCTAATGAATGCAGGGTGGATGTAGTCATCTAGGCCATATGGGGAAATTATTATAAGTTTACTACGCTGGTTAGGTGATTCTGGGTGTGGTCATGACTATCCCGCTGGCATACGGTCGCTTCTCGATGTTTCGGTAGGTTCCAAGGTTGCCTTGTTTGATAGGCCTTGGAAGATGATAGCCATTTAGGGGCGCGTCTAGTGGGGAAACCCGGAGAGACGGTCTTAGATATGTTAAAGAAATTCATGATACTGAATTGGCTTTAAATACATTTCCTGGATGGAAGAAGGGAAATGGGATAAACGGTTTGTCTTCGGATACGTTTACCGGATGGAAGAAGGGAAATGGAAGCATGTGATATGAAAAGTAATTTATGATAATAAATTGGCTTTTCTGTACATTTCCTGGATATGAGAAGGGAAATGGGATGTTATAAAACGAAAAAACATTTTTATGCTTTTAAAAAGTTATATGTAATGTAGAAGTAATTCATGATGATGAATTGTCTTTTATATACATTTCCTGGATATAAGAATGGAAATGGGAAGTTTTGAGATAAATGGATATATATATATATATATATGGATAATTCGAGTACCGAGGATCTAATGTACCCCGACGATCGACCTTGCCGCGTAGTAGTGTATCGGGGGGTACTTGTTTGGATTTCGCTTTGCGAGACACCCCACGCACGAACATGGCATTGTGTTGAGACTAGGGAGAATTTTAATCCTTAGTGCTGTAATATTAATATTATTTCTTATGGTATGTATATATATAGTTATATCTATCGAGTACCAAGGGTTTAATGGATATCCACGATCGACCTTGCTGCATAGTAGTGTATCGGGCGGTTCCTTGTTTGGATTTCGCTCTGCGAGACACCCCACGCACGAACATGGCATTGTGTTGAGACTGGGGAGAAGTTTAATCCTTATTGATCTAATATTAGTATTTCTTATGGTATATATATATTTATATATATTCTGTACTGAGGGACTGGCGGATCTCGACTATCGACCTTACGGCATAGTAGTGTATCGGGGGGGGTTCCTAGTTTGGATTTCCCTTTGCGAGACACCCCACGCACGAACATGGCTTAATGTTCAGACTGGGAGAAGTTTAGCCCTTAGTACATTACTTGGACTATCTAGGGAAGATAGTAGTTAGCTGATAGACTAGTTTAGCAGGGTAGCTTGACTAGGATGTTTAGAGGGATGCACTAGGAGTGCACTGTTAGAAGAAAGGTGAGGGGTATCTCATGGGAGTGCGATACCAAATTTAAATATGAGATAAATCCTTTTTCTAAAAATAAGTCATTTATGCACTTGCTAAATATTTTCAAAAATCGGGCTCTGACCCGTTTATCTACTTTTCCTCTCTTGCTATATTATATATATATATATATATATATATATATATATATATATATATATATATATATATATATATATATATATATATATAGGTGTCCAGACACAGGCACAACTGGATGACGCTTCCTTCGAGTCAGACGTCTCTTGCAGCCGCTGTGGATGCATGCAGGATTCTCAGTAGACGCTTCTATCCTTGTAATCTAGATAGGAGGTACTGTATAAGTATTAGGGCCAATGTCCCAATTTCATTTATTTATTCTTTGAGTACAGCATTCGATATGGTTGTATATTTTCACCGAGTGTTCGGTTATTTTATTTCATTTCAGTTTCATTTACGCATAAATAGTGTGGATGTTTTAAATTGTAGTGGTTTAAAAAGAGTAGTTAAGTAAAATTTTGACACCGGCCTAATAGATTATTAGTAATTAAATGGATTTTCGAGAGTGATGCTAAGAATGATCCATATGAGACTTCTGTTATAATTTGATATAGGAGTGATCGCCCGATATTTTATTAGGCGGGGTGTCACAATAATATCACACGCCGCACCGATGTACGAGGAAAACCCAAATGGGAAAAACCTCTTACGGCCCTAGCCTTAAGTCCACTAAGTATAAAAATTTTACAAGTACAAGACAAATGACTTACTCAACTTAGCTTGACTCCTTCAAGCCCCTGACGCGTCATCTTGTACCAACCTCCCCTTAGTCGAAAATCTCGGAACTCTAGCGGAACCTTGGAATCCACCAATGAGGTCTTAGGACAACCACCAACCCGCACCCGAAGCCTTTCTTCCAGTGGGAACGCCACAACAAACTTTTCTCCTTTTTAAAATAGAGAGGAACCAAAACAACTCTTTTATGGGATGAGAATTAACCCGATGCCAAACGCACCAAGAAAGATATATATATATATATATATATATATATATATATATATATATATATATATATATATATATATATATATATATATATATATATATATATGTGTGTGTGTGTGTGTGTGTGTGTGTGTGTGTGGGTGTGTGTGGGTGTGTGGGTATGTGGTACTTGGAATAAACTAATAAAAACAATAGGTGTATAAACATGTGTTTGAAGAACATTTTCTATTGAAATTTAACACATGAAACAATAGACATTTGGTTGGAAGGATTTTCTCTCTCAAGCTCTCAAAGCATGTTCCAATGTCTTAAGAAAATTCTATCCCGAAGTTGGTTTAAAAACTTTCAAAAGAGAGTGGGACAAAGTAGTGGAAAAGTGGGACAAAACTGCAAAAAAAAAATCCCTTCAAAAATATCGTTCGAACGACAATGTTTGAACGATATTTCTGGGCAAGCATGGTTAAAATTTTCGTTGGTAAACTTCTTCGAACGAACTCATTCTAATGAAGTTCCAGTATACATTTGGCAATCTCATTAGAAAACTCGTTCGAATAACAAACTCGTTCAAACGACATTTCGAACGAAATGCCAGAATATGCAATATTTCATTTTTAGCCCCTAAAACTTTTATACCAAGTTATAAACTTAATTTCTGACGTATACAAATTATTTTAATTAAATTACACCCATTAAAATTATTCCAAGTCTCCTACAAATATATAAAAGCATTCATACCTTTGGAGACTTGAAATGTGATGTTGATGACGAGAAACGTGACACTGAAATGCGACAATGATGAGATCTTGTTGAACTTGGCCGATACGTCTTCAACTCAAACTTGTCATAAGCTTGGATAATACTCAAGGACACTATCGTATGACTCAAATGTTTTTGTCCGAAATTGAGCCAACACTACATAAGACTCAATTGGAAATTTGTGACTTTACAAATCTCCCTCTATGGCTATTTCGGGAAAAAAACCAAAACAAAATCCTAACGGGCTGGCAAGCTCTACTAGAGGGAAAAACATCCCACCCAAAAATTAAAAAAAATACAAATTTGACTCAAGACCCAATGATAATTACTATTTTTGTCGAAGAAAGTTATCGTTAGAATAATTCCTGTACACTTAAGCAAACTATCAAACGCATAGGGAATATCATGATATTAAATGCAATTAATGTTAAATATTCCCCCTAAATTAATTCCCCTTTATCAAAGATGATCAACCGAAGAAGATAGCGCTCTCCCCCTAAGTTAAATCTCCTAAACTAAGATACGAGTATAATAGGATTAGATATTATTTCTCCCCCATATCATTCTGCCCCTTTTTGTTCAGGAATAGACAGAGGATAAAAGAACTAATTAATTACTCAATTCTCTCCCAATATAACTAAGTCCAATTTCTCCCCCTAAACACTACATAAGGGATGTAAATAAGGGAAAATAAGTAGAACTTAATGGTGCATAAAGTGTTTAAGGACATGAAAGCATATGGCTAATAAAATAACTAATCCAAGTAAGAAAAATGCATGTTAACTATGATGCAAATAAAACGATATCAATTTGAAACATAAGAGACTATCATGTGATATCAAATAAATATTTTGCAACAAGTTAGATACCAATTATGAATTAAAGCATATGAGGACTAGCTAAAATGACAAAGACAGAAAATAAAAACAAAATATCATATATATGTATTCACATTAGATGTAAAATATATACAAGCACACATATATAGATATAATCACCATAATGACACACACAAAATAAAATGAGCTTCCCACACTCTTATGGCATAAATGTGTTATATGGAAACGAAAGTGAAGGGGTGTGAACCAGATATAAAGAATTTAAAATCTAATCACTTAAACATGTTCACGGATTTCGCATTTGATTGCAAAACTTTATCAACTCAAATTTACCCTTTATGTGACAGGATAAAATGAACTCATGAACAAACTAACACAATGCATACAAACCTAGCATGTTGATGATTCTACAAACCAATAGAGTCATGAGATTTAAAGCACCACTAGGATAAACGGACATTGTGCAAACCATTGATATAACATCCAAACTCCCTCAAAATAAGCATATTAATTTTTGAATGATTATATCAAACTAAACAAATATAGGCCTTGGCTGAATATTTTATTTTATTGCCATTTTCTTTTAGGCCTTTGGACCATGTATTTCTTTTAGGTCCAAGCAAACAGTAGCTTACTCGCAAAGGATAATATTTCCTTTCGGAGTCCTTCCCCGTTTACACACACACACACACACACACACACACACACACACACACACACACACACACACACATATATATATATATATATATATATATATATATATATATATATATATATATCATTTTTTTATCTCTCAATTCTCACGTGCAACGGATTTTAACATGCACTAGTCCTCCTGGATCATAGTATGTAGATGACTAGATTGGTAGGAGAACACCTAACAACGCTCAAATATAACATGTGAAGTTATGGATCAAAAAGCACGTGCATGTGTGTGAAAAGGCATATAAAAGTGAATCCATTAGGCAAGTCAAACTGAAACTACTCCATGTAAGCATGATAAAGAACATTTTAAGGATTAAAATTTTAATCAAAAGTTCTAGTCACATGGTAGGGGTATGAAGGATTCAAACAAAAACATATGCCACAAAATGTGTGTCAAACTAAAATACACACAAAAATGAAATCTTTTTAAGTTTTTGAAAATTTTCAACCAAAGAAAAACTTTACTCAAAAGAAAAACTAAAAGTCATTTCTTTTTTTCATAAAGCCTAAATAATTCATAAAATGAAACCCAAATGATAAACAAAATCTTTTTGTATTTTTCCTTTAATGAAAACTAAAATGAAAAGAGATATAATATAAAAGGTAAACAAGTCATAATTTCTAGCATGAGATATATGATAAAGCAATAACTAGAAAACGACTAAACATGCATACAACTAGCAAGAATATATGATATGAAGCATAAACATCTAGAGTATGCAAACAACTAACACATTCAACCTTTCGATTTAGCAAGGGAGGAAGCATGTGAAAGCAAATGAGAATAAAAAATCCTATGTTATAAAGCTTCCAAGTTGAATCTCCAACCCAAACTAATTATGAATGACGATCTCGGGATGTAGGAATGTTGGCTACCTCGGTTGCCTTATCTTTGGATTTTCTAGGACCTCGTTTAAGATCAAAACAAAACTTCCAAAGATGACCTTTTCAACCAGAATGTGAGCACCTATAGCCTCGGCGAAAAGAATTACCTAAGGATTGATCTATAACAGTGTTCCTAGAGGATTCTCCTAAAACATTAGTTTTGGCTTTATGAGTTGACTCATGGCAAGTATCGAAGCCTAAACAACAAGTGTCATTTTTTACTTGGATGGTTCCTAAAAATTTATCTAATTTAGCGGACCAACATTCCAAATCAAATTTGAATTTACTAAAGTCATTTAATTTATTCTCTAATTCTAAAATGTTAGACTCTAATAAAACATTTCGCTCTACGAACGCAAGAAGCTCCTTTTTCAAGGATTCCATAAACCCTTAAGGCTATCTCTCTCGCCTTCGACATATTAAAGCTTCTCTTGAAGATCTCTCTCCCGTGTCCTAATGTCATCAACTAACGCACTATCATCGACAACCTTGGAACGCTCCTTTACACTCGATTCTAACTTCAAATTTGCCCTTTTTAATTTCAGAGATTCGGCATATAATTCTTGAAATGAAAATTTAAGTTCACTCACATCAACCTCATTTTCACTTTCATTATATCTCTCTTCTCCACTCTCACTACCATCATCTTTTGGAGCTTCATAAAAAAAGGCCTCGGAAGTATCATGACTTGAGATGTCATCATCGGACAATTTCTATCCATCACTCACATGACAAACCATGAACGCGATAAAGTTGCGTTCAATTGGGGATTCGGGTCCCTTTTCCTTTTCACTTTCATCACTAAGGGTGGAATTATAGGAAATTGGTTGTTTGCCTTATCTCCTTAGATTAGTGGGGCACTCTCTCGCCCTACGGCCATAACCCTCATAACTGTAACAACCCGAGGTTTTGGAGTCGACCATTTATTTATTTTGGGAGAAATAAATAATATTTTATTGGATAAATAATTAAATTGGCAATTGAGGTCAAAATTTAGAGACATTAGAAAGAGTGTCGAATGTCGATTCTGAGGGTACCATCGTTTTCGGAAGGGTCGAGAAAGTCGAAATGACTGTACTTGGGGTCTATTTAGGTTCCGAAATAATTTAGGACCATTTGACTCGAATTAAAGTTACCGGGTCATTTAAAGTGTGTATTATCATTTAAAGATGTGTGTCTTGTGGGTTAAGTCTTAAAAGCCACGTGAGAAGTCATTCTCACTTAAGAGAAAGAGGAAAACCCTAGAAATAAAGAGAGAAGAAGAAAGAAGAAGAGAAAGAAGGAGAAAAGGGAGAGAAAGTGGATATTTCCGGTTTCCACGCGATCTCAAGGCGGATTCAGACCCTTCCAAACCGAGGCAAGTGATTAAACTTGCTAAATAATTGTTGTGTACCAATTGTTGCATGATTTGTGGATGGATATTTTGGGTTTTAGGTTTAGTTTAACAAAACCTAACTTTTGGGTATAATCTTTGATTTAGTATGTAGATCTTTGATTTAATAATTAAAAATCAGTTTATAAGTATTCTTGAATGAATACAAATGTTATGAATATGTTTGGGTTGAAGATTTGTGGTTAAATGTAATTATTGGGGGGTTTTTGAGAAGTTGGAGATGTGTAAAAAAATGGAGTTGGCCGTAATACCTGTTATGGCCGGTCGACCGCGTACAGAGGACCGATCGACCGCGCCTCCAAAGTTGGGCATTATGTCTTCGAGATTAGGCAAAATTTAGAAACGCGGTCGACCCCGGTTTGGGCACCGGTCGACCGTTCCCCTGTTTTGGGTTCAAGTTTGAGAATTTAATTTATCCCCTTCTTCTTTGGGTTTGTATAAATGGGCTTCCATAATCAGAGTATCATAAAGGATTAAGTGATTATATAAGGGGATTATAGACTTAGAGTCAAAAGAAGATATATGAGGTTAATTGATAATTGAAAGACTAAATGTAAATGTCGGAGAGTCTTAGTAATTTATGTTGAGAAGTGAGAATCTAAGGAGTATATCAATTTGGGGGGAAAATCCTCTAAATATCGAGGTTAGTATTTGAGGAATATAGATTACCGATTGGAGATTGTGGGATTTCTCTAAGTGGGGAAGCCCACTTTTATTTGGGATTTTATTTGGTGATAATAAATAAATTTCACGATCGGAGAACGATAATAACTTAGAGATGCCGGATCTTAGGATCCAAATCACAAATGGGATAACTTTAAAAAGGTTCATAAAATGAATTGAACCCTATTATGGATGGAAAATGATAAATGCTATTTAATGTGCATATGGATATAGAAACATCCTTATTGATGATAGATTTGGGAGATATCTCACACAATGAGTGTATTAATTGAGGAGCAATAGGATATAGAATATCCTTAACTTAAATAGAATTTAAAGACAATTCATAATAGAAGCGACATGAGAGCTTCAAGCCGGAATTAGTATAGCATATACTAAGTGGGGTAAATGTGTGAGTATTGACTGTTAGTGTATCAAAAGAGAGAGATATACTAAACATTGATGTTAATCAAATTACGCCTAAGAGCGTATAATGAATATGATGTTGCGGGTATACCTTATATTAAAATGGTATATCTTTATTATGTGGGATGTATGTATACCTTATATGATGGTGTATATGCATGTTAAGCATACCCCCTCCTTGCTATCATTGGGAAGTTTCGTGCGTAGAGGGTGAGCATTCTGACTAGAAAAGCAGGATGTTGATATTCCCCAGGTCATAGTCGTCCTTTGTGGTCAGCAAATGACATATATGATATATATATTTATTTATTTTGGGGGTGAGAGTTCGTGGGTATGTGTCGCTCTCACTTGCCGGTTAGGAACTATGACCGCTTCCCGGACGTTGTGTGCGTGAGTAGATCACGAGGTGGGTGTATTTGAACCCCACCAGGTGGCCCCAGTTTGCTACGTATATGGGCTACTGGAAGATGATAGCATGTGAGCCTGCGTCCTTCGAGTTATAGCTCGGTTCGATGGTTATTATTTGCTTGTGTTTGTACTTGGGTGTCAAGGGCATAATGGACCTCAATGACCTACATTGCCAGGATTAGTGTATCGGGGGGGGGGGGTTCCTTGTTTGGATTTCGCCTTGGCGAGACGTCCCACGCACGAACCGCAGTGTAATGTTGGAACTCGGGGATAATTTTAGTCCTTAATGCTCATAATTATATATATAAATATATCACCTATCCCGACAATCGACAGTGCCAGGAGTAGTGTAACTGGGGGGTTCCTTGTTTGGATATCGCCTTGGCGAGACGTCCCACGCATGAAACGCCGTGTACTATTGAAAATTGGGAATATTAATTAATTAAAATTGGATAATAATCATTTGGGTTACATGCATCTTGCATTGAGGGCATAATGAGCCCCGAGGATCGATACGGTCAGGAGTAGTGTAACGGGGGGGTTCCTTGTTTGGATTTCGCTTCGGCGAGACGTCCCACGCACGAAACGCAGTACCGTGTTGAGAATCGGGAGGAGTATAGAAATAAATGAACATTATAAAGATAACTATAACTATTACATTAAAGATAATGTATATAACTTGAAGTATAGAAATAAATGTAGAATTGGGAGATATGGTAGATGGTTTCACTTAAATACTTTATTTGGGTTTAAGATAGAATCCTCTTACCTAATTAGAATCGGACATACTTTTGGAGACACGTGCATACGCTTAGTGCGCGCTTTAGATGAGAGGTGAGTTAAATTTTATGGAGTGTTCGATTCCAACTAAATCATGTAGTAATGCATTTATAATTATTATGGATTTTAATGCACTTGCTATAAACTGCTTTTCAAAACTCGGGCTCTGACCCGTTATATTTTCCTCCTCCTTGTATACATTGTATTACTTCAGGTGTTCCTCCGCAAGGACGCCTTTGATATTCCTCCATTCAGGATTTGTGGAGTTGTGGCAGTAGCGGACTGTTGAGGAACTTTGCTTTAGTCGATTCCTATCTATTGTACATCTAGATAAGGATTCAGTTGTATTGAGAGTAGTACTCAAGTGTTGTAGATTAACACTTTCATATTTTATTTATCAAACTATTGTATTGTCTGCTGCCCGACAGCATATTCGGGTATTTCATTGTTGAAATTTTGTTGTACAATGTATTGTACTCTTTTATTATTGGAGCATGCACATTTCACATCATAGTTAGACGTATATTGTTGGTTGGGTGCATTATTGGTTTTGCTGTTGTTGTTAAAAAAAATTAAATTTTTGGCAATTCGCACTTTATGATTTCGGGTAGTTAGCCTTATATTATAGTGGTTAGTTGTTGATGTTGAGACTGTACCATCTGAGATACCTGATTTATGTAGTATAGGCCTGGCCACCCGTTATTATTTGGAGTGGGTTGTCAAAGGTGGTATCAGAGCATCAGGTTCTAGTGTCTTTAGGATCTGTGTGCGTTACTACAATCTTCCGTAAGCGTTCTTGATGTAGAGCCTTATTAGTAGGACGATTACATTCATACGTTCATATCTTTCTGTGATTCGAAAGTATTTAAAAGGCGTTCTGATAAAATTGCTCTTGTTTCAGATGCCACCGAAGGGAGGTCGTTCAGTCAGGGCAAATAAAAGGAATGTGCAACCCCAAATGCCTCAAAGGAACATGACTACGGATGATGTTGCCAATATAGTGGCACAAGCAGTAACTGCTGCCGTTTCTACGATGGCTCGGCAATCCTCCGCTCGAGCAGCCCCACCCCATTTAGGATTGTCCTTATGGGAGAGAGTGAAGGAAGATTTTAGCAAGGGGCATCCTCCCGAGTTTTCAGGGGGAGTTGATGCGATGGCTGCAAGTCGATGGAAAAATATTATACAGAGGCACCTTCGTATGGTTGAGTGTAGTGAGGTGCAGAAACAATTTTTAGCCACCTTTAAGTTATCGGGTGCAGCTCTTCAATGGTGGGAGTCTGTCACCACATCTGAACAGAGAGATACTTTACCTATAAAAGAATTTTGGGAACTTTTTGATCGAAGGTATTTGCCTTCCCCTACTCAGGATATGGGGATTTTTCAAGGAAATGGGACGGTGGAAGAATATGAAGAAGATTTTTCTCTATGGGAGAGATTAGTACCTAATGAGGTAAATACGGAAGAGAACCGTATATCGAAGTTTGTTCGAGGTTTAGATTGGAAAGTCCAACAACATTTGTTAGAAAGTCATAAGTTAATGACTTTCATAGAGGTAGTGAATGCGGAACTACTAAAGTGTCATGAATATCGTTTTCGTTCTCAAAAGAGTAAGAGCTTTGGAGATTCAAGTTCATCAAGTAAGTTTGGCAAAGAGAGTGCCAGTAATGTGAGTGGACAGAAAGGGTTTATGGGTAAGTGTCTCTTTTGTAAAGAAATAGGTCATAAAAAGAGAGATTGTCCTAAAAGAGGCAAAGGACCGCAATTTGATGAAATTTTGGAAGTGCAACCCCTACAACAGATTCGAGGTCATTTTAGGCCGGGGGACTACGTTTGGGAGCCCATTGATGAGGATGGGCAATCGGACTAGATATGGGTGATGTAAGTTAATTTTCCTTTATAAATAGGGTAATTGCTAAAAATGAGTTTTGGGGATATCGTATGTAAGATAATTGTGAAAGGGTAGAAATATAGCCCTATTATGTATGTAATGACCTTAAAAAGGGAAATTTTGAGCAAGATATGCTCTTATTCTATTATTTTGTAAGAAGGGTAGATAATTTTTTCAAGGTGTTCACAAAGACCTTTAAACCTTATGGTAAATGTAAGAATGGTAAGGTGATAAGTAGTAATGATAAAAGCTACTTGTTTTTATATAGTCATGATAGACTATTATGATTGATGTATTCCAGATATGGATTTGCCTTATATACGGAAATATGTTGAAATGATGTAAGATGTTGTTTATGTTTGGAAGTTTGATTGTGGTTGATGGGACGCAGGTAAAATTTTAGCTCATAAGTATGATAATAATTATGAGCTACATGTTAAATAGATGATGATCTATAAAGACCTTGTGTTGGACATAAGGCATTTTATATTATGTTATAATATATGAGCCGTTTTCAAAATAAACTATTTTCAAAATAAAACTTATATTTGCCTTCGGGCCCCTTCAAACAAAATTTTTCACTAAAATATTTTCAAACTCTAGTCCGGATTTAACAAACTCTCAATCCCCGGCGTCGCCTCATAGTAGTGTATTGGGAGGGTTCCTTGTTTGGATTTCGCTTTTGCCAGACGTCCCCCGCACGAAATTGGCGATTGTCAGGAATTGAGAGGAGTTATTTATTTGGACCATTCACATTTCTACTCTATTAAAATTTTAGTATTACTTATTATTGGAATTGTGGAACTTGGAGGCAAATAAAGCCTCATTATGATTGGTGGTGAGCATAAAGCTCAAATATAAAGGGTGTATGGGCGCCCTTGTTGCAGAAATTAGTTTTATTTAATTCATAATTAACTTATAATAAAATGAATTTAAAATGAACTCGTCGTGGGAAGTTAGAAGTTTGGAGTTGGGATTAGCAAGATTGGGTATAGTAGGACTAGTTGAGCTTTGGAGAAATAGGCTTAGCTAAATTTCGAGGACGAAATTTTTGTAAATGGGGAAGTTTGAAAAAACCCGAGGTTTTGGAGTCGACCATTTATTTATTTTGGGAGAAATAAATAATATTTTATTAGAGAAATAATTAAATTGGCAATTGAGGTCAAAATTTAGAGACGTTAGAAAGAGTGTCGAATGTCGATTCTGAGGGTACCATCGTTTTCGGAAGGGTCGAGAAAGTCGAAATGACTGTACTTGGGGTCTATTTAGGTTTCGAAATAATTTAGGACGGTTTGACTCGAATTAAAGTTATCGGGTCATTTAAAGTGTGTATTATCATTTAAAGATGTGTGTCTTGTGGGTTAAGGCTTAAAAGCCACGTGAGAAGTCATTCTCACTTAAGAGAAAGAGGAAAACCCTAGAAAGAAAGAGAGAAGAAGAAAGAAGAAGAGAAAGAAGGAGAAAAGGGAGAGAAAGTGGAGATTTCCGGTTTCCACGCGATCTCAAGGCGGATTCAGACCCTACAAACCCGAGGCAAGTGATTAAACTTGCTAAATAATTGTTGTGTACCAATTATTGCATGATTTGTGGATGGATATTTTGGGTTTTAGGTTTAGTTTAACAAAACCTAACTTTTGGGTATAATCTTAGATTTATTATGTAGATCATTGATTTAATGATGAAAAATCAGTTTATAAGTATTCTAGAATGAATATAAATGTTATGAATGTGTTTGGGTTGAAGATTTGTGGTTAAATGTAATTATTGGGGGTTTTTGAGAAGTTGGAGATGTGTAAAAAAATGGAGTTGGCCGTAATACATGTTATGGCTGGTCGACCGCGTACAGAGGACCGGTCGACCGCGCCTCCAAAGTTGGGCATTCTGTCTTCGGGATTAGGCAAAATTTAGAAACGCGGTCGACCGCGGTTTGGGCACCGGTCGACCGGTCCCCTGTTTTGGGTTCAAGTTTGAGAATTCAAGTTATCCCCTTCTTCTTTGGGTTTGTATAAATGGACTTCCATAATCAGAGTATCATAAAGGATTAAGTGATTATATAAGGGGATTATAGACTTAGAGTCAAAAGACGATATATGAGGTTAATTGAAAATTGAAAGACTAAATGTAAATGTCGGAGAGTCTTAGTAATTTATGTTGAGAAGTGAGAATCTAAAGAGTATATCAATTTGGGGGGAAAATCCTCTAAATATCGAGGTTAGTATTTGAGGAATATAGATTACCGATTGGAGATTGTAGGATTTCTCTAAGTGGGGAAGCCCAATTTTATTAGGGATTTTATTTGGTGATAATAAATAAATTTCACGATCGGAGAAGGATAATAACTTAGAGATGTCGGATCTTAGGATCCAAATCCCAAATGGGATAACTTTAAAAAGGTTCATAAAATGAATTGAACCCTATTATGGATGGAAAATGATAAATGCTATTTAATGTGCATATGGATATAGAAACATCCTTATTGATGATAGATTTGGGAGATATCTCACACAATGAGAAATATTAATTGAGGAGCAATAGGATATAGAATATCCTTAACTTAAATAGAATTTAAAGACAATTCATAATGGAAGCGACATGAGAGATTCAAATGGGAATTAGTATAGCATATACTAAGTGGGGTAAATGTGTGAGTATTGACGGTTAATGTATCAAAAGAGAGAGATATACTAAACATTGATGTTAATCAAATTACGCCGAAGAGCGTATAATGAATATGAAAATTAATATGATGTTGCAGGTATACCTTATATTAAAATGGTATATCTTCATTATGTGGGATGTATGTATACCTTATATGATGGTGTATATGCATGTTAAGCATACCCCCTCCTTGCTATCATTGGGAAGTTTCGTGCGTAGAGGGTGAGCATTCTGACTAGAAAAGTAGGATGTGGATATTCCCCAGGTCATAGTCGTCCTTTGTGGTCAGCAAATGACATATATGATATATATATTTATTTATTTTGGGGGTGAGAGGTCGTGGGTATGTGTCGCTCTCACTTGCCGGTTAGGAACTATGACCGCTTCCCGGACGTTGTGTGCGTCAGTAGATCACGAGGTGGGTGTCGTTGAACCCCACCAGGTGGCCCCAGTTTGCTACGTATATGGGATAATGGAAGATGATAGCATATGAGCCTGCGTCCTTCGAGTTATAGCTCGGTTGGATGGTTATTATTTGCTTGTGTTTGTACTTGGGTGTCAAGGTCATAATGGACCTCAATGACCTACATTGCCAGGATTAGTGTATCGGGGGAGTTCCTTGTTTGGATTTCGCCTTGGCGAGACGTCCCACGCACGAACCGCAGTGTAATGTTGGAACTCGGGGATAAGGTTAGTCCTTAATGCTCATAATTATATATATAAATATATCACCTATCCCGACAATCGATAGTGCCAGGAGTAGTGTAACGGGGGAGTTTAGTCCTTAACTCTTGATGCTAATAACTCATCTATAATAATTATATATATATGGTTTCATGCCTTATATGGGCATTACTAGAATATAAATTCTAGTAAATGAGATTGTTGATATATTGTGATGATGTGGACATGATTGGATCATGTAACTTTATATGTTCAACAAATGAACATTATAAAAATAACTATAACTATTACATTAAAGATAATGTATATAACTTAAAGTAGAGAAATAAATGTAGAATTGGGAGATAGGGTAGATGGTTTCACTTAAATATTTTATTTGGGTTTAAGTTAGAATCCTCTTACCTAATTAGAATCGGACATCCTTTTGGAGACACGTGCATACGCTTAGTGAGCGCTTTAGAAGAGAGGTGAGTTAAATTTTATGGAGTGTTCGATTCCAACTAAATCATGTAGTAATGCATTTATAATTATTATTCATTTTAATACACTTGCTATAAACTGCTTTTCAAAACTCGGGCTCTGACCCGTTTATATTTTCCTCCTCCTTGTATATATTGTATTACTTCAGGTGTTCCTCCGCAAGGACGCCTTTGATATTCCTCCATTCAGGATTTGTGGAGCTGTAGCAGTAGCGGACTGTTGTGGCACGTTGCTTTAGTCGATTCATATCTATTGTACATCTAGATTAGGATTCAGTTGTATTGAGAGTAGTACTCAAGTGTTGTAGATTAACACTTTCATATTTTATTTATCAAACTATTGTATTGTCTGTTGCCCGACAGCATATTCGGGTATTTCATTGTTGAGATTTTGTTGTACAATGTATTGTACTCTTTTATTATTGGAGCATGCACATTTCACATCATAGTTAGACGTATATTGTTGGTTTGGTGCATTATTGGTTTTGCTGTTGTTGTTAAAAAAAAGTTTTAAATTTTTGGCAATTTGCACTTTATGATTTCGAGTAGTTAGCCCTATATTATAGTGTTTAGTGGTTGATGTTGAGACTGTACCATCTGAGATACCTGATTTATGTAGTATAGGGTTGGCCACCCGTTATTATTTGGAGCGGGTTGTCACAACAACCATAGGACCTATTTGACTCATCCCTATTTACATTTTCATTAAAAGTTTTAGGGAACTTTTCGACTTTGTCATGCTTAGATTTTTCAAATTTATCTTTGTTAAATTTAAGAAATTTACCAAACTTCCTAGCAAACATAGCCATATCTTCCAAGTCACTATCACTCTCGTCATCCACAACTTGTTTTTCCTCCTTACGGGATTTCAAAGCAATGCCCTTATCAATTTTCTTTTCGGTTTTCGAGGGGAACATGTCTAATTCATAGGTTTGCAAGTCACCTACTAGTTCCTCAAGTTTGGTAGAGTGTAAGTTGGTTAAACAATTTAACATGGTCAACTTAGGGATTAATCTATCGGGTAAGGACCTAAGGATTTTCTTTACAACTCGGTCGTCGGGTATTTTCTCTCCTAAATTAAATGAAGAATTTACTATATCGGAGAGTCTAGCATAAAACTCATCGAATGTTTCTTTTTCATCCATTTTGATGGTTTCAAATTGAGTGGTGAGGTTTTGGATTTTAGAAGCTTTTACGACACTAGTTCCCTTGTGAGTGAGTTGTAATATATCCCAAGCTTCCTTAGCAGTTTCACACATCATGATACGTCAAAATTCATCCGATGTTACCACGCTAAACAAGGCATTTAAACCTTGGGAATTAAAGTTAGTAGATTTTAGTTCGTTCTCACTCCAACGCACGACAAGTTTGGGGACACGCTCATTCTCTATTAAGCAAGTAGGTGGGGACCACCGAGAAACTACCGAAAGCCAAACCCTGTCGTCTATAGACCGAAGTACCAAATGCATACGTGCTTTTAAACATGCCTAATTAGAGCCACCGAAAATAGAAAATTTAGAAAATGGGGAAAACCCATTGTTAGTCAAAAATATTAAAAGGACCTAAACGAAGTAAATTATTGATCCCACTCTGATACCACTTGAAAGCGCCCGATAGGACCCCCAATTTTAAAAACTTTCACTTTAATTTCTTATAAGTGCAGAATAAAGATGGTTACTAACAAAATTTAATTTTTAAAATTTATTTAATTTTGTTTCCTTTAGAGGTTAAAAAATAAAGTAAACACAAATTTTAATTTCTAAAAACTAAATTAAAATTAAACCTAAAGAAGTGAATAATAGTGAACACACACACGCACAAAATTCACTCAAACCAAATTTTAGATTTTCTCACAAACAAAAATAACACTTCAAGTAAAATAAGATAAATTCACTTTTAGCCCGAAATAAGTTTAACATAAGTACTAAAATTTTCCTACCCAATATTTTTAATATTACCAAATTAGGCCAAACCAAATTAAATATATGACTTGAGTTAAATTAACTTAAATTGCACCGAATTTAATTTTAGCACCAAAAATACACAAGTGTGATAATTAAACCAATTTAATCTATTTAACCTACGCATGTATTCTAAGGTGATTTAAGGAAGATAAAATAAAAAATATCACGGGATGCGCCGATGTACGAGGAAAATCTAAATGGGAAAATCTTGGGACGGCCCTAGCCTTAAGTCCACTATGTATAGAATTTTTACAAGTACAAGACAAATGACTTACTCAACTCAACTTGACTCCTTCAAGCCTCTGATGCATCTTCTTGTACCAACCTCCGCTTAGTCGACAATCCTAGAACTCCACCGGAACCCTAAAATCCACTAATGAAGTCTTAAGACAACCTTCAACCTGCACCCAAAGCCTTTCTCCAAGTGGGAACGTCGCAGCAAACTTTTCTCATTTTTGGAATAGAGAGGAACCAAAACAACTCTTTTATGGGATGAGAATTAACCCGATCCCAAATTCTCCAAGCAAGATATATATATGTGGTACTTGGATTAAACTAATCCAAACAATGGGTGTATAAATATGTATTTGAAGAACATTTTCTATTGAAATTTAACACATGAAACAATAAACATTTGGTTGGACGAATTTTCTCTCTCAAGCTCTCAAAGTATGTTCCAAAGTCTTAAGAAAAGTCTGTCCCGAAGTTGATTTAAAAACTGTAAAAAAGAGAGTGGGACAAAGTAGAGGAAAAATTGGACAAAACTGCAAAAAAAATCCCTCCATAAATCTCGTTCGAATGACATTTCAAGGCCATTGGAACGACAATGTTCGAACGAGATTTTTGGGCAAAAATGGTTAAAACTTTCGTTGGTAAACTTGTTCGAACGAAATTGTTCTAACGAAACTTTTAACGAAGTTCCAGTATAAATTTGGAAATCTCGTTAGAAAACTCGTTCGAAATCTCATTCGAACGTTAAACTCGTTCAAAATCTCACTTGAATGAAATGCTTGAATATGAAATATTTCATTTTTAGCCCCTAAAACGTTTATACCAAGTTAAAAACTTAATTTCTGACATATAAAAATTATTTTAAATAAAATTACACCCATTAAAATTATTCCAAGTCTCCTACAAATATATAAAAGCATTCATACCTTTGGAAACCTAAAATGTGATGTTGATGATGAGAAACTTGGCACTGAAACGCAGTAATTATGAGATCTTATTAAACTTGGTCGATACGTCTTCAACTCAAACTTGTCATAGGCTTGGATAATACTCAAGGACATTATCCTATGAGTCAAATGTTTTTGTCTGGAATTAAGACAACACTACATAAGACTCAATTGGAATTTTTTGTCCTTATAGATCATGGTTTTCTTCAATCCCCCTTTTGCTGACCATGTATCCTAGGAACTTTCCTTATTAGACACCGTATGAACACTTGCTAGCATTAAGTTTCATCCGATATAAATTGAGGATCTCAAAGGTTCCTGTTAGGTCTGAGATATGGTCTCCCTTGAGTTTAGTTTTTATGAGCATGTCATCATTGTATACCTCCATTGTTTCTCCCATTTGTTTATTGAACATCATATTGACCAGTCGCTTCTGCATTTTTAAGACCAAACGGCATGAATTTGTAACAATATAACCCAATAGGAATTATAAAGGAGGTATTATCTTGGTCTGGCTCATAAAGTGGGATCTGTTGGTATCCGGAGTAAGCATCTAGAAAGCTTAATCTTTTATGCGTTGCAGTGGCATCGACTAGCTAATCTATCTTTAGGAGAGGAAAATTGTCGTTCGGACATGCCTTATTGAGGTCGATAAAGTCAATACATATGCTTCAGCTTCCACTTCTTTTGGGTACTATGACTGGGTTTGATAGCCATTTCAAGAATTGAACATCCCGAATGGAACCTGCATCCAGTAATTTTTCTACCTCTTTATCTACTGCCTTCGTCTTTTCTAGGGCCGTTCGGTGAGACTTTTGAGTGATTGGTTTGAAAGTGCATCGATGTGCAGTCGATGGCATGCAATTATGGGATCTACACCAGGCATCTCGTATGGTTCCCAAGTGAAAACATCCAGATTGCTCCGGAAGAAGGTGATGAGCTCCTTCTTTTCTCCGTCGTTGAAAAAGGCTCCAATCAGAAACCTCCTTTCAGGTAAGTTGACTCTAGTAGTAACTTCTTCCAGGTCTTTGACGACCCTATTTATGAAGTGGACCCTGGTTTCCTCCACCCCTGGTCGGTCCTACCGTAATTGTTATTTTGAAGGCAACACGCCTTCTTGGGCTTCCTCCTGGACTTACCTCTCATCTTTCTTCTTCTCGTGCTTGTGGCGAATAGTTGCCATGATGAATTTTTTAGCCAAATCTTGGTCGCTACGAAACTTGGCCACCCCTGATCTATTATGCACTTGAGTTTCTAATGATATGAGTATGGAACGACCTTCATGGCATGAAGCCATCCCCTGCCCAGAATGGTGTGATAGGGATATTCGATATCTACTACCAAAAACTCGATCATCTTTGAAATACTTCCTGCCCTGACCGGTAGGACTAACCTGCCTAGTGGCGTGGTTATCTTTCCTGCAAAGTCGACTAGAAGAATGGTGGCCTCTTTGAGGTAAAAAATATTCAACTTTAATTTATGGAACAAGTCTAGGTACATCACTTCAGAAGAGCTACCTTGGTTGACGAGCAACCTGTCGATATCCCAATTAACTATCATGAGTCTGGTGACCAATGCATCATGATAAGGGGTTCTCACCCCAACTAAGTCATTTTAGTAAACACAATGTGTTTTCTCCAGTTGACATCTTCGGGTCGCAGATGCTTCTCGGCCTGCGTCTTGGCGGGGTCTATTCGAAAGGCTTGCATAACCGCAGTAAGCTTCTTAACTTCCATTGGAATAGCATTTCCTTGTCCTTGCTTAACATCTGATGCCCCATAAATTACTACGAACTCATGGCCTATCTCATCCTCGAGGACGTTGTTTAGACTTTGGTCACCATTGGCTGCAACTTTGTTTTCCTTCTTATCTATGAAATCATTGAAATAACCAGTCTGGGACAGCTCCTTAATATAAAATTTGAGTGATATGCATTGTTCAGTACTGTGACCTCCCTCTTTGTGGAATGCACACCTCAGTGCGTTATTGCGCTTTGTTGGATCTCCTCATCTTCTTAGGTCACTTGACAAATGTCTCTTCCTTGGTCTTGGCGAGGATTTTGTATATCGATTCTTTCAAAACTGTGTTAACAGTCTGGAACGCTTTTGAGGGGTCATTCTTCTTGCCATTTTTTGGGGCCATTCATGCACCCATTCTTGTTTCCTTGTTCTAGGAATCATTCTTATTTATCCCTTTCTTCGACTTCACGTGACCATTATCCCCTGCATTAATATGGATTACTTCTTCGACTTTAACGTATTTTTCAATACGGGACATTAGGTCATCAATGGAATTATCCCCCTTCATAGTTAGGGATTGGTGCAGTAAGGAGGTGCTTGGTAGATCAATCTTAAAGGACGATATGATAACCTTCTCTGAGAAGTCCTCAATCTCATTGAAAATATCCCAGTACCTCTTGGCATACTCCTTAACATTCTCTTATGACTTTTTCTTCATTGTGAGCAGTGCATCCATCCGCTTGGGGTGAGAGATACTAGTTATGAAGCAAATTGTGTGTAATTCAACCAGCGCCTTAAAGCACTTAATAGATCTATGTGAAAGCCTCTCAGGCCCTTTTTAGGCCACATCATGTATACTGGAAGGGAACATGCGAAACATCAACGCGTCGTTATGGCTCCACAGGGTCATGGCCTGCTTGTACTACCGGACATGATCAATAGGGTCAGTTTTCCCATCCTAGATCTTGAATCTATGGATTTCAAACTTCTAGGGGCGCTCTTCTTCTTCTATTTCCCTTAAAAATGGGGATTTCATCTGGGTGTTAAGAGCTCTTCTGGCTAGCTCTCGTGTGGATCTGGCCCCTCTGTGGGTTGGGTGTTGATCCATCCCCCTTTGGACCAAACTTCTTATTTCATCATTCTGTCGACCAGGACTCTCTCGGCGTCGAGTTAGTTGTAGCTATTCTGATAGAACATCCTCTAACCTGTTCATCTCAATTCTCCCTTATTCGTGACTGGGGCTCCTTCCTCGGCTATCAAAATCTCTCACTTGATGACTAAGAGTCTGATCATAGTGTCGCCTTGTATTTATATGGAGATCCATCTCCATTATTTCCAGTTGCCTTTTTAGGCAATCATTTTCCTCTTCTTAATGACGAGTGGCTTCTTCTTGATATCGAAGTCTGGCCTCATAGGTGTCGACCAACCTGGAAATCTTTATGGACCTTAGTCATGCATGACTCGCTTTTGAAGCCTACCTTTGTTGGCGAAGACTTGGATTTGGTTTGCAAATTTCAAACCTCACCCTAGGAGGGGTAGGTTCTTCCTGAACATCATCGGCTTCAGGGATGTTACTACTATGGTGAGACATTTAGAGTTTTTAATTAGTGAGTTTTCTCGTATGAATAACAGTCGTTCCCAGAGCCGGTGCTAATTGTGGTATAAAAAATATCACAATAGATGTTTTTCATAGAATAATCACAATCAAGCAAGAAAGCAGATATTCACACACACAACACAATTATGTACGCGGTTCGGCGAATTCCCTACGTCCACAGAGAGGTCTACTATTTTATTAAGTATCTCTCAATATGCTTGGTTACATGCCCCTATGTCCCGGGCCAGGGGTTACAATTTATATATGTAGAATTTCAGTTGTTCAAGTAACTCCACGATGCCCATAATGATCCATGAATCCCTTGAATATCTCCAAGAGATTATAGGGGATTGACTTAGTTTTGGGGAGGTGTGGACTGCACATACTCGTAGCTTATTTACATGATATGAGGTTGCGTAGCTCTTTAAATTTTTTATGCCAGTTTGGTCGTTCCTGTGGGCTAAGAATAAAATTGGTCCCCACAAGAACCATCAAAGAAGACAACTAGTGGCCTTATAGGTAGAAGGATGCAATCTCCTATATCAGGAAATGTAAGAAGTGTTAATATTTCTCGCCTCTAATTCACCAACCAACCAGCGATCTGAAATCATTCACTAGAACGTGGCCCTTTATTCGATGGGGACTAGACATTGTGGGTCCCTTACTTGCAGTACTAGGGAATCATAACTATCTCCTGGTCATAATAAATTGTTTCACTAAATTTGATAGAGGTTAAGACTTTGGCAAACACCAATATAATTAGATTTACCTAGAGGAACATTGATGAAACTAACAATCCCCATAGCAATGATGTGCATGGCTGTAGGTCTAACTATATCAACAATGGAGGAAATCACATAAATATACGTAAATAATGAAGGGTATGAGAGAGAGAGAGAGAGAGAGAGAGAGAGAGAGAGAGAGAGAGAGAGAGAGAGAGAGAGAGAGAGAGAAGAGAGAAGAAGAAGAAGAAGAAGAAGAAGAAGAAGAAGAAGAAGAAGAAGAAGAAGAAGAAGAAGAAGAAGAAGAAGAAGAAGAAGACACAAGCATATAAGTGGTTCGTCCTTAGCCTACTCCATTGTGAAAGGCGATAGTGTAATTATCTTATAATAGGGCACTAAAGGCTATTGTTGTGTACACTAAAGCATTATCTCTCTAGGTTAGAATTGAATAGAGTTTCAGTAGGATGATGAATTGTTCCCCATTTACAAAGAAGATGAAGTGTTCTTATGTATCATTGTGAGTATGCAAGAACTGTAGGGGTGTGCAATACCACCCCTATAGTGAAATACCACCCCCAAGAACTGTAGGGGTGTCTCGATCGTCCAACATCATATGAGGTTGACACTTAGTAAGGCCAAGATATGGGGTCATTTATGACAGTAAAATAATCCTTTGTGTGTGATTGAAGCTAATATGAGGGCGATGTCTCAGAACCGAGACTGATAGACATAGGCCTTTATATTGTGGGCCTATATGTTGATGAGTTTAATTGACATTGGGCAAGGTTTGTAAAGCTGAGAAGAGTCTCATACAGGATGAGACCGCATTTCTGTATATCAATCACCCCCTAGACCTTAGTCTTCAATGTGAATGGAAGGCTGAGGGGAATAGACATCCAACCCCTCACGAGATGTAACCCTCTTAGTGTCAGGGGCTATTTTGTAGGCGTGAATGGGTTGTGGAGATGTTAGTAATATTCCCTTCTTTATCCCAGGCAGACATAATGTTAGAGTTTCCTTAACTACACAAATGTCAGCAAATAGGTATCTTGGCATGTTTGCTAAGTAGTGGTCGTGCATGCCTTCTTGGCAGCTCGTGCCCTAATGATGCACATGTTGAAAATCGCGCTTATTCATTGCCATTTTTAAAAACAAAAATCCAACTTATTTTTCTTTCTTCTCTAAAAATTCACATTCTCCCTCTTTCTGTAAACAAGCTATACCTCCTCTCTCTCTCTCTCTCTCTCTCTCTCTTCAAACCCCACTGTTTTATGTGAGATCCGTGTCTTTTTTTCATCCCGCAATATTCTCCAGTGCCCATGTAACCATTTCTCCCATTTTATTTCGTTCGATCTGCATTCTTTTGTATCTTTTCTACTTTAATCATTTTTTCGACAAGGTTAGTGTTTTTCGACCACCATTTGTGGTTGTTTTAGGGTTTACTCAGCGATCTGAGGGTGGTTTTTAGGTTATAAATAGTTAAGAGAAGCTAGTTTAGGCGAGGGGCTTCTTTTGCTATCACCGATTTAATTTTTTGACGATCCTTCGATCATCTTCTCCAGTGATACTCATTGTTGTTCTTGAATAGTATTTTCTTTGAAAACTACTGAACTTTCCTTTTGATCTTTTAGTCAACTTAGGTCAAATCTGTTCTTATTTAAATGTACAGTAGGTTGTACCAGTTAGGTGATCATAACCACATTTGAGGGAGAGGATACTTAACGATAATCATAAGGCCGAGGCCAAGGCTAGATATAGAGCCAAAGCTAAGGCTAGACTTCCAATTCACCTAACCGTTTTCTTTGTAGTTCTTCCTCCCCAACTTCGTACATATCCTTCACCAGTCGAGACTAGTTTCATTAACATTAGTAATGAAATAATTAATAACACCTCTTCTAGGGGGTCTTATTCAGTAATCTCGCCTAAGGGTTACAGCCCATCCTTATCCAATGAGTCTAAGAAGGTTGACTTGTTCGAAGAGGCTATGAAAGCCCCCAGGTCTTGTCTAAATGACGTTGATGCTACCGAGGGCATAGTGGATCTCGGATGATGACGAGCTGAGAGTAGATGAGGATTTTACACAACTTCCAATGGTTTTTCCCTTTTCGACCATGACTGGTGTAGGGTTCGCCACAACGTTCCTTAGTGGTGCAACTGTGGTTGATGTCAATCACGAAATCGACGATGAGGATGAATCTATTAACACCTCGTATGCTATTACCTTTCCCAACACTATTTAAGACACAATTTTGATTATGTGGAGACATCTCTATGGAATAAAGTCTTCCATCAACATGAGATTCCCTTCTAAGTACGAGAGAGCCTTCGATAACAGAGAGGACGAGGTACCTATTTATGAACAAACATTTAAGATCGGATTCAGATTTGCAATTCATCCCAATGTAAGAGTCAACCTCGTTAGCATGGGACTTCCCGTGCTTAACTTTCTCCTAATGCTTGGAGGATTATTCTTGACTTCATTCAGATATGGAGACTTTCATGAGAAACAGACCTTCCAGTTAGCATTTTTATATCTCACTACACTATCTCAACATCAAAGTTTCAACCCTGCTACTTTTATCTCGTAGTCAGGAAATCTGACAAAAAGGTTTTGATCGTAAATCAAACCTCAAATCATAACTGGAAGCCTCGGTACTTCTTTCTGTCGGGGGCCTAACAGTTTGACAATGATGCTCCATGTAGTATAAATGAACCAAGGGTTCCTCAAAAATGGGGCAAGGTGTCGATGTTAGTAAGAATTAATCTCGACCTAAGTAAAGACGGGCGGGAACAAATCGGCCACTTAAGGTCATGTGGGAAAAAAAGGAGGCCTTAATGAGTTTGAGCAATTGATGACCCCTGAACTTAAGGCCGAGACTAGTTTGGGGGCTGACCCCCTCACTGAGATGTGAAAGTTAGAAATTTTTGTATACTGTACTGTTATCTTCATTTAAATGCTGACATTAATCATCATTTTTGTTTACTGGTTTTATAGCTAATATTTTTTAATACATTTGGAGAATGGTAGCCCCATACCTAGCTAACATGCTTCTCAAGATAACAACAATAAAGAGTGCTCTATGAACCCCGATGAAAAAGACAATAATAGGGGGGGCTAGGTCAGGCCGAGGGCTCGAAGAAAAGAAAGAACTTGTCTGAGGATGTCCCTCCTCCAACCATGAAAAATAAGAAGGACGTTCCATTTAAAACCACCGCTAACTAAGCTATTCCCATTTCGAGCGATGCCGCACTTGCTTATCAGTTGGCCCATCTGACGGTCTCAAATGATTCTCTACTCAGTTGTAAGAATAGGGCTAAGGACGTTGTTGGATCTATTATGGTTGAGTCTGGCAAAAGGTTTTTCAATGCTATGGATCCATCTCGGCTTGGGGAATTAATCCCCCATAAATCTACTTAGGTAACATTTTAAAGTTTTTCTAAAGGTTCTTCATTTTCATCGAAGTTTTGTCTCATATTTTGTTAATCCTACTTTATTTGCTTTGTAGTCTTCACTAGAGCTTAACCAATTAAATCAATGGGTTAAGGAGAGCATTCATATAGTTCAATAGATGAATGGGGAATTTAAGGCTAACAAGTCGTTGAAGAAATAGTTGAAGGAAGCCGAGATGAGTCATAAAAAGGCCATAGATGACCTGAACGAGAAGCAGACGTTGGACTTGGAGACCCAGAAGACTAGTCATCGGGCTAAGATTATTGATCTCTAAATAAAGAAAAAGGTCATGGTTAAAGAAACCATCAATCAGTATCTTGAGGCCTTCAAAGGGCCTGAGGAATTCAATGACTATTCTCTTCAGTATTTGGAGAGAGGGTGAAGACATCTTATCGATGAACCCTAAACAAGTACCTTGACCTCGGTTAGGACAAGCCTTAGCTAGTAGATCACTTAAAGACATTCGTTCTGTCTAATTCGATAGTTGTTGTTACTCTCGATGAAGTAAAAACTCAGGCCACTACCTAGGAATCTATGATCGAGACCACGGTTATTAACCAAGGTAAAACTACGATAGTAGACGATAGCAACGCAGAAGATGAAGTTCAGACAAAATTTCATCCTGCCACTACTAACGTCCCTTCTAAGGCCGAGAAGGAGAAAGATTCATGAGATTATCTTTTATTGATTTGCCTTATGACCTCTTGATGTACCCATGTGTTTAAAAAATTTGTTTCATACCTCTCTTATTTTTGGAATTAGTGTAATATAACTCAGGCTGTGAGGAAATTGATGACAACAAGCAGAATAAATACAAATCAACACTTGGATTTTTTCATTGATCACATTATTGTACAGATGAAACTGAAATTGAAATACACTGATTTAAGAGGCTAGACTTTGTACAAAAAGAACTACTGATATTATCTATTCAAGTGGTCGTCATTCCAGGGGTTGGAGAAGGGCTCGCCTTCCAGGTTTTCCATCCTTAAGATTCCTGGAACGACCTATTCAGTCACCTTGTATGGTCCGTGACAATTGGGATGAACTTTGTTAGGCTTTTTTCAGACCTTTATCAAGAACAAATCACCCACTAATATCGTCCTAGTCTTCACCCTCTTATTATAGAACCTTGTGGTTCTCTACTGATAAGTTGACTGGCTGACCTATACATCTTTTTTTCTTGCTTCAATAAGATCCTGATCTAATCTCCTCTCTTTTGCATTAGTCTCTAGGTCGTAGGCCTCGACTTTTTGGCTAGGAAGTCCAATCTCGGTAAGGATAATGGCCTCATATCCATATGCCAAAATAAAATGTGGATCGCCTAACAGCTTCCTCTCAATCATCCTATAAGCCCATAGGACTCCATGTAACTCTTCAGTCCATATGCCCTTGCCATTTTCTAATTTGTTCTTAATCCCATCCAGTATCATCTTGTTGTTGACCTTCGTCTGTCTGTTTGATTGGGCTAGGCCCGAAGCAGAGAAAAGGTATTTTACGTTGACTCTCTTATAGTAGGCTTCCAGTGATGGGTTCATAAACTATTTATCGATATATAATATCAATGTCTGGGGCAAACCATATTGGAAGATGATGTTCCTCTAAATAAACTTGAATGTTTTGACTTCTATAATATATACCATGGTCTTAAGTTCTACCCATTTTGAGAAATAATCAATTACTATTATCAGATACTCTAATTGTATGCTACCTTCGGGAAAGGGATGACCAAGTCGATCCTCAAAACTGTTAATGTCAAGGGGAGTGTAATGGATGAAATTTTTTAATGAGGGATACTTGAAAACCTCTGACACTTATCACATTTCTTCACGTGCTCATTTGTGTATTTGGCAAGTGTCGACCAAAAATACCCTTGGGTGACGATCTTCTTTGGCTAGAGATCCATCATCGATAATGACTTGTGCAAGATCCTTCGTGGACATCTCGAAGGACGTACTTTATTTCAGTAGGGTGAACACATCAAAACAATGGGAGTAAAAATCCTCTTATGTTTAGCATATCACCAATGATGATGAACTTTGTTGCTCGGTATCGAAGTTTTTTCTCTTGACTTTGGATTCTGGTAATTCATTGTATCATAAGCACTTAATCAGCGGATCCATCCATGAATCTCCTAACTTTAGGTTGAGGAAAAAAAATTAGCTATCATTTTTTTCTTTAATACTCAGCTTAGGTAAGATTTCTATAGGTACTGATCGTCTAATCTCCATCTTGGTAGCCAACATTAATCTAGCTAGGGTGTCAACTCCACTATTTTCAAGTCTATGTATCCTATTGACCTTGACTTCTCTAAATTTTACCATCATTTTTTTACTCTAGCTAATTATCTAGCCAACTTCTCGTCTTTAGCTTCATAAATTCCCAATATCTAATTGACTATCAACTGTAAATGCTATGGACCGTCATTCAGCCGATGTTCAGTTCTTTGGTGAGAGAGAAACCTGCCAATAGGGCCTCATACTCTGACTCATTTTTTGACACCTTTAAGTTGAACCTTAGGTCATACTTAATGTATATTCCATTCAGGGAAAATAATATCAACCCCGCGCTGCTTCCATTCTCACAAGATGATCCATCTATAAAAAAACTCAAGACTGGTTCTTTTTCAGAGAAAGGTACTTAAGATAAAACTCCATTTCTGGAAAAAAAATCTCTTTCAACAACTCCGACCTTCATAGTGTCGGCCCGAGCAGAGTCTATCATAGACTCCCTTGGTATGACCGCTAGAATTTTTGCTTCTATAACATTATCATTATTAGTCATATTCCATGTGAATTTAGCCATTAAATCCGCTAAAGCTTGCCCCTTGATGGCATTATTGGGTTGATAGATGATGCCAAACTCGCCTAACTCAACTAACTAGGCCATTAACCTACCCGATTTCTTGGGTTTATGAATGTCCTGCCTCAGAGGAGTGTCGGTGAGCACCATTATTATGTGTTCCAGAAAATACGGCTTTATTTTCCTTAAGGCATGAATCAACAAATATTATAGATTTTACATCTTTCAATACTTGAGCTTAGCCCATGTTAGGCTTGGCTGTTAAATTATACTGGCTTCTGGATTCAATTATCTTCTCGGACAATGACTGCTCTTATTATCGATTCCGACATTACTAGATACAAAAAAAATTCTCTCAATGAACTGGTCGAGACAACATCATAGGAGACCCATATAGGTTTTCAATTATTGAAATTCTATATCACACTATTCATCCCAAACAAAGGGTTTTCTTAGTATTCTGAAGAATGGTATATACGTATTTGTTGAACGAGAGACGAAACTGTCACACCCCGCCTAATTCTGGCGCCGACCGCCACCAAAACTAAGCCGGGCGTGAGTAAATAAAATACCATTCTTAGCATCAGACAGATATGAGACATAAATAAATCAGTCCATAAGATAAATAATTAAATCAATATCAAATGATCATAAACAACTAAGCGATAAAAGATCCATCACATGCTAACTCCAAAAATCCAATCTCCAATAATGATTAAATAAAATCTGAATAATCCCAACAGAAATCCTCTAAACAACTTTGGAACCGAATGGCCCAATAAAACTCCAATGAAGTCTCATAATACGACTGGAAAAAAAGTCTAACTAAACTATTCCATAAAGTAAATAACTCCAGCTGCACCTCCAATAATAACTCTGATAAACTAATACAGCTTCTCCAAATTAAATCCTGAAAAAGATTAGTCAACGCATGGGTCAGAGCCAAAGCCCTGAGCAAGAATACACATTACTCCCCTCAAATAGGATCCTTGAATACAGACAGTAGCATTATATGCAATAAATGTCACAATAGAATATTTTAAATTAAACGGGATAATTAAACGCGATAATTATAATCTACTAACTACCCGCAAAAATCCCCATTTATAAAGTCACACCAATATGATTTTAAATCCCCAAGTCCCACGATGTTAATTTAATTAAATTAACCAACTTTTATTACAGTTCTCACTTTTTATTAAAGTGTCACACTTCCCCTTGTCAATCGTCCTCTGACCCGTTTACTGTCGTCCCCGACTCATGACAAGGTTCCCCTTGTCAATCGTCCTCTGATCCGTTTAACTGTCCGCCCCGACACATGACAAGGTTCCACACACGACACGACATAAATCGTCCTCTGACCCATTTAAATTGTCGGCCCCGACACATTATGTCGCCACAAATTTTAATACCCGTTTTTATCTTAGGCATTAATTCCCAAATTCTCAATTTATAATCACCCCACCCTTTTAATCGATGTGGGATCCTCAAAATACCCCTTAGTCCCATACCTAAGGGTCCCCAAGTAATCAATACGTCCTATCCTATGTATAGGAGGATTTTCTAACATAAATCGTAACTTAGTCTCGTACTTAGACTACCGTAACGACGATAAAGTAATCAAAATCAGCCCACCCCCGACATGATAAAACCGTTATAATCTACCCTCACTAGTCCCATACCTAGAAGGTGTAAATCATTAAAAGGCCTACCCACTAGTCCCATACCTAGAAGGCATCCTAAAATATAGGGAGAGCAATAATACCCAACAACTCGTCGTCACAAAGGCAACATCATAATACCAAAAAGTCACACAAACAAGCATAATTAATCAATATATAAAACTACGCATGATAGTCCAATTCAATTAAATCTTTAATTTAATTATCACCTCGTCAACAATACCCAAATAATCTCATTTAATTATTTTAAATTAAATATACCAAGTTTTCATCATATATTTATCAAAAGCCAAATTTTATTATCTCTACATGTATTTCATGAGTTATACGCACCCAAATATTATTTATTTTAAAACTAGGATTTTTCTACATGCAACCCACACCAATAAAACCCAAAATTACTCATGAATCCTACGTACCCAAAGGGTTATGAATATTATTCAGATTAAAAGATTTTATAAAAACAGCCACATAGTTAGTGTCCACTTTTTCTAATTAAGTTACTAATTATTTTTAAGAAAACATGTAATTTAGTGTTTAGGCGACACTTAAAACGCATAGTACTAAAGGAAATGAATAGAGTATTCATGCCTGTGAAGATCGTGTTGATCTGATTAGAAATCTGGATTCCTCTATAAAAATTAGTAAAAGAGTGTTCTTGAACGATCTTGATTAAACTCCAATTAAGCCTTCAAAAACTTGTGCCAAAACTTAGGACAAAAACTTGATTTTGTTGAAGGTTGATAATTATGAGTGAGAGGAAAAATATTTGGAAGTGTTCTCTGGTGAAAAACTGGAGAAAAAGTTATTATGGGAAGTTCCCCTACGGATTAACAAGACTATATAGTGATTAGGACTCATGATCCTACACAAACTCTAAAAACTGCTTACAGCGCAAGTTTTCTGGGAGGGTTGGTCGATCTACCCCCAGTCATCGATCGATCGATCATGCCTAAAATCTGACAATTCGCCCAAGAAATGCCTATAAGGTAAACTATTATAAAATCAATATAAAATCCGTTTTAACTCCGATTTTAATTCCGCTTGAAGTTTTATTCTTCTAAAATCATAACCAGCATATTTAGCCAATAAAAATTTTAAAATTCAAAAATTTATTTTTCTCAAAAATTCCAATTAATTAATTAAATAATATATAAAAACACGGGGTGTTACATACTTCCCCACTAGCAAAGAATTTCGTCCTCGAAATTAGACGAAGCATACTCATCAACGCATAAATCTCGCAAAATAAAATAAGGCTCATATATGCCTACTCGAAGAATGCCATAATTGGGCGCCCATACACCCAATTCTAGGCTCACCTACCCCACGAGCAACAAAATAATATATATTGCCTATATACATACACATAACTATGAAAATAACGGTGTACCACATGCTCTCACAAATACCCCACTCGATCCGATAGCTGAAAATCATCAAAATGCTAACGTCCTCAAATTAAATCTCAACACCAAAAATCGATACATACAATACCTAACATCTGTACTAAAATCTCCAGAAATAATTATCATCTCCAAAATCCATTTTAAGGATCCTCACATCAAGATTACTAATTCTAAACTCAATGTCTACAACGTTCTTAACTCAAAACTTCGCATCTCCAAGAAACACATCTAACATGTTTGCTAGACCCTTTACCTTAAGATGTACGAATCAACAAAAGGAATCAAAGATCGGAAACGTGGAAACTAAACGAACTCACAACCTACGAGACCTAAGACCATGCTCTGATACCATCTGTCACACCCCGCCTAATTCTGGCGTCGACCGCCACCAAAACTAAGTCAGGCGTGAGTAAATAAAATACCATTCTTAGCATCAGACAGATATGATACATAAATAAATCAGTCCATAAGATAAATAATTGAATCAATCTCAAATTATTATAAACAACTAAGTGATAAAAGATCCATCACATGCTAACTCCGAAAATCCAATCTCCAATAATGATTAAATAAAATCTGAATAATCCCAACAGAAATCCTCTAAACAACTTTGGAACCGAATGGCCCAATAAAACTCCAATGAAGTCTCATAATATGGCTGGAAAAAGAAAGTCTAACTAAACTATGCCATAAAGTAAATAACTCCAGTTGCACCTCCAATGATAACTCTGATAAACTTATGCAGCTTCTCCAAATTAAATCCTGAAAAAGATTAGTCAACGCATGGGTCAGAGCCAAATCCCTGAGCAATAATAAACACTACTCCTCTCAAATAGGATCCTTGAATCCAGAAACTAGCATTATACGCAATAAATATCACAATATAATATTTTAAATTAAACGGGATAATTAAACGCGATAATTATAATCTACTAACTACCCGCAAAAATCCCCATTTATAAAGTCACACCAATATGATTTTAAATTACCAAGTCCCACGATGTTAATTTAATTAAATTAACCAACTTTTATTATAGTTCTCACTTTTTATTAAAGTGTCACACTTTCCCTTGTCAATCGTCCTCTGACCCATTTACTGTCGGCCCCGACACATGACAAGGTTCCCCTTGTCAATCGTCCTCTGACCCGTTTAACTGTCGGTCCAGACACATGACAAGGTTCCACACACGACACGACATAAATCGTCCTCTGACCCGTTGAAACTGTCGGCCCCGACACATTATGTCGCCACAAATTTTAATACCCATTTTTATCTTAGGCATTAATTCTCAAGTTCTCAATTTATAATCACCCCACCCTTTTAATCGATGTGAGATCCTCAAAATACCCCTTAGTCCCATACCTAAGGGTCCCCAAGTTATCAATATGTCATATCCTATGTATAGGAGGATTTTCTAACATAAATCTTAACTTAGTCTCATACTTAGACAACCGTAACAACGATAAAGTAATAAAAATTAGCCCACCCCCGACATGATAAAACCGTGATAATCTACCCTCACTAGTCCCATACCTAGAAGGCGTAAATGATTAAAAGGCCTACCCACTAGTCCTATACCTAGAAGGCATCCTAAAATATAGGGAGAGCAATAATACCCAACAACACGTCGTCACAAAGGCAACATCATAATAACAACAAGTCACACAAACAAGCATAATTAATCAATATATAAAACTACGCATGATAGTCCAATTAAATTAAATCTTTAATTTAATTATCACCTCGTCAACAATACCCAAATAATCTCATTTAATTATTTTAAATTAAATATACCAAGTTTTCGTCATATATTTATCAAAAGCCAAATTTTATTATCTCTACATGTATTTCATGAGTTATACGCACCCAAAAATTATTTATTTTAAAACTAGGTTTTTTCTACATGCAACCCACACCAATAAAACCCAAAATCACTCATGGATCCTACGTACCCAAAGGGTTATGAATATTATTCAGATTAAAAGATTTTATAAAAACATCCCCATAGTTAGTGTCCATTTTTTCTAATTAAGTTACTAATTATTTATAAGAAAACATGTAATTTAGTGTTTCGGCGACACTTAAAACGCATAGTACTAAAGGAAAGGAATAGAGTATTCATGCCTGTGAAGATCGTGTTGAAAATCTGATTAAAAATCTGGATTCCTCTATAAAAATTAGCAAAAGAGTGTTCTTGAACGATCTTGATTAAACTCCAATTAAGCCTTCAAAAACATGTGCCAAAACTTACGACAAAAACTTGATTTTGTTGAAGGTTGATAATTATGAGTGAGAGGAAAAATATTTGGAAGTGTTCTCTGGTGAAAAACTAGAGAAAAAGTGATTATGAGAAGTCCCCCTACGGATTAACAAGACTATATAGTGATTAGGAGTCATAATCCTACACAAACTCTAAAAACAGCTTACAGCGCACGTTTTCTGGGAGGGTCGGTCGATCTACCCCCAGTCATCGATCGATCGATCATGCCTAAAATCTCACAGTTCGCCCAAAAAATGCATATAAGGCAAAATATTATAAAATCAATTTAAAATCTGTTATAACTCCGATTTTAATCCGCTTGACGTTTTATTCTTCTAAAATCATAACCAACATATTTAGTCAATAAAAAATTTAAAATTCAAAAATTTATTTTTCTCGAAAATTCCAATTAATTAATTAAATAATAAATAAAAACACGGGGTGTTACAGAAATGGTTGAGTGTCATGACTCGACCCGTTAGCCTCTCAACATCTTTGATGGTCTTTGGTTTTTGCATGTCAATTAGTGCTTTTATTTTATCTGGGTCAACCTCTATCCCCCAATGATTCTTGATAAAATCGAGAAACTTCCTAGAGCCAACACCGAACACATACGTTGTTGGATTCGACTTCATCTTGTATTTATTTATTGTGTCAAAATTGCACTTAAGATCGTCTATATGATCCTCCACCCTTGGACCTTTGGTTAGCATGTCATCTATGTATACTTCCAGTGTCTTCCTGGTCTGGTCTTCAAACACCTTATTGACCAACCTATGATATTTTGTCCCCCATTTCTTTAAGTCAGATGTCATTACCTTATATCAATAGGTTCCTTTATCCGTGATAAAGGAAGTCTTCTTAGCATCGTCCTCATTCATAAAGATCTAATTATAACTCGAATATGAATCCATAAAACTCATCAGTTTGTGCCCGGCCGTAGTGTTAATCATCTAATCAATATAAGGTAATGGGAAGTTGTCTTTGGGGCAAGCTTTATTCAAGTTGGTGAAGTCTACATACATCCTCCACTTCCCATTTGACTTGGGCACAATAATGATGTTAGAGAGCCAACCCGAATATTGGACCTCTCGAATAAACTCGGCCATTTGAATCTTTTTCACCTCATACTAAAGAACCTCGCATCTATCTCTTACGAAAGTTCCGTGTCTCTGTCTGATGGGCTTAACTTTTACATCAATATTCAGTCTATGGAAAATAATATCGGGATCTATACCTGACATATATCCATGGCTCTAAGTAAAAATACTCTGCCATCTTTTTAGTAGCTTCATTAACTCTTCCTTGATCTCAACTTTTAGGGATGAACTGATTTGGACGAATTTTTTCATCTCATCCTCGTTGAGGACGATGGATTATACCTCCTCAATGGGTTCACATTTTTTTAGCTTTTTCTCGTCCCTCGAGTTGAGAATATCAATGTTGTAAGAAGCAGTCACTCTCTTTTGCACCTCCCTTTATTTGGTCGAGGCGAAGTAGCACTCGCGAACCTCCACTTGGTCACCCTGTAATTTCCCTACTCCATATGATGTCGATAACTTCATCATCTAATGAACTGTCGAAGGTATAGCCTCAAAATCATTAAGGGCTACTCCTCCCAAAATTATATTATAAGAGAAGATCACGTGCTCGTCCATGACAAAAATCTAATCTTCTTGGTGAAATACTTGATCCAGGTTTCCATGCACACATCCATCTCAAATAACCCTAATGGGTGGATCTTTCCCCACTGAAGCCTATCAGTAGTTGGTGATAAGGTACCAGTCTCTTTTTTCTCAATTTAAACCCTTTGAAACATTTCCAAAACATCACATCTACTGAACTTCACCCATAGACGAGAATACGGGAAGCGTCGTACCCATGAACTTTCATAATGATGACCAAGGGGTCATCGTGGGGAGATAGGATTCCTTTAAAGTCCATTCTGGAAAATTCGACATTTAACGTATCCGTATCGACATTCTTTAGTTTCCCTGGTTTCACCTCGGTCTCGACTAAATTTATTTCTAATCTCTTTGGGGCTACTATCGCTTCTACCACGTGTGCTTTTTTATCGGTCGGAACTGTACTGACACCTACTAGGTCACCACGGATCATATTTACTTCAAAGGATATCATGTGCAAATGACCCTTTGTACCTAGGATCTTCTCTAGGAGGTCAGGTTTATCTCCCCCACTATCATCAAACTCATCATCGTTCTGATTAGCGGGAACCTGTCATCTTGACTTATCCTCTTTCCTTCCGTTATGTTTTTTTCTAGACTCATCCTTATCGCCATACCTGTCTACATACTTCCACAATTGACCCTATTTTAATAACTTCTCAATATCATTTTTCGAGTAAAGCACGTGTGTATCGTGTACTCGTGATCTTGGTGAAAGTAACACCACCTACTCTTGTCCCTCTTGTGAGGAATGTACTTGTCAAATTTATCCTCATTGGATCTCTTCTTTCCCTCTCAGTTTTTTGTCTGACCTGATTTACTACCACCAGCCTCCTTTGTGTCTCCCTCTTTGGCCGCCATTGCATCCTCTATAATACCCCGTGCCGAGAAATTTATGTAGATTTACATAAGGAGGAATAATTTACAATTTTAGGGATTTATGGGTAACAATTGGATTACATAAAGAATTATTGAATTTTGTCATTTTTTATGGATTATATGTATAGAGCATTATAGTTATATAAGAGAAAAAGAATATAGAAGTATTAATTGATTAAGTTATGTATGTTTTTCATAAGGATTAGAACTGTTACAGGTAAGGAAATAAATAAGGGGTATGGGTATATGTATCCGTATATATCTTGAAGGAACAAGATGTAAAAGAAAGAAACGAACCTTTGTTCCTAATTTCGTTCAAGCGACACACATGATCGCTCAAACAAAAATCGATTGTCGTTCGAACGACAGTGATGATCGTTCGAACGACGTCGTCAAGAGTTGTTCGTTGTCACCGTCTCAACCAATGATCAATTCTAGACTTGAATTTTCTGACGAAGGCAGTGAATAAAGATTTAGACCTCTAGGTTTTTGGATGTTTCATATATATGGGGATAAAAAACTAGGACGACTAACAAGCTGGTCAAAAATTTTGTCACCTTGTTAAACCATTGATCAAATTTAATGTCAAGCTCCTTATGTTCATTCGTGGTTACATTGAATAAGTGTGGGGCTTGTGGGATAGTTGTATATAAGAGAGAAAGAGTAGCATGAATGGAGGATAAACCAAACCATTTTGTACTGAACCCTTCTTAAGGATCTCAAAGATCCCATCCATTCCATATACTGTCTTTGGTAGTTAAGGGTATCAAACCAAAATGACTCACACCCAAAAAAATATTAATTCCCCCATTTAAAGGATTAAGATATGAAACATGCAAGATGTGTTATTGGAGGTTTTATGGGTATTTCAAGAGCTAATTTTAGAAGATGAGAGTGCTATTGGAAGTATTTGAAGAGGGATTAATGGATTTTTTTTTTAGTGTGTTGGAGCTTCCATGGAGGCCTATTTAGTGGAGCTCTTGTGACTCACTTTATGGCCACCTTTAGAGGTGGGGGAGTCACCCATCCTCATCACCACCACCACGTTGGAAACCATTTAGGTGGGGTAAACATCTCTTACTATGTTAAGACACTACTTGATAAATATGGTAATCTTATTTTTGTTGATTAAGAGTAGGATTTTTGTGATAGCAATTTGAAAATACCCATTATAATGGAATAAAAATGCTAGAAAATATTAGTGTTGTGTATTTTCTATTAAATCTGAAAATAACCTTTTTATGGAGTAAAAATGTTAGAAAATATTATTGTTCTATGTTTTCCTAATAAATTTGAAAATAGACATTTTTATGGAATAAAAATGCGTGATGACATTATTTGGTGAATTTCTAGTGGAAAAGAATTAATGAACATTTTTATGGAATAAAAATTTAAGAAATGTCATTTGGTGTATTTCTAGTGGAAAAGAAATAATAAACATTTTTATGGAATAAAAAGGTAAGAAGTGTCATTTGGTGTATTTCTAGTAAAAAGTAGATAATAAAAAATTTTATGGAATAAATATGTAAGAAAATATTGTTTTAGCATATTTCTAGTCAAAGTAATTATGGACATTTTTATGAAATAAAAATGTGGACTAATGTTAATGTTGTCAAAATACTTATGAAATAAATATTTTAAGTTTCTTGCAAATGGAGACTTTATAAAATAATGGGCATTTATCGAGTTAAACGAAATTGATGAAATGTCTTTATTATTTTCAATACATGTTTAATCAACTTTGTAGAATTTCATTGTTTAAAGTCCGCTTTCCATGCATATAAACTTGTATTAATGTGATAATACACATGTGAGCAAGTTTAAAGAAAGTTTTTATTGGGTTTAAGCATGAAATAAGACAAATGTAAATTTGGGGGCTTAAAAGACAAAGGGTGTTATTTCAAGTGTTAAAATAGTTAAACTATTGTAAATGTTAAGTTGGAAACTTAGTAACCATCGTTGGGAAATGACGTTGGTTAGAGGATTAAATTGCAAGTTTGGTAAACAAAAGGGTAAATTGGTAATTTACTTAAAGTGGAACATTTTTATAGAATAATTTTTTTTTAAATAATTTCTTTGCACTAATATGTATGAAAATGAATTATGTCCTAAGTGTGAATGAATTTAGTATAAGTCACATGTGTGTGGATAAGGGACTTAAAGAAGAAAACAAATAATTTTCCAAGTGTTAATGGAAAAACGGACGGTCAAGTCTGGGTTTTAGCTTCGACTGGATAAAGGTAAATAAAGGGAATAATGTGAATATTTGTAAAATGTTAAACACATTAATAAGGACTTGAATGTAATCGGGAAATAAGCAAGAAGGGCCCGGAGCCCTTGGGTGAAAAGTCCTAAATCACTAGCCATAGCATATGGTGTACATAGCCGGCAGTGTGGATCCCGTTAAAGTATGTGGTTATATGGAATGATTTTGAGAATAATGTAATGGAATGTGAAACATGTCAAGAAATGGATTGTGTAGTGAACTGCGTGAGTACTTGAAACAATTAATAAGTGTTCCGATTATGGGTCAAGTGAATTAGTAATGTGCAAAGTGAATAATGTCCATAAAGTGAATGAAAAGTGTAAGGTATATTGGTTAATGGGTGAGTTAATCAACCTTAAAGTTTTGACCCATAATTAACAGAAGAGCATGTTCCTGAATATTTTCCCAAGATAAATTAAGTATTTTCCAACGTGGTAGTCGCGTGTGTTGAAAGGGTGCATTCAATGAAAATACTAAAGTGGACTAGTTGTGTGAAAAGGGCAATCTCGGTAAAAGCATGATTTTCCATTAAAAAAGTATAGTTGTTTAAGTATTTAACCTTGTGAGTTGAATGAAGGAATAATTGTTAAGCAAGAATGAAAGGTTCTTTATGAGATTAAGATGAATAAATCTAAATAAGAAATGTTTTTGCATAAAGAGGTTTCACGCATTAAAGTATATATATATATATATATATATATATATATATATATATATATATATATATATATGTGTGTGTGTGTGTGTGTGTGTGTGTGTGTGTGTGTGTGTCTGTGTGTGTATATGTACAAAAAAAGTCGCATGTATATGTAATATAACATGTTGAGTCTCTTTCTGTCATTGATTTCTATACTTCTTGTATATATTCCCATTGGGCATCGGCTCACACCGTCATTTTGTCACGACAGGTTTGTAGCAGTTTCGTATTTCAAGAGCATTGTACAGGTAAATGTACTTTATTTATTTTTACATTAGTACCTCTGTTTACTTGGACTTAGGGTGCTCCCCATGGGTCCCACACATAGTTTGCCTTGAAACCGGAATTGCATGATAAGAAAGTGAATTGTTACTTAAGAATAAAACGAGATTAATAACATTATATAGGTTACTCATTGCACTTCACACCTAATGACTTGATTCGGATCGGGTTGAATAACGAGTAACCCATAAATCCGGGTCAGGGCATTACATCCTCCGCGTTGATGATTCTTCCGGCCATGGTCAGGAGTTCTGTCATGGTTTTTGGAGGATGTTCAGAGAGTTTTGAAAGGATTTTTCCCCTTTTTAAAACCACTAATGAGTGGTGTCATCGCTATACTTTCATCGTAATCCTCTACCTCCAATTTTTCCTTGTTAAAGCGAGAGATATAGTTCCTAAGAGTTTCGTTCTTTCACTGTTTGACATTGAGGAGATGTGTTACCTTCCTTTGTGGCTTCATGCCAAAATAGAAGATATAAATGAACTTCTCGGCTAGCTTCTTAAAATTCTCTATTGAACCTCTTGGCCCTGCACCACATGTGATCCCCACCCATTAGAGTGATAGAAAAGGTTTGGCACCTCATCTCATCATGCATCGAATATATGTCAGTGGGCGACTGATACATCTCAATATGGTGGACTGGATTTGTACTACCATCATACCTTGGCATTATAGTTGGGGGTTTGAATTTTGCAGGGGTCGGAAAACTTACAATCCTCAAGACAAATGGTGACCCTTCCATGTAACCATGGTGTCTTAGGTCTTGTCTCTTGGCATATCTCTAGCCTTTGTATGGAACTATTCCATGGACTATCTTCTAACATTGTGTTGTCACCTCCACCTTTTACAGGTACTATTACCATTGGTGCCAGCTCTCGGCCTGCAGTCCTTTATTAGCTATTGACCTCCCTCTAGTCATCTTGGCTCTACCTTGGTCATTCATCACAACATCTTCCATTTTTTCTAGATCCACCGATGCTTCGTGATTAAGAGTGCCTATCTCGTCCACCTTCTCTTCTTGGGTCGAGACGGTCAAAGGTCGAACCCTTGCTTAATTTGTCAAAAGAATAAGCTCTATGTCAACTTTTCAGAGTCGGCTATGAGCTTTTTCCCTAGTAAGTCGGGGTCGTTGTTCCTTTGGGGAGTATGGTTCTACCAGAAATCTCATATGGCTCCCAAAACTCCTCCTCATTGTAATTCTGATTGTCTGGGCAGCCCTAAATCTATTTTCCTAAGCGAAGACACCTAGGATCGATGATATCTCTCCTCATATGACAGTGTTTCACCTCCATGAGTGGGGTCGAGCGTGGTCCTCCTATTTCAGGATTCACCAGTTTGTTGGCGGCTGCAAAAATTAAAGCACACTATATATATGATGCACTTGAGTCTAAAATATAGGAGCATGTCTAGTTTGCAAATAAAGAAAAATTGTGTCATTCTTTCTAGAACTGTAAGCCTCTTTCCTCTTCATGATCTACATCAACAATATCAAAGTCTGGAAAAGGTAGTAACCAATACAAATCACAACACCTAGGACTGAATTTATTTAATATTTGGTGTGTATGTGATGTGTGTGTGTGTGTGTGTGTGTGTGTTCATATTGGCTTAAAATCGTCTTCTACTATTTTTAAGAATTTTTAGGAATTTTTTAAACATTTAAAATCTATTTTTTAAATATTTAAAATTAGGTTTTAAAATTTTTTGGGCCTTCTTATAATGTCATAAAGTTATTGAATTTTTTCCTTGGGTAGAATTCGAAAGCGGCAAAAATATTTGGTGTGGAAAATGAGATTTTATAAAACTCAAAAACATGCGTTTTTAACTTGATCTTCACTATACACGTACTGCACAGAGGATGGTCTAGATTGTGTTTCTTCTGTGATTTAATCAATTTTTTGCATACCATCCTTGGTAATCCTTGTCTAACCTATTTGATCCAATTAGAAAGCGTTTAGAAGTGGTGCATTATCAATCGTAAGATTTACAACCGTTTGCTCGAAGCAATCTTGGGCCTTGGTTTCAAGCCCCATTCCAGATACTTTCATTGTCCATTATAAATAAGGACATTCGTTTCTAATTTTTGGAGTGTTTGAGAGTTGGGAAAAATAAAAGAGAGAAAGAGAAGAGAGAGAAAAAATAAGAGAGAAAAGGAAAAACCTAAACCAAACTCTGGCCAAATTTTTACAGAAATTTCCTTGAGAGTTTTTACTTGTTCGTGATCAAATCCTCTCTGGTTTACATCTCTTGTCCAACATCTTCACTAAGTTAGATCTCATCTCACTTCAGTTGAGATTTGTAGGCCTGACTAAAGTGATTGAGTCACGTTTACTTTATTAGGACTGATTTCTTCATTAAAAATCATCACTTTGTTGGGTTTTTGTTCTGAAACATTTTTATCAAATTTATCCACAACGAATCTCCCTTTATGTTTTCAATTTTTTTTGAAAAATAGACTTCAAGCGAATTTTTTTGTTATTAACGCGTTGGTCACAACCCATGAAGGTAATACACGTGTTAAGGCTACCAAGACTCAAATGCTCATTCAACAATATAACACCCTAGTTATGATTGAGACTGAGAGCTTCGATGGGTTTTATATCAAACTGGGTGATGTCATAAAAATATTACATTGAAATGGCATTGTCTTTGACATAAGAGAATTTGTCTCTAAAATCCTAAGATCACTTCCACATAAATTTGATAGTAAAAGATAAATAATTGAGGAAAGGGAAGATCCAAATCTTACCCCTGAACTCCTCAGTACCAAATTAAGAACTGTGGAAATGGAATTGGATTATAAGAAAAAACTTCTTGGAAGTCATAAAAAAATAGTAGTCCCAATGTGATGTTTCAATCTAAACTTAAGCCTAATCTTAAAATCCAATCTGGTGAAGACTGTGACTTGGATGATTTGGATAACCAAATAGCGTTCATGTCTAAACACTTTAAGAAAATTCTCAAGTTTAGAAATAATGTTGTTTCTAAACAATAAAAGGTTCCTTATTTAAATCAATCTAATAACAGACCTCATGAGAGGAGACTAGATAAACACCAAAACAACATCAGACCTGACAAAGACCATAACAAGTATGAATGCTTTAAATGTGGTAAAATAGGTCACATTTCCATTAACTGTAGGGTCATCAAACTAAAAAAAACATATTAAGGCCAATTTGTTCAAAACATGGGATGATTCAAGCGATTCAGAATCATCTAACATATTTGACCCCTATATGTCATTTTTTGCAAAGATTGTATATTCTGATAATAATACTAATGAGAGCCTGCCTAATAATGCTTTAACTATGCCTATTAATGGTTTATCTCTTTGTGTCCTGAGAATGCTAATAATGGTTATGTTGATAATAGTATCTTTAGTGTCGTGTATGTGAGTCAAATGGATCGTATGAATGACCAACTGAATGTGTGTGTGAGTTCGAAAAATGAATCGATAGGGGACAAATCACCCAGCACACTTAGTGAGTCTGATAATGATGACCTTCTAGATATCCATAGATTATACATAAAGATGCCTAGTAAGGGCACTAGACTTGAAAGAACCATTAAAAACTTGACTGAAAAGATAGAATATCTTAGTCTTGTGGTTAAACAAAATGGTGAAGACTACAGTAATCAATGTCTAGCCCATAAAACACAAATTAAGGCTTTTTCTGAAAAAATCAAGGATCTTTTTTAATACAATGAAATTCTGGAAAAGAAATACAAGGCCAAGTTGTAAGAATTGGAACAATCAAAAGAAAAGGCTTCAATGGTCTTAAAAAAATTTGCCAAATTTAAAAACAATTCTAATAGTTTTGAAGACTTTGTCGCATCCAGTAAAACCAATTCTAAGGACAGAACTGGAATACGATTTAACACTGACACACAAACTGAAAATTTACAAACCATAAAGTTTGTGTCAGGAGGAAAAAGGCCTATGGAAACTTGTCCAAATTTTCAGTCCGTAAAAGATGATTTTGATTAAAAAAAGAAAGAGAAAGACATTTTGATATGTAGTGAGTCTAAAGCAAATGTTGAATTTGAGACAAAATACGTGTAATAACCCTCACTTTTGAGTAATTTATTTTATATTAAATTTGCCATGTGAGGTAATTATATAAAACATTGGATAAAGGAGTAAATATTATTTAAGTAAGTTGAAAGATAATATTTACTAGAATTCTTGCATATTTACTGTCATGTGAAGGTAAATAGCATTATGTTATATTTGATTAGGTCGTGGTGCTTTAAGCGATGGTTATGGCATATATTTCAATTGGATCATTATTAATGAATTAATATGATGTTGAAATATGAAATAATTTATGTGATTTCCGGATGCCAATTTATAGGGCGCGATTAGTCCTGAAACGTTCGAGAAAGTCAAAATAAGTGTCATATTGTATTTTTTAAATTCCAGTCACTTTTAGCAGTTTATGAGTCAATTATGTAGTAACGAGTCATTTTAATGGTGTATTAACATTTTAAGATAGGAATTTATACTTAAGGCACGATTAAGTCTTCCATCCCCTTTCATTTCTCATTTCTGTGTTTCTAAACCTAGAGACAGAGAGAGAGAGAGAGAGAGAGAGAAAAAAAGTTGGGGGAAAAGAAAAGAAAGAAGAGAGAATTGGAGATTTGGAGCTAAAATCATTGCTACGGGAAGGAAATTAGAGACAACAAACTTGAGGCAAGTTGCTTACTTGCTAGTATATGATTTAATGTGGATAATTTGTTGTGATGGTTATGTATTGGGTAAATTGGATAAATTATTAAGTTTTGGTAAATTGTGGTGTTTAATCCTTAGATCTTGAAGATTATGTGATATAAGATGGTTATATGGGTTTATTGTGGTGTATAATTGTTGTGGGTAGGTTGTTGGTTGATGAGAATAAAGGGAGTGTAGGAATAAGGGTTTTAGGTGTTGCATTTGGCATTGTAGAAGAAGGAATTTTCGAGGGTCTGATAGGCGTGGTCGATCGCGGTCCCAGGACCGGTCGATCGGCCATTAAGTGGGAGGCTTACTAATTTCTTCATTAAGTATAAATTTGAAACGCGATCGACCCGGGTCCTAGGAGCGGTCGACCAGGCCTTCCAAAATGGGCTTTCTGCATTCCTTTATAGGCAAAACCTTGAGGCGCGGTCGACCGCGATCCCCTGACCGGTCGACCGATCCCCTATTTTTCCACCCTAAATTGTTTAGGAACCTTCTTGAATGAAGTAAAACTAGAATATTAGAGTTCATTAGTAAGGTATCTACGAATCTAAGTTAGAAATGAAGTTGGGACATAGAATGGGAATTAATTTGGTTAGTTAAATTAGACGTAGATAAATAATTCTTTTATAAAATGAATTAGTTTAGGTCTAAGGGAAATAGAGTGAGGAAATGTGGGCTTCTATACTTGGGTTGTAATGATATCATACATTATGGTTTGAGGAATGAATATTAATTCATGGAGATTTGTATTGGATATGCTTGAACATTGAGGTTTATAATGATGATATTAGTCACGTATGGCTCATGATAAAATGTAATGCATACTTTAAATTGGTACTTAATTGTTAAGTAAATGATTTTGAGAATGTAAAAAGTGTTTGTTTTAAATGAGAAAAACTTGTAAATGATAATTTTCATATACACACCTCTCTAAATCGCTATCATATGGGAAGTTACGCGCATGAGGTGAAGTCCCCTGGCTAGTGAATGCAGGGTGAATATAGTCCTCGGCCATAGGACCGGTTGTTATTGTGTGATTATTTTTCGAAGTGGGGTGATTCCGGGTGTGGTTATGACTCACTGTCGAAGGTATATGGCCGTTTCCCGACGTTACGTTATAGGATGCCCAGGTTGTCATGTGCGATAGGCCCTGGAAGATGATAGCCATTTATGGGCGCGTCCAGTGGGGAAACTCGGAAGGACGGTCTTAGAATCGTTATATGATGTGATTATAACTATTCTTAATAAAAGTGGAACTTGTAATGATGGTAAAGCATTTTGTGTGATAAACTGCTTTAAATATGTTCCTAGAGAGAAAAGGGAATCGTGAAGTTAAATGGTGCAAAACTGAACTAGTGAAGCATTTTGTGAAATAAATCGCTTTAAATATGTTTTCTAAAGAGATGGAGGAACTGTGCATTTAAGTTGTGTAAAACTGAAATGAAATCTCATTAAGTGAAACTTAGATATTTCTCTCATGCGTATATGAACACTGAATAGTGTCATTGATATTGCGCTAGGTTGTGCTTTTAGATTGAGAGGTGAGAATTCTTATCATTATTTGTGAGAGCGAGATAAGTTTATGATTATGATATAGTATTCATAATTGTCATTCATTTTATTCACATAGTGATCATATCAAACTGGGCCCTGACCCGTCTATATCTCTTTGTTTTGCATGAATTCTATATTCGCCCAGGTGCTCCACCGCAAGGACGCCCATATTGACCTCTCCATCACCGTTGTCCTGGAGCTATGGCATATTGCGGATGTTGTAGGATATTCGTTGTAGACGCTTCTATTTCTTTGTACTCTAGCTATGATCAGTTTACATATTCGGGTGTGTTACCCAAGTTTTGTATTTATTTAATATAATGTGATATTTAATTTTAATACTCGGTGTAACCTATTTGTATTGGGCTATTAATCGACAGCTTATTCGGTTATTACATTGTACTTTATTTTTATGCCATTATTCGTTTGTTTTCATATCCACCTTCTTTTCAAACTGGATTGTCTATATATTTTTTTTTAAACTTATAAGTTAAATTATAACACTCCATTTTCTAACGACAGTGATGCTAAGAATGGATCATCTATGATTCCTTTAATTATTGGAGTATCGGGTTGGTCACCTCTTATTTTAATAGGCGGGTTGTCACAATACGTCTGCCCCTATATGAAAAGGAGAGTCATCATTCCAACCTGTCGATATGAGACATAGGACTAAAACCCCACACTTAGACAAACCCATATTTAAATGTCTTAGAGATAATAAGAAACTGTCGAGCCACCTTTACTGCTCTACTGTGATCTCTATGGACATTCACTTAAAACCTGTTTTAAAAAAATGTCTATATCAATCCTTTTCATACACACCTGTGTATAGAAACTTTAATAATCCTAGACAGAGTAGGAATAACTACGTCCTTTCTAGACAGCCTGATAAGAGATCTAACTATCGAAATAGGAAGAAACGATATAACACTAAAAGAAAGTCCAAGAGAAAGGAACCTAGACTCATGACTAAACCAAATGCTCCACAATCTTCCAAAAATCAGTTTAAAGCGCAAAAAAATTTTAAAGAAAAATCTGATGCTCATAAATTTTATGATGCTCGAGCTAATAAGTGAAAAATTTTAAAAACTCATGCCTTATGGGTTAGGAAGGATGAGCTAATACCCCAAATGAAGTGTAATATTGTCATTAGTGCTTTAAAAGCTGAACACATTTTATCTTAATGGTATTTGGACTCGGGATGTTCTAAACATATGATCGGGACGGGACTAAGCTAACCAACAAAACCGACTTCTTAGGAGGAAAATTTTTATTTGGGTATGGAGTATCTGCCCAGATCATAGGTAAAGGGACACTCCTAGAAAAAGTTTCACCTACTCTTGAGGACGTCCTTTTAGTAAAGGGTCTTAAAGAAAATTTACTGAGTAAATCGCAATTTTATGACTCAAACAATACTGTCACATTCTCAAAAACCAATTGTAAAATTCTAAATGAGAATGGAGATTGTATTATTACAGGCCTCAGAACACCTGATAATAACATAGGAACTGAGATCTGCAATATATCCAGTATGGAAGATAATGAAATCACGCACAATAGGTTAGGTCACATAAATTACGATAGTCTTGGTAAGTTAATCTCCCAAGAAATTGTTAGAGGTCTTCCCAATATCAAACCTATTTCTAATATAGTTTGTGGATCTTGTTAAGAAGGAAAACTAGTTAAATCTCACTACAAGAAAGTTAAACAGGTTCTATCCATCAAACCACTAGAACTCATCCATATGAACCTAATGGGTCCTTCTTGAACTATTAGTCTTTGTGGAAACAGTTAAATCTTGGTTATGGTTGACGATTTTACTCGATTTACAAGGGTTGCCTTTTTAAAACAAAGATCGACTTGATTACAGAATGGATATACACAGAGACATGAGAAAAATAGTCATTATCTCTAAAGAGTCACTATCTCGGTGATCTCAGCTCGACGATCATCATCATGATTAGGTTGAAGCTCATCTTCACTATCATGACAGAAAAATTAGTTCTTTACTAGCTAAATAGGAATAAAAGTAGGACCAATCCAGCACTCATAACTCCCAAAGGGAGGACGCCAATAAGCAGGGAATTTTACTTGATACTAGTACCAGAGCTCAGAATCTTTAGGAACCTTCATGATTGATGGGGTATTAATCCAACCATGATTATACGCTACCTACTTGGCTTCATCTAGTCACAAAAGGGCATCCATCCAACCCTCATTATAATCAGCAACCCAAATTGTGCGAGGACTTTTGCTAAAGGATTACTTTAGCTTCATTATTTGACGATTCAATCTTTTTTTATCACCTCATTCTCTTGGAAGTCTTCTTCGACCTTACCGAGATGCTCACTAAAGGAATTGTTCTTATTTTATAGCATCCCGGTAATGTCTCTAACCTCTTTAACGTCAATTTGAAGACCAACAACCAAATAAGCCTGCTCGTCATAAGCATTTGTTATTTCATGAAGTGCTTAACGAATAAAAATGAATGCTTTGGAATATTGACCAGAAGCTTCCTGGCCATGGATCAAATCTAGATCTTCGGTTTCTTGAGTCATTGGCACCAATGCCATGTTATTATCATACTACAAAGATAAAAGGGAAGACATTCAAGGATAAGAAAATAATTAAATCATTCAAAATAAATCAACAGTCCAACAAGAAATAAGAAGGAAAAAATATAACTTTTCATTAAAAATTAAAGGATGATGAAGCCTTTCATCACATATATATCAAAAGATAAGAAAATACAAGGAACAAGGAAAATTAGGCTAAATCTAACTATCTTGGACTTCCTTATTCTTCACCTTCTCTTAATTGGTTGAAATCTTATTCGGATATATAACCTCCTTCTATTTCTCAGCTCCATTCTTCGCTTGTCCACTATATGAGGCCTTATCCAACTTTAGAGGGGAGCTAGGATCATGAACACCAAATATTTTTGACTCATAAGGGACCTCGTCCCTAGCTAATGCCCAGTCCCAACTTTTTTGAAACCATAATTAATAATGAAGTTCATTTACTTCTTGGCCTGATCGAAGGCATCACTCAACCCTTGATCATAGGCCTTATCCTTGGCCGTTCATGCCATAGATAAGGTCTAATAGTTATCTTTGGCGGCTTTCACCATATGCTCATTTGTCGACAACAACATGTACATATATATCAAAGTGGCCTTCTTCTCGGACTCATAGGCTTTCTTGGTATCATGTAAGGCCTTTTGAGACTCTTGTAAAGCGCGATCAACCTCAGCACTGACTTTCTCCTGGTCAAACCTTTTTTTAAGAATATTAATGAAGTTCGTCAAAAACTTCAAGAAATAGGTCGATCACAACTTAACATTATGAAAATTTCCCAGTGAAAGATTCGAACAGAATAATAAGAATTACTAGAGATAATTCATGAGTGACGTGGAAGACCAACTGATTGGTGGACAACTTGCTGACCTGCTCCCGATCCATTTTTGAAATGCCCCCTCTGTTGTGTAGGGTCCAAGTCAAGATTCCTAGACACAAACATTATATCATGGTCATTCCTCTTATCGGGGGCATACACCTTCCTAGTGGGAATAACTGTTGAAGAATCAATAAGACCGGTTATGGTTTTCGTGTACTTTGCAAGTTGGTTTTGCATTTTTCTAGGATAATTCAATAAGGTAATGGGATTGGATGATCCCTCAACGTCCTTCCTCCTTGAAGACTGGTCTTTTGGGGAAGTGGTGAGGTCGGACTCATCCAATAAAGTGGGAATTTTCCTTTTTAGTTCCATCTCTTCTTCATAGGTGGCTGGGATCATGGCAGGAATGGAAATAACATGCATAGATTTAAAAGAACCTAAAGCGGACTCACTCAAAGTGCCCTAGATACTAGAAAGGAGTGAGATTTAAAGTACTCTATCCAATGGCCTAGCAATGAAAGAGGTGGTGGTGTTGGTGTACTCCAAACAAATGATTTGACCTAGGATGTTTGGTGCCAGCATCTAAGGGTCTCTTCGGATTCCAAACCTTGCTTAGCCTGACAAAATTGACGTGAGTAAGGTGAGTTTCTTTTTTCTTGGAAGCTTCTACATAGAACTAGGAAATAAATATGTTAGCAATAATTTATACAAGACTTAGTGAACCCAAAAAATAAAAAATGTAAAACAATAATTGACCTATTTTGTACCCTCCGTTTGGATACCTAAAACCCCTATAGAACTCATAACCCTAAGGGATTGATGGATGCTCCCATTGCGTTAAAATAAATCTATAGTACCAATAACCCTTATTGGAGTCAGGTAGGTTCACTACCTATAATTTTTCTTCTCATTTTGCCTTTTGGTAAAAGGTTTTATCACTTGTCTTTACCCACGACTAGCAATACCTAATATCTGGGATCCCTAACTAAGTTTGGTATAACTCGTTAATCCTATAAGACACGTTCACAATCCTTAAAGTATTCAAGGTACATTAGGCAGACACTAATCTAAAAGATTTATAGGATTCCAAAAATAATTGATTCGGGGAAAAATTAATGCCAACTTCACTAATAAATTGAGTATGCTTGCAGTGCCCCCCTTTACATTGTAACAGTCATCAACTTGATCATCAACTTGATCAGTGCACTCTATCACAATTATATCAAGATGGATACCCTCATACTAAACTTTCCTATGGACCACTCACTCACCACATAAACCTTTTTTCAATCTTAAGAATAAGAGTGAAAGGAAAATATGAATATTACCGCCTGAAGAAAACATTTATAGAAATAAATAGAAGACTTATAATTACTGAAGAAGAAGACTAAACTCTAAAGAGTTTTGAATTAGTGAGAAATGAGAGTGAATCATAAAATGGTGGTAGGAAAAGTCATTAACCTACTTAATTCAACTTTCAAAGCATTTCATCACTTGAAATAGGATCCTAGGTGATGACTGACATTCAAGTCACAACCTTTTAGACTTCCCTGCACTAAATTACCAATGTATACCTAAAAAATAGGGGAAAATTATGAGCGTTCCCTCATAACAAAGTCATTTTTACCTCAAAAAATATAAATGTTGATACTCTCCAACCTCATCTTCAGTACATGATCAAATATCACTATCGACCAACATCAAATCAACCGACAATCAAACCTCTCCATCCCCATTAAGACAGTCAAACTTATGGGGAAATTATAGGATAATTATTCGACCAAATAGGTAGAGCTGATATGAATCTGAAAATCATGACAAATGATCATAGATTGAAGATAAGAATAAATGAGGATCCTATTTATGGGGATCTTGGGCCTAGATTTACTCAAACAAATCATCAGTTCATCCCAAAACCGTAAAGCCATACATAATTTATTATCTTTTTGTTGTCTATAAATGTAACCCACACCCCTGGGAAAGGGGAATGTAATAAAGAAAGAGATAAATACCTTATGGACGTAGGCACATTATTGAACCACGTATATCTTATGTTGTGTGTTTTGATTTTCCTTTCCTGCTCGACTTTACTGTATTGAATTAATCAAAGTAGGATTTTACCACCTGCTGTAAGGTAGAATAACATCTTGGCCTTCCAACGCTTGAAGAACTGTCCATTGAATATGAAAAGATGGTTGAGGTTATTTTTAAAATGATTAGTGGGTGATTCCATGGCTAAATAACCTTAAAATTATTGAAAATATCTTTAAAAAATTGGTTGAGGTACGATCTAGGTCACTTTCTTTAAAGGTATTTCGCGTCTCTAGGGAAGGATTAAATCCGATGCAGAGAGGGACGTTACCCCCATTATAAAACAAGCTTAAAATCATTTTTCTTCTCTCATGTCTCTTATTAGAACTCTCTCTGAGAAGATAAAGACTGCCCATTCATTATATAATATTTTGGCTCAGTTGAAAATTAACTTCACAATTAGAACGTTTTGTGAAAACTGGAGAGAAAAAATATGGGGAATAAAGAGGCGTGTAACAATCCATATATTTTAACATTGGGGTTGATCACTCATAAACATTAAAATATACAACTTTTCAAAAAAAAATTGAAATAACGTTCCTATAGTGAACAAAATTAAATGAAACAATATGACAAGATATGAATATGATATGATGAGCCTCAAATGCTCAACACAAAAAATGCCTCATCAACTAAAACATTATTATAAATATCTCTACAACACAAAACCCAACACAACCGAAAATGAAATATACATGTCAAATTGTCTAGCCAAAATATAAGCTAACTAAATATGAATTGATCAGCTCACATAACCTAAATAAAAGATAGTACATCAAGGAGATAAACCTACTTCCAAGTTGAAATACCCCATATTTTCTATGCATTTATTTAAATTATGTAACTAATTATTTAATTACCTATCATGGCATGCAATATGTCACTTAGTATATTTTATATGTTATTATGTAATTCATATATGGGCTACATGAATTCACACTTTTGGGAAATCTACATAATACATTATAATCTATTAATTACATATTTTAAGTGACTTAATATTATGGGTGACTATGGAATGGTCATGGACTAGGTGTCGGGGGTTTCCTTGTTTGGATTATTTCTTCGGTGTTGGGTTTCACTGATCGTAAAGTAGTTATTTATAAGGTCGAGTCTTATGATAATAATAAATAATTAAGTTTTAATTTCATTGTTTTGTTCTGTAATACCCATGCCCAAGATTTTCTATTTTTCCATGTAAATTTGTATTTATGAATGAATATTGAGATTTAAGCATCATCATAGTTCCTATCAAAATGGAGTTTTTATGTCTTAAAGTTCATTTAGTGGGAAACTGAAGTCGTTCAAACGAGGTGTCCTTATTATTCGAATGAGTCATTCGAACGAACTTCTAACGACTGCAGAATTGGTCGATTTCCCCCACTCTCTAGAATCATATTGAAGTTTGTGTTCGAACGAAGGGTTCTTTCACGATCAAATAAGGTACTTCTCATACCCCAGTTAACCTTAGTTTTTGGCCTCATAAGAACCCCGTTAGATGCTCGTTTTAATGAAGAGGGGTCTCATTCGAACTAGATCAGATGTCATTCGAATGACCAGAGCTAAACTAAATAAAATTGCACATTTTTAATGTGTTGTCAACACCATAGCCTTTGATCTATAAGGTGTCAACCTATGGTGCTACAGATCAAGATAAACGTGATTTTTGCATGAGAGACCCTTGGGTGAAGGCTTCCTTATGGTTTGTGGGTTATTTAACAGAGAGATTGGGGTGGGTTCTCTCAGCCATTTGTGTTATTAGCATTTTGTCCTCTCTTTCTCTCTCTCTCTCTCTGGTCTCAAGATACCATCATCTTCCCTAAGCCTTCCCGACCATTGTTACACCTTTCCACCACCATAAAACCTCATTTCCATGTATTATTATTCAATTTTAAGCTTTGTCAAGGGTAGAAGTGGGTTGAGTTAAGCAAGTAGGAGAAACTTTGGAGTATTTTGAAGAGTTTTGGGGCATATTTTGAGTGAGGAGCTTCCATATTCATCTTCTTCTTTGTCTCCTCTTTAAAACTTAAGGTAGAATATCTCTCTCTCTTGGATTTCAAGGTTTCTAGCTATGACAAATGTGTAAGATGTATTTTAGATAAGATTTAATGCCAAAAATAAAGATATTTTCTAATATATTCAAGTCTTGTAAAGAACGAATTTTTAAAGAAGACAACCCCTAAATGGGTCTTTTATGAATAAATGGAATTTTTACCTTGAAATATGGAAAGAAAGCATGAAAAATGTAAACCCGTGATTTATATCTTGTGTAGTTCTATTTTAAGGATTCTTAGGCCTCAAATTGTCCTTAACATGTGTAGAATTATGTAGTATGATGGTAGATGACATTTTAGACGTGATAAATCATGTTGAAATGAGTTTCATGAGGTAATAACTAAATGTTTATAAATATCCCTAAATACGTGTTATAAATATTATTACAATATTTGAAGTCACATGAAATAATAGGGCAAAGTAGTGGACATTTGGCTAAGATGGTCTTCAAATGATTAAATGTGTCTTACATAGTAAAACATAAAATAATGAAGCATGATATTGAACATAAAATTATAAAACAGATGTTTTGAAAGAAAAGGTTGATTTTTAGTGCCATAATTGAATATTTTTTTCGCAACGTTAAGATGAAAAAAAGGAAAATGGTAATTTCGAAAAATTGAGGGTCTTAGTGGTTAGATTTCCTCATTAGACCTTATCGGCCAATTTTTAATGAAAAGCGGATAAAGTCGATAAAATGGCACGTTGACAAGATGATATGGTGATATAAACCTCATAAATGATGAAAACTGTAAAATGATGGAATAATGTGGATATTAAAAAAATGCTAAAACACATTAATATGGACTTGGATGACACTGGGAATAATTAAGAAGGGCTTGGAGTTTTGGGGTGAAAGACCCAAAATCACTGGCCAGAGCATATAGTAATATAGCCGGTGATATGGAGCCCGTTAAAGTATGCATATATTGGAAGATATCGAGAAAATATAATAGAAAAAGGAAATGGTACTAGTTGTGCTCGAAATGTGTAAATAAGACAACCTACTGAAATCTGATAAAAAGGAGATTACTGAATAAATATGATTAATAGTCTCTAGACCCGATAAAGGGTGGTATGAAATGGTCAAGTGTGAATATGAGCTCATCGCTTGAGTGCATTGTATGGTAGTCGCATTAATACTAGCAAAGTTGTTAAATTTTATCAAAATTATAAAAATATACGTTATATGTATAGTACTTTGTAGAAAACATATAGCTTAGTATTACTCACCCTGTTGAGCATGTTCTCACCCCTGTTTTTTATGTTAAAACTCCGACCCCAACCCCAATACTTCGAGTAGGGACGTCGGGAAGAACGCTAGTAAGGCCCCTCAGGGTAATCAACGTCGTTAATGGCTTTGTAATTTCATTTAAGTTATCTTTTGAAACATTGGTAATTTAGGGAATTTAAACTTTTATTCGAGCCTTAGGTCATGTGCTCTAATTATACAAGGATGACTATGGTTTATTTCTTATTTAATTGGTATTGTGAATCAAATCAGATTTTTATAAATAAATCTCGTAATTTAACTTAATTACTTAAAGTGGTCACTTCTTTTCCCAACTTAAAATCGCTAATTTTAGTCCTTAATAAATGGTGCAATTAAAGGATTTTTCTTAAATAATAAAATTGCATTTACCCCTCCCCCTTTAACTCCTTGATTTGGTGTGGGTCGACCCAATGTGACCCAAACCCAAGTTGGGACGTTACAAATGGTATCAAAACAATAGGATCCTCAGGTGTGATGGATCGTTTACTCTTCCTTAGTACGATTTTCTTATAAGATTCTGCCCAGTTAATGCGTTAGTTACTATTTAAGCAAACCTCATCTGTTATGGCTTTCAATTCATACCATTGTGTATTGAACTCTTTATTCTTGTGTAGATGCCTCCACATCGCGATGTAGCTAGTGGGTAAGAAAATAACTAGTTTAGACTTATGTAGCAAGTCGTATTCCAACTCATCAATTTCCTCTCACATCAGCAGAGGGCCAACCGTAGTGGAATGGTTGAGAGTACTATCTCTGCCTCCATCCCTAAGGAGTTCAGGAGGCTTATCCAACCCACCTTTAATGGGGCAGCTGGTCCCGATGCTGTAGAGGAGTGGCTCGATGTAGTCACTTGAGATATGGAGATTATTGACGTGCTAGTTGGGCATAAAGTTAATATATCCACGTTCCAGACCATGAAGCAAGCATAGCGTTGGTGGAGAGCCTATTCTGCCAGTACTACTGAGACTATAGAGTGGGGTAGCTTTAGAGTTGAGTTCCTTAATAAATACTTCCCTTAGGCATTTAAGGGTGCTAAAAAGGACGAGTTACTTCATTTGATATAGGGGAAGACTTTCGTGAATGAGAACTTGGTCAAATTTAAAAGCTTGTGTAATTATATGGACTCAGTGTAGAGAGATGAGACTGAGAAGATGAGGTTATTTATCAAGGGCCTCAACTTGAGCATTTGGTGAATCCTGGTAGGTAGGGATCTGCTGAACTTCATGTCAACAGTGACAAGGCTATTCGATTGGATTTAAATGCTGAGGATGGAAAGGCAATCAGAGAAAATAAAAAGAAGCCCGGTGGGTCCCAGGCCGACTGTCATAAGAAGTATAGGGTCAGGGATAGAGGCTTCTTCATGAAGCTAAAGGCCACTATGAGGGTTGGCTATTAATCCTCCCAGTGCACTAGTGATTAGGGCCCTATAGACCCCACTGAGAAGACATGTTTTTCTTGTGGGTCCCTCGGCCATTTCAAGAGAAATTGTCCACAACGAGCTTCGAGAAGTTAGTAGGGAAGTCAATAGACTGTCAATTTTGTGTCAGGGCGAAGTTCTAGTTACACAGGCCCCACGAAGTAGTAGCAGAGGAAGTTCTCCCCGGGCTATCATCAGCCCATGAGGCATAGTGTGAATGGTTCATGTCCAAGTCAGGGTTAGAATAGCCATGGGCTAGGTCAAGTTCCCCGCGGCCAGAATATTAGGTTCAACCCTAGATGACCATATGTTAATTCGCAGTTCATTGCACCATTCGGCAATCCAACCGTGATGGAAGGTATGATTATTTTTTACAATACATGGTTTAAGGCACTCTCTGATTCTCGCGCAGCGCATTCTTTCATTTTGAGTTCCTTGGCATTCAGTTTGGGACTAAAGGTGGATCAGCTTTGCCCCCCATATTGATAGGGCTTCCGGTTGGTAGAGATATAGTTCTCAATAGTTATGTCATAGATGTGAGGATATGACTGGATACTATGTTATGGAGTATGACTTGATCCTTATGGACATGGATGGGTTCAAGGTGATCCTTGGTATGGATTAATTGTCACGTATTAAAGCTACCATCGAATGCCATTGACACAATGTCTTAGTATCACTTCCAGATGGGTCTTACCATTGTTTTAGTAGCAAGTAGGGCATAGATTATCCTTACAAGTTCCCTACCGTTCATGAGCAAAAATAATACTTTGGCTGTTTAAGTAGTATGGTGGCTCAGGATGAGTCGATTAGTCAATGGTGCAGGAGTTTCCCAATGTGTTCTCGGGGGATATCACTGGGTTACCTCCACACCGTGAGGTGGATTTTTTCCATAGAGGTGCATCAGGGTATCTCGCCCATCTCTATACCACCTCACATGATAACTATAATAGAGTTGCAAGAGCTAAGGGTTCAATTGGAGGAATTACCTAGTTGGGCTTCATTCACCCTAATGTGTCTCTATGGGGAGCCCCAGTCTTCTTTGCTATGAAAAAAGGAAAATTCCATTGAAATCTGTCCAGAACTATCTATTGTTTGGATGTCAAACCCTCATGAGAAACTTGAAACTCAAATTTTTTGAAAAATTAAAGCTAGACAGACATATCGCTGTAATTTATGCTCTAAAAGGGTCATTTATAGAAATTCTATATTTAAAACCCTTAAGCAGAACAAATTTAGTTTTAATGGTAATAAACCTATGATCTCTTTTATTTCTAAATCTATTAGTTAGCCGTTGTTTCACTGTGACTTTTATGATAAAACTGAACACTTAGAAAAAATTTGTTACAAATGGTTAAGTCTCAACAAAAATGGCACCAACTGAACAAATTTCGGCCTCCTGGTATGATAAAATTTGTCAAGAAGCCCACATTTGCCAAGCCTAATTCTTTGAATATTAAAAATACTTTTCCAAAAACAAGGCCTATTTGGATTAGGAAAAAACGATTTAAGTCACCATTTGAGATGTAATGTTGTTTTATGTACATTAAATGGTTCATATAAAAACTCTCAATGGTACTTAAATTCCGCTTATTCTAGGCATATGAGCAGGGGTAAAGAAAATTTTTCTTCTTCAAAAACATATATTGGAGAAAATTTAACTTTTGGTGATGGAAAATTGTCTTGGATCATCGACAAAGGAATAATAAAGGTTGATGGGCTCCCTAACTTAAATGAGGTCTTACTTATTGAAGAACTTCAAGCCAATTTGCATAGTATAAGTCAGTTGTGTGACACCTATCATTTGTTAACTTTTAAAATCTCAGTGTCAAATTTCTTGATGTAAAAGGAAAAACCATTCTTCGTGGAGAAAGAATACCGGATAATTGTTATGATGTTATTCAAAATAAAGATTTTGATAAATGTTTGTCCTCTAGGATAAGTGAATTAAATTTATCGCATGAAAGGTTGGGACACATTAACTATGATAATTTATCTAGGTTAACTAGTCAACAACTTATTCGTAGTCTACTTAAAATATGTAAGGTTAAACACCTAATTTGTGGACCATGTCAAGTTGGTAAAATTCAAAAAGCCCCTCACAAGAAATCAAATGATGATCTAACTTCTCAACCTTTAGAATTGTTTCATATGTCTTCGATGGGTCCTTCTAGGACGTCTAGTTTGTGTGGTAATATAACATTCTTATTATTCTTGATGATTTTACAAGATTTACTTAGGTAGCTTTCATGAAAAAAATCGGACACATTTCAAAATGTTTTGACAATTTTATTAAAAATTGAAAATGAGAAAGATATACAAGTGACCAAAATTTGTAGTGATAGGGGTGGACAATTTAAAGACATGGGTGTTGTAGAATATTTTATAGGAAATGGGTATCAACAAGAATTTAGCACTCCGAAAACTCCTCAACAAAATGGTATTGCAGAAACGAAGAACCGAATCATACAAGAAATGGCTCATGTCTTACTTCAAGCTAAAAATTTACATAATTAGTTTTGGTTTGAGGCTACCAAAACAGCTTGTCACATAATAAATAGGGTTTACTTAAGGAAAAACAAGAAACAAACTTCTTATGAAATATGATATGGTAAACAACCAAATTTGAAATACTTTAGGGTTTTGGGTAGTGAATACTATGCTTGTAAGGATAGAAAACACCTTTCGAAATTTGACACTGGAGGTGATAAGGATATCTTTTTAGTTTATTCTCAAAACAGTCGTGCTTATCATGTCTATAACCTAAATACCAAAACTATTATTGAATCTATTAATGTGGTTGTTAATGATAGTGTTGCCCCCCATTTGGAAGAAAGTGAGAGTTCATTACCCATCGACACAACTAAAAATAAAGATTTTCAAAAATCATCAACTGATAGTGACTCCAAATCACTTCCACCTGATGAGCTCAATGTTCCCAATTGGGCTAAGGCAAATCACCTAAAGAAGAACATCTTAGGAGATGTTAGAAAACCCATTAAGACTCGATTTCAAACTATAAATGCCTTGTTCTCTTCTTATGTTTCATTAATTGAACCTAAACATATAAAGGAAGCACTAATTTAAGAGTCATGGATAGTTTCTATGCAAAAAGAACTAGGACAGTTTAATTTTCACGACATGTGGTATTTAGTACCTCGTCCCACTCATACTAATGTTATTACAACAAAGTGGATATTTAAAAAAAAGTGTGATCAACCGGGTAATGTAAATAGAAACAAAGCTAGGTTAGTTGCACACGGGTACTCTGAAATTGATGGCATTGATGTTGATGAAACATTTTCTCATGTTGATTGATTAGAATTTGTTAGATTGTTACTTGTTGTCTCTTGCCATTTAAAATTTAAACTTTGTTAAATGGATGTTAAATATTCCCTTTTAAATGGTAGTTTAAATGAGGAAGTATATGTTGAACAACCGAAAGGCTTTATTGATATTTTCCTTCCTAATCATGTTTTTAGACTTCAGAAATCTCTTTATGGATTAAAACAAGCCTTGTGTGCTTGGTATGATATATTAACAAATTTTTTTATGGAAAATGGATTTAGTCGGGGGGACTAGAATTAACAATGTTTGTTAAACGTAAATCAAATTGTTTACGAATTGCTCAAGTTTACATTGATGATATTATTTTTGGATCTACTTCTTCCTACGAAGGTAAGAACTTTGTTAAAATAATGAAATCTGAATTTTAAATGTCTATGATGGGAGAATTATAATTTTTCTTGGGGCTTCAAGTTGTTCAAAAATCTGATCACATTTTTTTTGTCAATCTAAATGCGCCTCTGATTTAATTAAAAGATTTAGTTTGACTAATACTAAAACTGCTAGAACGCCCATGAATCCGTCTACTAAAGTCTCCAAAGATTTATCTTGGAAAAAGATAGATGTGACATTGTATCGTAATATGATCGAGACTTTTCTTTATTTAACTGCTAATAATCCTGATATAATGCATAGTGTGTGTGTTTGTGTTAGGTACCAATCTGATCCCAATGGAAACCATTTACATGGTGTTAAATGCATTTTAAAATACGTAAGTGGAATAACTAATTATGGTATTCTATACACTTTTGACACAAATTCTAATATTATTCGGTATACGGGTTCAGATTGGGCAGGGTGTTCCAATGATAGTAAAAGCACCTCTGGTAGCTGCTTTTACTTCATAACCTTATCTCATGGTTCTCCAAAAAGAAAAATTGGGTTTCGCTTTCATCTGCCAACGTTGACTAAATTGCTACTGGTAGTTGTTGTACTCAGCTTCTTTAGATGAAACAAATGCTAAGTGATTTAGGTTTAAATGAAACTTTTGCACTAATTCTTTGTGATAATCAAAGTGCTATTAGCATATCTAAAAATCCAATTTTTCATTCACGAATAAAACATGTTAAAATGAGAGAACATTTTGTTTGTGAAATATTCGAGAAAAAGGAAATATGTATTGAATATCTTAATTCAAAAGATCAATTAGCTGATTTATTTATAGAACCTTTAGATAATCATAGATTTAAAACACTTTGTATGCCAATTGGTGTTTGTGCCTTTTCAAGTTTATTACTTGATATAGTTTTTTTATTAGTACTATTTCCGCTTATCTTATTGTACTAAGTTTTTCCTTACAAATTTTATTTCTTCTTCCCTTTGTCCCTTCGAGACAAACATGGGGAGAATTCGAGCCTCTTTTATCTTTCAGTCCCCTAGAAATTATGTTGTTAGTTGATTTATGTACTCTTTCATTTTAGGACTCATGTGTTTAGTTGAGTTAAGTACATGCTTATTCTTGTTCTTCTTTATTTTTGAGTCTCGTCTTAGTTTGTCTCACAATTGGCCAAAGGGGGAAATTCAAAATACATCATTAATTGGCTCGATTTTGACACAAATTATTGTTGTTTATCCCTTGATTGGTCTTATATTTTTTCTTGGCTAAAAACTAAAATATAATTTTTATTTAGTTTAATATTCAATCTAGTTTTGATAAAGTACTGGTCACATGTATTTTAACTCAAATTTTTTTTCAATATTTGTTTTTATTGGGTGTATTATATTTCCAGAAGTGTCATAAATTCTTTATTTGTTTGGGATTTTAAAATGTATTATTTTAACATTGTTAATTGTTTAATTAACATTTGTTAACATGTATTAAAATGATAGCATTTCACATATTGGGAGTCATTTTTTGTTTCAATCCATGCCATTTGTTTTGGGCCATACAGAGAGGGTCGTGTGGCTCATGCGGCTTGACCATGCACGAGCCGTTAGGGAATCTGATATATCGACCATTTTGTCCCCTGTTATTTTACAAATTTACCATCATCGCTTACTTGTTTTTTTATGCACGTACCCTTGGTTTAGCCTTTCCATTTTTACCCTACCTTATACGTGATTATTTCCGCTAATGCCCTATCATTTGGTGGTATTTACAAACTTACCATGCTAGTTCAATAAGGTTTCATTTTTTTTCTATATATAGAGGTCTTGGGATGTTTAAAAATGAAGAGACTTTATTTGAAAAACACACCTGAAATGCTACCAAAATTTTATCTCTCTTTCTCTCTCTATAATTTTTAAATCAGAGATTTTTTCTTTGAGAGTTTTACATCATCTTCCCTGATATCTAAACGTTTCTTAAAGATTTTGAGTGTTGGTTTTAAGTTCGTTGGGGGATTTGTTTTACTTAAAAATTATCTCTGGTTTTTAGTGTTGATTGGGCTATAGTTTGAAATTTCTGAGTTAAGGAGGTGTTGTGGTGCTGCTAGTGTGTTCTTTTCATCCTACCTTCAACCTTCTTTGGATTTTAGACTGGTACTTCTTAAATCCTTTATATATATATATATATATATATATATATATATATATATATATATATATATATATATATATATATATATATATATATATATATGATTTATGAGTTTATAACGTTTGGCCCTTACATGTGTTAATTTAAAAATCAGTAATTTAGATTTATAAATAATCTTGGTTTGTTGACTTATATATGTTACACTTTATATCTGATCTACTTAGTGGTATAAAACAAAACTTTGGACATTTTTTATGTTTGATTTGTCCCATATTTTTTCCAGCTTAAGGCCTTATTTTTTAACCTAATCTCTTTTTGAACTGTTTATACTTGAAATTGAACTTGAGTCAATTTTTGAGTTTATTTTTTCTTCTGCCATAATAATCATTACTATTTTTATAAATAGAATTAACTTTTTATTAAAACCATCCAATTCATATACTGCCTATATAACTCTAGAAGATCTATTTTCTGGACCTAACTCCTTCTTAATCTATTCCCATCTTAAGATTGGTTTAGGTTGCCTATGTCACTAGTGTAAAACATTTACAGAGATACACTCTCTCATACATTGTCCTTGTTTTTCTACACTCAATTGTCTATTTGTTAGGGGTTTATTCTTATTGATATTTAATTACTAAAGAAGACCTTGCATATGTCTGATGACTTAGTGATTCATAATCTTTTTATGTTTTCATTAATCCAAATTCATTCTCTTATTATTATGTTTTGTATGATTTCACTGGTACTCTTGTGTTGGGCATGAAGTTATGTGTTTGTTGTCACTGTATTGTTTGTTTGGTCAGATTCAGTTGTAGTGGGATTATTTAGTTTATATATGCCTTTGTATGCTAATTGTATTGGCTAAGCTATTTCATATACACTTGTATTTGTATAACATGTACTTAAACATTGGTATTAATGGACTTGGGTGTGTTTGTGGCCCTGAAACTAAGGGACCCGGGGTTTTTCCACATTGTTGGTTTCCTTGTGATCAAATATTGTGCCTTTTCTACTTCTCCTCATCCCAAATTTTTTTTCTTACTTGTTGACTAAAAGGACATCACACCAACCAATTTACTATTTGTATGTGTGTGTACTTTAACCACTGATATTTGGAAAAGGTTTTTACCAAAGAGTTAAAAGAGTTGTATAAAATATTAACACTTTTGCGTTCTAAATTATTTCAGTTTGTAGTGTTGTAGGTGGTTTTGTTGGATAGTTATATGGAAATCTGGTGTTGCCCATTCACACGGCTCAAAATGGCCCCATACGCATGGATGGAGATTTTATTTGGATTTAGAGGAATATCACCAAATTTGTGTACAGCCCTCAAAGGCACCATGCGTACAGAACCATTAGCACGACTTAAAATGCCCTATATCTTGCTGCTTTGTTCTGATTTTCAGTGCTTATAGTTTGAGCTATCATTGTTTACCACACATGTTACTTCAAGTTTCACATGATTATCTCGTGTTTATATCTCTCTTGTGCTTATATCATTCATATTTTACTTTCTCTTATTCCATGACAAAAAGGGAGAGATAATTTTTTCATATACATGTTCCATTATTTGTTTGAGGAGATACTTCGTTTGACATATTTATGGCCATTTTTGGTTGATAGTAAGGGGGATAATGTTTGATTTGTTGACTTTGATATTCTTGCATTGAGGGGGAGTTTGATATGCTTGTTTGAGTTATACTTTCTCGCTTGATACATGCATTGATTATGATCTTTAGGGGGAGTTTATTGTGCTTTTTTTACTATATATTTAATTGAGGGGGATCTTTATTATTTATATCATTCTTTTAGCATATATCTTTATCCCATTATTCATAGTTGTTTATATTACTATTTTTGGAAGGATTCTCATGCAGGTGGAATTTTTTCATTTTCAAGTCGTGCATAATTGTTTCGTATTGTTGAAAATTTTGCATAATTCCTCTATTTGATTATAAGGACATTTTGTCCATTATTAAATGTTATGTCGTACGTCGTTACACCGTTGAAGAAATTTAAGATTCATATCGTCATCAACGGATTCGAATATCAAAGAAGAAGAGGAATCAAAATTCTGACAGGCCGGACCGGTCCGCCTAGATTAAAAGAATCGGTCCGCCTAAGGACCGATCCGCCCCATACCGGACCGATCCGCCTTGCTCAAGATCCAGTAGACCCCGGACTGGTAGCGAACTGAATAGGGGCTTTGAGAAAAAGAACCGGTCTGACACCCCAGACCGGTCTGCATCAGAGGAAAACCTGTCCGCTTGGGATAAACTCAGCCAGATCGTGTAGAGAATTTTTAGGGCCAAGATTTCTTTTATAAACCCACTACGGGGAGTTAATTTAGCAAGACTTCTCCACATGATTTTCAGATTTCATAAACTCAAAGTCTTCATCTTTATGAGTTATCAAACTCATGTTTTGATTCACACAAATTTCCAAATCATTTGTGAATCGTTTTGAAACCCTAGAACACAAACTATTTTTTGTTCATACCCTTGTGGAGAAGACCGACCTTCTTCTTCATTGCTTCCCTCCTGGAAAGGGAAACTTCCATCCACTGACTACAGATCCGATGCCTGAGGGTAATTCTGTGTCACTCTTGTATTTCATTGTAATCCGTGTAAATTGTACTTTACAAAATTATAGTGAAATAAATGATTTTTCCCCTTTGGGGGATTTTTTCTCATTTGTGTGTGTTTGAATGTTCTTGCATGCTTTACATCTTATTCAATCACACCTAGATGCATGTTTAGGATCAAATTGGGTTAAAAGGTGTTTAATTATATAATTTCTTAATTTGAACTCAAGCGCACACCTCTTTCAAATTGGTATCAGAGCATGTTACGCTAATCTATCGTGTATTCCTAATTTTTTGCAAAATTTTTCAAAAATATCAATCTTCTAAAAAATTGATTTTTGAAAAAGAGGCATGGGATGTTTTGCAACTCACCCATGAAGGAACTAATGCTATGAAAGAATCTAAATTGCAAAATTTGACAACTCAATTTGAAACCATCACCATGCATGAGACTAAATGTTTTGATGATTTTTATGCTAGGCTTTCTGACATTGTTAATACTAGCTTTAATCTTGGTGAACATATTCCTAATGCAAGAGTTGTGAAAAATCTTCTTAGGTCATTGCTTAAGCGTTTTATCCCTAAATCCACTGTGCTAAATTCTATGGATAATTTAAATAGGCTAAAATTGGAGGAACTTGTAGGAGACTTGCAAACATATGAAATTGACATGTTTCCTAAATCTGTGAAGTCTAAAGATAAGGGAATTTCACTTAATGCCCAAGAGAGAAAAAGTGAGGGGTCGGCAAGAAAGAGAGTTAAGTCATCTAGAAAGAAAAATATTGACACGTCTGATTCTGAATGTGATTTTGATTTAGATGATTTAGCTCTGTTTGCTAAAAATTTCAAAAGGATTCTCAAATTTAAGAAAAATGGTAATTTTAAAGATAAAAAGAAATTTGAGAAAAATAAGTTTGAAAAGAAAAATGAAAAAGATTTTAAAGATTCTCCTAAGAAAGAAAGTGAGAGATGCTTTGAGTGCGATGGTAGGGGTCATAGAGATTTTGAGTGTGCTACTCGTCTTAATAGAGAAAAGGGCAAAGCTGTCCTTAATGCTACCCTTAGCGACGACAGTGAGGTCGAGTCGGTGGACTCGGGAGAAGAGTCACCACATGAGTGTAACTTTACCGCATTCATGGCTAGTCATGTGAGCACTCCTATTGAACCTCACGACGATAAGGATGCTACTTCAAAGGGACACCTCGACGGTGAGAGCGGTGTGAGTGAAGGGGAGGATGACACAAGTGAGAGCGAGAGTGATATTCAATGTGCCTACGCTGAGTTATATTCTGAGTCATTTAAAACTAAAAAGCGTAACAAAGCGTTGGTTCTTAAGATCACCGGCTTAGAGGAAGATTTAAGAAAAGTGAGAGAGAGAGAGTCCTCCACCTGCACCGCCCTGAGAGAGAGAAAATCTGCATATGTTGAGAAAGAGAGTTTGTTTAGAGAGAGGCAGAGTAATTTTGAGAAAGAGAGAGGGGGCTTGACTAAACAAGTGGCTAGTCTTACGAGTGATCTCCATTCCTCCATGGAAACTCGGAAGAAACTTGAAGCCCTTGTTTCCCAGCTGACTCATGATCTTGAGAAAGCACGGTAAGTCAAGGTTCAAATCGAGGATAGATCTGGGAAGATGGGAAAGATGATCCTCGACCCCGCTTTAGGTTTTGGTGATAGGCAGTGAATAGGTTATGATGGTGCCTCCATGTCCCAAATTACACCTGGACGAGTTCCTGAGTTTACTACGACTCCTTATGTCCATCGTCAAAAACCTCGAAGGAGAGTTCGACCAAGAAAAGCAAACCAAGGTCTGCCTTTAACTGTGTTCTTTTGTACTTATTGCAAAAGAAAAGGCCACCTCAGGGAGTTCTGCTATAATATGGGTCGGACACGACGTACTACTGCTCCACGTCAGCATACTGATGATTTTATCAGTCTGAGAAAGCGAGTTGAGTTTTTAGCTGCCACGTCTCAGAGTTTGATGGAGAAATTACGACGCATGTATTTGCCGTCAGTGAATGCTTCTCATATTCCAGCTAAAACCAACAACAACAAAGGCAAACAAAAGGTCACCACCTCTTGGGTACCTAAGAAAGATAAAAAGGCCTTTGTTGTTCATGTTTCTCTCAAAGAACATAATACCTCATAGTGGTATTTTGACAGTGGATGCTCCAGACATATGACAGGTGATACCTCATTTTTTACATTTCTTGAGGATTATCAGGATGGCAGAGTGACCTTTGGAGATGGGAGCAAGTCTAGCATTGTAGGACGTGATACTGTCGAGTTACCTGGATTTCCTAAGCTAGAAAATGTTTTGTATGTCAAAGGTTTGAAAGCAGAACTTCTAAGCATTAGCCAGTTGTGCGACGATGATTTGTCATAAACATTGACTTGGTTAACTTGGTTGCCATAAACATTTACGCTATCATTGACTTGGTTGTTTTGTGTTCGTTCATGGTATGATTTTTGTTCGTTTTGTGAGAAAAATTTTGAAAAATCAAAAATAGTAGTTTGTTCCTTGTGCCACCCTGGCTTGAGGATTATAATGACAGGTTCTTTTAATCCTGATTATAATGACAATGTGACTCTCCCATCATTATAATCCTCAAGATGGGTAAAATATGAGACATCACCTATCATGTGTTTGGAGCATCCACTATCAAAATACCACTGTGAGGTATTATGTGCTTTGAGAGCGACATGGACAACAAGGGCCTTTTTCTCTTTCTTAGGAACCCAAGTGTAGGTACCTTTTTGTATTCCCTTGTTGTTGTTGGTTTTTGTCGGAATGCGGGGCGCATTCATTGATGGTAAGGTCATCCATCGGAATTTCTCCATCAAACTCTGTGATGTGGCGGCTAGAAACTCAACACGCTCTCTCAGACTGGCAAACTCATCAGTCTGATGTGGTGGAGCAAACGTACGTCGTGTCCGACCCAACTTATAGCAATCATCCCTAAGGTGTCCATTTCTTTTGCAATGGGAGCAAAAGAGCACAGTATTAGGAGGACCTTGGTTTGCTTTTCTTGGTCGAACTCTCCTTCTTGGTTTTTTATGATGGCCATAAGGAGTCGTAGTAAACTCAGGAATTGGTCCGGGTGCAATTTGGGACGTGGAGGCACCATCAAAGCCTATTCCTTGCCTGTCACCAAAACCTAAAGCGGGACCGAGGAGCATCTTTCCCATCTTCCCAGATCTGTCCTCGATTTGTACCTTGACTTTCCTAGCTCTTTCAAGGTCATGAGTAAGCTGAGCAACAAGGGCTTCAAGTTTCTTTCGAGTTTCCAGGGAGGAATGGAGCTCACTCGTAAGACTAGCCACTTGTTTAGTCAAGTCCGCTTTCTCTTTCTCAAAACTGCTCTCTCTCTCTTTAAGCAAATTCTCTTTACTAAACCAGGCAGACTCTCTCTCTCTCATGGCGGTGCAGGTGGAGGACTCTCTCTCTCTCAACTCTTCTTCTAATGCGGTGATCCTAAGAACTAACGCCTTGTTACGTTTTTTAGTTTTGAAAGACTCATTATATAACTCGGCGTAGGCGCGTTGAAGGTTACTCTCGTCCTCACTACCTTCCTCCTCTCCCTCACTCTCTTCGCTCTCGCTGTCGAGGTGTCCCTGTGAAGTAGCATCCTCATCGTTGTGAGATGCACTAGGAGTACTCACATGACTAGCCATGAACGCGGTGAAGTTACGCTCATGCGGTGACTCATCTCCCGAGTCCACCGACTCGACCTCACTGTCGTCACTAAGGGTAGCATTTAGGACAGCTTTACCCTTTTCCCTATTTAGACGAGTGGCACACTCAAACGCTCTGTGTCCCTTACCGTCGCACTCAAAACACCTCTCACTGTCTTTAGGGGGTTCTTTGAAATCTTTCTTTTTGAAAATTATCGTTATCTTTAAAGTTCCCATTTTTCTTAAATTTCAGAATTTTCTTAAAGTTTTTAGCAAATAATGCCAAATCATCTATGTCAAACTCACATTCAGAATCAGAAGTTTCTATCTTTCTAGATGACTCGACTCTCTTTCTTGCCGACCCCTCACTTTTTCTCTCTTGGGCTTTAAGGGCAATTCCCTTATCTTTTGGCTTGGCAGATTTAGGAAACATGTCTATTTCATAAGTTTGTAAATCTCCTACCAGTTCTTCCAATTTTAGTGTATTTAAATTACCCAAGGAATTTAACACAGTGACTTTAGGTATAAAACGCTTAGGAAGGGAACGAAGAATCTTTTTAACAACTCTAGCATTTGGAATATGTTCACCAAGATTATAGCTAGTATTAACAATGTCAGAAAGCCTAGCATAAAATTCATCAAAACATTCATTTTCATGCATGGTGATGGTTTCAAATTGAGTTGTTAAATTTTGCAATTTTGACTCTTTAACAGCATTTGTTCCTTCATGGGTAAGTTGCAAAATATCCCATGCCTCCTTTGACGTGGTGCACGTCATTATGCATTTGAACTCATCAGGTGTGACAGACCCAGAAATAGCACTTAGACCCTTAGAATTAAAAGAAGACCATTTAAATTCTTCATCAGTCTAAGAAATGTCAGGTTTCAAGTTGGTCACATTATCAACAGTCACGGTGGGAGGAGTCCACCCTCGATCAACCAAAATCCAGACACGTTCATCAATGGCTTTTAAAGCCAACCTCATACGGGCTTTCCAATAAGCATAATTTGACCCGTCAAAAATAGGCATTTTATAATATGACTTCTCCATATGAACACGCTCTTTTAAAAAATCAAATTATTTCAAAAATTGATATCTTTAGAAAAATTTTGCGAAAGTAAGAAATACGCGATAGAATGGCGTAACCTGCTCTGATACCAATTTGAAAGAGTTGGCGCTTGCGTTCAATTAAGAAATAATATAATAAATACCATTTTTAACCCAAATTAACCCTAAGCATGCAACTAGGTGTGATTGAAACAATATGAAATCATGCAATAAATATTCAACACACAAAGTTTAAGGAAAAATCCCCCACAGGGGAAAAACCATTTGTATATCACTATAATTTGTATAAGACGATTTACAATTGGATTACAATGAAATACAGGTTGACTAAGAATTACCCTCGGGTATCGTATTCTGTAGTCGCGGCTGGAAGAAACCCTTTCCAGTAGGGCTGCAATGAAGAGGAAGAAGCGGTCCACTTCACAAAGGGTTGAACAACATCAATGGTGTTCTAGGGTTACCAAAAGTGACTCACAAATGTATGGAATTTGTGTGAATCAATGGTATGAATCAATGGACTCAAATACCATGAAGACTTAAGAGTTATGGAACTCAGAAAATCGTGTGTAAGTCTCTGTTAAAAACAACCTCTTATCGTGGATTAAATAAGGAACTCTTTGCCCTAGAAAATCTGGCCACGATATGGCAGAGTTTATCCTCGTCGGATCGGTCCGGTCCTTTTAGGCGGATCGGTCCGGTGAACTCGGATCAGTTCTTTTTCTGAAGACGGATCCATCCGGTTGGCATCGGATCGGTTCGGCATTTTGGTGTCATCGGTTCGTTATGGATCCGGGGTGTAGTGGTCTCAACACAGCAGGCAGATCGGTCCGATCCCTTTTGGCGGATCGGTCCGGATGAATCGGATCGGTTCTTTTATCTGGGCCGGATCGGTCCGGTCAGGTCTGATTCCCAAATTCATTCTTCTTTTGATCTTCGGATTTCAGATTTCATTGATGACGATGTGATCTTTTCAACCATCAATGTTGTAACGGCGTATGACATAACGTATACATAAAGATGGACAAATTGTCCTTACAAATCTCCCCATATGTCTATGCCGGAACAAACATAAAAAAAATCCGAATTATCAAGTATGAACAATGCCTATACAAATCTACCCTTCCATGAACCCAAAACTGAATGCGGTGCATATGACTAAGGCTGCATCGTTTGTTCTTCAATTCTTCAGGAATCTTCATGCTTTTCTCATCAGGGTGTGCAACATGGGATTTATCAAGAGATGTACCTACACACATGAGACAAAGCAAATACCAAGTGACGTATCGAGTTTGAAATGAGATAAACATAAGCACAAGTTAAGATGATATTCTCAGAATTTCAAAACCCCCCCATAGTCAGATAATTCATTCTCCCCCTTTTTATGATGTCCCCAAATAGACAAATGAGAGAGATAAATCAAGCAATCAAGTACCGGGGTGACACAAGGCATAAAATCACACCATGAATGAACATAAAACAACCAAGTCGGTGATAGCGAAAAAGAATGGGTGTGATAAAAATTCGATAGGAAAATCAAAACATACAAACATGACATATGTGCACGATGAATATTGGATATTCCTAACGAATGAACTCAAATGCTTCCTTTGGTGTAAAAGATTGGAAATATAAGACATTGACTATATCGAATCTACAAATCGAAGCTCAAAGTGATTTCTACACCAATAACGTCCAAAATATTTTTCATGCTTTTTCAGGACTTTCAAGGAAGTGCAAACCCGTTTTTCAATCTCCAACCAAACTCCCTCAGATATTATTTTGAATAGAGGCATTCTAAATTCTTAAACTTTGGAGAATTGATGGTGAAACCTAAGTGGCCCATATTTGGCATGTATTGCTTTTTATTGCCTTATCAATTTTTTCGGGCTCTTTTAACCTCTTAGGACCTCGGATATTACAATACCTCCATTTTTTAGGTCCTTTTTAACGGTGGCTTTTGCGCAAAGTATAAAGAATCAACTTTCGCAGCCCCTCTCCGTTATGCAAATAATCACACAGTCTCACCAAAACGGTTTTTACATGCAATCCAATCTTGTCAAGTTTTATCGCATATTGTACATTGTATAGACAAAATTGAGATAGAAACACTCAAGCCAATATGTGATAGACAAGTGCAATAATCAAATAAAGCCGTGCATGTGTGCAATAAAGGATATAGGAGTCAAGCATGTAGGAAATATCACTAATTACATCTCAATGACTCCAATCAATGTTAAGCACATGGATGACATGATGTAGCCTCTCAAATCTCTATAAAACAGACACATGGATAAATGGAATGAAGTTGTGACTTGGCTATCTTAAATGCTCATCCATAAAAGGCAAATCTCTTTTTGAATTTTTCAAAAATTTTATCAAAATAAAATCTTTTTGTGTTTTTCTAAAAAAAAAAAAATTTAAAAAAAAGAAAATCTTTTTGTAGTTTTCAAAGAATAATGAAAAGCAAAAATAAGTAAAACACACTAATAGTACAATCTAGCAATAGGCATCAGAGGATATGAAAATGACAATGCAACCTACGCTAGACATGGACCAACCCCTCAGTCAACTGTACAAATCCCCAAAGACTTCCTAAAACTCTCAAATCTAAGGGCATCTAAAGGTTTCGTGAAAATATCGGCTAACTGACGATCCGTGGGAACAAAACTCAGGGTTACGACCTTCTCCTCAACTAACTGACGTATAAAGTGCTCGCGTAACCTGATGTGCTTTGTGCGCGAATGTTGGACAGGATTGCGGGATATGTGTATCGCGCTCGTGTTATCACAGGAAATGAACATGGTGTCCTATGAAATCCCATAATCCTCCAACATTTGCTTCATCCACATGAGTTACGTGCAACAACTCCCGGCGGCGATGTACTCATCCTCCGCAGTGGACAAAGAGATGGAGTTTTGCTTCTTGCTCAACCAAGAGACAAGAGCAGAACCAAAGTAGAAACACCCACCCGAAGTGCTCTTACATCCATATACGTCCCCGGCCCAATCGGCATCCGAATAGGCGGACAAACGGTCATCGGTATCAAAGGAATACCAAATACCGTATGAGAGAGTCCCACTCACGTATTTGATAATACGTTTTAGAGCGAGTAAGTGTGACTCTTTAGGATATGCCTGATAACGCGCACAGACTCCAACACTAAAGGCAATATCGGGACGACTAACAGTCAAGTAGAGAAGACTGCCTATCATACTCCGATACAAGGTTTGCTCTACGTCCTTGCCTGAAGTGTCCTTACTAAGCTTGGTAGAAGTACTCATAGGTGTACGTGCATGCTTAGCGGAGTCTAAACCAAATTTCTTCACTAGGTCTCTAGCATACTTGGATTGGGAGATGAACATCCCATCCTCTAGCTGACGAACCTAGAGACCAAGGAAGAATGTAAGCTCACCAACCATGCTCATCTCAAACTCACTTTTCATCTCCTCCTCAAAGTGGTGAGCATGATGGGAGCATGTGGATCCAAAGACTATGTCGTCCACATAGACTTGGGCAACCAATATAGCACCGTCATCTCTCCTGATGAACAACGTCATATCAACTCCCCCTCTCTTGAAGCCACGGGCTAAGAGATAGGATGTGAGCCTCTCGTACCAAGCGCGGGGTGCTTGCTTCAAACCATACAAGGCTTTCCTCAGATAGTAGACGTGATCAGTGTGCTTAGGGTCTTCAAACCCTTTTGGTTGTTCCACATAAACTTCTTCCTGTAGAATGCCATTCAGAAAGGCACTCTTGACATACATCTGATATACCTTAAAGTGCAGATGGCATGCGATGGCGAGCAGAAGACGGACGGACTCAAGCCTCGCAACAGGAGCAAATGTCTCCCCAAAGTCTACACCCTCTATCTGTGTGTAGCCTTGAGCGACCAACCTAGCCTTATTTCTGATTATGGTACCATTTTCATCCATTTTATTCTTGAAAATCCACCGGGTACCAATAACATTAGTATTACTAGGTCGGGGGACAAGTTCCCAGACATTGTTCTTCTTAAACTGAAGCAACTCATCCTGCATAGCAGATATCCAGTGTTCATCTTTGAGTGCTTCTTTGTGGTTCTTGGGCTCGACTTTGGACGTGTAGCAATGATGACTAACAACGTTCTCTAGTTGAGAACGATTCTTGACCCCTAGAGTGGGATCGCCAACAATGGCTGAAGGATCATGACTCTTGCGAACCCAAGCAGGTGTGTCCCCTAACACAGGAATAGGGTCCACAGAGTGTGGGAGAGGAACAGGAAAATCACTGTCAGAACAATCCTCATCCTCACACTGAAGGTTGGGATCAATAACCGTCGGAGGTTCGTCATCTTGCACAGTGACGTTTATTGATTCCATAACCTTAGAGCTCTTCAGGTTAAAAACCCGGTACGCTCTACTGTTCGATGAATATCCTAGCAATATTCCCTCGTCGCTCCGGGAGTCAAACTTTCCTAATTGCTCTCTATCCCGTAGAATGTAGCATTTACTCCCAAAAACACGGAAATATGCCAAGTTGGGTTTCTTGCCAGTCCACAATTCATAAGGCGTCTTAAGTGTGTGTGGACGAAGATAAACCCTATTCACAGTGTGGCATGCAGTAGACACTGCCTCTGCCCAAAATCTCCTAGAAACTTTACGACCTAGAAGCATAGATCTAGACATCTCTTGGATTGTTCTATTCTTCCTCTCAACAATCCCATTTTGCTGAGGAGTTCTCACAGCAGAAAACTCATGTTTGATCCCAAGGCTATCACAGTACAAATCCACCTTTGCTTCCTTAAATTCAGTGTCGTTGTCACTACGTATTCTGTTAATAGTGACCCCGTGTTGATTTTGCAGGACACGGCACTTGGTCGTTAAAAATTCTACAGCATCAGATTTCTCTCTTAAAAAACCTACAATAGAGTATCTAGAGAAATCGTCTACCATCACGAGAATGTATCTCTTACCACCTAGACTCTCCGTGTGAGTAGGACCCATAAGATCCATGTGAATCAACTCAAGAGCACAGGAGGTGGTAATGGAATTCCACTTCCTATGAGGGCTACGGATTTGTTTTCCCAACTGACAGGGTCCACAAATCATGGAAGTTAGCTTTCCAAGAGATGGTAAGCCACGTACTAGGTCCTTTTTGACTAAACGAGATAAGTCTCTAACGTTCATATGACCTAGACGTTGGTGCCACAGATCCATAGGAGTGATCGTGGCGCTGTTGCAAACTAGTGAGGATGTGGGCTCAGTCCCATAGCAGTTATCCTCTGTCCTCACCCCTTGCACAAAAAGTTTACCGGCTTGATTATAGACCTTACAAGTTTCCGGGTCAAACTTTACTGCAAAGTCATCGTCGCACAGCTGGCTGATGCTAAGAAGGTTTGCTTTCAAACCTTTGACGTACAACACGTTCTCTAGCTTTGGAAATATTGGTAACTCTACTGTACCTCGTCCAACTATGCTAGATTTGCTACCATCTCCAAAGGTAACTCTCCCATCATTATAATCCTCAAGATGGGTAAAATATGAGACATCACCCGTCATGTGTCTAGAGCATCCACTATCAAAATACCACTGTGAGGTATTATGTGCTTTGAGAGAGACATGGACAACAATGGCCTTTTTCTCTTTCTTAGGAACCCAAGTGTAGGTACCTTTTTATATTCCCTTGTTGTTGTTGGTTTTAGCCGGAATGCGTGGCGCATTCATTGATGGTAAGGTCATCCGTCAGAATTCCTCCATCAAATTCTGTGATGTGGTGGCTAGAAACTCAACACGCTCTCTCAGACTGGAAAACTCATCAGTCTGATGTGGTGGATCAAACGTACGTCGTGTCCGACCCAACTTATAGCAATCATCCCTAAGGTGTCCATTTCTTTTGCAATGGGAGCAAAAGAGCACAGTATTAGGAGGACCTTGGTTTGCTTTTCTTGGTCGAACTCTCCTTCTTGGTTTTTTATGACGGCCATAAGGAGTTGTAGTAAACTCAGGAATTGGTTCGGGTGCAATTTCGGACGTGGAGGCACCATCAAAGCCTATTCCTTGCCTGTCACCAAAACCTAAAGCGGGACCGAGGAGCATCTTTCCCATCTTCCCAGATCTGTCCTCGATTTGTACCTTGACTTTCCTAGCTCTCTCAAGGTCATGAGTAAGCTGAGCAACAAGGGATTCAAGTTTCTTTCGAGTTTCCAGGGAGGAATGGAGCTCACTCGTAAGACTAGCCACTTGTTTAGTCAAGTCCGCTTTCTCTTTCGCAAAACTGCTCTCTCTCTCTTTAAGCAAATTCTCTTTACTAAACCAGGAAGACTCTCTCTCTCTCATGGCGGTGCAGGTGGGGGACTCTCTCTCTCTCAACTCTTCTTCTAACGCGGTGATCCTAAGAACTAATGCCTTGTTACGTTTTTTAGTTTTGAAAGACTCATTATATAACTCGGCGTAGGCGCGTTGAAGGTTACTCTCGTCCTCACTACCTTCCTCCTCTCCCTCACTCTATTCGCTCTCGCTGTCGAGGTGTCCCTGTGAAGTAGCATCCTCATCGTTGTGAGATGCACTAGGAGTACTCACATGACTAGCCATGAACGCGGTGAAGTTACGCTCATGCGGTGACTCATCTCTCGAGTCCACCGACTCGACCTCACTGTCGTCACTAAGGGTAGCATTTAGGACAGCTTTACCCTTTTCCCTATTTAGACGAGTGGCACACTCAAACGCTCTGTGTCCCTTACCGTCGCACTCAAAACACCTCTCACTGTCTTTAGGGGGTTCTTTGAAATCTTTCTTTCTGAAAATTATTGTTATCTTTGAAGTTCCCATTTTTCTTAAATTTCAGAATTTTCTTGAAGTTTTTAGCAAATAATGCCAAATCATCTATGTCAAACTCACATTCAGAATCATAAGTTTCTATCTTTCTAGATGACTCGACTCTCTTTCTTGCCGACCCCTCACTTTTTCTCTCTTGGGCTTTAAGGGCAATTCCCTTATCTTTTGGGTTAGCAGATTTAGGAAACATGTCTATTTCATAAGTTTGTAAATCTCCTACCAGTTCTTCCAATTTTAGTGTATTTAAATTACCTAAGGAATTTAACACAGTGACTTTAGGTATAAAACGCTTAGGAAGGGAACGAAGAATCTTTTTAACAACTCTAGCATTTGGAATATGTTCACCAAGATTATAGCTAGTATTAACAATGTCAGAAAGCCTAGCATAAAATTCATCAAAACATTCATTTTCATGCATGGTGATGGTTTCAAATTGAGTTGTTAAATTTTGCAATTTTGACTCTTTAACAGCATTTGTTCCTTCATGGGTAAGTTGCAAAATATCCCATGCCTCCTTTGACGTGGTGCACGTCATTATGCGTTTGAACTCATCAGGTGTGACAGACCCAGAAATAGCACTTAGACCCTTAGAATTAAAAGAAGACCATTTAAATTCTTCATCAGTCCAAGAAATGTCAGGTTTCAAGTTGGTCACATTATCAACAGTCACGGTGGGAGGAGTCCACCCTCGATCAACCAAAATCCAGACACGTTCATCAATGGCTTTTAAAGCCGACCTCATACGGGCTTTCCAATAAGCATAATTTGACCCGTCAAAAATAGGCATTTTATAATATGACTTCTCCATATGAACACGCTCTTTTCAAAAATCAATTTATTTCAAAAATTGATATCTTTAGAAAAATTTTGCGAAAGTAAGAAATACGCGATAGAATGGCGTAACCTGCTCTGATACCAATTTGAAAGAGTTGGCGCTTGCGTTCAATTAAGAAATAATATAATAAATACCATTTTTAACCCAAATTAACCCTAAGCATGCAACTAGGTGTGATTGAAACAATATGAAATCATGCAATAAATATTCAACACACAAAGTTTAAGGAAAAATCCCCCACAGGGGCAAAACCATTTTTATATCACTATAATTTTTAAAAGACGATTTACAATCGGATTACAATGAAATACAGGTTGACTAAGAATTACCCTCGAGTATCGGATTCTGTAGTCGCGGCTGGAAGAAACCCTTTTCCGTAGGGCTGCAATGAAGAGGAAGAAGCGGTCCACTTCACAAAGGGTTGAACAACATCAATGGTGTTCTAGGGTTACCAAAAGTGACTCACAAATGTATGGAATGGTATGAATCAATGGACTCAAATACCATGAAGACTTAAGAGTTATGGAACTCTGAAAATCGTGTGTAAGTCTCTGTTAAAAACAACCTCTTATCGTGGATTAAATAATGAACTCTTTGCCCTAAAAAATCTGGCCACGGTCTGGAAGAGTTTATCCTCGTCGGATCGGTCCGGTCCTTTTAGACGGATCGGTCCGGTGAACTCGGATCGGTTCTTTTTCTGAAGACGGATCCATCCGGTTGGCATCGGATCGGTTCAGCATTTTGGTGTCATCGGTTCGTTATGGATCCGGGGTGTACTGGTCTCAACACAGCAGGCGGATCGGTCCGGTCCCTTTTGGCGGATCGGTCCGGATGAACCGGATCGGTTCTTTTATCTGGGCCGGATCGGTCCGGTCAGGCCTGATTCCAAAATTCATTCTTCTTTTGATCTTCGGATTTCGGATTTCATTGATGACGATGTGATCTTTTCAACCATCAATGTTGTAACGGCGTATGACATAACATATACATAAAGATGGACAAATTGTCCTTACACCAATTTCATTGAATCCATATGATTTTGACTCCAAGATCTAAAATGAGGTGCTCAAGCTATTGCGAGTTAGAGCATGGTGTGAATCTAAGACGAAGAATGGAATTTCATATCCAATTAATGGAGCTTCTGTTAGATTTATCTTTGGAACGATGGAAAGTCGCAATATCAGTAGGTAATTTCTTATGAGTACATTAGAGTAAATTTACTTCTTGTATTATGTAAGATGAACTTTGTAAGGGTGTGGTATACTCGACGTGCTCTATAAAATTGTTTAAATTCCTCATCAAAACATGTTTGAGTCTTTGTCTAAGAGGTCACCGGAAAGCTTCATCAATGAACCGGATTCACTCAATGCATAACCTCAAGTACACCACTTAGGAAAAGGTATAAGACTTAGACGACATTCACCTCGGTTAATACGTTTCTAAAATTGAAAAAAAAACTTTTAAAGTAACCTTCGCTCTGTAATTTTTCAAACACAAACGGAAATATACTTTTCATATAAAAAAATATATTTTTATAATGAATTGTATCTTTATGTGTATTTTAGTATGTGTTTTCATGCAAGAGACAAATATACTTGGAGTTTGCCTAAAAACATACATTGAAAAATCTTCTAATTCAAACTGGACAATTTTTTTTGGACACACGTGTGACCTGCCACACCTCAGCTTCATCGCAACAAAGCAATATCTCGTTGCAGCGAAAACTTATCGCTGACATTTCCTTGTCCATGCTTAAAAACTCTTGATAATGGCACGACTTGCCTCGCAGTAGTTTCACCGCAACGATGGTCTTCCTTGCTACAGCGATATTGTCTCCTAGTTTTTTGTATCCACTTGCAAAATGTCTTGACATTGGTGCGACCTAAATAGCTTAAGGTTCACCGTAGTGACGCAATAGCTCGTTGCAGCGACACTTCGACAAAACGCATCTGGCATCACCGAAAGTCACTTTTGCATAAGATATTTCTTAAAGATCTTCTTAGTTAATGTGTCAAGTATAATTTTTTAGGTTAATTAAACCCTGATGTGACTATTTGACACCTTAAGAGTGTGATACGTAGCAGTTGGTCCTTTAACTCTTTTAAAATCAAAAGGCTATTAGTTAGTTTGTTGTTTACTCTTTCAAACTAAGAGTGAACTTTAAAAAAATATATTTCCTTAGAAAAACATTAAATATATTTGAGAGCGCATATTTTACTCCTCTTCTTTGAGTTTTTTTAAGACATTGTTTATAATAAAGGTATATCTACTCACTTCGTGTTCAAAATCTAATATTCATTGGTGAGTAAATATTTTCCTTTTGTTGGCTTGGAAAAACTACTTATTTTTAGATTTAAAGCACCACACATTTGCAACCCCCGAACACACATATCTAAAGGATTCCATCAAAGATCATAGGTGTAGAATTTTGGTTTCTTGAAGATTCCATCCTAAAACAATAAAAGGTTTCTTTTACTAAAAAAATGTTTTGGCCATAGGATTCGAAGGCATTGATTGCGGACCAAAACTGGTCGTGCTTATGTAGCATTCTTCAGGTGTTGGCATTCTCCGCAGAAAATATGGTAAGAAATGGTGTCTAGTCAGTTTTAACATCGTGAGGTTGTAAGTTTAATTTATATAGTCTCATAACTCTACCATAGTGCATTTGGCATTCTTATCGGCTCGATGTTTTTCTCGTTAGTGGATTTTTTCCTCATACATTCGGTCTTGTACTTATTTTACTCGTTTCACATATGTTAGAATCATTGTCCTAAATAAGAAGATAAAACTTGAAGATTCTAAAATATAGTAAAAGATTTCGTCACATAAACTTTTGGATCGTTAAGACATTTTCTAATAATAAATTAATAAATACTTTTATTGAATTAGGGGAATTAATTTTTAATTGCGTAGTTACCGTCGAGAGGCCACTACACCAAAAAGGCAAATTGTCACCTTTCAGTCGGCCACCCTTATCACGATCAATGACCGTGACAAAAAAAACACGCATTTTTAATCACGGTCATTAACCGTGACAAGTCCGTGACAAGTACAGTTGTCATGGACTTGTCACGATCAATGACCATGACGAGCTTATAAAGTTTTCATGGTCAAAGACCGTGATAGGTCCGTGACAACTTAGTCAGTAAAAAAACTCTTCGCTTTTCTTTTTTTCCACCGTTTTCACTTCCCTCTTTTTTTTTCTCTCTAAGCGACTGCTCTCTCTCTCTCTAAGCGATTTTCAGGTTAGTTTTTTCCTCTCTTTCTCTTTCCTTTGTATATATGTGTATGTGTGTATATGTGTATATATATATATATATGTGTGTGTGTGTGTGTGTGTGTGTGAATATGTGGGTGGTGTATGTGTGCATGTATAGGGTGTGTGTGTGTGTCTACGTGTATAGGGTGTGTGTGTGTGCATGTGTGTGCATGTGTGCATGTGAGTGTGGTGGGGGGAGGGGGCCAGGAGGTGGGGGTATGGGGGTGGTGTGTGTGTGTGTGTGTGTGTGTGTGCGTGCATGTGTCTGTGGTGGGGGAGGGGGGAAGGGGGGATTGGAGGGGTGGGGGGGAGGGGTGTGTGTGCGTGTGTGTTGAAATTAATTGTTAATGTTTAGGACTTGAAATCAATTGTTGATTTAGGACTTGAAATTAATGTTTAATTTAGGACTTGAAATTAATTGTTAATGTTGATTTAGGACTTGAAATTAATGTTTAGTTTAGGACTTGAAATTAATTGTTCATTTTGATTGCGGACTTGAAATTAATATTTAGTTTAGGACTTGAAATTATTGTGTAAATACCCAAATATATGTTGTACCCTTAAGTATAAATACACAAATATTGTTTGTTAATACATAATGATAAGTAATTAACCCTTTAGATTCTCCCCATTGTTGGTTTCATATGCAAATATGTAAATGATGATTCTCCCCATATTTAAGAGGCTTAAAGTTCAATTTGAGATTTTTCTCATGGAATAGTAATAATAGGAATTGGGACTTATAATTATTATTATTAAGACATGATGAAATGAATTAATTGAGTAGATGAATTAGAAGGAGTACTGGATACACAACTGTTGGTTTGTTGTTGCTATTGTTGTTGGAATATAGTGGCCCGATGTTGGCTTGGTTAATTTTGGAAGTGGCATGACCACTGGATTATTGTCCAAATGGGGGGGGGGGGTCAACTTTTTTCTAAATTAATTTGTGTCACGAACAATATATTATTAATTCATATATATTGTATGTTTTATTTATGATAATTAAATGAAACATAATTGAATTTATATATAGTGCGCATAGATACTAGCCTTCTAGTTCTTATGCGTACACATTCAATAGCCCTTAGACCCGTTCGAGAGTCATTACCCCTATAATGAGATCTCTCGAATCTTCTCATTTGGACAGTTTGGGACTGCACAATTTCTGTATAATAATATTCTTAGTGGCTTAAACTTGTTACTTTTGGAGGAAATTCTGCAGTCGTATCCTAATGTTCTCTGGGTACATACTATATTGGCAAGTGTGAGTATTATTTCAATTGATAAATTGAAATAACACTCACACTTGCGAATCTACGTCGTGTACTTGGAGAACTATGGGGATATGCTGCCGAATTTTTCTAAAATTGTAACAATATGAATGAGCTATTAAGTATATTACAGAAATATGCGGTCTTGAATGTGATAGGACCACTCACCCTTTAGAGGAGACGGAGGAAATAGGAATTAATATTATAATTTGAATTTGAAATTTAAAAATCGAATATAAATAAGACATATAATTAGATGAAACATACTATAAATCTAAGCTTTGTTTATACTAATCCACGAATATATGCTTCTTACCTTTAATAGGTGACTGTTTGTAGTAGCTGTGATGGGATATCCTAAATACAAAGAGTGGATGGGTGAGACAAATAGAATGGGGGATGTGTTTCATAGAGGTGTTAATGAATTTGTGAAATACGCAAGGAGATGTCATAATGATGAATAGTTTTCGTGTTCATGTACTAGGTGTTAGAATGGTAAGTTGTTTGAGTGGAAAAAAATTGAACTACATTTGATAAGATAGGGTGTGCAAGAAAATTATCGATTTTGGAGTTTTCATGAGGAATTTAAAGTTTCTTTTGCCCCCGAGAAACCTTCACAATAACCTTCAATAAGTAGGATAGATTTAGAAGGGGATGACGTAGATCATAATATGTTAAAAGATTTAGTTGATGATGCATACGGCATTCATGAAGTGGAAGAGAATGAGGTCACTGACGATGTACAAGGTTCAAGTGCTCATGAAGATATCAGGATAAACCTTGACGATGACTACCAAAATTTAAAATTCAAGGCGACCCAACCGTTATACTATAACTGTGAGAAAGATCAAATAACTTTACATGCTATGGTTAGTTTGCATAGTTTGAAGACCCAATACGGTTTGTCTGGCAATAGCGTGGCATGAATTCAGAATTGGGTGAAGGGTTTGCTACCCAAGGAGAATACGCTTCCAAATAGCTATCTTTTTATGAACAACAGTTTGAAAGGTTTGGGAATGAAGTATAAATCGATTCATGCTTGTGTGTATGACTGCATACTATACCGAAAGGAGTATGAAAATCTCGATCGGTGTCCGGTATGCGATGAACCTAGATATATCCAATTTACTAAAAAGGAAGGCACAAGCTCAAAAGTCCCTCAAAAAGTGTTGAAATATTTTTCCATTGGGCCTAAATTAAAGCGGTTTTTCACAGTACCATGGATAGTAGAGGCAATGACTTGGCATGCTAGGGAAGAAGTAGGGGATAATCTCATGCGTCATCCTATTAATTTTACAACTTGGAGGATGATGAGTTATGAGTATCCCAATTTTTCTCGAGAACAACGTAACATGCGTTTGGCTATATCAACACCAATCAGAGTGTATGGCCAGTGATCCTAGCCCCACTCAACCTCCCCCCTTCACACTGTATGAGACCTGAATTTTCGATGCTATCTTTGTTGATACCCGGGCCAAAGGCACCAAGTTATGACATCGATATCTACCTGGCTCCTTTGGTAGAATAATTAAATGCGTTGCGGGAAGAGGGTGTGCAAGCATTTGACTCTTTTAGAAAAGAAGAGTTTACGCTGAAAGCTATATTGATGTGGGAAATTTATGATTTTCCAGCTTATGGGACATTATCCGATTGTGTAGTACATGATTATTTGGGGTGTCCTATTTGTAGAGAGGAGACTGAATCTCTTTATCTCCCTGCTAGCTCAAAAAATGTATACCATTGCCATAAGATCTTCCCCCTCCTCCCCCCCCCCCCCCCCGGCTCATAGTTTTAGATTTAAGAAATGTTCCAATTTTTTATCGGAGGGGGTTAAACATAGGCTACCACCGAGAAAACTTTCAGGTCTAGAAATTAAAAGTAAATCTTTTAATTGTGGCCCTAATATGCTAGGTAAGAATACTAAATTTAAGAATGTCAAGCATAACAAGACCCCAGCTAGGAATGAAACTGAGACAAGAAAGGTATAGTTTAGGAGGTCGATTTTATTTGACTTGCCTTATTGGAAGAATAACCGAGTGAGCCATGTATTGGATATGATGCATGCAGAGAAGAACATCATTGAAGATATTATGGTCACATACCTTGGGGGGAGTCATTCTAAGAATGGAGAAAATGCACGAAAAGACCTTAAATCATTGAAACTTAAGCCACAACTATGGTTGAAAGAAGATAGTAAGGGAAGTACAATAATTCCCCCTAGTGCGTTTACTTTGACGAGTGGGGAAAGGAAGGTGATTTTAGACATAATATATAATTTGAAGGTTCCATCTAATTTTTTGTCCAACTTGCAAAGGATTGTGAATTATGCTACCCATGATTTACATAAGTATAAGTCCCATGATTGGCATGTGATCATGCAATTGGTTCCTCTATTGTTTAAGAAATGTTTCTCCAAGCATAAGGATTTGCAGAGGGCTATTATGCAAATTAGTATCTGCTTCTCAATTTTGTGGAAGAAGGTAGTCAATTGAGAACACGTAGTGGTCGTAAAATTAGTTGTGACCGAAGAGATTTGTGTGTTGGAGAAGTACTTTACCCCATCATTCTTTGACATGAGTGTTCACTTGTTGGTACACCTATGCGATGATACACTTCTTTGAGGTCAAGTTAGATATTGGTGGATGTATACGTTTGAAAGATTGATGAAATATTTCAAAGATTACGTCGAGAATACACGATACATTGAGGGATCAATTGCAGAGCAATACATCATCATGGAGTCATCAATATATACTCGGGAATATATGTCTGACTCAACCAGCGTTAATGACATTGATGAGTTCGTTGATGAGGGTGGTCATGTGATGGAAAAATGAGTGAAATTAATGTGTTTGCAACATAAACAAGTAGCTCGTTATCTATTTGACACACATGAAGATGTTGAAGAATGGAAAAGGTAAGTTTAAATTATTATAAGTTTTACATTATTTTAGATTATTTAATACATGATTAATTTTGTAATACGTTCGTCACATTAATTTTATGCAGGAAATATGAAGCATGTGAGAATAATAAAAGACAAAAAATAATAGCACAATCAAACAATGATTTTAAGATATTTTTTTTCAAGGAATAAGAGAATTTATTAAAATTTAGAGAGAATAGCCCTCTCTAGGTGGCATTACAAGAAGCAGAACAAGACCTCGGCTTTGATTTTGAAACTCTAATGTAAGGAATGCTGTTAGCATCTAGCTTTATAGCTCCTTTTACATTGATAGGGAGATTTTCATAGGAAAAGAACTCTGATTTGTTTTTAAAGAGAAAATCATGCTTAGCCAATAGATCTGATCAAAGTTTGCTTCTCTAAAAATATGCTTGAAAGAAAAATTTTGAGTTGAAGATAGCAGTTGGATTTCCTCTATATCAGCTCTTGTTTCCCAAGAGGGAGAAAGGGACTTATTAATGCACTTTATAAGGATCTCAGAATCCGATTCCACGTCAACAGGATCTCCATAGAAAGAAACCACTTGATAAATGCCTTCCTTCAAAGCTAACACTTCTTCCAATAGACTTGATCTAGTACCAACAAAAGAAGATACACCCCATATGAATTTTCCTTGAGTCTCTTAGATCCACTCCTATGCCCATGTTACCATCTTTATCACAAGCACCATCTGTGTTTAATTTAAGAACTGAAGCTTTTCGTTTGAACCAACATATAGGAGTTATAATCATCTGCTGAGATTGAGGAGGCTTGATATACACGTACTGCAGAATTTCCAGAGATGATGAAGAACATCCATGTTTGAATGAAGAGGCTGAGGCAATATTTTTTATCCTTCTTTTGATTTTGTAGATTATTAACCTTGAATCCATTTTAATACCATCAAAAAGAGCTCTGTTCCTAATCAACCAAATCTCATAGAGGATATAAATGGGGATGATCTTATGCAGCCATTTTGAGATGTGAGTTTCTCCCATGTGAATCCACCAATTTGATACGACTGAGTTAATAGAAAAAGAGTAGGAAATCCTTAGAATATTTCCAAATAAAGTCCAAATGTAGCTAGCAATAAGACCAGTTAGAAATAGGTGTTCCATATGCTCCTCTGATTTATGGCAGCATAAACATTTGGAGGTAATAGGAATTCCTAACTTTTTTACATTATTGTTAAGAGGGATTTCATTATTCTGAAGTCTCCAAGAGAAGGTAGATAAGTTTGGAGGGATATTAAAATCCCAAACAAAAGATTGATAAATAGAGACGAGTCTTTGAGGTCTGACAGATTCATAAGCTGATTCGAAAGAGAATTGACCTGAAGCAGTTGGTTTCCATATATAGGTCCCATTAATGATTGTTGAGATCTCTTCATATGTAGACCAAGCTTGAGAAATTCTTCTAGCAGTCTTCGAACCAATAGAAATAGGCATGACTTGGTATTTTTAGTTCATGAATTTAGACCACAAAGAAGTTCCTGCTTTGAAAGACCAGGCCAGCTTTAGATTTAAAGCCTCGACTAGGCTGTTCAGATTCATGATGTCCAATCCACCTTCCTTCTTTGGATAGCAAATAGATTCCCAACAGATCCAATGGAACTTGTTACCATGAGCTTTATTAGATCCCCACAGAAAGTCACTTAGGATTTTGTTGAGCACAGATATGGTTTTCTTTGGAGGGCTGAGAGCAAGAATAATATAAATCTTCATAGATTGAAGAACAGAAGTTAGAAGAGTTATTCTACCCCCCCCCCCCCCCCCCATGGATAGGAATTTGGATTTCCAGCTGTGAATTTTTGAGTTTATTCCTTACACAAGACCATCAAAAAGAACTGCTTTCTTTCTCCCCTTGAAAAGAGGACAACCTAAGTATTGTTTTCTCTCTTTTTCTTCTTTGAAACTTGTAACCTCAGCAACAGATTTGATTTGGCTCCTAGTAGATTTATTTCCCATGATAAAACTACTTTTTTTGTATTGATAGCAAGACCTGATTGGTTTTCAAAAAGCTTCATAAAAGTCATAATTTTGGAGAGATTCCTTTTAGATCCAGAAGAAAAAATGATGAGATAATCTGCAAAGCTAAGATGACTAATTAAATCACAAGCTCTTGGATGATAAAATGATTTAATTTTATCATTTAGCATAAGATTATGCAGACCTCTGTTTAAGGCTTTTGTAGCTAAGATAAAGAGTCTTGGAGATATTGGGTCCCCTTGTCTCACACCTCTATAGGGTTTAAAAAACCTTTAGCTTCTCCATTAACTATTATTGAAAGCCATGAAGAGGATATACATATCCACAAAATATCAATCACATTTTTTGAGAAACCAAACTTTCTTAGAGATTGAATCAATAACATCCAAGAAAGAGTGTCATGGGCTTTGTGCATATCAACCTTGAAAATAACATTTCCACCAAAGTTTTTTCTTTCAATCAATTGCATCATTTCCTGGCTGAGTAAGATATTGTCTAAAATGCTCCTATTTTTGACAAATCTAGATTGAAAAGGGCAAATAAGATTTGGAAGAAAAGAAGAGAGTCTAGAGTTAAGAATTTTTTAGAAAATTTTATAAGAGACATTGCATAGGCTGATTGGCCTGAAGTCTTTGCAAGAAGAGGGGTTTGGGATTTTTGGGATAAGGCACAATTGAGTATCTTCCCAAGATTTAGGGATATTAGAACTAAGAAATAAATATTGAATGGCAGCAATAAGGTCTATCTTGATAATTTCCCAATACTGGATAAAGAATCTTCTATTGAATCCATCTGGACCTGCAGCACTGTTAGGATTTATATTCTTGATGGCTTCCAAAATCTCTATTTCATCAGGAATTCTGATCATCTCTTCATTCATGGAATAGGTCACCATTGGAGGAATATGAGATAACACTTCAGGAGACTCATAGGAACCTGCATTAAATAAATTTTGAAAATAAGAAATGAAAGTGTTAGTTATTCCTTCAAGGGACTCTTCTATGCTTCCATCTTCCTTTTTGATGTTATAAATCCAAGCTTTCCTTCTTTTTTGAGCCACTAGAGAATGGTAGTATTTAGTATTCTTATCTACATCTTTGATCCATTGACTATTGGATTTTTGAATCCAGGATTGCTCCTCTATAGCCAAAGCTTCATTTAGATTAGCTTGCTTCTTTTTTAGCTCCACCTTCAGGTCTTGAGTCTTATTTTCTTCATATAAGATTTGAGCTTCCATCACTTTGTCATCTAAGTTTGAATGCACAAGTATCAACAGGTCTGCCTATAGTGGGAGAAGTCCAACTATTCCTTACCAACTGGTAGAAAGAATCAAAAGAAGTCCAGAAGTTTAGAAATTTAAAAGGTTTGTGGATAGAGTCTAGAGGTTTGGGAATAGGGTTGTCACACATGGTAATTATAATAAAAATGGTTTTTATATAACGTTACATTACAATAAAACTTTACAACTAACCTAATTAATATATCTATATTCTCAGCTAGGGGTGGACAAGAAAAAAGACCGACCCGAATGGACCGATTGGACCGAACCGGACCGAACCGAAAATTAAGGCTATTTTGAAACCGGTCCGAAAATCGGTTCACAAAAACTAAAAACCGATTAAATCGGTCCGGTCCGCGGTCCACTATATTAAAAGACCGATTTGGACCAGACCGGACCGATTCCTATATATATATATATATATATATATATATATATATATATATATAATAAAAACAATGTTATTGTGTTTCTTAGAATTAATGTATATAACCTATGAATTTAATTTGAAACATTTTATATATGTATAGACATTTTTTTATTTGGGTTAAAAAAATCCATGTAAATATCACTTGGAGTTTTTAGTATTATTTTTTTGTATATATATTTGTGGGGAAAATAGATAAAAACATTCATAAAATGTACATATATTTAAAATAGGGTCAGGACCGAATTTTACCCAGGACCGGACCGAAAAAAGCTTGGACCGTATTAGTAGGTTAATCGAATTAATTGGTCCAGTCTCGGTCCAAAAAAATTAAGGACCGAATATTCGGTCTGGTCCAAAAAATAGGCAAAACCCGGACCGGACCGGACCGTGCACACCCCTGTTCTCAGCTCTTAAAGGCGGGTGATGCGACATCAAGGCTTACTCGTTTAGCCACTGGATTCTTGTTCATGGCACAAGAGTACAAAAAGTATCTATTTAATGGTTACGTATTTGGCGCAAGGGTGTACGAGGAAAGTACAAATGTACAGAACTTGGGCATTTCATACAAGGCTCTTACTTTCTTTCGAGCGACCGCAAAAAATAAAACCCTCGTTGAAGCTGAAATGACTTACTATGGTGTAATTCGAAATATATTTGAAGTGGACTATGAAAGCTTCAAAGAGGTTGTATTTTGCTGTGATAGGGTAAGAGTTGAGGATAAAAATGCTTGTAAAGTTGATCCTGGCACTAATTTGATCATGATTGACTTGTCCAAGTTTAAGAGCAACGAATACGTGAGCGATGAACCGTTTGTTTATGCATTTCAAAAGGTTAAGCAAGTGTTTTACTCGGAGTATATCAACAACGAGCTGTGATCAATCGTCCTACATGTGCCACAACGTCTAAACAGTAGTGTGGATGACTTGGCTGCTTCTACCGAATATCAATCCATTTTTTATGATAACTCGAATTTGAAATAATTTTTAGATTTGTAATAAGTATTCCAATTGTCGAACAATAGTTTAGTACTTTTATCGAACATCAGTTTACTGCTTTTAATTCATTTGTACTTCATCATTTTCTCTATTTCTCTCTTTATCTCTTTCTCTCTTTCATTTGTATATGTTTGTGTGTGTTGGTGTGTGTGTGGGGGGGGGGGGGGAGTTTTCAACTATTTTCAAAAATTACTTCGTGTCACGACCCATTCCAGAGTGGCACGATCACATAAAATGTTTGTCTGTCTTCTTCAGGTGCGTGTGTGTGTGTGTGTGTGTGTGTGGAGGTGTGTTTGTATTCTTCTAATTCATTTGGATTTGTACTAATAATAATCATTTTTACAGAAAATGTCTCCTTCGGGGATTAAGGCAAGGATGATGATGATGATAATTATGATGTCTTCTTCAGGGCTCGGCAGTAGCGGAGGCGACAAGGGATCCTCGACCCCTAGGCTCCCCAAATGGGGAAAATTGGGAATGACCGTTGAGAACAAGACAGGCTTATTGACTAGACCCCTCGAGCTGGTGAAGATGATTATCGGCCCAGGGTACACCAGTTGGAGGGAGGTGCCAAATGAGCTCAAGTTAGATATTTGGGCGGCACTACAAGTAATGTATTTATATTTCAATTTCAATTTATATTTATTTGCAACTAACACTTACATTGTTTTTTTTTGTATTTGTTTGACAGGAACAATTCAGCCTGCCCCCATAACTCCGCGATTTCGTGTTGGAGCAGTTGAGGGAGCAACACAAGACATGGAAGAAGAATTTGCGGGTCCGATACTTTGGGAAGACCCGGGACTCCATTATTAGAATGCATGAGTCTGTCCCGTCGAAGGAGTCGATCGCATTAGGACATTGGCAAAAGTTCATTGACAATGAGATCGAGGAGCGACAATTGGTATCTCGCCAATCAGGGAGGGAAAATCGGGCGAAAAAGACAGACCTGCAATACTCCGGTCGGATGTCTTATGCCGAGGTGGAGCACACAATGGTAAGTTTTTATTTTTATAAATTACAAAAATGTGTTATTCTGCATTATTTTATTTTGCGTTACTTACTAATTTTGCATTATTTTATTTCAAAGGACGAGGAGTGGCCCTAGGGATAGGAAGCATAGGCTTGATGCCTATGTGGAAATTCGGAAGAAGAAAGGCCAGGATAAGGAGGTGTCCCCGCAGCGTCGCGACCACGATTGTAAGTAATCGGATAGTTTAATTTTTGTGAATTACGTTATAATTTTTATTTACTTATTTAACTAATCTTATGCTTTTTTTCGTTTCACGCAAAGCTAAAGAAAGTGCATGAGTCGTAGTTTGATGTCGACAAGGCATCTTTGTCAACAGATGCACTCAGCCAAGTGCCTGGCACTGACCGCAAGGGAAGGATTAGGGGGTGAGCTCGGGAGTGGGAAAATCTAGGATCACCGGAATGGAGACGAGCAACACCGGGTTGGCTTGTTAGGTGGACACGCATGATGCGAAGTTATCAAGGTTAGAGGCGACGGTCTTAGATATGTACGCATTTCACGAAGCGTCAATTAGGCGAAAAGGGCAAAGACAAGGGGAAGGAGAAGGTAGTGGAGGGGGAGGGGGAGGTGGAAGAGGACGTGGACATCATTTTTTTTATCGCCTATACGCGCGGACTCACCGCTTGATGATACAGTCCCCTACTCGGCTCTTGTCTAGTTGCCTATGTCAACAATCGGTTGGTCGAGCATGTTTTTACGCGACATATTTGATGGCCAGCGGATAACGAGGGGTTTGAGGGACCCGAATACTGTCACAGGTATGTTGGTTCATGGACGTAACCTTCAAAACATCGAGGCCAAGGTGCTCGTCACGCATGTTTTACCCAAAAAGGAGAACTCCACATTATGGTTGCGCGAACAATGTGGCATGACGCATATTGATGGGTGTCTCAATGCGTATATCATGTGGACTTGCTTCCTTCTCGAACCTACCCCAGACACTATGTCGTGACATTATTTGTGTCTATTTTTATTTGAACACTTGGATTATATTTGAATTGCTTTGATTTGTTACATTTAGTTTGGATATGAATTGTATTTTTATTTTATTTGGATATGAAAATATATATGTAATGAATTTTTGCATTCTTTCTATTTTATTTGGAGATATGTTATTTGAATAGGTACAATTTTGCTATAACGGGTACAAATATATTGCTGGGCAGTGATACTAGCCAAACTGCCTAGCAGATTTTTTTTAAAATTTTGTCCAGATTTGTCACGGTCATTGATCATGACAAATCCGTTACAAAGGAAACTTGTCACGATAATTGACCGTGATAAGGTTTTAGAGTTTGTCACTGGTTTGTCACTGTTTTTAACCGTGATAAAACTTGTCACGGTCAAAGACCGTGACAGGACCGTGACAATTCTAACGAACTTGTCACGGTCAATGACCGTGACAATAAAAGTCATCATCCCTAAACTTGTCACGGTCATTGACCTTGACAAGTTGGACTTGTCACAATCAATGACCGTGACAATCCAGTAATTTTGGTGTAGTGAGCACACTCTCAAACTTTTAAAATCTAATGAGATGCTAGGTCACACCGAGATTTTTTACCCATAGGTTGGGGTTTTTCCTCATATACCCGGTGTTGTGTGATTTTGTATGATTGCTTTTTATTTTATATTTCTTAATTGTATTTTTTTCTTGCAATTTATTAGATCTCTTTGGAATTTGACAATTGACTTAGATCTAGATTTTGTTTGGAAGGATCTCTCATAGATAAAATTCAAGAAGAAATCCCCCGATACACTTATGTCTAGATGAGGCATTCATTGGGATACCATAATTTGTTATGGAATTATTATTTTGAATTAATTTAAGAATTAAATTAATTAAAGAACCAATTTTCATTTAACAATAACCACAGCCACACACCATAAACCCACAACAATCCAACATAAGTCAATAATATTTTTTCCGTACTCATTTTAGTTCAACTACTTATGTATTTCAATTCCATCAACATAAGGAAGGTAATTAAGGGCTTAATTATAACTTGGAACTATTTACTATTCATGCATTTACATATTCAATTCAACTGTGATTGTTAAATACCACATTATTATTTCAAAATCAACCTCATTTAGCACATGAATTATCAACAATATACAATCCTAATTTTTACTTATTTACACATTATTATTTCAAAATCAACCTAAGGCCATAATTCAATATCAACCCATAATATGCAAGTCTACTGGCCAATAATCTAATTTCCCAATTCACAAATCAATTAAGGATAAATATTAAATTAAACCATGTGAAAATTTTCAATTTCATCAAAATAAGGCAATATTATAAGGGGTCTCAAACCTTAAAGATTATTAAAGGTGACAGTTTTAGAAACGACATGAAACGAAACGCCACAAAATTGACACGAAATTTTTTGTTTGTGTCGGGTCTGTTTGACACGAAGTTGTGTCGTATTGTGTTTGTGTCAAAATTATGAGCCGTGTTAGTCGTGTCTTGTTGAGTTAATCGTGCTTTATTCGAATTTTCGTGTCTATTTATGTTTTGTTTAGTGTAAAATTTATGAAATCGTGTTAGTCGTGTTCGTGTTAGATAAAAAAGTACGAAGTCTTCTTGTGTCGTGTTCGTGTCCAAAAAATTTTTGTCATGTCGTCTCAGCCTGTGACCAGACACAAAGATATGAATTACAACCCCTAAAGGTTACTAACCAATTTTAAGCCTATAGTTAAGGTTTAGGGTAAATTGACAATTGTATGTATATGAGGAGATGAGTAGTTTAGTAACTTGCCTCTAAAATGAACAAGAACTTGATTTAATTGGTGTAGATGGAACCCCTTTGAAAACAACTTGAAAACCTCTTCAAATTTCTTTAAAATCTAATTGAAATTCTTTGATTCCTTTATTGAATTATCACTTGAAATGGTATTGAAAAACTATTTAATTTGATTTATGAAATGGGTTGGTTGGGAAGGGTCTAAAGAGGTTAGGGTTTTTCTTTGGAGAGAAGATGAGTGAAAATAAGGGCTGGTGTTTGTTAAAGTGGGGAAAACTGTATAAATCTTAATGCACAAAATGAGGCCACTTCCTTACCCACGATCTAGCCGCGATTGTGGCTTTGCACCCCTCGATAGTGCCCCTATTAGTCGCGGTTGCGACAAAGGCGTAGCCTGTGCAATTTTAGGTGGTTATAAATTCTTCCAGAAACATCCCATATTAAACCTACAAACACTACTTGTTCCGCAAGTAATGCATAAAGATCAACTTACTATCATGCTTTCCCTTAAATTCCTTTTTAAATCCAATGCACTTTACAACTGATTAAAATTACAGCTTCAATCCCAAACTTTATAATTATTAAACTAAAGCCTATAAAACATTAATAATTTATTAATTAAATTCTAAAATTTCATTTCATCTTTATGTTCACATGAATTGACTTTAAATTCACAAATTTTAAATTATAATTAATTCAATTATCTTCTAATTAATTTAGTATTAATTCTCTCTAAAATTACGAGATATTACAAAATGAGAGGATAGAGAAATAGGAAGCATATTTTAGGAACGATTCAAAAGAGTTTGAATTGTAAATGATATTAAAATTTCTCAAACAATCCGATTATTTGAATTTAAATACGGGCGGGTAAAGACGCACACGTGTGGGTCAAAGACCAATCCATGTTGGTTTGCCCTTAAAATCATAAAATATATTCTGAGGCTTCAAACCCAAGTCCAAGAGTGGGATATTTAACTCCTCATTTTATACAAATGTGGGAGGGCGAGATGTCCAAAGTATTAAAATATCCGACAAACCCTCGTTCTAACCAAATTGACTTCAAAGATTTGTTTAAATGTGAAAGACCAACTTAAAATGAATCGGCTCATAAAAAAGGCCCAGTGCGTTATTATAAAAATTGAACCAAAATAAATTAGCGAATTCTCAACATGTTTTCTAGCAGCGTTTTGCGTCTAATGAATAAATGCCACGTGTAGATTGTGGTTTACTTTTGATAGATATAGCGGCGGAACGACAAGTCAAAAACAACCAACTGCCAGTCAGTGTTACCTCGTCACTGGTTTCTCACTTTGCACCAAATACACACGTGAGCGCGATGTCCCGGTTCATAGTAACACAACTAACAACTCATTCCCATAAACGAAAATCTAAAATACACTGTCCGGTAGACCAACCAGTCAAAACACTCCTCAAACCCTAAATTCCCTCATCTCTAAACTGACGACTTTTCTTCCTTTCCCATAATCTCTAAACCATTATTACAATTCTCCCACTTACCCTCCTCAAACGCATCATCCATCTACCCCTTTCTTGTCTCTCCACCTGCGAGTCCTAATTTTCTCAAAGTTATCTACCTTTCGTTTCCTTCTCATTTGTAATTTGATTCTTGATTCACATATAAACACCCTTCACCTTCTCTACCGTCTTCACTTCCACCTAAAACGAACTACTTATTTATTTTTTTTATTGTTTTTTCTACTCTCGGTGGACTTTAGTTTTCATAATTAGAGAGAATGAATAATTGTTAGAAGAAGAAATCGAAGAATAAAAATGGAGACACCATCTAGTAATAGGTTGCAAGCCATGTTACAGACGGCCGTCCAGACGGTTCAATGGACTTACAGCCTTTTCTGGCAACTTTGTCCACAACAAGGGTAAGTTTTTTTTTCAAAATTAAGAAATTAAAATAACTCAACTTTGCAATTTTTTTACCCGTTAGTCCCCTTTATTAAGTATGTAGTTCAATCGATTCTAACATTTTTTTTTCTCCATCTGGTCCATGAAAAAAGATTTTTATTTCAATAAGTCTTATTTGTAAGCATACAGTGAATATTCACTGTATGTATAAATATGATCTATTAAAAAAAATATTACGATAGGATCTATTAGTAAATATCTCATATAAATAGGACTTAACATGAAGATCCCCTTTGATTATTTACTTAAGTTAGTTACAAAATTTGAGTTTGCACATTCTTCTTTGCATAATAATGTGAGTTTTTTTTATAAATTTCAAATCCTTTTGACTTTTCGTCCTTGAGTTGAATTTTCCTTGAAAGAATTTTGGAATATTATTTTTTTAAATGGGTTTGTAAATTTAGGACCTATTGTAATATTTATTTTGGAAATAGGACAACAAACATTTTATTTATAGTTTTAGTCCCTATTTTTGAATAAAGTCAGCTGGCGCGGATCCATATTCATAAAACGTCAACCAATCACAGCATACCATGTGTCCCTTTAATTTGAAAATAGGGACTAAAAATGAAAACGAAATCTTTGTTGTCCTATATCCATAATCAAAATTATTTCAAGTCCTGAAAGTACATAATCTATTTTTTAAATTAAAAACTGAAAAAACCGAGTTTGTCAAATTGGTCATCTGCTGTAATTATAAAAAAAATGAGTTTGCCCTCCCGGTTGAATCTCACTCATTGAATTTTGCAGGTCACTTTTTTTAATTAAGAAAATAAAAGAGAGCATTGTTCAAACAGATTATTTATGTTAATTATATAATGACATTGATTTGACACCTTATATTAGCATATAATTGAGTTTATACTACAGATTTTAAAAACTGAGTTTGCATCTCTCCCGGAATGGAAAAGGTATAAAATATCTGATGCAAAACCAAATTATGTAATAATTTACATCATTAGTTAAAATACATAAAATGTCTCTTAATCTCATGATTTGTTTGAACTAAATGGTGGATGTTTGATAAAATGATAGGATCTTAGTGTGGGAAGATGGGTACTACAATGGAGCAATAAAGACACGAAAAACAGTACAACCAATGGAAGTTAGTACCGAGGAGGCCTCACTTCACAGAAGTCAGCAGTTAAGAGAACTCTATGATTCACTTTCTGCAGGGGAGACGAACCAGCCGGCCCGGCGCCCATCTGCCGCCTTGTCGCCCGAGGATCTCACTGAATCTGAGTGGTTTTACTTGATGTGTGTATCTTTCTCTTTTCAACCTGGAGTTGGGTAAGTTCTGCTAAATAATTAATATGTCATTTATGGAATTGAATCTATTTGATTACTATATCTTGTTTTGTTCCATATCAGAGAACCATATTCATTCAAAGATAATTGTGTTCATTAACTATATAAAACAAAGTAGACGTGGTATTTAAACAGGTCATGAACATATCATTAGCAGATTATTGCATTAAGCCACCTCAGATAAGTACTTTTGAAATTTTGTGAAAGAGAATTGATGCAAATTTGGTTACCTACTTTCAAAATTGATAATGATGACCCTTTAATCTTGACACATTAAAATAATACATTAGTAGTTGCGCTGAGTTCCACTCTTATTAGTTTTTCAATTAATTAGATGAAAGAATCACCTGACCCATTTGAAAGTGTGATCTCTAAATTTGAACTCATTAATATAGTACCAAACTCATCCGTAAATGATGGATCAACATAGCTTGGAACTTGAAGTAACATGCGCGTAACACTCTTAACTTTCACACATATGGCAGAGGATTATAGTGAAGAATTTGGCATGCGTAGGTACCATGGGAGTGAAATTTGTCAAGTTGCACCCCTAAGAGCATTTCGAGTGCGTCTGGTATAATGTCAAATTTGGCATAAAAAATTTCCACCTCAACTTGTAAATGTCTCTTTTTGATGGTTCGAAGGGTATTAACCTCTTAAATTAACCTACTTGCTAATTTTTACTAATGCAAAAAATCATGGCAAAAGTAGTCAAAACGGCGTTGCATGTAACCCATAATTATCTCACGGAATACATTATTCTGTCTGAGAATATGAATTTAATTTTCCCACGGAGTACTTTTTTGGGATTGAGATTTGAGAGATTTTGGCTTGAAATCTCGGAAGGAGTAATGTGTTCTTTATAAGATTTCAATGTTCCTTCTGAGATTTTAACCTTTAAACGCCACTTTTTTACTCAGTTATATCATTTACGAGGTCTAAATTTTTTAGACTTGGTATTCCAAATATACTCTATTAATGAATATATATACCATATGCGCTGCTAATGCTCTAGCAACTTAAAATCCACCTGCGTCTTGACTAACAAATCCAACACTCAAGAAAACCATACTAATTCTTGGTCGTTATTCGCAAATTTATCATAGCAATTGTCAAATCAATGGTTAAATATGGCATTTGTCTACTTTTTGATCTGTTTGATTCATAAATTTATCTACAACCTATTTGTCTATGTAAAACACCCCTAATGCATGAAAAGTGGGCAAATTTTGCTTTGCTATTTGGGAAAGAATTATTTGCCAAACAATTTGCCACTTTTTGCAAGTGTTTTTTTTATATTTTTAGGCTAAAAAATTATTTTACAAACTGTTTTATAAAACTGTTTTAAATAAAAAAATGTTTTATCAAAAATGTTTATAAACTGTTTTAAAAAATGTTTTTAAACTGTTAAAAAATGTTTTAAAAACAATTTAAAAACTGTTTAAAAAAATATTTTATAAAACTGTTTTATTAAAAAATGTTTAGAAAAACTGTTTTTGAAATGTTTTAAAAAAACTGTTTTAAAAACTGTTATAAAAAAATACTGTTTTATAAAAACTGTTACAAAAATGTTTTTAAAATGTTTTATAACTGTCAAAAAACAGTTTTAAAAAAATATTTTATAAAACTGGTCTATTAAAAACTTGTTTTTAAAACTATTAAAAACACTATTTTAATAGGTTTAAAAATTGTTTTGAATAATTTAAAAACTGTTTCGAATATTGTAAAAATTATTTTAAAAAACTGTTTTATCAAATTTTTTATAAAAAACTGTTTTATAAATGTTTTAAAAATTGTTTAAAAACGTTTTATAAAATATTTAAATAAATTAATTGGATTGACTTTAATTTCGCCTAATTGTTGTTCGATAGCTTCGTGTGAAAAAACTAGGTAAAATTTGCCATTGACAAATTTTACCTATGAAAAATTTTGCCATGACAAATTTTACCCACTTTTGAATCAAACGGACCCGAACAGTTTTGCAAACAAAATAAGTTTACTTTTTTTACAAGATGTGGAGTATGGATTAAACTATTTTGTCTAGCTTAGAATATTCCAAACAAAATACGCTTGACCCCTTTTACAAGCTTTAGTGGAAGATAGTAAATTTAATATGATTAGAACAACCCATTTTTGTTGAATTGACGAGACAAAATTTTCGTTGAGGTGATCAAGGGTAAATTTAACGCAGTAAATTTTAACACCCAAGATATCACAATACACTTATTGCATTCTACCAACTTTTGCACATATCTCAATATTGTTTACATGCAATTGGGATGAAAATGGATTTTTTCTCTCCTCCAAAGTCAGGTGAGTGTGAATGAAATGGTGAAAAGCGAGTAAATAAAACAAAGATTAAATGATTGGTGAGATGCCTCTCACTTAGCTCGTTCCCAGTAGAAGTTACTAATTTGAGATCTTACGTACAGTACAATAGCAACGTGCATGGTTATTGAATGTTGATGGGTGACCACACCAAGCTGTGGAAAATACGTGTATTACTTTCATTATGAAGTAGGCCCCGGTAACATATTAACTATCACTTGCTGTACCAACCACAGAGACCTATAATGAATATATCCTTAAACTTCACTCCTACGTACGATTTCATAAAATATTATTAAAGTTACTGCTGTAACGCATATTTATTTAATGTTCATTTTATACTTTTAACTGAACTATATGCATGATAAGTTCATATAAAAAACATTACAAATTAATTTAAGGGGATTTGGCCTTTAGGCTCTATCAGTTTTTAATATTTTACATGGGGCGTCAAAAAGTTTATAACAGTATACCTTTGGTCTCAAAATTGTGTTCCTGAACTTTCGTTCCATTTATTGAGTTTATTTTACTGTTACGAGGGTCAAAGCTATATTATTAGAAAAAAAATTGGCACCCAAATTAAATTAGGGTCAAAGGACAAACCAGTGATTTATAAGGTGTCATTTTCCATTGCCTCACAGATCTACGCTAAGAGATACTTCATCATTGTGAAGGAGAACTTTCATTGTGTGAACTCTTAAACATCTAGCCAGTAAATAAATAATTAAAGGCAATATTGCAGCAGAACTCTCTTTAAACTTTTGATGTCAATGTTGAATACATATTTTTGGGATTTTTTTAATTGAGCAGATATCCTTTTTGTATTGAAAAATGAATATAGAGGATAACATTTCTTTCTATTTTTTTCACACTTTCATTTCACTTCAACTTTAATTTCCAACACTCCATCTTTATTTTTAATTTTCATAAAGCTCTTGAACTTTAATTTTTCCACGATGGGCGCTTTATTGAAGATGTCCTCGCAATATTTTTCTAACTTGCATAATTTCGCTCCATATGTTTGTCTTCAACCATTTCTTTGATGACGTTTTGACCGAGCTTGATATTCTTTGATTTTTCATTCATTACTTTATTTATTTCTTTTTCAACGAATGAGAGAATGCCGTTTTCTTCAAAACTTGAGAAACTTTTTTACTCTCTTTTTCTTCTTTGGTGCGAAGGTCTTCACGAACAAAGATTGCAACTTCACAACTTTCACCATTTGATGTTTCAAGCTTTTCATGAATTGATTTCTCTTCAAGGGCATCATAACTAGTAGAAATGCTTTATTTGAGGTCATTTGAGTTTTTGCCATCACCATTTTCTTCTTTTTGTAAAAAATAATTCTTTTTCCATCCTAAAATGTCACACGATATTCTCTTCGCAACAGATGTCCAACATTTAGCAAACTTTGGGTTAATTCGGGAACTTAAAGAACATTATGCATCAATTTTGTCTTACCATCTTTAGTTTGCACCACAACAATACTTTTACCTTTGACATTTTGAAATCCTCTATCTGCAAGCTTTACTTAGAATTATAACTTTCATCTAATTGCATTATTATTTTTAATTCTTGATAATATGATTAGTGCACCCATTGTCCAAATACCAAATATTTGGTGGATCATTTTCAACAATCATACAACAAAACAATTGCTCCATTTCATTTTCTTCAATAAAATTATTCTCAATTTTATTTTCTTCTTTTTTATTTTTGTACCAACGATTCCTTTCGGAGTGATTTGGGATCCTACGTCTTTTGCACTTATATCAACAATTTTCACTTTCATGTCCACCTTTTTCGCAAACAAAATAATGGGGGTACAAATTTTCATTACCTCGTTGTAAAATCGTCCTCTTCCTCTTTCTTGTTCAAGACGTCGATTGAAATTTCTATGATTTATGAAAATTTTTGACGCCACCTTCATTTTGGATTTTCAACCACATTATTTTTAAAATTCACATTTTATTGGAAAGGTTGTTTCGATGTTTCTTCAGGGGGCCTTCGTATTCTTTTTCATGCTCCTCAAGAGAACCGGTTAATTCATTTAAGGACAATTGTGATAAATATTTTGACTCTTCAGTGGCCGCAACAATATCAAATTTTTGTGGCAAAATTCTTAAACATTTTTTCAATAATCCTTTTATTTTCAATCGTGTCTCCATAGCTTTGAAATTGATTAATAATGTCGGATTCTCTTCAAAATAACACTTGAATTGTTTAACTATCTTTCATCCCCAAATTATCTAATTCTCTCGATAAAGATTGAAGTTTAATGGACATTACCTTTTTCGATTCTTGAAATCCCTCCATCAAGATGTCCTACGATTCTTTTGAATTTTTTGCACCCATAATTCTTGGAGAAAAAATATTTTTTATTACTTGTTGAATGTCGTGCAACGCCTTCGCATCCTTCTTGTTTTCTTTATATTCCTTTTGCTTGACTTGAGTCCAAGTTGCAAGAATCATTGTAGATTCCGGTTGATCATCATATCCTTCTTCAATAGACTCCCATAATTCTTTAGAGATGAATAGAGTCTTCACTTGGAGACTCCAAAAACAATAATGTTCTCCACAAAAATGGAATTAAACTTTGGCCAAAATTAAGCCCACTTACGTTTGATTTATTTGCCATTTCAAACTAGATCTCATACCACTTTGTTGGGATTTTTTTTAATTGAATAGCGGAAGAATAATATTTCCCTTTTCTGTTGAAATATGAAGATTTTATTTTTGTATTGTATTGAAATATGAATATAGAAGAGAACTCTTCTGTCTATTCTTTTCACACTTTTATTTCACTTCAAGTCTCTTTTTCTTTCTCTCTCTCTTTTTTCACTTATTTTATTTTTCTCTCATTTTATTTTTTTCTCTCTCACATTACAAAGGAAACTCACTTGGCTTATATATCCTTACAAAGACACTCTAGGAATCGTTCACCAAATCTCTTGAAATACATGAGCCTTTATTTTCAACTTAAAAGTTAGACTCTTTATCTTTTATTTACTTGACTCTTGGCTTTTCATATTTTAAAATTTTAAAATTACAAATTGTTTTAAATTCATAATATATATAAGATACAATTGCTACGCATAGATGTATCAGCAGAATACTATAAAACGTACTACACTATTTATTTCTCCCGATCGACCAAGATATTCATGTGGCACTAGGATTATTTAATCTATTTTTTGCTTGGTGCAAAGTGAAATAGTGGAGCCTATCTTATTTCCGCTCGTCCCCTTTAATGCTCCAGCAAACGGGCCTTTAAACCACAATCCCCTAATCTAAGATGCGTGAATCTCCTTTCTCTCCTCTTTGTAGTCACTTCAAATTCATCCCTTTGTCCACCTCATCATAGAAATATCTAGCGTATTCTCGAAACCCAGTGCCATCCCACTACCAAACTGAAAAACCGCATTAGAAAGAACATTAACATAATCAAATTGCATTCTCTCTCTTCATTAATCAATAATATTAGGTTACTTTATGCACAAATTCTTCATATACTCATTACACCCAAACTGGCGAATGGTCACGGATAAAATTCTTGACCAAGACTGTGGGTCGCAGACTTGGGCCTTGACCATTTTAGGCGCAGCCAATTTTGTGGGTCGTGGTCCAAGTCCGTGACCAATCTGGGGTCACGGCCCTGAAAAGTCACGGAAAATGGTCGCGAACTTGGTCCGTGACCTACGACGCGACGGAAAAAAAATGGTCACGATTAAAGTCCGTGACCCCCAACCGTGACTAAAAATGATCACGACTAAAGTCCATGACCCACATCGTGATGAAAAAATAAAGGAAGAAAATGGTCACGGCTAAAGTCCGTGACCCCTAACCGTGACGAAAATGGTCGCGACCAAAGTCCGTGACCCATACTGCGAACATTTTTTTTCAAAAATTTTCATCACGACGTGGGTTACAGACTTTGGCTGCGATCATTTTTTTCATCGCGATGTGGGTCACGAACTTTGGCCGCGATCATTTTTCATCATGGTTGGTAGTCATGGACTTTGGCTGCGAAAATTTTTATGCGCGACGAAAAAAATAAAAATGGTCATGGACAAAGTCCATGACCATATTTAACTATAATTAAAAAAATGGGTTTTTGGGGTCCAATCCTAAAATTGCGGATCCCGTGACTTCGAGCGGTCGGTTGCTACGTGTTACGTTGGATATGCACAAGGTGTTACAAATATTTATTATTGGTAAAACAATAAAAAAAAATCACAAACTGCGAACCGGGAACGTTATTAATAAACTAATATATATACAAACTTAAAAATATTATAAGTCTTATTAGTTCACAAACCAAAAAAAATTGGGCAAAGTTTCTTCTGTTTTTTGGACATTCCAAACCCTGTCAATATAAAACCTTCTTACTGTAAAGCCCGCATGACAATAAAATTTAACAATCAAATTATAAAAGCCCGCACGGGCATAAAACTAAATAATAAAACTATTAAAGCCCGCACGACCGTAACACATAAAAATATTATCTTGAATGTAAACAACATTATATAAACAATCTTCATGTTATAAACCATTGCCTTCTTCATGTGTTCCACGTGCATAAAATCAAACGATACAGTGTCATCCTGCAAAAAATAGGATATAAAAAATAAATGATATCAGTAACCAAGTAGTTTTCAAAAAATTGTATTCAAGCTATAAAATGGCATATACGAGTTATATTTATCATTATATCAGTTCCTACGAGTTACATTGGCCCAGTGCGAGGTGTCAGGGTCTCTCACGCGACCGTTTGGGGGCTGCTTCGGGGTGTCGCGCTCTAACGTCTTGTTTTTAAGCCTAAGTCTAAATATTTTTAAATTATCATCGTATTCTCAAACCGGGAGTCCCGTGATTACAACGGTCAGTTCCTACGAGTTAGATTGGTCCCGTGCGAGATGTCAGTGCCTCTCTGAATTAAAACCTAAATATGTAGAATACCATATCAGTGCTAGCTAACAATTGGCTACTGGAATTTAATATATTTGGAATTTTATGTTAAAGGCCTCCAATTGGCATTTAACATAAACAATCCTTTCTACTGCAGTTCATTTAGTGATTCCATGCATTAGTGATAGCTAATAAGACTTCAATACTCTTACTAAAATAGAGAAAAAATGCTCCGGTTGATGCCCAAGCATTAGATTCCATACACTTAAGGGGTGGCAGACAGCTAGCTCAACCATTTATTACATTTACTAGTTGTTAAATTAAGTCAAATTTTACCATAAATGACATGATATCAGATTAGATTAAAGAGGAGATATAGACCTGTGAAAGCTAGTCGATGGCGGTAGATATCAAATGGCAAGGACTGCACGTGGCTCTCGTTAATCTCCGTAACGCCACAACTTACTGTCAATCTACAAATCGATGATGAAGAAGAATAATTGCAAAAAGATAACCCTAGTTTTCTTTCACTCTCACAACTGAACGAGAGCTTATTGGAAGTGCGTCTTTGACGAGAGAGAGAGAGAGAGAGAGAGAGAGAGAGAGAGAGAGAGAGAATCTATCAGCGTTTGACAAGAGACAGAGAAGATATGGTCGACTATAGCTTCGTCTTTGACGAGAGAGAGAGAGAGAATCGGGCAAATGAAAATGAAAAGAGGCGCCTGTTTCTTTTTTTTAAGGAATAACATGGTCACGACTCTAGCCGTGACCCACCACCGTAATTACTTCCTTAGAGTTGTTACCTGATTGGCGAATGGTCATGATCGCGACCAACAAAATAGATTCAATTAAAGGGTGGTCACGGCCCCTAATCGTGACCCACAGTAAGAAATGATCACGATCTCTAGTCGTGACCCCATATGTGTATGTTTTGTGCTTCGTTATGCCTATGGTCACGATCCAAGTCTGTGACCCATCCGCGACCCATCTTAGAGGGAATTTTGGCACCAAAATGGTCACCCGCTGGTCACGGCCCAAGTTCGTGACCCACATTGGGCGGGGATTTGGTCTGTGACCACTTCCAGAGCATCCATGACTTAGTGTGTTAATGAATATGGTCACGCCAAAAATTAAGATGGTCATGGCCCAAGTCCACGACCAGGGTCGTGATCAACTAGATGTGACCATTCGCAGGATTGGGTGTAGTGACTATCATTTTCATTTTTATTCCTTAGAATATAAGATATTGCGGTAAAAAATGTTAGATATGGTGTAGGTGTGCTTTATTGTGCATTTCATCCTTTTATTTCATAATGATAAATGTTTCATTTCGTTAAGATTTTTCTTATGTCTACTTAACTTACTTTTTACATCTATCTCTCTACTATTATTTCCATCATATTTTATTCCATTGTCGCGCGTTGAAAGGTTGATGTTCTTAAATGAATTTTTCTTAGATTTTTTTAATTTGTTTTCAACAAATTAATAACAAATGCACATTGTGGGATTGAAACTGGTAATATTTCTTCTACTCAATCCTTTTATCGCAATTTTTGCAACTTAATAAACTTTTGCATTCACAGGTAACGAGCAACTTTATTACAAAACCAATATGGTGATAACCATATAGTTTTTAAGACCATAACTCTTTCACATTGCCTTTTTTCCATCGCCATTTACTCTTTGACATAATTTATCACAGCGTTACCTCACCCATTAGTAATAGTTACATTGAATATAAGTTGCATTTTGTCGATATCCATATTTGTGGATAATTGGTTAGTATTTTCATTTAGGAGAGAGTACCTTTAGATTTTGGTGATGCTAAAATTAATTAATTTAGGAGGTGGGTATATATATATATATATATATATATATATATAAAGAGAGAGAAAATCTCTCATACATATGACAAAAGAGTTACACCAATGCGGATTATTTTTTTAAATTAGTAAAAAATTATTTTTGAATTGATTTTTTTATGTTATTTAAATATTTCGGTGGACCCTTAAAAAATCAGTTCAAAATAATTTTTTTATATTCTAAAAAATCGATAAAAAATTATTAACTTTTAACATTTATTTACTATTTAAAAAAATAGTATATGAGTCTCTCTCTCGAGAGAGAGAGAGAGAGAGAGAGAGAGAGAGAGAGAGAGAGTATTGCCTTTGTACGGATCAGTCTGCATTTTAAGAGTGAGGACCAGACATCTGTCACGTGATGGTAAACCTAGAAATTATAGGTACACTGTCTTTTTTCTAGGCTCACCGTCAGGTGACACATATTCGGTTCACACTCTTAAAATGCGAACTGGTGCGCACAAAGACAGAACTGTGTGTGTGTGTGTGTGTGTGTGTGTGTGTGTGTGTGTGTGTGTGTGTGTGTGTATTTAAGTGTAAGTCTATTTTTAGCTTTTCGTTGATGAGCATCCTTATTGTGATAAATAGATTACCCGGAAAGGCATATGCAAAGCGACAACATGTTTGGCTTACTGGTGCAAATGACGTGGATAGTAAAGTGTTTAGTAGAGCTATTCTTGCCAAGGTACCATTTCAAACCTTTTAGTAATTATGGGCTTAATTGGTCCTCAATGATGGAAAACTATAAACCAATAAATGTAAATCCTATTTTGCATTTTAGCACTAACCCATCTAACCGATTCTTTTGTTTTGTCTTCCTTTTTTTCGTCTCAACTGTCACGCTTCACTAGAGTGCTCGAGTACAGGTATCTCTAATTAAATTTCACCAATTAATTTATTTTTTTACATTTATTTTATTTTTTTGAGTTATAAAACCTTTCACTCTATGTTTGCTAATACAAAAAACCAATTTTGTTGTGATGCGCAGACTATAGTATGTATTCCTCTACTCGACGGTGTAGTCGAACTTGGAACAACAGAAAGGGTAAATATCAATATCCTGGCCTTGTATTTACATTTCTTAATTATAATAAATTACAGATGCAGATGAATATAATGTTAATGGAAAAGTGAAAAAGAGGGGTTAGGGTTTCATATTGACATAAACTAGAATACAATACAATAAAAAGAAGGAAAGATAGAATATATGTCCTACTACAACCACCTAATAATAAAATAAAAGGAAAAATATTAAAGTACCCCTAATGCTAAATAAAAATCTAATATATCCCCTCAAACTCACGATGCTGCGTCGAGAAGCATTGAGAGTTTGCCAACCAAAAAATAAAAACGCTGAACTGGATGAGACTTCATAAATAAATTAGCTATTTGTACGGAAGAAGATACAAAAGGCAAAGTGATGGCGACATGCATAAGATGATGACGAGTCATATGACAATCAATCTCGATGCGCTTAGTCCTCTCATGAAAAACTGAATTGTGAGCAATCTGAATAGCACTCTTATTATCACAGTACATATGAGTGGGCTGAGAGAGAGAGACACCCATATCTGCAAGTAACTGACGTAGCCAAACAACCTCGCGAGCGGTAAAAGCCATAGCACGATACTCACCTTTCGTGTAAGATATAGGAACAACAGCCTGCTTTTTGCTCTTCCAAGAAACAAGAGAATCACCTAGAAATACACAAAATCCAGTAACTGACTTGCAATTTGTAGGATCACTAAGCCAATCAGCATTAGAGTATGCACACAGCTATAAAGAAGAAGATGAAGAAAGTAAAAGACCTTGAAAGCGAGTGCCTCTCAAGTATCGCAATATACGATGAACAGTTGCCCAATGAACCATAGTAGGACAGTAACAAACTGACTAATAACATGGACCGAATGAGCTATATTTGGACGAGTAATAGTAAGATAAACCAAGCTGCCCACAATAGTGCGATATAAGGTAGGATTAGGTAAAAGAACACCATCATACAAGGAAAGCTGAACATTAAGCTCCAGACGGGTATCAACAATCTTAGTATTAGTGAGGCGAGCACGCTCAAGAATGTCCCCGATGTACTTAGATTGTGAGAGATGATAATACTTTGGAGAATGAGCCACCTCAATACCCAAAAAATAATGTAGGGGCCCCAAATCCTTCATCTCAAAACAACGAGATAATTCAGACTTCAACGCTGTAATTATACCAACATCATCCCTAGTAATAATCATATCATCAACATACAAAGAGATCAAAATACGACCACCCGAGGTGCACCTGATAAAGAGAGATGAATCATGCTCACTTGGAATGAACCCAAGAGAGGTAATCACGATAGAAAACTTTTCAAACCAAGACCGTGGTGCTTGTTTGAGACCATATAAGGCTTTCTTAAGCCTATAAACTTCACCAAGACCACCTGGAACACCCGGAGGAGGAGTCATATAAACCTCCTCATGAATATCGTCGTTTAAGAACACATTTTTAACATCCATTTACGATATATGCCACTGACGGACAGATGCAACAGCAATAAAAATACGAATAGTAGTCAATTTCGCAACAGGAGCAAAGGTCTTGTCATAATCAGTACCATATTGCTGAGAAAAACCCTGAGCAGCCAATCTTACTTTTTACCGTTCAACCGACCCATCTGAGCTGGTTTTAATTTTATATACACAATGAGATCCAATTTCTCGCTTACCAATAGGTAAGGGGACCAAACTCCAAGTATCTGTTTGATGCAAAGCAGAGAGTTCCTCACCCATAGCCTGCTGGAAAAGAGGAACAAGAGCTGCATCTTTATAAGACAAAGGCTCAGAGAGGCAGTGAACATAGGATACAAATGATGCAAAAGAATTCGAATAACAAGAATAAATAAAATCTGGTGACTGAGTGGACTTACGTGGACGTTTTGTATATCGAGAAGGACATTCCACTGTTTCAGCGGGTGCTTGGGTGGCCACACGAGAAGGGGCAGCATCAGGAACATCGAATGGCAAAGTACCTGCATCGGTAGAAATAATAGGAATAAAAGGAACATGGGGTGGCATACTATCGGTGGTGCAAGGTGCTTGAGATAGCACACTCTCATCATTATTACAGAACAGATCAATATTGAAAATATCAGATTTAGTGAGTTCATGAGGATTATCAGGAATAGAAAAGAAAGGGATATGCTCAAGAAACACAACATAGCGAGAGACATATAATTTTTTAGTAACTGTATCATAACAACGATATCCCTTTTGACCCTCACCATAACCAAAAAAGACCCAAATAGCTGACTTTGGAGATAATTTGGTACGTTCCATATGAGGTCGAAGAACAAAACAAGTACAACTAAACACCTTTAAGAAAGAATAATCAGGGGCAGACCCATACAACTTTTCAAAAGGTGACAAACCTAAACAATAAGAGGTCGGAATCTTATTAATCAAATTGATAGCAGTAAGGACAACCTCTCCCCAAAACTCACTAGGGACATATGCGGATAATAAAAGAGAGCGAGCAGTTTCAACAATATGCATGTGTTTCCTTTCAGCAACACCATTTTGCTCAGGAATGCTAGTACAAGATGATTGGTGAATAGTTCCATCTGGATCAAGCAACTCACCGAATTTTTGAAAAGTATATTCCCCACCCAAATCGCATCTAAAATATTTGATAATAGTAGAATGTTGAGTTTTGACAAAGGCATGAAATATATTATAAATATAAAAAAAAATTGAATGTCGTTTCATGAGAAAATCCCAACAGTAACGCGTATAATCATCAATAAAGGAGACATAATATCGAGACCCTCCTTTTGTAATAATAGGAGAGGGTCCCCACACATCAGAATGAATGAGATCAAAAGGTGCAAAAGTAGAGGAAATACTTCTATTAAACGGTAGAGCTGAAAAGTTTACAAGTTTACAACTGCTACAATCAGAGATATCATGACAGTGAAAATCTCTTAATATACATGTAGAAGCTAAATACTTTAATCGTGACCCTGAGACATGGCCAAGACGAGAGTGCCATAAATAAAATCTAGACGGATCTGAACTCAAACGAAAGGATGACAAGTCAACACTGGAAGCTGCAATCATTGGTACTTTGAGTTTCTCCACGATGTACGATCCCCCCTAACTACGGCCTGTCCCAATCACCTTCTGAGACCGTGGATCCTACATATGACAAAAGGTAGAAGAAAAGGAAAGTGACTAACTGGAATCACATAGTTGACCAACATAAACATGATTCATTGTAAGCTTAGGAATGTGGTAAACATTAGAGAGAGAAAAGTCGGGTGAGTCAATAGTCCCAACACGTGTTGAGGGCATAGGAGTACCATCAACAATCATAACGGGCAACGAAGAAGTGGGATAAAAAGAACCAAAAGAGGACAAATTCAGTGACATGTGATTAGAAGCGTCGGAGTCTAGAATCCAAATACCTGAGGACTTACCTGGGGAAGAGATAGACATAGCGTGTGGCTATGTGGCAAGAAACTTTTGAAATAGCTCAGTAAGAGAAGACATGGATGGAGTTGGTGATGAAGAACCTGATGCAAATTAGTCTGATGGTGGTACAACTGCTACAGTATTAGTCTGTGAAGGCCTATACGAACGCTGCTGAGATTGGTTGTTGAATTTTCAAGTAGAAAACTATTGCTGAGGTGGTCGACTATTTGATTATTTTTGTTGTAGTGCTCGCAACTTAGGGCACTGAGACTTCTAATGGCCCTTCTCCTTACAGTAGCTACATTCATCACTGGCAACTCTTGAATAAGGCTTGTTCTGATTACTAAAAATTAGTCGAGAGGAGACTGCGAAAACAGATGGATTAGAGTTCGAAGAAATTACCTTCCCTGATTGAGTCTTATCTCCTCAGCTAATAACTCGTGAACAACATAATCAACAGTTGAAAGTGGGCTACAACGAAGAATCGACCCATGAAGACCCTCAGAATCATCACGCAATGCCATTAGAAACTGAACCAGGCATTGTTCCTCCCTATTGGCAATATATGGTGCAAAGGCCCGCAATTTAGCTGACTCTGTGAGTGGCAATTGATCCCATAGATCCGTCTTTGAAGAATAGAACGCCTGGATACTCAATTTTTTTTTGCTCAAGAGCCCAAATATTGCACTCCAACTGGTATTTTTTTGTGAACTTTGATTGTGTATACAATTTGCTCAAATGATCCCAAACATCCTTTGCACAATCATACTTAGCCAGCTGCATACCTATAGAAGGTGCAACAGGGTTGTTGATCCAAGTGATGATTTTCGAGTTGTTTGCCTCCCAAACATCCAACAACTCTGCATATTTTTCAACGTTCGTCTTATCATTATGCTTACTCAAATCACCATTAATGTAACCCCAACGCTTCTTCCTTTTCAAAAAATTCTTCATAACATAACTCCAATACGTATACTTTTTTCCATCTAATCTGACACTAATTGATTGCAGCGAATCATCTCTTTCACCAGTCATTGCGAAAATAAACAATCAAACAGTACCCAAATGGAACCAAATCGAACGAACTAAACAATTAATCGAACAAATAGGAGGAAAACGACCATAATTAACTACAAAACAATCGTGCGAATAGAAAAAGTACATTCGGAAAAAAACCAAATTGGATTCGCGGACTGTGTTGATGAGATTAACCTTTGATCCTGCTCTGATACCATAATAACATATCAAAGATCTACAATCAAATGGAAAAGAGAAAAGGAGGGGCTAGGGCTTCATATTGACATAGACTATAATACAATACAATGAAAAGAAGGAAAGAGAGAATATATGTCATACTACAACCATCTATTAATAAAATAAAAAGAAAAATACTAAAGTACCACTGATGTTAAATAAAACTCTAATATTAACATCTTCAATGCTAATATATAAATTTGGGGCAAATTATATTTGTAAGGTAAGGTTCCACTAAAACTACAAACTATTTTATTTTGTACCGTAATGGTTTATTTCCAGTTTTGGTGATAAAATTGGAAAAACTAATAAAATGTAACAATTTAAAATAAGTAAATTTTACATTTGGTATGAATTAAATATAAAAAAGTGTCGTAATAGAACTCGATGAATTATTTTCAAATATATATATTTTACCATTATTGAATATTTAGAAAAAAGATATATGAGAGGGAAAACAAATATGACTATGTATAGGGATGACAATTCGTGTTTTTAGGTTGTGTTTCGGACTGGCACGACATGAAAAGACAAGCATTTTTTGGACATGAACATGACACGACACGAATTCGTGTTTTTTTAAGTTGATATGAATACGACCCAAATAAAAATGACATAACACGACACGACACTAATAACACGATTTCTTAACATTTCACACTAAATTAAACATAAATAGAAACGATAATCCGAATAAAAAAACGATTAACACGATAACACGACTCATAATTTTGACACCACACAATATGTTATTACTTTGTGTAAAAAAACGACACGAACACAACTTATCATGTCAATTTTGGATCAATTTCGTATCATTTCGTGTCGTTTCTAAAATTGTCACCCATCTATGCATATTGAGCTGCATTGCGCATCATTTTTATTCTTTGATGAGTGACAATGACTTTGACATTAATGTTAAAGTAATAAAAATTTGCATGTAGCATATAATTTTTTTCACTAAACTAAATATTACACTACCATTAGATAGATTATTTTGGTCAAGTCAGAAATTATAGGATAGAAATGTATCATTTAAATTTTAGTTGAAAAACTTCCTCATTGTGTCACTTATTACAAAACTGTCATATGTAACATTCCAAATCTCAAGAAAAAACTTTTAGTTTAGTGGACCAATAACATTTATTCGCTCCACTTTAATGAAATATTTTTTGGGCAATATCCCAACTAACCAAATCATAATAGAATTTTTGAAATACCCAATGTATACTATATTAGTCATTACACATACACAATAATGGGCATGTTTTACGGAAATATCATATATATATATTACAAAGAAAATAACATCAATTATTCAAAAGCTCACATATACATTATTGTATATGCAATGGGAAAATTTATGTAATACAATACCAAAAAAGGCGCATATATAAAAAAAAATCCATATATACAATTGAAACCTAATTAAAATTGGCCCAGAAAATTTATCTCTTCTGTCACTTCAAAACCTTATTTAAAGTGACCTGTTTATTCACAATTTAGAAGACATGGCTAGTTTAAGAGAACACTGCTCAAGTCTCATTGCTAAAGGCTCAGTATGAAAACATAAACTATTTCCTTTGTCCCAAATGAATGGTTTACGTTCTCTAATTACAGCAGTTAAAATGTCGAAGATCATTCTCACACGGCAGTTGGAATGCCGTGGCGAGGACCCTCGCGCGGTAGACCAAATGTCGCCTGAAGAACGGGTACAAATAGACCAATATACATTGCATTGTCATTTTTCATTATAAATGGTATTAAAACAATAATTTTTTTAATTTCATTTTATTTTCAAAGTTTTGTTTTGCTCTCATGTGAGTTCCAAACACATAAGAATATTTATAATTTATTTCTTAATTTCAAGTGCCGCATAATATTTTATTTGGGCCAAATCAACTTGAAGAAAGATATTTTGGGTTCAAAATCAAGAGCCCATTTGCAATTTAATTTTTTCGTGCTTGGATCGAGCTTTTTCTTTGGAGGAGGGAGTGATGGGAATAAAGGTTGATGTAAACACGTTACTGTTCACATGTGAACAACGTCAGCTGAAAAGTAATTTTTTACGAGTACTATTGGGAAAAATAATTTTTCGTGATCTTCTTTTATGTGTTTTGACACATCAACGGAATCACAAAAAAGGGTTTTTCTAGTATTATTATTATTATAGTAATTATCATGTATTATTTAAGATATTATTTAAATAGTTGTACAATATCATTATTTGCCTAATCACCATACATATAAATTTCCTACTATGGAAAATTATAAGAGGATTAAAAATACTTTTAGACCAAATGATTGAATTATTATAATGTTTTCCTCGTGCGTATCATATACTTAACATAGAGTTGGTTATCAAAATTTTAAGGCGCCATTTGGTTGTCTCCAAATTGTAAATTGGCTCATTAGTAAATTGGTCAATTTATAAATTGATCCATTAATTGTGTTTGGTTTCATTAATGAAATGATTAATTAATTATCCCATTTTAACTCATGTGTAAAATCTGAAATTGAATCATTTTATAAAAAACGTGAAATGCATTCATTTGAAATATGAGTCAATTTTAAAGAGCGGTGAATTCTAACTCCCAAATTTTTATTAGTATTTTGTGGGAGTATACATGATTAATGAGTAATGCTATAATAATGCCCTTGGTGGTTGCAGGTTCAAGAGGATCCTAGATTAATTCAACAAGTGAATACCATTTTCAATGAAAATCACACGCTTAATCCGCCCAAGCCAGCTCTATCCGAGCACTCCACTTCTAATCCTGCCATGTCATCATCGGAAAACTTCAGTTTTCGCTCGCCTTCATTGCCGCCCGCTGCATGCTCGCAGCTCAACACCAATCAAATAAACCAAGACGATGATGATGATGATGATGATGAAGAAGAAGATGATGATGATGACGACGATCACGACGATGATGATGATGAAGAAGAAGCTGAGCCGGACTCAGAAGCCGAAACAAATCGACTTTCAATGGCTCGGGACGCTACTCATATGTTAACTCAAGGTGGTGTCTCTGCGGCTGAGCCGACTGAGCTAATGCAGGTTGACATGTCAGAGGATATTCGGCTTGGCTCACCCGAAGATTGCTCAAATAACTTGGACTCGGATTTTCATTTACTAGCCGTGAGCCAAGCTGGGAACCCAGTCAACCATCAGCACGGAGCTGACTCGTATAGGGACCAGTCAACACATAGGTGGCCACGGTTACACGATCCAATGACCAACACTCTTCAACCACCATCTTCAGGTATCAAAATTGAAGTCATAAGCTTGCAATCACAATTCAATCATGCACCAATGACATACATGAGTTTAAAACCAAATATACCCTTTGTGTTTGATTGATGTGGGTGGAAATAAAATTAAAAACAAAACTTATAAGTGGAAAAAATTTCTTACCTCCCAAAAATAATGTTTTCCACGAAAGATGTTCGATATGCATTATCATATTGTATTTTAGGCAATGAGGAAAGAATTTTCAGCGAAATTTAGATAACCAAATGCACCAAATATTGAAAAATATATAATCTTTCATAAAAAAAAAATATAGTACAATACACTAATAGTGCCTAAACTATTACTCGAGCTTATAAACGGTCTCTATGTAGTCTCTAAACTACTATTTTAGTTCCTTAACTATACATGTTTCAACTAAATCCCTAAATTATAATGAGTGTCTCAACTAAGTGCTTTGTACAAATTAAAAAAAAAATCATAAATAATTACTTGGTCACATTGTATATGCAAAATATTATACTATAAATTTTTTCAACCCTATAATCATATATTTATATGTTGTGTATCAAGATGACACAAACTCGACCCTAATCCCAATTTGAAAACAACAAAAGATTTTATCGTATTAGATTATGCGAATATAATGTGACAAAGTAATAATTTAGGACATTTTTTAAATTTTTGCGAGAGAACGAGTTGAAACACTTATTATAATTTAGGGATAAAGTTAAAACATGTATAGTTAAGAGACTAAAATAGTAGCTTATGAACTATTTAAAAACTCGAGTGATAGTTTAGAGACTATTAGGGTCCGTTTGGTTCTGTATTTAGAAAATTCGATTTAAACACTATTTTTAAATACAGTTTTAAAATTCAGTTTTTTGTGTTTATAATTATTGGTGTGCATTTGGTAAATTTGTTTTTAAATACAGTTTTTTAAAAATTTGAAAAAATTGACAAACATGTATATTTATCTTATACATATATATGTGTGTGTGTGTGTGTGTGTGTGTAAACACATACATAAAACTTTCATACATACATGAATGTATACATACATACATGCATACATACATACATACATGCATACATTCATACATACATCATAAATTATATACATGTATATTTAATATTATACATTTTTATGTATATTTAATAAAGTATATCGTGGAATTTATACATTATATAATTATTTTGTGTAAAAATCATCAAAAATAAATCTAAAGAATTTGCACATAAGAAAATGGCACACAAATAATGAGGTCCATAAAAAAACCGTACGGTTAGAAACTATAAATGCAAGGTGTTAAAGTAGGTGTTTTTTATGGAGCACATGAAATATTACACCGTACACTGACACAAAAAGTACGCAACTGTTACAAACTATAAATGCCAATCAATGTGCGTAGAAGTCCTCATACTAAACACCTTGAGCTTTCCTATTTGCACACAGAATATTTGTACGGAAGATATATATAATGACGTGGCCAAATAGCTTCCATCCTTTTTTTCTTCTTCTTTTTTTTTTATAGTGATTCTGTGTCCCCTGCCTGTTTGTACTTCCCAGCGAACTCTTTTGTCTTTTTTTTTTTTTTAAAGTTTTTTACTGTTTTATTTTTAACTTTTAATATAAAAACAGTTTTTATATTAAACGAAAATAATTTTCTATATAAAAAACTGTTTTTTCAATTAATATAAAAAACAATTTTTTAATTAAAATCAAACAGTTTTTTTCTTAAAGTTATAATTAAAAAATATTTTTTTATAATATCGCTATATTAATTAGTGCTGCTAGTAAAAATATCACGATTGATTAGTGTTGGTGGTGCTGATGCACATTTTCGGATCCACATCATTTGTTGAATGTGGATTCCCCCCAGCGACACTAATTAATAGCGATATTTTTTCAATAAAATATCGCGATTAATTAGTGCCGCTGCCACGGACCCACATCATTTGTTGAATGTGGCTCCGCGCCAGCTGCACTAAATAATCACGATATTTTTTTAATAAAATATCGCGATTAATTAGTGCCGCTGGCGCGGACGCACATTCTCGGATCCACATCATTTGTTGATTAGTGCCGCTAGGGCGGACCTATATCATTTTTTAAATATGGGTCCGCGCCAGCGACATTAATTAATCGCGATATTTTTTTAAATATCGCGATTAATTATTGTCGCTTGCGCGGACTCACATTTCCGGATCCACATCATTTGTTGAATGTGCCCCCGCGCCAACGACACTAATTAATCGCGATATTTTATTGACATGATATCGCAATTAATTAGTGCAGCTGGCGCGACCCATCTTCCTGAATCCACATCTGAATGTGGGCCGCGTCAGCGACCATAATTAATCGCGATATCATGTCAATAGACATAATTATTTTTTATTTATGAAGAAAATATTTTTTTTAATTTTAATTTTAATAAAAAACTTTCTTTTATATATTAATAGGAAAACTGTTTTTTTTTAAATATAAAAAACAGTTTTTATATCAATTGTTAAATACAAAATAATGAGAAACTTAACCAAAAAGAGAGAGAAATGCGGTCGTTGGGTGGTACAGTGGCGGTTCAAGTAAAACTACTCTTTTTTTTTAAGGTTCTTATTCTTTTGTTTTTAACAATGGATATAAAAACAATTTTGTATTTATAAACAAAAATGTTTTTCTATTATTATAAAAAAAAAACTGTTTTTTAATTGAAAGTAAACAGTTTTTTATTAAAATTTAAAAAATATTTTTTTAAACCAGAAGAGCAGTTTTTTTTGGTTTTCTTTTTTGAAAATAAAGTAAAAGCATGAAAATTTGCTTTGTTTTTAAATAAAGTAAAACCAAAAGTTAAAAACCAAATTTTCAATAAAAGTCATTCTAAAAAAATAGTGTAATGTTGTTCTTAAACATTTATAAAAAGTTAAAAACTTATGAAAAATTGCATTTTTTTATTAAAAATATGGAAAACAATTTTTTTAAAATTAGTGTGAACCTATACCATCATCGCGATCGATTAATACCGCTGGTGCGAATCTACATTATCATCGCGATTGGTTAGTGCCGCTGGCGCGAATCCACGTCATTTAAAAAAAATAGCAAAGTATATTTTTTTGTTTTTTAAATTACTTTTGTTAAACCCACGTCATTAACAACACACAGCGAGATTACTTCTGTTAAAGTCTTTTATCACATTAGTTGAAAATTATAGAGCACGAGCTCGTTACTTTATTTCCACATGCAATAACCTAAAAGTTTAGTCTATTTAGGACTGTACATTATTATTTGAGTATTGAAAACATGTTACCCTATGAAAATGTAAAAGTTTCGGCGACCAACTCTGCAGGGATCCAACAAACTTTCAACGCAAAACTAACAACCTAATTCTTCTCACCAAAAAATGTAATAATTTGTATGTCTTTTATTTTAACAGGAGACCCTCCACTGGACGAATTAACACAAGAGGACACACACTATTCTCACACAGTGAGTACCATCCTCCACCACCAGTCCAGTAGGTGGCCAGAACAATCTTCTTTTAGTTCCGTCATGTACTCACCCCAATCAGCGTTCACCACGTGGCCAACTACCCTCTCGGACCACCACTTTCAAAGTGGCGCCGCCTCTCAGTGGCTTCTCAAATACATCCTCTTCACCATCCCTTTCCTCCACACCAAAAAGCGCGACGGAGACGGAGAAGGAGACGCGGGGAGGTTCCGTAAGGGCACCACCTCACAAGATGAATTGAGCGCCAATCATGTCCTAGCAGAACGACGTCGTAGAGAGAAGCTCAACGAGCGTTTCATTATTTTAAGGTCTTTAGTACCTTTTGTAACAAAAATGGATAAGGCCTCTATTTTGGGTGACACAATTGAGTACGTGAAAGAGTTGCGTAAAAAGATCCAGGATCTGGAACTTGATCAACGGTGCAGGTTGGGTGTGGATTCACAGAGATCGGCGGATAAGAGGAAGATGAGGATTGTGGAGGGGAGTGGTGGTGGAAAACCAAAGCCGGTGGTGGATTTGCCGGAGCCTCCACAAGCGGTGGCGGGTGAGGAGGTTCAAGTGGAGGTTTCGATAATAGAGAGCGATGCATTGGTGGAGATGCAATCTCCCTACAGAGATGGGCTGTTGTTGGATGTGATGCAAAAGCTAAGGGAGTTGAGGGTGGAAATCACAACTGTCCAATCGTCTTTGAACAATGGAGTCTTTGTGGCTGAGATGAGAGCTAAGGTATCATCTTTTAAATCTTCGTACTTTAATTTCTTGGGTCTATATTAATGCTTTGGAGAAAATAAGGTTATGAAATTTACATGTAGGCTGTAGCCCATCATCTCATGCGATAAAGTTTAAAATAAGATCAATAACATATATATATATATATATATACGCATTCTTAAAATGCGAACTAGTCCGCACAAGAGCAGGACTATATATATATATATATATATATATATATATATATATATATATATATACAGTCCTGCTCTTGTGCGGACTAGTTCGCATTTTAAGAATGCGGAGCGGACATGTGTCACCTGGCGGTGACCGCAGAAAAGAGAGAGAGTGTGCCTATAATTTAGGCGATAATTTATCGGCGCACCGTTAGGTGACACATGTCCGGTCCGCATTCTTAAAATGCGGACTAGTCCGCACATGAGCATTATTATATATATATATATACACACTCCTGCTGTTGTGCGGAATAATTCGCATTTTAAGAGGGTGGATCGGACATGTATCACTTGACAGTGATCCCAGAAAAGAGACAAAGTGTGCCTATAATTTAGCCGATAATTTTTACGCTCACCGTCAGGTGACATATGTCCGGTTCGCAATCTTAGAATGCGAAATAATTTGCATAAGAGCATTATCTATATATATATATATATATATATATATATATATATATATATATATATATATATATATACAGTCCTACTCTTGTGCGGACCGGACATGTGTCACCTGACGGTGAGTCCAGAAAAGAGAGAGAGTGTACCTATAATTTAGGCGATAATTTCTAGGGGCACCGTTAGGTGACACATGTCCGGTCCGCATTCTTAAAATGCGGACTACTCCGCACAGGAGCATTATTTTATATATATATATATACACACACACAATATTGCTCTTGTGCGGATCACTCCGCATTGTAAGAGCGCAGACCGAACATGTATCACCTGGTGGTGATCCCAAATAAGAGAGAGAGTGTACCTATATAAAAAAAATCATCTAATTTTTTTTTTTTTTTGCTATTTTTAAAAAATTTGTTAGACTTTTCGCAACTTTTAAAAACTACGAAAGTTTGACCGGTTTTTTAAAAATAGCAAAAAAAAAAAATTTGAGATGATTTTTTTTATATGGGTCTTTTGAAATATTTAAATATTATACAAAAAATATATGTTCAAAAATATATTTTTTACTAGTTTAAAAAATTGATGTGTAAAATTAGTGTGCACAACGGTCTCTCTCTCTCTCTCTTTCTCTCTTTCTCTCTCTCTCTATCTATCTATCTATCTATCTATGTATATATATATATATGATGCTTTATTTTTTTCAATCAAGCCTTCAAAATATTCCATTGTTTTAATTTCGTTCAAAGTTTGACGAAATGTTAACTCTTTTAACGGAATTGGCATGTGACACTCATGTGAGAAATTTCATTGAGACATATCCGAACTTCAAGGTACATATTTACAAAAGGCAATAAATGATTTCTCTTCTTATATTTTCATGCCCAAACTGTAATTATACATTTTAATTTTAATTATAATTAAAATAGAATTTTTTAATATAAACTAACATTTCTCTTTACCTATATGTGTCTTAAATTTTCATAACATTAATAATAACATCTATGACGATGTAACATCAATAATTTTATTAACTTTTATGCTTGAGACACGCTTGCATGTCATGCCCATGGTATTTTAATTCATTTTGTAATTTTACAAAATGGGCAAAACGTTAATTTTTAAAATTAGTAAATGTTCTAATTAAATTAATAAATGGCCTAATTGGCAAAAATAATTAACTAGTACTTAAACATATAATATAATATAATTTATTTTGATGTCTAATAAACAATGTTAGGATGATTCAAAATTTCACTAAACTTCTAATATGATTTTGTATTACTCTACCACCATGTTAAATATTTGAGAGAAGCGTTGTTAAAACTCTCATTAAGTACCACTAAAATTAATAATGGTAGATAATGGACATTTATTAGGAGATCATTTACAAAATAATCCCAGTAATGGACATATATTAGTAAATTATTTAAAATTTTATTAAGATAATGGACATTTATTAGTAAATGATTTTAAAAATTATTACTATTACAATTTTAGTTAAAATGAGAAGATGTTAATGAACTTAAAACATGAAAAATATAAAAAAAAAAAATTGCATTAAAAATATATCATTGAGTTTTTTTTTTAAATCAATCCCCTACAATTTGGTTCAATTTCAATTAAGTCCCTTACATGAGTGACACATGCCAATTCCATTAAAATTTAAACTGATTTGAAGTGATATGGTACTTTGAGGGCTTGATTGAGAAATTTTAAAAATTAGGGACCCAAATGAGACTACTTCAAACTTCAAGGGGCATATATGTTAACCCTTTAAAATAATATTAAATGAAGTATATAAGATTTAAACTTTTACATTTTACAAATAATCCCGTTCTTGATTAAATAACTCGTGAATTATATATTTTGTTGTAAAGACGGCTCTCAATACCCTTTTTACGATATTTTATAGCGACACAAAGGAATTCTTTGTAATGAAATATATACTTGAGGGGGATTTCTTTTTGCATTATAAATTTTTCAAGGTGTTTCTTGCAAAAATTTACATAATTTAAGGGCATGTTTTATAAACTTACCCATTAAAAAAAATTCAAACTTTGTATTTTAATGTAAAGACCCCCTTCCCAAGACCTTTTAGCAATGTTTTTTAGTAATACATAAGGATCTTTTGCAACAAAATATGTGGTTGGGGGTATTTCTTGCATTCAATAAATGTCAAGGGGTTTCTTGCAAAAATCATTATAGTTTAGGTGGATTTTTTTAATTTAGCAAAAAAATCACTATATTTAATTGTAAATGTCCCCTTCTCAAGACCTTTTAGTGACATTTTGTCGATATATCGGGGATATAGCTTAGAGAGATTTCTTACATTAAAAAACTTTAAGGGGTTATCTGCAAAATATACATACTTTCTGGAATTGTTTTTTTTTTTTTTTTCATTTCAAAGTATTAAATAAACAAACTAACGTGGTGTCTCTTTTTTGTTTTGAAATTACAATAACAGGTGAAGGAGAATATCAGTGGAAAGAAAGTTACTAGCATTATGGATGTCAAGAGAGCAATAAACCAAATTATACCTCACTACTAATTGACTCTGATATATATGAAAATTTATTTATGTGCAATTATTGAGATTCTCCCTATTGGTCACTCATTAAACCCGTGTATAACATAATAGAAAGTTGTTAATGAGATAAGAGAGTAACTAGCATGTAATTCGCCCGATGCGCGGACATTTTATTAAAAATACTTAAAATTTATTTGAATCAATCCTAATAATATAAATTGATAATATTTGATAGGAAGAAAAGCCACGAAAGAGAAGAGAAAATGGGAAGCACCTCTATCTGCTTAGTTAATAGCATGCCCAACTTTGTGGCTAACCTCAAAGTGCAAATGTGGGTTATGGAAAATGCTTGTACCAAGGAGCTTGAACTTTAAGACAACGAAAACAACGACTCCACCATAATAACTGGAATTTCTTCTCCTTCAACTCAATTTCACATCTCTGAGACATTTTTTTTAAAACTTCACCGAGACATTTACAACACCAAGAGGATCTTTCAAATGTTTTTAGTGGGGGGTATTTGGAAATCGTGTACCAATTTATCGTTAATGTCAACCAAAAGGCCGTTCCAGATATGGATGCATAATCGTATATAACGCATACAAAGATATCAATTTCACTATTGGTTACACAAAGAAACCTCAACTAATACTCAATAAAATCACTTTTATTCAACAACTAATTACTGTTTACAAGGAAGCCCCCGACTTTTATTCATAAGAAAAGTAGCTAGAAAACTGATTTTTCCAAATAGCTTAAAGATTAATATCGATACCATGAAACAACTGAAAGATAAATCTTATTACAACTCTAATCCCTAAAACACATCATAAATTCAGCATATTTTCGATATTCCCAAGAGTTCACCGATTTGTTAGAAATCAATACAAAACAAATAAGAATGAGACTATAGAGAAAATTACTTTGTGGCATTAATCAAATGATTATTTTGCACCATTACCACACATGAGAAGGAATAGATAATTCAAAAGATAACATTTAACAAAATTAAGGAACCAATATATTGAGTTACAAATGTTTACACTATAAATATAAGACAAAAATATCCAACTTGAGACCTTTAAAGTATATATCATCCCAATAAAGCGAAAGACACGTAATTAATTCTGCCCCACATTGGTCTATACTTTAAAGGTCTCAAATGTTATTCCATTGTTATGCAAATTTTTTCTAGTTGGTATTTATGCATAACAATGGAAGGCCGCTCAACAAAACCCAATGTCTGTCAGAAGGACTGCATTTGGGGGCTAACATTTAAACATATTCATTCCATTTCTTTTGGGGATAGTTACATCCCTTGAAGGAAGTACTCTTATAATCAGAGAAGTTATATACGGCAAATATATAGTAATGATCATTAATGTAGAGACAAATTAAGTGCATATTTCTAGTATGAAATGTCTTCTCCCCAATTTTAAAAATGACCATATAACGAATACCAACTGAAAAACCATTTGCATAACAATGAAATGCTACTAAACAAAAATCAATCTCTCTGTTAAGGAGACTGTATTTGGTGGATAACATTTAAACAACGGCATTCTATTTACATCCTTTGAGGTATACAAAAATAGTGAAGTAATCTTCCAATCAATGTAGTTACATCCCCAAAAGATATAATAACGGTCAGTTATGTAGAAACACATCAACTGCATATTTAGGACGCAATCTAAACCTCTGATTCAAACACAGTTTTTGCACGAAACCTTGGAATCAAAAATCATTTTCATAAAAATATTAGGTTTCGTTTATTATATTATAACAAATGTTTATACAAACAGTTTATATGCAAGGAAAGCAAAAAAAATCCATAGTATGATAGGTTGAAATTTAAATATACTTTTACAAAACAAATAAAAGCAATGGAAATCTCATATTCAAACATGATTTGGATACAAAACAACGGAATCAAAAATGATTTTGAAAAAAATATTGGGCAAGATGAACAGGAAAAAATATAGGAGCGAATAATCTATTTTTAATTTTTACCTTTAGGGCAAATAATATTTGAATCACTCCATGTTGCGTGGCAAATGCTGCTGCTGAATGATTAGTGTATATCGGCCATATATGTGGACTCACTACACCAAATCTGTCGAATTGTCACGGTCATTGACCTTGACAATTTCAACTTGTCAAGGTCAATGAACGTGACAATTCTGGGCGAGACAACTTTTTTTATCATGGTCATGTCACGGTCATTGACCGTAACAAGTTCATTAGAATTGTCATGGTCATGTCACGGTCATTGACCGTGACAAGTCCGTGACATTCTTTAAAATATTGTCACGGTCAATGACCGTGGCAACTTTCGTTGTCAAGGACTTGTCACGGTCAATGATCGTGACAATTCTGGGCAGAATTGGCCACTACCACTGCCGAGCAGTATATTTGTACCTGTTATAGCAACGTTATACTTGTTCAAACATCATATATCCAAATAAACTAGAGATAATGCAAATATACATTCAAAATAAAAACAATATGCGTCACGATATAATCCAAATATAATTCATATGTACCAACTTAAAAACAATTCAAATGTACCAACTAAAAAAAAATACAATTCAATTTAAATAATGTCACTACATGTCTTGGGTAAGGTTAAATCCGAGGAGGTGAGTAGGCCACACGATATAAGAATTGACACACCCACTAATATACATCGTGCCGCATTGTTCGCGCAACCACAACGGGGAGTTCTCCTTCCCGGGTATCACATGCGTGACAAGCATCCTGGACTCGATGTCATGAAGCTCACGTCCATGAACTAGTCCACCCTGGACGATATTCGGGTCCCTCAACCCCCGCCCTATCCACTAGCCATCAAATATGTCCGGTATAAATACGCTCGGCCAAACAAGCGTCGACATCGATCGGTCGAAGGGAGCCAAATAGGGAAGTGGATCATCAAAGTCCGCACGTGTCGGCGATGAAGCAGCGAGGTCCACATCCTTGTCCTCCCGCACCTCATCCTCTCGCACCCCTCCCCCAGCACATTTTCCTTCCCTTTCCCCTTGCGTTTTTCTTCGCCCAACGAACGCTTCATGAATGAGAACATATCTTGGACCGTCGGCTCCAAACGGGACAGCTTTGCATACTACGAGTCCACCAATCGAGCCAACCCGGTGTCGCTCGTATCCAATCCGATGATCCTTGATTTGGCCACCCGCGAGCTCACCCCCCTTTCCTCCTCTTGCGATCAGAGCCAAGCACTTGGATGAGTGCGTCTGTGGAAAAAGATGCCTTGTCGGCATCAGACTCCGACTCATGCACTTCTTTAAGCTTTGCCTGAAACGACAAAAAGCACATGATTAGTAAAATAAGTAAATTAAAATATTATAACGTAATTAACAAAAAGTAAACTGTCGGATTACTTACAATCGTGGCCGCGACGTTCGGGGACACCTCCTTGTCCTTCCCTTTCTTCGTTCGAAGAGCCATATAAGTATCGAGCCTATGTGGCCTACCCCCAGGGCCACTCCCTGTCCCCTGAAATAAAATAAAGTAAAATTAGTATCGGTCCCGCAAAGTAAAATAATGCAGAATAATATATTTCTGTAGTTATAGAAAAATTAAATCTTACCATCATCCTATGCTCCACCTCGGCGCAAGACGTCCGGTCGTAGTAGTGCATGTCCGTTTTTTTTGCCCGATTTTCCCTCTCTGATTGGCGAGATGCCAATTGTCGCTCCCCTAACTCATTGTCAACGAACTTTTGTCTATGTACCAATGAGAGCGGTTCCTTCGGCGGGACAGATTCACGCCTTTGGATAATGGACTCTCGTGTCTTCCCAAAGTACCGGGTACGCATATTTTTCTTCCACGTCTTGTATTGCTCCCTCAACTGCTCCAAGACGGAATCGCGTAGCTTTGGATCCAGGCTGAAATGTTCCTGTCCAACAAATATAATGTTAGTTGCAAATAAATATAAATATAAATATAAAATAAAATTGAAATCGAAATCGAAATTGAAATATTCATATGAATATAAATATAAATATAAATATAAATATAAATATAAATATAAATACATTACCTGTAGTGCCACCAAAACAGCTAACTTGAGCTCATATGGCACCTCCTTCCAACTAATGTACCCCGGGCCGATGATCGTCTTTACCAGCTCGAGGGATCTCGCTAATAGTCCCGACTTGTTCTTAATGACCATCCCCAATTTTCTATATTTGGGGAGCCTAGGGGCCGAGGAGCTCTCGTCGCTTCCGCTACCACCGAGCTCAGACATCATCATAACAAGCATCATCATCCTCGCCTTAATACCCGAAGGAGCATTTGCTGTAAAAAAAATGTTATTCGTACATATCAAAATGAATTAAAAGAAGACATGCAAATAAACTAAGAATTAAAGTATATAATTATTAATTTACTAATTTACAATGAGGGGGAATCATATATTAATTTACTAAAAAAATTAATAACCAATCAATTCGTTTACAAGGGACATTACGCACAAACACACAGACACTCGCACACTACACACCCATATACACACACGCACACATTCACACACACACACACACACAGGCAACCCCCACCCCTACCCCTACCCCTATCCCATTACCCACCCACCCATCCCGTACTCCTTCTAATTCATCTACTTAATTAATTCATTTCATCAATTAAACTAACAATTAAAGTATAAAAATTATTAATTTACTAATTTACAATGAGGGGCAATCCAACTTTCATATGAAATGGACACTAATTATTAATTTACTTTCATATAAAACTATACAATTAAAGCTATACAATTGTTGAGATTTCCCCACCACACACACACCCCACCCCACCCCCACCCCTACTGCCCACACACACGCACACTACACAAGAGTGATACAAAGTAATTTTAAAAAAAAAATTGAAAAATCCCACCCCCATATGGACATTAATCCAGTGGTCCTACCACTTCTAAAATTAACCAACCCAATATCGATCCACTATAATCCAACCGCAACAACAAATGTGTATCTCGTACTCCTTCTAATTCATTTACTCAATTAATTCATTTAATCAATTAAACTAACAATTAAAGTATAACAATTATTAATTTACTAATTTACAATGAGGGACAATCCTACTTTCATATGAAATGGGCACCAATTATTAATTTATTTTCATATAAAACTATACAATTAAAATTACAATTAAAGTTATACAATTTATTAATTAAAATTGTACAATTGTTGAGATTGCCCCACCCAACCCCCAACCCCACCCCTACTGCCCACGCACACGCACACTACACAAGAGTGATACAAAGTAATTTAAAAAAAAAGTTGAAAAATCTCACCCCCATATGGACAGTAATCTAGTGGTCATACCACTTCTAAAATTAACTAACCCAACATCGATCCACTATAATCCAACCGCAACAACAAATGTGTATCCCGTACTCCTTCTAATTCATCTACTTAATTAAATCATTTCATCAATTCAACTAACAATTAAAGTATACAATTATAAATTTACTAATTTACAATGAGGGGAAATTCTACTTTCATATGAAATGGGCACTAATTATTAATTTACTTTCATATAAAACTATACAATTAAAGTTACAATTAAAGCTATACAATTTATTTTATTAAAGCTATACAATTAAAGTTATTTTGAATCTCAACAATTATCTGTTAATGAGGGGCAATCCTACTTGTATATGAAAGGGGTAATACATATTTTATTTATCAATTTGTCCATTTCAATTGTTGAGATTGCCCCACTACACACACACCCCACCCCACCCCAACCACACACACACACACCCACCACACACACGCACGCGTACACGCACACACACCACCCCACTCCCTCCCCCCTCCCCCCACCACACACACATGCACACACATGCACACACATACACCCCACCACCCCCTGCCCCCTCACCCCACCACACACACGCACACACCTGCACACACACACACACCACCACCCCCTACCCCCACCCAGCCCCTTGTCCCTCCCCTCCCTAGCCCCCCTGCCCCACCACACACACACACACCCCACCCCACCCCCACCACCCCCTGCCCCCTTCCCCCACCACACACATATATACACACACATACACACACATATAGAAATAAAAGAGAAAGAGAGGAAAAAACATACCTTAAAGAGAGATAGAGAGAGCTCGAAATCACTTAGAGAGAGAAAGAGAGGGAAACCAAAAACGGTGGAAAAAAAGAAAGCGTAGGATTTTTTTTACTGAACAAATTATCACAGACGTGTCACAGTCATTGACCGTGAAAATATTATAAGATTTGTCTCAATCATTGATCATGACAAAAAACGCGTTTTTTTTTTATTACGGTCAATGACCGTGACAAGGCTAGCCGCTGGAAGGGTGCCAATTTATCCATTTTGGTATAGTGACTTTTCATATTATAAGATTGGGGAAAGTCCTATATGGGGATAGAGAAAAGGTCTGGAGACGGAAGGGGGAGGGATTGGGTCTTTTCATTTCTTCGGTTGCAAATGTTTGGTTTATTGGTTTTGGGTTTATTTTTAATAATTTAACTATGCTTATTTTAGAAGTGAATAATAAATACATTCAATGATATTAATACCTCTAATACTATTGCATTATAGGTATAACTTAAATATAACTAGGTCTACACTACACCAAAATACTAATTTTGTGACTGCCTTCTTGTAACTGCTAATGGGGGTGACAAACATTATCACTGCCATTAGGAGTCACAACATTATTTGTAACTGCCATTAGAGGTCATAAAATATTTGGGTAATGAAAAATTGGAGTCAATTGGATTGTCACTGCTAATGACAGTCACAAATCTTACCCACATAATTAATTTGTAATGGCTATAAGGAGTCACGAGTTTATAACTGCCACAAGGAGTCACAAATTTATCACTAGACTTAAGTTATGACTCTTATGAGCAGTGATAAAATTATAACTGCTATGAGGAGTCACAAATCTTAGATTTGTGACCGCTATTAGCGGTCACAAATTTGTGACTGCTCGTGGCGGTCATAAATTTTGGCTTACAACTTAATTTGTGACCGCTATGAGTGGTCATAAATTTGTGACTGCTCATAGCGGTCACAAATGTGTAAGAGTTAATTTATGAGTGCTGTTAGGGGTCACCAAAATTTTGACAGAGGTTTAATTTCCCTCTTCTCTCTCCTACTTCTCTTTAATCTCCCGCTCCCTCCCCCGTCCCTCTTCAATCTCCCGCTCCCTTCTCATAAAATTTTAGCTTGCACTAACACTGGAATATTAGGGTTTTGGTAGAGAGAAAATAATGGGAAGCGCCGTAGTGGAGAAGACAGAGCAAGAGCTCCGCAAAGAGATCGAGGAGCTTCATTGCCAACAATGGGAGGTCCTCTCTCTCTCTACTTCCTCTAGTGCCTAACTTGTAATCGTAAGTGCACATTCTCATGCATTTGCTCTTTATAAATTACATCGCTTTTGGCCTTTGAATTGACTCTAGAATATTAGGGTTTTTGTATACCATTTTGCTGTTATTTATATATTTTTTAAATTGTACTTGCGTGTTGCAGTAACTGTGATTTTAATATATGTGTAGTTCCCATATATTCTAAACTACTTTATCAATAAATTTTAATCAAATTCTCTGCTATGATGATAGTCTTCGTAACTCTACAGGTCTCCGCCGTGGAGGTTTATCAGGCTCTGCCCCTCGCAATTTCACCGCCAATGGTGGCTTTATTAGACCTGTAATTTCTCTCACCTCTCTCTCTTTCTCTCTCCCTCTCTCTCTCTCTCTCTCTCTCTCTCTCTCTATATATATATATATATATATATATATATTGTTATTGATTGATTGGTTATAGGCAGAAATCCCTAATTACTTGTAGCTAAACCGTAATTCTATATCTAATTTTGATTTGGGGGGTGAAGGTTGAGGTTGTTGCAGTTGTTGCGATTACGATCCCTCTAAAAATTGCACATAATTTTCTCAAAACCCTACTAGTTGTGTGAAATAGTATATAGAGTAATCCCATTCCCAAAACTCATCAAAACTCATGTGTTAATTTTCAATTAACTTTGTCTGTATTAAGTTGATATGTGAAACAAACCCAATTACTTTGTCATAATAATAGATTTATGAATCCATATCTAGTTAATATAATTTCTAGGTTTGGCTCATCTCATGGTAGGTAACTGTCCGCAATGACACCTTCGACATGCTCTGATACGCATGTTTGGGGGAAAATTGATCGAGTCCATGCTGTCGAGGCTATGCTCTGATTCGCAGACGTTGGTCTCTCCACCTTCGACATGTCCGATCACTGTAATTCCCACTTTTAATTCCAATTATGTCTTCTATTTCTATAATTTCCATCGCTAATTATGATTCGAATGTTAAATACATTTTGTATCCCACTAACGTAACACTGAAAGAGGCTCTCTTCAAAGTGTTTTCTCTATGTGGCCTCGTACTTACTTTAATATGATGATGCTGGTTTCACCACTTTTGATATCTCTCATTTATCTCCAAGGCTCTCTTCATCGTCTCTTTTAACTAGTTAAAAGAGAATTTTCCAATTATGGGCTCATAAGTATGTGTGGGAAACCATTTAAGCTTATATTATTGTTGTAACTACGTTGAGAATATTAAAGTATTATGGTAAACTAACCATTAATAGGCTACAATTATTATATTTGATTTATCCCCAGTACAAAACCATCCTCTAGGCACATTTCACTCACATTCTTGTTATGTTTTAGAAGGTAAAATTATTCTAAGGATTTGTTTCAAGAGCCATCCATTAATATATAATATTGTGTTTTATGCTTTCATTACACACGTACACAAATTTAGTTTTAATTTTCAATTGTATAGTCTTGGTCAAATATCATGAATTATGATGATAGTGAAAGAATGAGGAATATGATTTAACCATCACTTTTTGGGACGGTGGCAGTGTTTTGTCGTAGTGTTGCCTCATATATATTATTTTGCTTTCTAGTTATGCATTATATTTTACAAATTCTTGTGAAATTGGGAATTCTTGTATAAATTCACTATTATATTTGTCATTCGGGGCATCAAAGCTTGCCCAACCTACTTAAGGTCGGGGATTGAAATTGGGTATTCTTGTATAAATTCTTGGTTGATGGTACTTGATGTTAATAACTTGTATGAATTTTTTTTATTTGACTATTCACTTCTCGTTCTTAATCCTATCACAGAGGGTTCAAAGATGCAAAACCATAACCAATATCCTTCGTCCCATAATGAACATAAACTTTTCAAATCAGATACTAATTATGTTGTTTAATGTTTATTTATTTTTTATGGGTTTTGTTGTAGCCATTGTTGCTTTGAAGAATGAGTCGATGGAGTGTAGGAAATTAAATGTTGAACCTGTATTTGAAGAGTTTATACCATTAGAGAAGAGTTATGATGTGGCTGAAAAAGATGAGGTTAAGAAGGAAAAGGATATAGTAAAGATAAGATGAATTGGATGAGCTCTGTTCAGCTTTGGAATAGTGTTGATCATCCAAAACAAAAGGTATAATATAATTCATTAGATTGGGTTGATAATTTCATTATTTTGTTGTGTATTTGTAATATATTTGTTTTGGTGGTGTAGGGAGCTGAGGATGAAAATCACCCAAGGGCATTTGTGCTATTTAAGGGTTATTCTTCATTTCCTGTGGTGGATAAGAAGGAATTAGCAGTTTGTGGACTTTCCCTTGTTACTCCTGGAATTGAAAGTTGTATGGAAGAATTGGGGTGTAATTTTTTAACTTCTTCTAAGGCTAGTAGTAGTAGAGAAATGATGGTTAATTCAATTTACAAACTGGATTGCAGACACCTAATCAGCAGATTTTGAGGAAATAAAGACGATGCTGGTCCCCCGAGTTGCATAGACGCTTCGTGAGTGCCCTGCAATAAGTTGGAGGTTCACAAGGTTAGAAAATGGAATGAGATTGAGTGATAAGGTTCAAATGAAAAATGAGTTTTGGGTGAAGTTTGTGGTTTATTTGATTGACTTGAACATTGTGGATAAGGAGTCTACATCATATAGTAGAATTAACTTTAGAATCTTAAATATCAAAGGTGGAATTGATTGATCACTGCTTGATAACTGATTGAGCACTGAATTGAATTGAGAATTTGCATTGAGTACTAATAACTGCTTGCTTGATAACTGATATATTGAATTGATCACTGCTTGGTTGATAACTGATATATTGAATTGATTGATACCTGATACCTAATATATAACTAATAACTTGAATTTATCAACTAATACCTTGATAAGTGATACCTGATACCTGATAGACATGGGACAATAGACTTTCTTGATAACTAATACATTAAATTGATTGAGCACTGATAACTAATATATGATTGGGATAGTAGAATTGATAACTTGATAACTGATATATTATTCGCATGTTGGGAACGACGCTTGTGTAAGAGCCAACATTGTGGATTTCTTCATTTCTAGTCTAGTCTTTCTTTCCATTTTCTTTTGTGTTTTGTATTATATCTTTATTCAAGGGGAAATCTAATGTTCTTTGCTGTACAGGGCCACTTCACCACCTTCATTTGCTTTGGAGGCTTTTGTTCACTGTGAAGGGAAGACTAGGTTAAGGCAGCTTTGTCAACCTTTTTTGTATTCTCATTCTTCATCAAATGTGCTTGAAGTTGAGGTATCTACTAAAACTATATATATAGAAATTGCTAGTAGTGTTACTTGAAATTGCTCCCTCAAACCTCCTTAGAAATGACAAGGGAAATAAAAATAATTAAGCGTAAATGTAAAAGAATACAACTTAGCAAGGAAAAAAGATGATAAAGAAATGAATACATATGGACTAACTACCAAGACAAATTTATTTGACAATGCTGCAATCGAATAAGATCGTTGATGGAATAGTGTATAGAATAATATACTTGTGTTATTTTTTCTGATCAAATCACCCTGTACAAAAAAAAATTTAGATCGATTCAGGAGAATATTCCTTAGGAATAAGAGGAGATCGATTCAGGAGATAATTTGGTGATTAATAAGGGACCGATTATGTGGTCACTAATATCATGTTTACATTCATGTACATGCCCCCATACTGATATATGTTGTAATGTTTAGTTCCTTAACTATTTGTTCATATCTTCATATATATGGCCTCTATTACGTTCACTGTGAGGCTAATTAATTGAATAATGCTGCACTGATGGAGAAGTTGGCCATATTCTCTTTGATAATGATTTTAGTAATATTTTATGTTAGACTTGTCAAATAAAAACAGTAATGTGTCATTTTGATCATCTTTCATCTTATTAATTTCAGTCAATGGCTAGTAAGCGGACAAAGCAAATTGAGGATGATAGCAGCAACAACAATGGAAATGATACTGATAGAATAAGGTATTTTCCAGATCTCATACTCAGTCACATTTTCTCTTTCCTTCCAACGAATATGCGCTCTCAAAAAGATGGCAAAACTTTTGGCGCTTACTTACTTCTTTACACTTTGATGACACTCATTTCTCTTATTCAGATCCTTTTTTGATGATGTTATTAATTGCGACATTAACGACGATGTATCACAGATTAAATCCTTTATAGTATCTTCCATGAAACGTCATTTGCAAGTTCTTGACCTTGAAGTTTCATCCTATCCATTTGAGTTGACATGTCATGTACTCACATTTTACCAATATATAATTAGTTGTTCAATTGAATGAAACAAACTTCTTGGTTTTCTCATTTTTAACACAAACACCTTCAAAATAGGCATTGTGACAACAGTGGCATCTAGATGCCAGTATTTTGGATAACATCATCAAGAGGCACAATATGCATAAGACATTTCCAAAAGAATAAAGAAATTTTTAGAGGAATAGAATAATTCCACACTGCTTTGAAGAGGAAAGAAGCAGGTTTAGAGTGCCTAATGAAATTCCATGCTGAATTTGAAGTAGACTGTTTTGAAGAGGAAAGAAGCAGGTTCAGTCTCAGTACTGGACATGAACCCGAAATGAGACAACAGGACACACCTAGATTCACCTCTACTTTATCATAAACATACTCAAACTATTGGGAATGTGTATGGTTGTTGTTGGACATATATGTCCCTTCTATTGCTCGCATTGAAAATGTGAGTGGTTGTCAATAGTGCATTACCTGATCTTGGATATTCTAATCCGTATTAAAATTCAACATCACTTCACAATCATGTTTAACTTTTCATTTGATATAAAATTATTTAAGTCAATGTGTTGCACATCATGTAGAATATTAATTTAACAATTCTTTAGTGGTTCTTCTACAGAATGACTAGGGTGTTCTGAAACGAGGATGCGATGCTCAAGTTCTTGGTGAAACCCCACTCAAGTTTAGGAGTGCTGTTGACGTTGTCCAGAATTCGAGGGAGGAACACAATGTAAATGCATAAGGTTGTCCAGAAACGAGGATGGGATGCCAGTATATATACTGGTTGTAATCCAGATTGAAAATTATTCTTCTTTTGACTCATATATAACTTTTATATTGATAATAATTAGTTGTGTTTTCTGAATTTTTGTTATGGTGTTGGTTTTTAGGTGATTCCGGGAGAGTATGGCTTTATTGCGTAGCTGAACGAGGGTCATCACCTTAAGAAGAGGCCAACTGAATTTTGCATGGATATGGTTCTGCAGCCTTTTGATGGGAGAAAATTTAACTTAACAAAAGTTGGGCAGGAAGAGGTGCCTTTTCAATTTGAAGCGAGTGAGGACGATGAAGTCCAGTTCTTCCCTAAAGCACCCATTGACGTAGAGAATTCGCCAAGTGTTGTTGCCATTAATGTATGTCACTTAGTTGTTCATTTTCTAGGGGATTATGTCTTGTGTAAGAGTTTGTACTTACCTCATTTTTGTTGTGTATGAATTTAGCAGGTTAGTCCTATTGAATATGGGCACGTTCTTCTCATTCCTCGTGTTCGAGTGCTTACCACAAAGGATTGACCAAGAAAGCTTCTTTCTTGCGATTGAAAGCTTCTCATCCCTAATCGTTCCTCAACCCCAGCTGTAAAAAGCAAGCTTTGTAACGAATACAACACTGCCGAAGGCTGCAAATTCGATGACAAATGCAATTTTCCTCTGTCGAGTGGAAATCAAGAAACCTATTTCCCCTTCCCATGAGGACCAATGTGTTGTGGGATCCATGCCAAACCGTTTTGGTGCCCCAATGCATCTACCCGCTCCAGGACCAGCCCAAGGGATCAGGTCTTGGTGCTGAGATTATTGGTACCTTTGTTTTTGTCTAAACTGTCTTCTCTGCTACTGATGCCAAGAGAAGTGCTAGAGATTCTCATGTCCATATATGTACGTGTTAATTAATATTCACCTTTTGTAAATTGATATATCTACTTTTGTTATATATTTAGTTTATTAACTTAATGTGTTTAGCTAATTAACGTTTCTAAGAATAGTTAGCCTCAATTTCAATATCTGGTCTGATGAAAGCATGAATTATTTGCATGTGCAATATAAAATGCTATGTATTTAATAAAAGGATTTGCACAAAAACGATATTAATCATATCTTTTTATGATACAAAAATAATAGTTACTGATAAATGATATATTTTATTATTTGCAGGTACCTGACATACGTAGTATTCAAAGGCCTCAATCTAGGTGTTTACACTTCGTGACAAGCAACAAAAGCACAAGTCAATAGATATCGAGACACCGCATATAAAAAATTGAGTCAATTGAACTTGCAGAGCAGACGTATGTACTCCGAGTACACGAGGGAGGATGTCACCTCATCAATACGCCCCACATTTGATATCATTGAAGTGTTGTGTTGTCATTTTTTTAGTTTATTTTTTATTCTATGTTCATTTGTACTTAGCGCCCAAGAAGGATTTGTTTGATGTTAAGTCTAAACAAGTTTTATGTGTACCAGATATTCGGAACGTCGAAAATATGAATGAAATATTGTCGAATTTTTTTAGACTTATTACATGTTCATGATATTTCATCTACTTCTTTATTTTAGCTTATTTTTTATTCTACTCTCATAATTTTGTGAAAATATAAAGATATTTGTAACAATTTTTATTACATTTAAAAAATTCAACCTTTATAACTGCTAATAGCAGTCACAAATTCGAAACTATTGATAGCAGTTACAAATTCGTAATTGCTGACAACAGTCACAAACTCGTAACTACTGACAACAGTTATAAGTATTAGATTTGTAACTACTGACAGCAGTTACAAATGTTAGATTCGTAACTGCTGATAGCAGTTACAAGTAACAGTTACAAATTGGGGTCACCAGTCATAACCCCAAAGGGGTTATAAAAATTTGTGACTGCTGTTAGGAGTTACAAATTTTCTTTTGTCACCCCCTAAATTATGACGGTAAATAGCAGTTATAAAGGTTATTTGTGAGTGCTAACAACACTCACAAATCTCCCATTTTGGTGTAGTGCTAATGGGTGCATTTAGAACACAGTTTACCCAAATGGAGATATTTGGTTATGATCAATCCAAGTTAAGTCTGTAAAAATACTAATGGTATTCATTGTTGTTGTGGAGTATGTGAAACTTAAATTATAATGGAGTAGTTTTTAGGGCCACGCTTGCTATGAAGATTTTATTGTGCAAAATATTCTCAAAACTATTTACTAAATAATTATAGTATATACCTAAAGTTGTCATCACAACACATCGTCGACATTTATCTCGCCCACACGACGAAAAGTATACACTTAATAAATGTTTCAATTCCCAAAAGGGGATGAATGTTTATATGGTGTACTAAATATTAAAACATAGAATACACTAATGGACTTTCCAATCCCCAATGCCAAAGTCATTAAACGGATTCCTTCGAAGTTATTGAAGTAAATTTACTTCTCTATAACAGTCTCAATTCAATTATTGACAAATGCCTTCCCATTCATTATAACAATGAAACCCAACATGTCCCTTATAAAATGAAACGATTCCTTTTTCCCTATCATTTATATTATTGATCTTTTTCATTCTTAATCTGATGTATTACTCATGTCCTCGTCATCTTAGGACTTTCACTATTTACTTATGGTACTCTCTCTATCTCTCAAGTCTACGCCCTTAGTTTAATTGATTTTGTTTCACATCGACAACAACGTTTTCGACTTTATACTTCCAGTTTGTCTTTATTAACATTTTAGTTTCTTTTAGGAGTACCTAATATTTCAGTTTGATTATATTAATATTATGTATTAAAAAAAAGTTGAAATACACATTATTTATTATTAAATTAAATAAAAAACTATAAAAAAAATACCGGTCAAGGCTCTCTCCCATGACTAGCACTGGCAAAATTATGGGTTGAGCCTAATTTGGGCGGGTCAAATATGGGCTGGGCTAAATGTGAGTTGGGCCAAATATGGGCTGGGTTAAATGTGGGCTGGGCCAAATATGGGCGGACCAAATATGGGTTGGACCAACCCATTATTTTTTTACTAAATTAAGTATTACAATTCGAGGTATATATAAAAAAAACTCATATTTTACTCATAACTTTTTAAAATGAGTATTATATTTGATTTGTATCTTTTAAAATTGGGCTCCATATTTGATTTCTTGCTTTGAAATATGGGCCCCATATTTAACTCATAGCTTTGAAATATGGGCCCCATATTTAACTCACAACTTTTAAATATGGGCCCCATCTTTAGATGTTTGGGCTAATATGGACTGTTTTGTTATTTGGGCCACATTTTGCCACTACTACCCATGACATCCGTTTCTCTCTCCTAAACTTCCATGCCAGCCGACCCTAACCCTAAACCACCAGATCCAATTAAAGAGGAAAAAAAGTCATTTTCTTCGATTCTTAGGGGTGGATCCAACCTACCGTCCTTAAACCTTATACTTATTGGTCAATACAAAGGAGAACCGTCCCTTTATTTCAGTGAGCAGGATATCGAGATCTTGGCTACACCCTACAAACATACACTGATTGGTGAATTTTCCTATGGCATACCTTCGATGGAAACAATCAGAAAGGTATTTCTAACATTTTCTTTAAAGGCAGGTTTCGATATTGGGTTGATTGAACACAACCACATTCTCATAAAACTTTCTTCTGAAGAAGACTATCTTAGACAATGGTTGAGAGAAAAATTGTTCGTTTACAAGGCTCCTCTCAGAGTCTTCAAATGGACTCCAGATTTTAACCTAAATACGGATTCTCCTATATATCCCATCTGGGTTTCACTGCCACTGCTACCTGTTCACTTGTTTAATAAAATAACGTTATTCTCTATCTTGAAAGCTGTTGGTACCCCTTTAAAATTGGATGAAGCCACGGTGAATGTATCCAGGCCAAGCCAGGCTCGTGTGTGTGTTGAAGTTGATATGTCAAACCCTTACCTAAACGTATATGGATTGGATGTGGTTCGAATGGTTTCTGGCAATCTTTTGTGTATGAAAATCTCCCACCGTTCTGCAAGTCCTGTATGAGAGCAGGTCATTTATATGGGTCATATTCAATGACAAGGGATGCGGGTGCTAATGAAAATGGAGTTGTTGATGTTATAAACAAAGAAAAAGAGGTATCACAAACCACCAACAACCCTAATACTTTTCTACCAAACCAAAAATGGCAGGAAAAGAGACCACAAAAACCAAAAATTTCCTCTCAACCCACTCTTAAACCTCAGCCTTTACCTTCTATATCCAACCCTATACTTATTTCTTCCAAACACATTATCCATACAACTATTTACCCTAAACCTAATACCACGCCTTCACCAAATTTTGAACCTGGAGAATCATCAAACCCTGATAATATCCTAGCCTCACCCACCCATAAACATGACAACCAAACCACTGTTACCATTAACTGGTATCATGTATTATCAACTAAGCTTACTAGTTTACTGGAAAATAAAGAATCATGTGGATCGATCGCCGATTTTGACATGTCTCTAATACCAACCCTTATTAAAGTGCCAAAAAACCCATCTCTGCTAAACAACCTTAACCTTTCCCCAAGACCAAAAAAGTTTCCTATAGCCATCATAGCCAGAGACAAATGGAAACCTAAATGGTCGTCAGATACTGAAGATGAAGAAATTGTGGATGATCTTTGCATAGAGAACTCACTAGATTTTTCGTATGAATTAACAGAAAAATACCAATGTTTACATGGGGAACAAGAATTCATAGTGGTCTCTAGGAGGAAGAGAAAAAATTATAGATCCTTGGCTCAAAAATACCCTATCATTACCAGGTCTGCAGGTAAGGTTCCAAAGAATAAAGATATAAGTAATATTAATGCTTAATCTACTATTTTGTAATATTCGTGGGGGGCTAACACGCCTTCTATTCGCAGACTCAAATTAATCATTAAAAAACATAACATTGGTGTTGTTGCAATTATGGAACCAAAACTGGAGGAAACTAATCTGCATCAAGTTTGCAAACAAATAAACTTTTGTGGGAGTGTTGCAAATAGCAACAGTAAAATATGGATATTTTGGAAATTTGATTAGAATATAGATATCATCCAAAATAAAGATCAGATAATTTCCATTAGAGTTGGACATTTTAATTTTGATAGCCCAATCATTTTCTCAGTTGTATATGCTAAATGTGATAAACTGGATAGAGAGGAGATGTGGGGTAACATCCTAGACATTGTAAATAATTTTGAGGAGAAATGGATTATTAGAGGTGATTTTAACATTGTCAAAAACCAAGATAAAATTGAATTTAGAGGAGCTGAGGACTTCAAAAACTCGTTAATTCAAGCAGGTATGTTAGAATTTTCTTTTAACGGGTCTCGTTTTACCTGGTGTAATAACCGTGATGTTATTGCTAGAATTTGGGCTCGCCTAGATAGGCTTCTTGGTAATAATGAATGGTTTCTTATGAACACTCTCACAACGGTTCAACATCTACCTCGTATTAAATTTGATCACAACCCTTTAGTCACTACAATTTCTTTTCCAAATGACAGACGTCCCAAACCATTTAGGTTCATCAATTCTTGGACATCTCATCATTCTTTTGTTGAAGTTGTAAAGAACACTTGGAGGTTGCATCAAGTTGGGAGTCCAATGCAAGTCTTTTCTTTGAAACTTATATCGTTAAAGTAGGATCTCAAATCCTGGAACATTTCAACCTTTAAAAAAATTTATGCTCAACTTGTTGAAGCCGAGGACAACATATTAGCTGCTAAAGCTCTGGCAGACAATGACCCCACCGTTTTGAACAGGAGTGAGTGGCATAAAGCTCAAGAGACTTATTTGCTAGCCCTTAAAAATGAGTAATCTTGTTGGAGACAAAAAGAAGGAATTAAGTGGGGTGAAGTTGGAGACCTAAATACAAAAAAAATTCACTCTTTTGTGAACCATCGTCATTGCATCAACACCATTCACAAGGTAAAAAGAAAAGAAGATGGCATCTAGACTTCCTCCGTTTCTGATGTGGAATAGGAGATACGCAACCATTTCAAAGACGTTTTGGGTGATCAATCAGCTGTGGCTATCGATGATGAAATTTTCACTTGCATCCCAAAGTTGATAGATGATGTAACGAATGAAAGAATCTCAAAAATTCCAAATGAGGAAGAAATCAAGGGAGTGATTTTCTCTATGAATAAAGAAGGTGCAGCAGGCCCAGATGGCTATAATGGAGTCTTTTTTCAGCATTCTTGGGACATTATCAAATCAGCCCTTATTGTTGTTATTTAATCTTTCTTCCTGGGAAGTGATATTCCTAGAAGTTGGTCATCCATAACAATAATCCTCATCCTAAAAATCCAGAACCCTACAAGAACACTGACTTTCAACCCATAAGTTCGTGTAATTTTTCTAGTAAAATCATTTCAAAAATCATAAACAACCGTTTACGAGATATTCTTCCCAATATCATTTCGTTATCTCAAACGGAGTTTAACACAGGGCGTGATATAAATGAAAATATCCTTTTAGCCCATGAAATGATGAAAAGTTTTAATAAAAAAGTGCAGGGTAAAAATGTGATCTATAAATTAGACATGTCTAAGGCATATGATCGGCTTTCATGGCTCTTTATTATTAAAACTAATCATTTGGTTTTTGTGAACTAATCATTGATTGGATCCGGAGGTGTATTTCAGGTTGCTGGTATTCTATAGCCATTAATGGGAAGCTTTGTGATTTTTTCAATTCTAAAAGAGGAATTCAGCAAGAAGACCCTCTTTCACCCACTTTGTTCGTCATAGCAGCGAAAGTGCTGTCTCGCGGCCTGCACAATCTGATGGAAAAGGGAGATATTCAACACGTTGGTCAGCCCCTATCATGTCAAATCATTTCTTCCTTATCATTTGCTGATGACATCCTTATCTTTGCTACTGCTGAAAAAAAAAAGTACCAGAAATCTCCTGCATTTTCTCACAGAGTATTAAGCTAATTCGGGATAGCTAGTGAATCACGATAAAGTTTTTTTCTTGATGCCAAACAATACCTCCAAGGAAAAGATTCAATAAATGACTAGATCGACGGGTTACAAATACAAAAGGTCCCCTTTCAAATATCTGGGAGTCTTAATCTATCAAGGCAGGAAGAAGCGGATCCACTTTCATTATTTGGCGGAAACAGTTAAAAAAAGAATTGCAGGTTGAGCATCCAAGTCTCTAACTCAAGGAGGTAGAAATATGCTTATTAAGAGTGTTGCTAATTCGATGACTTTCAACTACTTAGTCGCCATTGATCCGCCAAAGAAGACCTTTTATGACATCAATACGATATGTGCAAATTTTCTATGGGTCTCCGAGGACGGTAAATTTAAAAAACACTGGATTAGTTGGGATAAAGTATGCTTACCAAAAAATGAAGGTGGCCTTGGTATTAGATCTCTAGAAGATGTGTGTAAGGCATACACTTGTAAATTATGGTACTCATTCTTTAACAAAGATGGTTTATGGTCTAAATTCATGAAAGCAAAATATAGAAAACTACAAATTCATGAATTTAGTGGTACTCCATCTTTTTCCAGTCACACTTGGAAAAGAATGCAAAATGTTCTTAATACTTACAACGAGTTGGAAATCAGGGATAATTTCAATCTTAAGCTTACTTCAGATTACATTAGGAAAAAAGATTGTGTTCAACTTTCTTTCTCGTCCATTTGGGATAAACGATTAGTCCCTAAAGTTTCCACTTTCATGTGGAGACTCTTACATGATGGTCTACCCCTTGACGAGAATATCAAGAAATTAAAAATCCCTCTTCCATCGAGATGTAGATGTTGTCAAGTGCCAAAAGAGGAAAATCGGGACCATCTCTTTGCTAAAGGTGAAATTGCTCTACAGGTTCAGAATTTTTTCTAGAAAAGGATGGGCTTAGCATTTAATTTCAATACCGTAAAAGGAGGTCTTATGAATTGGTGGTTATGCACTAGGGAAAATCGATCAAGTCTACTCTCTGAAATATGATCGCTGCTTTCATTTGTTGGAGAATTTGGTGTGCCAGAAATAAAATGGAGTTCGATAATGTTGCGATGAATGCCCGGATTATCATAGGATTGGTATACGATGACATTGAGGTGGCCTTCAAAGTGAGACCTTTCAAATTCTCCCCATGTCTTTTTTACATAGACTTGTTCAAAGAATTTCAAATTTCATATGTCTAAATTTATCACTTTCTTCACTTTCTTTAGTTTGTATCTTTAACTTTACTAGCCTATTTTTTCTTGTAATGGCCACCTTGAGAGGGCTTCTCTCTCAAAGCTTGAATAAATTCCATTTAGCCCCCCCCCCAAAAAAAAAATAAATAAATAAATGAGTGAAAGACCACAGTAAATAATAAAATAAATGTGTTATTTTATTTGGTGGTACCGTTGTCGAGAAACATCCTATTTTGAGTTATGTGAATATATCCCACATGACCGACTTTAAGCATGATATTTTAGCTATTGAAGATAAGTTAGAATAAGCTTTACAATCCCCCTCCACATCGCGCACGTCTGTATACTAGTTTTTAATCAAAAAGAGCAGCTACATACTAATGAACCATTATTACTTTTGACATGGCATGTGCGAATAAGGTCCAATACTTGAGTACTCCACTAATGAACTGTTGTTACTAGGGCTATGTTTTTTTTCCGAACATTCTGATTTTTTCGATATCCGATCCGATATTTTCCGATTTTGGAATGTATATATGGTTTCCGATTTCCGATTTTTCTATTTCTGATTTTTCTGAAAAAAAATCGGATCGAAAATTGGAAATAATTCTGAATTTCCGATTTTTCCAATTCGATTTTTCCGAAACTATGCCGATCCAATTTTTCCGAATTATTTTCGATTTTTTCTGAAATATTTTCCGATTTCCAATTTTTCTAATTTTTTTAAACATTCTCATGTGTCCCACATTGGCTAGGAGAGGAAGAGAGACCCAAAAAAGTCCTCTATAAAAGGAGAATGTCCCTCTATCCTGTACACAAATGAAAAAAATGGTTAAATCCTTACATATTTACATGTTGGGTTAAATCTTTTTTTCGATTTCTTTAAAATGAGAATTTCGACTAATCGAAAATCATATATTAATTTTTTTGAAATTTTGGAATTTCCAAAATTTCTGAATTTTTAGTATATTTTTTGAATTTCCGAATTTTTTCCGATTGTCCGATTTTTCCGAATTTGGAAACTTTTTTGATTTTCCGAAAAAATTGAATAGGAAATTGGAACAAATATTTTATTTCCGAAAAAATTGGAATTTTTTCCGAAAGGTCATTTTCCGATCCGAGCCGATCCGGCCGAAACACATCCCTAGTAGTTACTTTCGAAATGGCATGTGCAAATGGGAGCCAATACTTCCCTTCTTACATAGCAAAATTGCCAGTGAAGAATTTATAGGAACAAATATCACATTTTGGAGAATGGATATTGCCAAAGTACCACCCAATAACTCAATAGGCTATAAGCACTAAAAAAGTGAGGAAACAACTGAAAAAATTAAGGCACCTGTATAATTATTTTTGTAGATAACTTAATGGATATATAAAACAAATCTTTCCAGATGTGAACACCAAACAACCTAATAATTCAATTGTTCACTGATTGTTGAATAATCATCGTGAATATTGTTTTGTATGTTAAAATTAACAATTAAAAGGCAAGCCTTGTAGTTTTAAGTTGTTTATAAATACATAGGCAAGTCAGATTTCTAGTTGATTAGTAAATAGTAATTGTAACGATAAAAATAATAATGAGTATCTAGAACATATAATTTTTTTTACCTAATATCATAATTTCTAAATAACAAAAAGAGATTATTACTTACTATAATAATGTAATATAAAATTCCTGATTCCATTTATATTTAGTTTTGTATATAATACAATTTGAAACAGTTTAAACTCACGATATGGAAATAAAGACATACATTAAAAAACTCCCCTTAATTTTACATTTGTAGATAGAAATGACTCTTTGGTCAATTGTAAATGAAGTTTATCCCCACTTTCAAATCCTTTCCAGTTACAAAAGTCTTTGAGACCCATAATTCCCACAACAATCTTTATAGAAAGTCATATACTTTGCAAAATTTATAGGAGCTTTTAATGCTCAAATTACATCCATATCTCAAATGGCCTTTAAGTCATATATTTATTTCTAAAAGGTTTACAGGAGCTATCCAAAAACAATAGTGAAAAAAAGACCTCAAATAACCTTCATAGTAGACTTACATGATTTATCACAAAATAACTAAAACAAAATTTATAAAAATATATTGTAACGATATACTATACAATCAAACCTAAAACTAATTGGAGATAAAGGAATCTAGGGGAGAGGCATATGAAGAGCAGGGATGGATGAGGGAAGATTTATATGAAGTCTAAAGATAAGGGCTGGGAGGGGAAGAGTTAAAGATAGAGATAATGTTAGGAAGATTAAAGGATTGTGAAGATATTTTGGAAAAATAAATGACTATTGGATTTGGAGGGAGAGAGAGAGAGAGAGAGAGGTCACAACGATAATGGATTAAATGCTTGAAGCGTAGGTTTCGAAAAAGCTAAGAATCCATAAAATATAAAAACTCATCGGTTCCATGCATATTACTATGTGTGTCGTTTCAGCTTGGAGTCTAAAAAGCTTCTGTTTGGAGCTCTCAAATTAGATTATTTGCATTTACAAAGGTAACACCTGTTAAATTACAAATAAGAGACTCAATATATATATATATATATATATATATGTTGTATGTTTGTATTTTAAAATACAAGTGGGAGAAATAATTCACCCACTAAACCCACTCTCACTAGAAAAAAGTTTTGACTAATATAAACCCACTTTGACACCCACTACCTCCTACTAACCCCACTAGTTTATCTATAATGGAAACAATGATTTCCTACTTATTTTTTTAGTGGTTGCCCCGGCTACATGAAAAAAGCTAAGGCTTTGATGTTGAAAAAAAAAAGCATAAGTAAGAAGAAGAGCTAGAGAGAGCTTGAGAGCTTAAAGTTTTTAAAATGAAAAAAAAAAAACTTGAGTTTAGTTTTGGAAGAGAAATCACTCATTCTCTCCCTCTAAGACTGAAAATATTTTCTTCACGAAAATATTTATTCCCCTAAATTTTTTTTTTGAACAGTTTGTTCCCCCAAACTGAAATTTCGGATATTGGGCAATTAATTTGAAATGGGTGTTAGAAGACATATAACTACGGTGCATGGTTATATGATACAGAGGTGATTCTGGGCTTGTTTTATCCTCGGGACGGCGTGACTGTAGATTACCTGCACAAAGAGGGTAGAGCCGCGAAACGTCTTAAAGAGAGCGACCTAGTCCGCGACTCAGCCGTGTTCTTGACTGTCCAGTTCCGGAATTCTTATACTTTTCTGCCCAGATTTATTTGCTCCAAAAATTGGGTAATTTCGTTCCTGATTTTAATTCTGCATTTAATTATTTAAATTGCTGCTACAACAATTTTAAGGTGTTTCGCGGCTCTGCCTCTGATTTGTGCCGACAGTGTATAGCCCCGTCACCCCCAGGATAAAACAGCGTCGAAAATTAAATTACGGATTGATAAAGCACAAGAATGAATCCGGTCTAAATACACCCAATCTGTATTAATTGCTCGATTCTATAATTAATCTGTACACGAATGAGATTAATTATTCTGGAAAAAGTATTCTGGGAGAAGGAAATATTTTCAGAACTGTAGAGGAATAACTGTGTTGAAAAACTGTGTTTAGAAACGGAGGCTACAACCTCTTTTTATGGGGCAAAAAGAAAAGAGACGTTGGTAAACAACGTGGAGAAAAATCTGGAAATAGTGGGCAACTCGGTTGAAGAAATCAACACGGAGTAAACCACGTTTTAATTTTTCGGATTTAATTACCGTTAAAAAATAACTTTTAAAGCCCAAAAACAGTTATGTATTTGTCCAAAAAAAATTAATTCTTAATGAGCCCAAGCCGAGTACCCAGGACCCGGACACGGGCCGGGCCGGACGGACGGCGGCGGCGCGCGCGCGCGTGTGTGACTTGGCCCATTGGGTCTGCCCCACATACCCACAAAAACTTGAATGCCCAAATGGCTGAACCTTTGTTCCCAAAAAATTGTAAATATACACAAAGCATTTTTTCTTTCCCACCGATGTGGGACACTGCAAGAAGGCAGTTTAAAGCTTTGAAAGCTTTTGCATCTCACAGCTGTCAATGAGCCAGCTGTTTCCAACAATCCCCCACTTGCAAAACTTGAAAACATTTTATCGAGCAATAATCTAGTGATATTTAATCACAATATATTTGAAGTGTTTATGTGAAAGTGTAGTTGATATTTTTCAACCACACTAAAGTGATTGATGATGAAAAAAAAAAACTGAAATTTTTGTTATGAATTCTGTTGGAATATCATCTCAGTTATTTAATGATATATAGACTGAAATTTCGTGAATTTTGGCATGCATGTAATATGTTGAGATTATAAATTTTGGGCTTTGGAATTTCTGAAAAAAGAGTTGTATATCTTTTATTATGATTTTTACAAATGAGATGTGCAATGCTGAATTTTTTGGTCAGCTTGTAGTAAAACAAGTTTATCTTCACTTGTACTTAATATTTTTGAGTGATTCCAATTTTGGATAAGACTATACTCATAAAGGATGAATTTTGGAAAATTTCATAAATTTTCAATAAGCGGTTTAGTCGTGGTGAAATTTCAAACTTGAAGTTTTTCCGTTTGAACAAATATTTTGGACAACATTTTTAAAAAAAATGTATCATGTCGTGTTCCCAACGGATTCAAAATATTTTGATGCCTTTATAAATTTCTTATTCAAGAATTTATGAAGTACTTAGAAAAATTTGGATTCAAATTTATGGAAGATGAATTTCAAAGAAATTGTATAATGACTTATACAATATTTGAGTTTGGAGTGCAACCGCTAAAATTTTATATGAATAATTCTTTGTATTATTCATTTATACGAGTTGAAAAAGGTATACAATAAAATTGTATTCTGCTATGTTGGAATCAATTTGGTGTGCTTCATACGCGTGTAGAAATAAATTAGTTGGGTAAAATTATTTTGACCGTATGCTTTGATTTGGAATAGAGGTTTAAACTCTAATACGCAGTATTATTTTATACATTGTGAAAAATTGTATATTATAATTTTTTATGAAATAGATTGTATAATCTATATGTGATTTTCAGACACATGAAAATCTATTTTTTGATTCGGCTATGCATGATGACATTAAGCACGTATTTATTTAAGAAATAAGATTAATTCTTATTTAATGTTGAAACTCACAAGTTTAGATTTTATTTTATGAATTGAAGATATAGTGGGGGCACATTATATGTTGCTTCTCAATGCTATACCTAGAGAATAGTGGGGGCACTCAAACGAGTACCTCTCAACTATAATTAAAGAACATTTAATAGAATCTGAAACTTTGGTGTTCAAGAGAACTCTTATTTTTTTAGTTATGAGTTAAAAATAAAAGCTTGCTTATGTTATTGAAAAGGATTCGAAAAATCCTTAGAGAAGTCATGTCATAAATGATTGATTGAATTCCTTGGAATAAACTAGAAATTAGTTTATAATTGACTTGTCTTATAACTATAAGATAATGAGGTGTATACACATCCTTTGAAGGAATATTGAGATAATTATCATTTATGAATATAAGCCTTGTTTAATAGCTGAAATTCATCAATATAACTTAGTTATACATAATGCACATTAATTATTCTCATGAAAATGAAGAAGCTTCATTTAATTTGAATGCCATTGATACTATATATGATGTTGAGTTAAAAACTAAATATATATAATATTATTTTTCGGATGGTGACCTATGTAAGGGAACTTACACGGACCAACGTGAAGTTGGAAAATTAATATGGAAGGCACCAATAAATGGCATGATATTTTGATAAATTATCAAATGAGAATGAATTGAGAATATTATGAATCGTGTTTATCACTAAGCATGTTGACATATGAATGCACTCTTATTTATTATGTAAGAATGATTAGCTAATATTTGGTTATAATATTTTGTTGCCTAGAAAACCAAATTCATGCTAAGTCAAAGTGTTAGCATAAAGAGTTTCAATGAAATAAGAATAATACTTATTAATATTACAAGGCTATATGGATCAATTAATTGATCGAGTACATTGAAATACAAGAATATCTATTTATTAGATATATGCTTATTATGAACCATTTTGTACTCCACATGATCCAAGTATAAGAACACTATATATAGTGATAAGAAACGATGAAAATGCGAACATCTTAAGTAGTCTCAATTGAGCTACTAAATACAATTGACTTGGAATAATTTTTTGTGGGAGTACTATGAAGGTTTATAATTAGAAAGTGCATTCTTATGCTATTGAGAAAGGTTATGTGTTTTGATAAAATCACGAACCTAGAATTGATTCTGAATCAATAATGGATATGTGTTTAACACATATTATGTTGCTATTTTTTGGAACTCCCAGAAATATTAATTGTTGGCACAATTAATGATGGAGTATATGGTGATACCAATAGCTATGGCTACTGAGTAAATGAAAGGTTAAAAGACCTATTATAAGATACCATTTATGGTAGAGACTGACACAATCATTTTATCCACAACAATAGAACCATGGCTATTGTAAAATTTTAGAACCGTTATCATAATGAAAAGAACGACAAATATGTCGTAAGCACAACATAGTTTGAGAATTTAAAAACTAGTTGTGAGTGTGGATTATGATCGGAATGATGAGAATAGAACCTGACTTATCCTTTGACGAAAGGACTAGTGCGGGAGAAGGTGTTTAACATCTAGAAAGGGATCGGACTAAAGCTCGTTGATATTGAATCATTTGTGGTGGTAACCCAACCTATAAATTGGAGATCCCAAGAAATAGGTTCAAAGGGTAATAACAAGTCACGGTGATATGGGTTGAATCATGCTAATAATTTTATACGGGGTTTTACTCCGAGTCCATCCCTATGGAGCATGATATCCTGAAGCGAGTTAAGGTTGAGTTAATTATAACTCTTAATGAAGATCTATAGCTCTATTTTGAGTGGGGTACCTAGCTACGGGAGTATCCTTGATAGACTCACCAATGTGGATGGTGGAAGTGTGGCCGCTTCCTATGGTAATTTTGGGCAAATTCCCTAGAGCTTTCACATACTGGGATATAAGCACATGGCCGTAACGTGCTGGCTTGAGGACTACACCCAAGTAGGGTTGTGTGTGGGATGTTGTCAGAGATAGAGTTCAAAACTACGAGTTACTCTAGTATAATCTGAATCATCTTTACTACGTAAAGGTTCAAGTCGAAAGACACCTTTGCTTATGCACAATTCTATTAATTATTATTGTTCAATAATTTTTTAAAAATTTTACAAGAGGGGGATTGTTTCTGATGAGTGTGTTTTAAAATCCAAGTGGGGGATTGTTGTATGTTTGTATTTTAAAATACAAGTGGGAGAAATAATGCACCCACTAAACCCACTCTCACTAGAAAAAAGTTTTGACTAATATAAACCCACTTTGACACCCACTACCACCTACTAACCCCACTAGTTTATCTATAATGGAAACAATGATTTCCTACTTATTTTTTTAGTGGTTGAACGGCTACATGAAAAAAGCTAAGGCTTTGATGTTGAAAAAAAAAGCATAAGTAAGAAGAAGAGCTAGAGAGAGCTTGAGAGCTTAAAGTTTTTAAAATGAAAAAAAAAACTTGAGTTTAGTTTTGGAAGAGAAATCACTCATTCTCTCCCTCTAAGACTGAAAATATTTTCTTCACGAAAATATTTATTCCCCTAAATTTTTTTTTTGAACAGTTTGTTCCCCCAAACTGAAATTTCGGATATTGGGAAATTAATTTGAAATGGGTGTTAGAAGACATATAGCTACGGTGCATGGTTATATGATACAGAGGTGATTCTGGGCTTGTTTTATCCTGGGGACGGCGTGACTGTAGATTACCTGCACAAAGAGGGTAGAGCCGCGAAACGTCTTAAAGAGAGCGACCTAGTCCGCGACTCAGCCGTGTTCTTGACTGTCCAGTTCCGGAATTCTTATACTTTTCTGCCCATATTTATTTGCTCCAAAAATTGGGTAATTTCGTTCCTGATTTTAATTCTGCATTTAATTATTTAAATTGATGCTACAACAATATATATATATATATATATATATATATATTACTGTTTTAAAAAACGTGTTTAGGCGTGACGCTTTTTATATACGTCCAGTTTTGGCCCTAGGCGTGGTCAACGATGACCAATATTTTTTGGGGTAAAGCGTGAAAAAATGCGAGTTTTTTAGAAGTAAGGGGTGAAAAACGCGAGTTTTTATTATTATTTTAAGTTACAAATATTTAAACCTATTTTTAAGATATGTACCATTTTAATATTTTTAATAGCTTTGACATAGTATAAAAATATTAAAATATAATATAATATATTAAAAAATGTCTAAACGTCTTTTCACGTTTTTTTACGCCTAAGGCCCGCCTAGGGTTCTAACGCTTAAGGCTTGCCCTCCACTCCTCCATCACGCCCCACGTTTTTTAGAACCTTGATATATATAATATGAAAAACAAAGGAATTGACACAACAATAATATGTATAAAATATATATTCAAGGATTATATGTATGCACACAAATATAATGGTAAAGTGATTAGGATTGTTACTTTTTCTCTTACTAAAGATTTCAAATTAGAGACATAGTAATTTAATCCATGGGTGTAACACATACCGCAAAATAGTTTTAAGTTATATTTTATTACAAATTGGGTTAGTAGAACCCAAACCACATCCCCATGGAGCATACATGTGGGTGAAGAGGTAGTTATTGGTGGTTACGGAATAACCCCTACCCGAACTACCCTAATACCTTTATCCTCCGTATCTTATTTTAGGGTTTTTTTATTACCCCACATTTTCAATTTACAACCCTCATTATTTTTTAGCCCATACAAATGGGCATTAAACCATTTACCAAACCCAAGTTAACAGGATAAAACTAATAAGGATATGTTAGACATTTGAAAAAACTATTTTTAAATGATAACCCATCTCCTACTACTTTAAAATCGATAAAACTTTTGTGTTCACCTTTTAGACAACAGTTAACCCCAACCCATCACCCTTGCTGCTCCAATGTGCCTTGCTAACAAAAGTTACTGCCACTGACCAATAAGGTGTGCTTCAATGACCACCATTCTCTATACTCCCTCTAATGGGTTAACTTTCCTCTATCTAGGATCTATTGATTTAGGTTTCAATTTTTTTATGGGTTGCCATTTCAGGTGCTTGGGAAATAGTCGTATCACTGTAAGAAAAATGGGTATTAGGGACGGAAGTATTTGGGACGGTTGTGTCATTTTGTACCTTTTGATATACCAAATGAGAAGGTTTTTAATCACCGTCCCTTTTGATAAATCACAAAAGAGACAATTTTTAAAATCCTTGTGCTTTTTTTTTTCCGGGTTAATTTAAGGGACGAATTTTAAAAACTATCCCATTTGCTATATCAAATGGGATGAATTTTAAAAGTCATCCCTTTTGGTAACCAAAAGGGACGGTTTTTAAAATCCGTTCCTTTTGGTATACCTTGAATTTTTAGCTTTTTTCAAACAAATATAAGGGACGATTTTTTAAATCATCCCCATTTGTTATACCAAATGGGACGGATTAAAAAAACTATTCCTTTTTCTATACCAAATAGGATGGTTTTAAAAATCCATCCCTTTTGATATACCTTTATTTTTTAGGTATTTTCCAAACAAATATAAGAAATAGATTTTTTAAACCTTCCCTTTTGATATACCAAAAAAGGAGGTTTTAACTTCCGTCCCTTTTGATATACTAAAAGGGACTGATGTTTATGACCCCTTTGGTATATTTTCTTACTTTTCACTCACATTTGTTCACTTTTCCAATTTCCTTTCCCACGACCTAACTCCCGCTCTCGCTCTCGCTCTCTCTTCGCTCTCTCACATCTAAATCTCTCTCTCTGAGCTCTCTCCCTCTCAGTCTCTCCGCCGCCCCACCCCCTTCACCACTCCACTGCTTCACCATCTCCCCTCCCCTGCGTAACCCCACCCCCTGCACCCACATCGACATCCACCTCTCTCTTGTTCAGTGGTTAATTGTTGTATAATAAGATTATCTCAGAGGTATGTGTCATTATTGTGGTGTACTCATATGATACATGACCTTTTAGTTTTGATTTTGCTTGTATTTATTAATTTTGTATTTGAATAATATCGAGTTATAAATACTGTAAATTTATGAGTTCAATTGTGTTCATGCTCTCCCTTCTCTTTTCTGTTTGATTTCATGGCAATTCATTGTTACATCCTCTAAAAGAGGTTTTCAGATTACGAAGTTGCAAATATTTTTTGGCTTCATCTTTCTTTCGTAAGCTAAAAACAGTATTATTATATTGCAAAGATCTTCCATAGAAAATTATTCTAGGTTAAAAATATTAGGAGGTTTGACATGGTGGAATGATACTAAACATCTTATTTGATTATAATTTTGAGTTTTAAATAATATATCACTTAATATTTATAAGTGGGAAATTAACCCTTTCGAAAAGGATGTTAAAATTGCGCCTGCTTGTATTTTGTATTTGGTGATGTTAAAATTATGAATGTTTTCTTCACACATTGAAACTCTATGTGAGGAATCGTTCTCATCCTGAGGCCTCAATTGCTAAGTTCGTCCTTTTAGAAGAGTGTATGACCTTTTGCTCGAGGTATTTTTTGGATGATAACGTGGAAACTAAGTCTAGTCGAACTATCAGAACATATGACAAAGGTAATCACTCTCGTCGCACTGTTGGAAAAAAAAGTTCAAATTCAACTTGATTAAGAAACATTGGTTCAAGACCATCGTTATGTGCTTTTCAATACTGACGTAGTGACAGCAGTCATTGAGTAAAAAAATTTCTTTAGTAATTATTCATGTCATATTTTCTTTATACTTAGGCCTTAAAATATTCGGTTAAAGGGTGAAAATATAAAACAGCCACAAAACGGTCCCATAATAAGCATAAAAACCTCGCACGGGACTAATGTAACTCGTACGAACCGACCGCGTATTCATCGGACTCCCCGTTTGAGTATACGAAGAGAATTTGCAAATGGTTAGACTTCGACTTTAAAACATGTCGTAAAATGGTGAAAATGTAAAATAACTACAAAACGGTCCCGTAAGAGGCACGACCACGTCACATGGGACTAATGTAAGTCGTACGAATCGACCTCTTAGTCACCGAACTCCTCATTTGAATATAAGACGAAAATTTTCAAAATTTTGACTTGGGCATAAAAATATGTCGATAAAGGGTGAAAACATAAAACAACCACAAAATGGTTCCGTAAGAGACACGAGCACCTCGCATAGGACCAATGTAACTCGTAGGAACCCATAGTGTAGTCACCAGACTCCGGGTTTGAGTATACAACGAGAATTTGTAAAATTTAGACTTACGCTTAAAACGTGTTGTCAAAGGGTGGAAACATAAAATAATCATATAACGGTCCCGTAAGAGGCACGAACACCTCGGACGGGACCAATGCAACTCATAACCGACCACGTAGTCACCGGACTTATGATTTGAGTATACGCCGATAATTGCAAAAATTTAGATTTAAGGTGTAAAACATGATGTCAAAGGGTGAAAACTTAAAACAAACACAAAATAGTCCCATAAGAGGCACGTGCACCTCGCACGGGACCAATGTAACTCATAAGAATCCATTGCATAGTCACCGGACTCCCGATTTGAGTATACAACGAGAATTTTCCAAATTTTAACTTAGGCTTAAAAACATAATGTCAAAGGGTAAAAATATAAAACAGACATAAAACAGTTTCATAAGAGGCACGAGCACCTAGGATCGAATCAATGTAACTTGTACGAATTGATCGCGTAGTCACGGGACTCTCGATTTGAGTATACGACGAGAATTTGTAAAAAGTTAGACTTAGGCTTTAAAACATGCCATCAAAATGTAAAAACGTAAAATAACGGCGTGAGAGGCATGAACACCTCGCAATGGACCAATGTAACCCGTACGAATCGATCGCGTAGTCACCGGACTCCCCATTTGAGTATACGACGAGAATTTGCAAATCGTTAGACTTAGGCTTAAAAACACACTGTCAAAGGGTGAAAACATAAAACAGCCACAAAGCAATCTCATAAGAGGTACAAGCAACTCGCACGGGACAAATGTAACTTGGGGGAATCGACCACATAGTCATCAGACTCCCCATTTGAGTACACGGTGAGAACTTGCAATCGGTTAGACTTGAGCTTAAAAATATGCCGTCGTAGGATAAAAACATAAAACAACAAAAAAATGGTCCTATAAGAGGCACGAGCACCTCGGGCGGGACCAATGTAACTCATACAAATTGACCGCATAGTCATTGGATTCCCGGTTTGAATAAACGATGAGAATTTGCAAAAAATGGACCTAGACTTTAAAACATGTCGTCAAAGAGTGAAAATCTAAAACAGCGACAAAACGGTCCCATGGGAGGCACGAACACCTCGCACGGGACCAATGTAACTCGTATGAACCGACCACATAGTCACCGGACTCCTCATTTGAGTATACGACGAGAATTTATAAAAAATTGGACTTAGACTTTAAAACGTACCGTCAAAGGGTGAAAACGTAAAACGACCACAAAACGATCCCGTAAGAGGCACGAACACCTTGCACGGGACTAATGCAACTCGTACGAACTAACCACGTAGTCACCAGTTTTCTCGTTTGAGTATACGACAAGAATTTTCAAAATTGAGACTTAAGCTTAAAAATATGTCGTTAAAGGGTGAAAATATTAAATTGCCATAAAACAATCCCGTAAAAGGCACGATCACCTCGCACGGGACCAATGTAACTCGTAGAAACTGACCGTGTAGTCACCGAACTCCCCGTTTAAGTATACAATAAGAATTTATAAACAGTTAGACTTAGATTTAAAAACATGTCGTCAAAGGGTGAAAATATAAAACAGCCACAAAACGGTCCTATAGGAGGCACGGACAATTAGAATGGGACCAATGTAACTCATACGAATTGGTCGTGTAGCATCCGAACTCTCGATTTGAGTATATGATGAGAATTTATAAAACCTTAGACTTAGACTTTAAAATATGTCGTCAAAGGGTGAAAACATAAAATTAACACAAAACGATCTCATAAGAGGTGCAAGCACCTTGCACGGGACCAATATAACTCGTGCGAACTTATTGCGTAGTCATCAGACTCCTCGTTTGAGTATACGACGAGAATTTGTAAAATTTAGACTTAGGCTTAAAAACATGCCATCAAAGGGTGAAAACATAAACTAGCCACAAAATGGTCTCGTAAGAGGCACGATCACCTCGCACGAGAAATGTAACTCATAGGAACTGACCGCATAGTCACTGAACTCTTCGTTTGTGTATACGACGAGAATTTACAATTGGTTATACATGTAAATAGGTAAACTTAGGTTTAAAAATTATTTGATTACTGATATCTTTTTTTTATTTGTGTCTTATATTTTTTTGTAGGGTAACATTTCAGCGTTATATTTTATTCAAGTGGAACACATGGACAAATCAATGGTTTGAGCCAGGTAGATTGTTTATTTATTATTGTTGTTGATATTCAAGATTGTTGTTTTAATTTTTTTTCTGGCCGTGTGGTCTTTTATTTGATTAAACAAGTTGGTTGTCATGTATAAACAAAGGAGACTGCTAAATTTTTTAAAAAATTGTAAAGAATTGTTGATATGAGAGATTGTTGTTTTCAATTTTTATGGGTGTGCGGGATTTTGTGTTGATTAAGTAGGGTTGTTTTCATGTATAAACAAAAGAGACTCTGTTGAATTTTTAAAAAAATTGTAAAGAGTTGTTGATATGCGAGATTACTATTTTTTTATGGCCGTGTAGGCATTTTTGTTGATTAAAAAGGTTGGCTTTCATTTATAATCAAATAAGGTTCTGCTGAATTTTTGTAAAAATTGTAAAATGTTGTTGATACATTTAACTAATATATTTAGATATTTTATTTCACCATAATATTATTTTGATAAAATGATTATTTATTGATTGCAGGTTATGCATAAGAAGTTGAAGAGATATGTTTTTTAATGTGTCTAGCATGCGACACTAAGAGAAGTTTTTGTAGCGTGATAACTATATTTATCATCTTAATTTAGGGATGACTTTTCGTTTGACATTTGTATTTATTATTAATTAGTATGATTTTGTACTTATTTAAATATTTTGGCTTGAATGTAGTTTAATGGAATAAATTGTTATTGAATACGTGTTTCAATGAATGCAGTTGATATATTGCATTTATAATCGAATGATTTGACATAGAATCAAAATTAGACATCATTTATTATTGCAGTATAAAGCATATAATAATATAATTGTTTATGATAATTTTCTTAAATAACTAGGACGGTTATAAACAGTCCCTAATACCCATTTGTATTAATTGAGAATACCTTTTGGGACGGTTATAATCCGTCCCTAATACCCTTTTGTATTAATTAAGAATACCTTTTGGGACGGTTCTAAGCCGTCCTAATTGGGGTTGCCAGAATTCGAGTGGTACTAGGAACGATTTATCCGTCTCTATTACTACTCTCGGGAGAAGAAATTTTTTTACTGGAATACCTTTTGTGGCCAAAAAATCCATCCCTAATGCCAAATGTAGAGTGTCCATGAATTAACATATAGGACGGAAAATCTGTCCCTAAAATATTTGCGACACCTAGTATAAGGGACAAACTTTTTCTGTTGCAAAACCTATCCTAAGTACTCTTTTGGGACAGTTTTGTGCTTTTAGGGATGGATTTTTCAGTCCCTAATACCATTTTTTCTTGTAGTGTGTCACCATTGATGGTTAAGATCTGGTAGTGGCAGTGATAAAATGGTATGGGTTTTCTCCCCCTCTCTAGAAATGCATTTATTTTTTATACAGATCATAGCCTCTAGATTTGTTGCTAGATTCCAATTAGAACTCAATATGATTTGCAGTTTTAATTATTGACTTTGCCTTTTAAGATTTTGAGATTATCTACTCTCAATAGATTTGTTTGATAATGCAAGACATAGTCGGGGCCTTTTAAATGGGTTATTATTGTCTTTTTGTTACTTTTTTAACTATCAAATTCTATTTGGGGGGGGGGGTATAAATTGAAAGAGTTAGGTTTATTTAAAAACACCTTTATTTTTTTATGGAAAAAACTAAAACATTTATCTTCTCTCCCAATACCTTTTTATAAGGACATATTTTATAAGTCCTATCTACATTTGAATATGTCGTATACCGCTACAATCGTCTAAGACTTATTCAAGTCCAATCATGCGTCAAGATGGATTCGAATATCAAAGTTTTTCAACATTCAAGCCTCTGCGAGATGAATTTTGGTAAGGTTATATTTAATTACCTTAATGGTTCATTTATAGTGTTGGGATAATTTTTCTAAAATATTTTCTAAGGGTTGAAGCAGAGTTTTTCATCAAAGAAATTTTTCTAAGTATTGAGGCAGAGTTTTTTTATTGAAATAAAAAAAATATTTTTTCGCTTCGGTCGTTCAAGCGATTTTGCCACGTCATTCAAATGACAATGGCCTATCGCAAGATGTCTCGTTCGAGTGACATCTTGCCTTGTTCGAGCAACATCACTGTTTCGTTTCAAGCGCGATGCGCCGCCTTAAGTTTTTTTTATATAAAGCGTATTAAATCATTACATTTTCGTTAAGAAAACCTGAAGTTTTTCATTCTGCATAAACGGCAAAAACTAGCAAAATAGTTTGTCTTCTTCATTTTGGGTTCAAATCCTTTTTATTTTTTAATTCACAAAAATCCCATATGCTTTAATGAATTGTTTTGGAACCTAAGATACAACTTTGGTGAAGTTATTTCTTTGTGGAGTGTTATCTCTACGCCTGACTATGACTGCGAGTCGATTCAGAGTGCTCGAGGGTGGTCCTGACTAAATGGGCCTGCGTATTCATGTGGACTGCTGCAGTTGTTCCATTTCTGACTCTAGGTTGCGCGCTTATGTGATCGTTCTGAGGAGTAATCATTATGAATTTCATTATGTATGTAAGTTGCAATTTATCATTCATAGTGAAATAAAAGGTTTTACCCGAAAGTTTTTTTTTCCTGAAATCTATAAGTTAGCAATTTTATTTGTGATTGTTTAACACACACAGAGACACAAGTAGTTACATGTTTAGGGGATGAATTAATTTTGTTTGAAATTTGACACTGATTAGATAAGTCTAAATTGGAAACTTGCAAATTTATTCAAATCAGTATTACACCGCGCACTCAGAAATTAGTATCAGAGCTTATTTAAGCGAACACCGATTTCATAAATTGGTACCAGAGAAGGTTACACTAATTTATTAATTATTCCTATTTTCGCAAAATTGTGTGATATTGATTTTTTTTTTAAATCTATTTTGTGAAAAATCGTAATTTTTTCAATGGAGCACTTATGTAATCGGATGCCTCCCCTTGATGACACGAGTCAGAATTTTGATGATTTAAATAGTTTAAATTTGACGTTTGTGAAAATAATTAAAGTTTTGGAAAAAGAAAATTTCCGTTTTAAATCCGTTATGGCTATTTTGCAAATGGTTCAAAATCAAAGAGATTTTTATCATCAGAAATTTGTTTCTTTGGACCATGACTGTAATGCTTTAAAATTGTCCAAAAAGAAGAGTGATGATAGAGTCCTAGTTTTAGAAAAAGAATTGGAGAACTTTAAAAATTCTTGGATCCGTGTTTGTGCCAAAGATGATAAAAATATTTTAATCGATGAGTTTGTGCACGTGAAGAGACTCTTAGGGATAAGTGTGCGTACTTTAAGGGAGAACGTGATAAAATTCTATTATTAATTGAAAATTTAGAGGAGTCCCTAAAATTGGAAGAGTAATTCTTTTGCTTGAGTAAAAAATTTTGGAGATGAAAAATGATTTAACAGACTCGAGTAGTGTTGGTAGCAATGGTAGTGGCTCGCCGTGTTCTCATGTTTCGAGTGTTAAAACCAAGATCATTATCTGTTTCAGAAGGTCAACCCATAGGTGTCGTTCCACCCGTTTATACATGTTCACATTGTGGTAGGAAAGGTCACCTTAGGTGTTTTTATTTTAATCTTAGAAGAGGTCCTAGGGATTTTAAGGATAATGTCCCGTCAGTTCCCATAACCCCTCAAGTTAGGTACACACCTGTTTGGGTTAGAAAATCTGTTTTAGAGATGCTAAACGCGTCATTGGTTGATTCTCACATGCTTGCACATGGTGCATCACATGCTATTTCTTACGGATAGTTTCTTTCATGGTTTGTTTATCATACACTAGTTGTTCTTCTTGAGTTATTGTTACTAATGTTATGATACATGTACTTTTTGTATTAGATTTTTGTTTTTGATAAAACTTTTGAAAAATACAAAAAAAATTATTTTGATAAATTTTGGAGAAAAGACAAAAAGATTTTTGTATTTTGTTTAGTACCTTTAATGAATGGACATCTAGGATGACCGAGTCATAATTTCATTCGATATCCATGTGATGATTTGATAGTGTTTTAATATGCGTCATCATTTTATTTATGTGCTTTACAATGTTTGGAGTCATTCATGAGTTTCTTTAATGCACACTTGCACGGATTTATCTAACTATTGTTCTTGTCCATCACATGTTGGTTGATGTGTTTTCATCTCAATTCTGTCTTTAAAACAAATCAAATGTGATTAAACTTGATAATGAATGTAGTGCATGTAAAACATGTTTACTGTGAGGAGTTAAATTGTAAAAAATGATGAGTGTTCATGAAAAAAGTTTACAAGAGTACAAAATTAACTCGTCGTGAAAGCCATCATTTAAAAGAGGCCAAAGAAATTTTTTAAAGGTAATAAAAATAAAAATATGCCAAAAGTGGGCCAATTTATTTTGTTTCATCACCTCAAAAGAAAAAGAAAAAGCATTATTATTTATAAGGGAGTTTGAATGGAATATAAAACGGGTTTGCACATCCTTGAAAAGTCATGAAAAAGAGTTACATAGTTTTAGACGTTATCGGTGTGAAAATCATGTTTGACTGTAATTTGTCGATTAGATTAAGACAATGTCACCTAAGGACGATTTTGAGATTCATTCGTTAGGAGTAAACATATTCATCGTGCACATATGTTATATTTGATTTCATTGATCTACCTATCGAATATGTTCACGCCCATTCATTCTATTTCCATGATTTGGTTTTCTTAGTGAAAATTCATGGTGTGTGATTTTTGTAAAATTATTGTTGGATTTTTGTATGAAAAATGGAAAAATCAAAAATAGTTTTGCATGAGCGTAGTTTGATCCATATTTTCTATGCATATTTGTCGTGATAACTCCATATTTATTTTGTTTATTCGTTTTCTTATCTATTTCAGACAAATATAAAGGGGGAGAACGAATTATGGGGGAGTTTTGCATTATGGGAGAGATTTGAATATTAATGATTGATTTATTCTCATATCAATTCAAACTCGATGCGTCATGAACGTATTTGCTTTGTCTCATGTGTGTAGGTACAAAATTGAAGATCATTATTTTGCACACCCTGATGAGAAAAGCTTAAAGAGTTGAAGATTTTTGAAGTTGAAGAATTTTAAGGAAACCTTTTAGACTTACATGTTTAGTACCTTTTCAGTTTTAAGTTCATGGGAGGGTATTAGATATGTATAGGCATTTTGATTTAATAATTCGAATGCTTTTATTTTGTACGAGCATCAACATAGGGGGATATTTATAAGGACATATTTTATAAGTCATGCGTACATTTGAGTATGTCGTATAACGCTACAATCATCGAGACTTATTCAAGTTCAATCATGCATCAAGACGGATCCGAATATCAAAGTTCTTCAACATTCAAGCCTCCGCGAGATGAATTTTTATAAGGTTGTATTTGAGTACATTAATGGTTCACTTAGAGTGTTGGGATAATTTTTCTAAAATGTTTTCTAAGTGTCGAAGCGGAGTTTTTTGTCAAAGAAATTTTTCTAAGTATTGAGGCGGAGTTTTTTTTTATCGAAATAAAAAATTATTTTTTTGCCCCAGTTGTTCGAGCGACTTTGCCACGTCATTCAAGCGACAATGTCCTATCGCGCGATGTCTTATTCGAGTGACATCACTGTTTCGTTCGAGCCACGCACTGCCTTAAGTTTTTTTTATATAAAGCATGTTAAATAATTCTATTTTCGCTAAGAAGACCTGACATTTTTCATTCTGCTTAAACTGCAAAACCAATAGAATAATTTGTCTTCTTCATTTAGGGTTCAAATCCTTTTTGTTCTTTAATTCAAAAAAATCCCATATGCTTTAATGAATTGTTTTAGAACCCACGATACAACTTTGGTGAAGTTGTTTCTTTGTGGAGTGTTATCTCTACGCCTGACTACGACTACATGTAAATTGGGAGTGCTCAAGGGTGTTCCTAACTGAATGGGACTGCGTATTTGTGTGGACTGCTGCAGTTATTCCATTTTTGACTTTAGGCTGTGCGCCTATGTGATTGTTCTGAGGAGTAATCATTACGGATTTCATTGTGTATGTAAGTTGCAATTTAGCATTCATAGTGAAATAAAAGGTTTTACCCGAAAGGTTTTTTTTTTCCTAAAATCTGTGAGTTAGCAATTTTATTTGTGATGGTTTGACACACACACACACACACACACACACACACAAGTAGTTACCTGTTTAGGGGCTGAATTAATTTTGTTTGAAATTTGACACTTATTAGATAAGTCTAAATTGGAAACTTGCGAATTTATTCACAGTGCGCACTCACACTTTCTACTACTTATCAATACATCTCAAGACCACCATTCTCGAGTCTTAGAATTTGAAGTTTGTCATCCTAAGAGACTTTGTTAACCAATTTTCATAGAATTAAACATGTAAAGAAAGGATCATAATCCTAGAGTTAAAGATATGAATTCATGGCTTGAGGTAGTCCATGTAAACCCATTTGTTTATCCTCCATACTTTTTTTTGGAAAAGAATAAGTCCAATACCCACTTGTTGATGCAAGAAAAAATGTCACACTTGTACATCACGAACACTACTATCATGAAATTTCTTCCAAATATGTTCAAAATATCGTGAAAAGTATGCAATTAGGATAAATAGAGGGAGATTGTAAGAAATAGATTATGTGTTTATTTTTAATGGGCTAGTCTCTTATATAGTTAGTGTGGAGATTAGTTCAATTAGTTTTATTAAAAGGTTTACCAATCTAACCATAATTGGTAGTTAGACTTACGTATAAATGTATCACGTTAGGGAGATATAGTTTTATCCAAAATCTTGGCCAACCTAGTTTAATTAGGATCCACTCCCTAGTTGGTGAATCATGTGTACGATTTCATGGTGATCCAACCACGATAGTAACATCACTATCTCGCTTATATAATATGAGATATCTACCAAAATCCTATTTACACATCTTCTTATACAAGAAAGTGGGTGTGCCATTTTATAATAAGAACGCACAAAGTTATATCCTAATTAGAAACATAATTAAAAAACATAATAAAATTAAAATTTTCACTCTTAAACCCTCTACGATACTATATTGGTAAAACATCTCAAAACCTGAAGAGAATTGAACAAAATCATTTAACAGCACGAGTAAGAGATCATCCTAAACCGACCAAATTTACAGATGGATAACCTCAGTTCGACATAGAAGATCGGCCAAAGCATTATGGTCGGACTATGTTCCATCTAAACGGACGAGATCATTCTCGGTAAGGCTAACTGACGGAATATAACTCTAATGACATTGACAAATACCATGTGACTGGCACCATGGTTAGAAAACATGTGAAGAAACATTTTATCATGGGTTAATCCTCAAATCACTTCACATGTTAGTTGTAATCCATTGAAAACGTGTTCGTGTCTAACCTATAAGAGCATGACACGTGTAAAGTACAATATCTTTCCCTAGCATAAATTATCTCATATTCATTCACTATAAAGGGAGAGATTCCCTATTTGGATCTGGACCGATAGTGGGATATTTAAACAGTTAGACTACTAAATCACAAAGAGAAGTGAGATTGAGGGAACTGTACATCTATTAGACCTCGATTCACTTGAAACGATAGTGTAAATAGATACTCTGTGAATGTAGGACCCTCATTTAGGGCTAAACGACATAATTCTTGGTGTGATTCCTCTTTTTATTCTCCCCATCCTTTCACATATGCATTTTATCATTTATTTATTATTTTTTATTTCTAATTGAATCTCAATTTTCTAAGACAAACCTTGAAACCAATTTTAGAAGATAACAGAATGTTGCCGAATATGGCACCTATTTTTTAATTTGAATTTTCAAAAACTGTAGAAAATACATTATAATTTCATTGATGATCATCTCGTTGTTCAAATCTAGAGATTCGTTTGATTTTCTATTTTAAACTCTTGAATTTCCATCCCAGTACACAACTCTGTGTAATCCAAATTTGCATACTCTATATGCTTGCCTAAAACGGCCTCTCCACTTTCGATTTTGAAGGTTTTTAATCATACTCTGTTTTCTCGTCGTTATACTCTATTTTTCTACAAATTCTATGAAAAAAGGTCGAACACCCTAAAAGTAGTAATGAAAAAGAAGCAACACCACCCTTAACTCCTGTTAGAATATGGGATCTAACACGATTTATGCACAGCCTGGTTAAGAGTCAAGAGGCAATGCACAAAAATATGAGAAACCTTACTCAAGTGTGCTGGCCTCACAGAACTGACCATTCCATCCACAACTAGTTCCTACGACCCTAGTTGCGGGGAAAAACCTAGATAAGTATAGTGAAATTCCCCCTCCCATTCCATACAGGGATAGATGAAAGAGAACTATGGTAAGGTGGTAGAAAATGCTAGAAGGCTTAGCTTTGATTCTGATATGCGTTAATCTTCTCGGAGAAGAGGGTCAAAATATGAAGGATCTTCCTACCAACCAAGTAAAATCTCAACCAATAGGTCAACTATTTTTTTCCTTGGTAGGTTAGGAATGAGAGGGGAGCATGCACATTCATACCTTAAAATTAGGACAAGACAAAAATAGTTTAGGAGAAAGGATTCAAAGTGGGGGGAATGGCTCAAAATACAATAGTAGGATATCATCTAGGTCCTATAAAATCGCCCGAATAGTAGAGAGCTCGATCGAAAGTCATATATGAGTTGATTAAGTTGTAGTGATAGAAAAAGAAGCCCGGTAGATGGTATCAACCAAAAGGATCAAGGATCATCTCGACGACCAAGACCAAAAATCCACTCGAGATAAGATTTGTGCAAGGATCGCCATTTTCGACCTCCGTGGTTAGCAATCTCACCCCCTCAAAATTCAATCCACATGTGATCGCTCCCAAGTATGATGGGAAATATGATCCGATCTTGAACGTCGAGCAGTACCATGAAGCCTGCGACATATTTTTAGTAGATGCTGAGATGCGTTGTAGAGCCTTTTCAAGCACTCTCACAGGTTATGCTTAGATCTGGTACAATGGCTTACCTAGAGGGAAGATCTCTAACTTTAAATAATTGGTTGATCTTTTTGTTAATAAATTTTATTTTAGAGCAAAACCTGGTAAGAGGGTAGCTCACTTGTTAAGCTCCCATAAACATGAGGATGATATAATAAGGGATTACAAAATTTAATACTAAAAAGTTAGAAATAGTGGATTATGATCAGAAAATTTCCATCACGACAATTATGAGTGAGTTGTTACCTAGGAATATGTACTGGTCATTAGAAAATGAAACTCTAAAAAATATGGCTGAGATCGTGGCCAAAGAAGGAAAGGTCATGAATGCCAAAGAAGTAATGTATGCAAAGGAATTTAATCACAATAAATTTAAGGAAGGTAATAGTTTAGGGAGGAAGGAAAGTATAAAGATAGCTCCAAGTTGAAGAATAATAAGAAGAAATTTCATAATTACGATGATTATACTCCATTTACATTGAAAGTGCACTATATCCTCGATGAGATCCAAGGAAATAATTACTTGAAGTGGACTAAAAATTTAAAAAATTGGTATGGAAGAAGAAATAAGAATAAGTATTGCAAGTTTCATAAATACCACATATATGGAACCAAAGATTCCCTAGCCTTGAAGGATGAAATTGAGGCCCACATCAAAAGAGAGAAGCTAAATAAATACGTGAATAAAAATGGAAGACCAATACCAAATCGTAACGATTGGAAGATGAAAAGGAGCTCAAATTCTCTTGGCGAAGAAAATAATAGTAAGAAAAGATCTCAAGATAACGACAAAAAAGAAGATATAGACCTCCCCGCAAGGGCCAAGGAGCCCATAAAAAAGTGTGTGTGAATTATCTTGCGTGCATTTTCATAGTAAGAGGTAATGTTGTTGGTGGTGATAGACCGGTTGAGAGAAAGGCATAACTCAACTAAGCAAAGGCTTTCCCAACTAGTAAAGAGTTCAATATGGCAACTGGTTGATAAGGATCGACTCGTGAAAGGTTTTTCTGAAGATGACCTCTTGGGGTTATTGTATCCTTATGACAACCCACTAGTGATAACAATGATGGTCCATAAAAGGAGTGTGAATATAATTTTAGTAGATAATGGGAGTTCGATTGATTTACTATTGTATAACTATTTTACAAAGATGAAGTTACTCGAAAGAAAATTGCAAGCATATCATCTCGCATTGATCGTAATGTTACACGGGAAGGTATACCCACTAGGCAAAATCGAGCTGGAGGTTATTATTAGAACACGTCTGAACTATAAAAGATAGACAATGAGATTCTTTGTACTTGGAAAGAATATCTCATCGGCGTACAGTATTATTTTTGAAAGAGCGGGTGTGACTAAATTCAAGATTGTCGCCTCAACTCTTCATTAATGTCTAAAGTTCCCCACTAATTTCGGTGTGCGAGTGATGATCGGAAACCAAGTGGAATCACGTAAATGCTAAAAAACACTTAGGCGAAAAATGATTAACAACGTTAACCAACTATTTTTTTTTATAAACCATAAGTTTTTTGAATAAACTTTATTCAGGAAAAAGGATTTAAATGATAACACAAGATGTGTATCCTAAAGTATGAACAAATTTTACTTGAATTTTTTTTAAGCAATTTTTTATAAAAATATTTTAGACTAACTAGGCAGAGTAAGAACTAGGTAAGTAATTAAAACAAGAATCATCCACAACACAAGGATATAACTTGGGAAAACCTCCGTAGGAGAAACATCCACGAGGGCCTCTACGCCCCAAACCAAAAAAACACTAACTATTAGGAAATGTGTTTATAAATATAATAAATGTAAAAAAATAGTTAAGAATATACCTAATTGAGAATCCTCTCTCAAACGCACATAAAAGATTTTGAATGTTAATGCAAATAACTTAGGTTGAATGGAAAAACCACGCCTCCAAATATTAACAGATTACAGTGGAATTTGTGTGTTGTGTAGTGAAGTATATTAAATGAACTTATGAGACACACACACACACACAAATTCACTTAAGTGTTACAGAAAGTTCTAAGTACAAATTACATGAAAATTTCTACATGTAACTACACTATTACAAGAGTTTCAAATCAGATATAAGATTTTTAAAAACAGATTCAGATCTAAGTTTTAACAAACTAGATCTAAAAAAAACGAACTCGGTTTTCAAACTTTTCAGAAAAATAAAATGTTTTCGTCAAACAGTTATTATCCGACTATACAAAAGATTTAGATATAAAATCTTTCAAAAATCAATTGGTCTAATTCAAAGAGACGAAACATATAAAAGATGATTTAAAAATTTTATAAAATTATTTTCAAGAAGCTTTGGTTTTAAGAATCAAATATAGCTTTAAATAAAAAATTAAAAAAAACATAGACAAAAGTGAAGTGAATGTGAAATATAATCTAGGTTTTAAATATGATTTAGTGGATTTGAAGAGAGTTTTAAAACCCAAATTAAATCTCTCTTCTATTTATTTTATTCTAATTTCTCTCTCTCTCTCTCTCTCTCTCTCTCTCTATATATATATATATATATATATATATATATATATGTGTGTGTGTGTGTGTGTGTGTGTGTGTGTGTGTGAGAGAGAGAGAAAAACCTTAAAATGACCAAAAAGCTCAGATGAATTCGAGGCGTGGGTTTTTATGCTAGAGTTGAATAGCAGGTTACCACTAGATAAAATGTAGGGTTGAAATTGATTGTAATAAATTGAATATCAATCTAAGGGTTGGGACTAAAGCCTCCAAAGTAAGCTAAGTCAGATGCCAAGGAAACAACTAATAAGGTTTATGATCCATGTGAAAATCATAGATCATATTCTCAACCATCGATTAAAATGTTCCAACGGTTGTAACACGAGATAAACTTCGCAGACTTATATCAAACACATGTTTAAGGCAATAAACATACCAAACACGCCCTTAAGATTTAAAGTGTTTAAAATGTATTTTGTAATTTATTTTTGAATCTTAAGAAATTTACAAATTCGATTAAAAATATCGAAAAATCATTTCTAATTCAGGAAAAATCATCAAAAATATTTTTACACATTATTATACCAAATATCATTTTCCATATTTTTAGTATTATTAAACATAGTATTGATTTGTCCAATTAATTCCAAAGTTAAATTCAATTAAATACTTAAAAATTACTAAATGATTTTGAAAAACTTATATGAATGCAAGTGTGAAAAGTGAGTGGTGTACTGTGTGTTCCACTATATTCACCCGTGTCTTCTTTTTAAGAACTAGAATCCTATTGTGCGGATAGACTTCCCTTGGGTATTCAATCTTGAATGAACCTTGAGTGGGATATCAACTAAATATTTTGTATAAACTATTCAAACCAGATGAACACCTTGATAGTCTAGACTCAAGAAAACGTAAGTGAGTCTTCTATCAAAAAGTGTTTCAATATCCTCCTTTGGATATTTATGGAAAAACTCAATCGAGTACATACATATTATGTAGACTACTTTTGAACTCTTGGAACATAAAAATCCTAACTCTATTAAAGAGATAACCACTCTACCTAGAACCAAAAATAAGAAGGGTGTAATATACAACTCAACTAACAACATTTTATCCTAGATTCAAAGAATAAAAATTCTCTGACAGAATTTGTACAAAGTATACACCTTCGGATCAAGTGCATAATGTGATGAAAAGAAATATAAAGAAGATAATGTGAAATATATAAATTTACTTTACTCCCCTATTTTGTCTCAAATATACAAGGGTGTAAATTAATGACCAAATAAACGGGTCTTGACAAGTGTTGATCCTACATTAACAAGATATGGGAGGTGCCTCATATCTTCAACAAGCAGCCACTCCCCATAACTACAGATAGAAGATTATAAACATGATAAGAACATGAAGGTAGGTTCATATTCGGAATATATATCAATCAAGCATAACTATCCCTCTTCTTAAACTTTCAAAACGAATATTATCTAGAGGTTTAGTTAGAAAATTAGCAAGTTTCTTTTTAGTGCTAACATGTTCGATTAAGAGTTATTTAGACCCTACTAAATCTCTGATAAAATGATGACGTATTTTTACATGCTTAATTCGAGAGTGTTGGGTATGATTCTTAGTTAAATTTATCACGCTCTCATTATCACACAATAAAATCACTCGAGTTTCTATTATGCCATAGTCACTTAGAATTTTTTATCCACATTAATTGGTCATAGTAACTGCGAGTTGCTATATATTCTTCCTAAACAGTAGATAAAGGAATAAGATTATTTTTCTTGCATACCTAACCAACCAAGTTGTTTTCAATATAATAACAAGCACGAGAGGTACTCTTACTATCATCCGAATAACCTTTGCAATCAGCATTATTGTAACTTATTATAGTACTAGTTGTGTCTTTTGTGTAACATAATTCTAAGTTTAAATTCTCTTTAACATATTTAGGAATACGCTTAATTCTAACTTTCTTTAGGAGAAGATTGATAACAGGCATACACCTAAACTGAAAACATGATATCGGGTCAAGAGGCTATTAAATTTAGTAAGTTACATATCACGCTTCTATATAAGGTAGGATCAATGCTTTTACCACTCATCTTTAGTTAATTTCATAGTTGTGCTCCTGGGTGTACGTGCTATTTTGGCATCATTTAATTTAAAATTCTTTATTAAGTCCTTAGCATATTTGGACTGACCAATAAATAATCCATCATCAAATTGTTTCAGAGTAAATGGATAGAGTCCGTACGTGTAATGAGGGTGAATGTCCCATCCATATCTATCCCTTTTATCAAATTAAAACCATAAGATACTAGCCTAGATTTATTTCTAATTATCATGTTTGTTTCATCGATTTAAAAAAAAAATAATTTAGTGATAATTATTTTAGTATTAGAAGGCATGGGAATGAGATACTAAGCATCATTAGTTTTAAACTGTGCTAGCTTTTCGCGCATAGCATCTATGCAGAAGAATCTTTCAAAGCTTTATTAACATTTTTATACTTCCACAAGCGAAACAAAATAGGCAAAGTTTTTAAAATTTTGACGTTGTGATATCATTCTAATGGGGCCTACTACTTCACTAATCACATTACTGGAAATCCCTATCTCTAGTTCGAATCTAAAATGGGTATTATAACTAGAATTTTGATTTTCTCTCGAAAATTATTTACCCTCTCTCGAGGCGTAAATTTAAGGGTGAGGGATCAAAATTAACATTCAAAGGGACTTTTCAAGTAATCAAACTAATACAAATAAAATAACATCAAATAAGGGTTTTACCCCACCCCTTGAAAGGGGATTTAGCCTAACGTGATATGAAATATGACAAATTAATAATCAAAGGCATAAAATAAATGAGATGAGAAAAGAACAATCAAACCCCAATCTCTTGATGCTTATTTGATCTTCAATCCATGAGTTGAAATTCATAATCCATCAACTTGAGTGATCCAAACAATATTACATAAAAATTTCACTCAAATTAATCCTCACACATTTATCACTCAATAGTCTCAAAAAAGAAAAATAAAAACTATTTACAAAATGAAATTTATCCTAATTTATTTCTAAACTAAAATTTCTCTCTCTACAATTCTCTCTACCAAGCTTAATTTCTTTCCTTTGAATGAGCATGGTCTTCTTATATAGTAGGCACATGGAGCAAAGGGGTATATTGGGTATATGGCTAGGGGGTGCATGTGGATATGGTGTGAGGTCATGTGAATGAGGGGTGAGGGAATAAAAAATCTGATATGGTTAATGGGGGTGTTTTGGGTAAAAGGTGTTAGCTGGGGGTATTTTTGATAAAAAGGGTTAAATGGGTTTTATTTGGGACATGGGTTTTAGTTTGTTTTGTGCAGGTGGACAAAATCGTGTAAGCTTTGGATCATAAATGGGAAATGGGAAATGGGTTTTGGCTTTGAAAAAGGAATTGGGTTGGATGGTTTGAACATGGGTTATGGATTGAAATGGTGGGTTGGATCGGGTGACGTGGCAGCTGCCATGGCCGGAGGTGCAGGGTTTGATAGCCCGCCGGAGGCAACACTGCTGGGTTCATCACCGGCGTCGGTGGGTGTGTCTGGTTGGCGGGGCTACGATCGGCGGGTGTTGGGTAGGAGGGAGGTCGTCGCCGCCGGATGTGGCAGTTGGGTTGTGGCAAAAGGGCGCTGGTCGGGTTTGTTTTTCAGGTGGCGTTACCGACGATTAAGGGAGTAGGGTCGGAAAGTGGGTGGCGACGGCGGTTTAAGGTCATCGTCGTCGGATTGGGTTCCGACCGGAGTTGACAGGAGGTCGACGGGACACGGGTTAGAATGTTCGGATATATGTTTGACAGTGGTGATGTGAGATGAGGGTGATGGTGGTTGAAGATGGATATGGAAAAGGTAATGGGTTGTTAATGGAGTTTTGAGAGAGGAGAGAGAAAGAGTTGGATGGATTGGAGGATGAAGATGGGTTGGGTTTGTTTTGATGTGGTGAGGATGTAGGGAAGTAAGGTGTTGGTGAGGGAGAGTGTTTGGGTGTGTGTTTAATTTGGACACCTAAAAATAACACTAAAAAAAACTAAAAATCATAAAACTAAAAATCTAAAAATTAAATTCCTATTCTATAAATAAAATAAAGACTCAATTAAAAAAATAAAAATAAAAAGGAAATAAAAATAAAATCTAATAAAACTAAAACTAAAATTCTAATTAAATGTAAAATCAAATAAAACTAACAAAATTAAGTGAAATCCTAAAAAAATCTAATCCTAATAAAACTAAAAAAAATCAAAATAAAATAAAATTATACTAATAAAATAAAAAATAGAAAATAAAACCTAAAAATCCTAAATAAATCTAAAATAGATCCTAAAAAATAAAAATGACTCAACTAAAAATATAAAAAATATAAAAAGACACAAACTAAACACACACATGCTTGGGGTACGTTTGGGCTAGGTTTAGGCTCGGGTTAGGGTATGGGACAAGGGTATTTAGCACCATTTTAACTACAAATTGCATAAAAATATAGCTTTTGACACCGCAACTGCAATTAAGCCTGCATATTGAATAATTAAGCACATAAGACCCATATTGTCGAGAATTAGCAACTAAAGTATGACTATTCGGGGTATAAAATGTACAGTTTTGGTTGCTTATCACACCACCCCAAACAGAGCGTTGCTAGTCCTCGAGCTATAAGATAGAGAGAAAGAGAAAGATAAGTAACCAAAAGTGTACCACTTTCGCGGGCACTTGCGATTGCACTTAGCATGTGCAACAAGCCTTTAAACCTATAGGTTGCCCAATAGGACGAGTTGTGTCTCGTGAGGGCTTGCAGGGAATATACCCACAAAATTCTTTCTTGCAAAGATTTATTGAAAGGCAGTCAATCTCTTATTAGACGTAGAACAATCGCACAACCCATCATGAGAAATATGATTTCAGAAATACAAGCTAGAATGTGTAAAAAGATTAAGCTAAGTAAATACTCAAGGCACATCCTTCCTAGAACTCAACGTGTGTAGAATGAATTAGTCAAAACGGGTCGAGTATCACTAGAGTAATTCCTAGATTTCCGTGTCGGAATCAACGCTTCAACTTCAAATCTCACAGATATATCTCTCTCAAATGAACTCTCGAGATTAGGGTCAGTGTATCGCTCTTGTCTGTGAGGAGGTGAGTAAATGTAAGCAAGTTCAAACGTCTCACACACACATAAGAAAGAACGAACAATTAGAAGGAAAATTGATATCATGAAAGAAATGCTAATCACTAAAGTGAGAATGTCGAGTTATTCACCACATTGACATTCATTTGCCCGAACACCTAGGGGAAATATGGATGATAATGGGTGGGGGGGAAATGAAATGAGGTAGGATGGGATGAGATGAGGTAAGGATGGTGATGTAGAATAGGATTGATGTGTGAAATGATGGATGTATGATGGATGAGCGAGAAGAGTGTATAAAGAAGAATAAATGTCTTTATTACAACAAAACTACTAACTACGAACTCTCTTTCTTTTTTTTCTTTTTTTCGATTTTTCTTTTCTTTTTCTCTATTTTTTTCTCTATATTTCTTTTTTTCTTTTTATTTTTGTTTTTCTCTCTTTTTTTTTATAGTCTCAACACTGAAGACATTTTACATTAGGAATCAACACTCTTTTACTAAAAAAAATGATGGATGATATATAAATGGAATGGAAAATGTGTATGGATGATGAGGGGAATATATGTGAATATGGGATAATGTGGGAATGTAATGGGTGAAGTGAATGGTAAATGGTATATGGAAAATTTGTAACTGTATGGATGGAAATCTAGTGATCGGGACAAATTTCAAGACACGCATTTCTTACAACTCGAAAAAGTTTCATTCTCAGTGATCAAGCCAAAAATGAAGAATAATGAGATCATACAACTATTTAAGTGCGGACCCAAAGGAAGTTGAATCAACTTGTGACTCGGAGATTGCGTCAAACACTCTGAAAGGGTGAAAGGCACAAATCTCACAAGGCAAAGTCTCCACTAGTGATCCTTAAGGTTCTCTTTAGAATTTCAGTACTCTTTAACTCTAAACCGTAGTGACGTGATAAGTGCACAAATTTTGTTGAGTCTAGAAATTCATGGTGCAAAATTCCTTGTTACGTATTACATAAGCTAATAGAAAAGATATTCTCTATCTTGATTCCTAAACTTTTGAAAGATGGATGATTGAAAATTCACATGAATGATTGAGATGAAAGAAACTGCACGAAATTTTAAAAATCATATTTAAAACTCAAAATTTTTCAAAAGAGGTACGATTTTGATAAAATTCCACACCCCCAAATAAAAAGGAACATCGTCCTCGATGTTAAGTAAAATGATTTTTAAAATTGAGAGCATAAGGTAGGAAAGAGATTACCAGAATCAACCACTAATGAAGTGAAAAGATGTAGCGAAGAATAAACCTGAATAAATGATAAGAGAAAAATAAAGGTGTACAAGTCTATAACATGGTAAAGCATTGGTTGATGTGAAACACCACCCCCAAACAGGATGAGACTAGTACAAGAAACGCGGGCTGCCTCCCGGTAGCGCTAAGTTTAATGTCATCTTCCAGACCGATGGAATCTCACTCTAAAGATAAGATCTATGATGGCGCGAGACGGCATAAAAATCAAGTGATGAGAATCAGCCCCAAACAAGACTGAAGCGTCAGTCTTGCTGGATCAAGGCTAAAGTGGTCAATGCACTTGTATGGCGAAGTGCATCACACGATGCAAAGCATCGGTGGACCATGGGAGGGTGGGTATGAGGGTAATGGTATGGAAGTCTAGGGGGAATGAGCATCTATCACGGGCCTTATTGAGCCAAAAAGTGAGGGCTACTAGGGCCCTATAAGCATGATGCTCAAGTTGGTGAGGGAGGTAAAATGGTTTGGTAAGTGGAATGGGATGGGCCTCATAAAAATCACACGATCGTTCTAAGAATGGGCGATGATAATGGTCGCACCGTGACACGCCAGGGAGCTATCTCGAGAAAAAATCGACACCACAAGAGAGTGGTGGGCATAGAATAACAAGCTCGATGTCACGGAAGTAAAGAGTAGCACCACATATACTCTCATGGGTGGGGGGTGGTTTCAGGTGAGTATCTAAAAATATGGATGGAACCATGAACTGTGTAAAGTTAAGATCCAAACCAGGTGGTGGGGTAGAAGGGACAATGGGTGGGTCGGGTGGGATAAATGGTGGAGGAAGATGATCTAACTCAAGCATAGGAGACACACACTCATTGGGAGGAGTAAATGAATACTCACAAGGAAGTGTGGTTTCTCAAGGTGGAGTGGTCAACTTCTCCACAAGAGTAGCATTGGTAAATGTGGTGGGTGAGTAAGACGAGGCACCAATATCGGAGATAGAGGAATCACTAGAAATATCAGGCTCAAAGGGAGCTATGCATGGTGGAATAGGATCCAAATCCGGATAGTTAGGAACTATCACGAATTCTATCTCAAGCAAATGGTGAACACTCATAGCCGGAGCTAACCTAGTATAAATTGGTTCCTCGGGAACGAATACGGTGGGCTCCATAGGCGTAGACTCGGGCATTGTTTTGGATTCAGCGGGAGTGTGAATGGGAATCGCAAAGTGGGGTTCATGTGGACATGATGGAATTAGATCAGGCTCACTATTGAAGGATAAGTCAACACATTTGTCGACTTGGGGCCCGGACCATGGGATGGTCTCAGCTTCGAGATTCTCGGTGTGGCAGGGTTGGTCACACTCAAAATCCGTGTCACATGAGGACACAACATCATCACACTCGGTTGCAACGATGGGTGGGGCCATGGGAATATCCAACTCTCGCGCACATTCCAATTCATTTAATCGTTGTTCAAGCCTTTGGAGAGCTTGATTTTGAATTAGAGTGGCTTGCTCTTGCTCGAGTATGAACTTTTGCAAGAGGCTTTAGAGAGCGAAGGGGAAGGATTGTGGTGGAGTGATGGGTGGTGGCGGTGGTTGAGGTGGACACAACTCGCTATGTTCATGACTATATGTAGAATACTCAAATGAAGTGGGTGGAGTGGGGCCAAGTGCATCATACACGAAAGGATCGCTTTCGTGATGGACAAATGTTTGATACTCATGGGATGCGTAGTGAGGGAACTGATCGTGAACGGGTGCACAAGGTTGCCATGACGACTGTTGGAACGTGTGAGGATTCACAACATCGGGTTGGGATTCGTATTGCGTGGAAGGGTGATCAAGCCTCCACGAATAGCTTGGGTACTCACACAAGTCGGGATTGGGTATATCATGACAATGGGCTAAGGTGGGTTTCAGAACAGTGTCATATGGATACACATGTTCCAGGGTGGGTTCAGATGGATATGACAAGTACAGACACTCATGTGACATGTGATCGGCATAATAACAATGTGTGCACAACAAAGGATGAGACACATCGACACTTGACACCGAGGGTGATGGAAAATGAGGTGCGTGCATGGACGGGTCAATAGTATTAACGGGACTCGTGAGAGAGGTGAAATTATTAAAAATATCATAAAGAGACAGCTCGGGATCACTCTCACACGTGTCGCGTGACAATGGGAAATGACCAAAGTAGTCTCGTAAAGGACGTTCTTCGGCCATGAGGAGAGAAATATTTTTTTTTTGGAGTTTTTAAATTTTTTCAAAAGAAAGGAAATATTTTTGGATTTTCTAAAAATAATGGAAGAAAATATTTTTGGATTTTTCTAAAATGAAAGAAAGAAAATATTTTTGGATTTTTTATAAAAATAATAAAAGAAAATATTTTTGGATTTTTTGGAAGAAAAGGTGGGGAAAAATAGGTCGACTCTTGATTTTGACGAACCAACTAAAACCGACTACCGAAAAATGAATTGGACACACACAAGTCAAGGAGAATTCCTAACTAGTACATAACCAGTTTTTATCTTTAAATTTAATTTAATGAACGGGTAGTCGAATTTTAATTAAGTCCGTGGGGGATAAAAAATCACGGAAATATTTTAGTGATCGCCTTTGCAAAAATATTCTCCTAGTGGGCTACCTAGTTAATATGTTTTATATTTAGTGATGGCTAAGGTGGCACACAATGGTAAGCGAGTGAGTCAGGTGATGAAATCCCTTCTCCTGAGTGATCGGGTGTAGGTCTTAATTAATTAATTCATCACACCATTCAAAAATAAATACGAGAATAAAATCAAGTAAGATCACACAAGAGAACACAAAAAATTGACTTGCTAACAGGAGAGGCGCGGGGGTTTGAGAAATATACCTTCCACGGTTTTTAGGCCGTGGGATGCCGAAAAATTTGAGTCGACCAGGGGGAGTACACGCCTATCTCAGTCATCCCCGGGAGTCCTACCGACCCAAGGTAGAGAGGCTTCTAAATCCTCGCCTTTGGACGCCCTATCTCTACCTTGTCTGGTTTCCCAATTATGCTTGCTTCGATTATTACAATTTTTAAAATGAAAAATAAAATAAAGGTATCTTTAAGCACCGCAATACAAGCAATGATAAAATAAACCTAATACAAGCCTTCTTAAATAAAGGAAAATGGTACTAAAATGAAAAAATATACAAAATAAATGAACTACAAAATTGAATCCGCTTCGAGTTTCACGATCCCAAGAATGGCAAAGGCGCCATTTGATAACTAGACTTTTGCGTATGTCGTTGTTAAAAGCCAAGTTAGTCAAAACCTTAAATACCTACAAAATAAAACAATCTCAAGTGTAGAGGTAAGTAAGGGTATCAATCCACTTCCAAGGGGGTAAGCTAGATACAAATTCAATTGTAATTCACTTTTTATTTTCTTTTTGTTCTTTTTCACTTTTCTACTTTTTTTTAGCTTTTTCAATATTAAAACAATAGGGTGAGGTGAGGTGAAATAAGACTAAACTAAACTAAATGTGATATGATAAAAACTAACTAGAAAATGACTAAAATGGAAAATAAAGTCTAACACTAAAAATAAGAGATAAAGTGAGGTAAATAATTGTGAGAACAATCAAGGAATGGGATTACACCACAAATTTTAGTTATTCTAATTAATTAATTTAATTATTTGAATTCTCCCAAATTAATATCAAAATTACAAACCAACTCTCGTTGCAAGTGTAATTATAATAGTAATATTTTAGAAAATTAAGTTTAACACCCCACAACTCTAGAAAAATAAATCTACACTCCTTCTTAAAATATAACTTATTAGCATAATTTCCCATTTTACTACAATTATGACACTCTAAATGGGACTGGTTCGGCTTGGCCTATTGTTATATAAGTTTGTGGGTCTATTTTGATTTGGCTATATTGGTTTACTAAACCTTCTATCATGTGGTCTAGAAGCTTGAAGTCCCTGATGACCAGATTATCCTTTATGAGCAGCAACAATATTTCTGTATTTTAAAATCTTATTAAACTGTTTGTTCATTACGGCAGTTTGGGTATCAAGGGTTTTGAGATCTAGTTCTTGGTCTGATTCACTATCTAAGCCAAGCATAAATAACTTAGAATTTCTCATCTTAGAAGTGACGCCCATATTTTACTCACTGTTCCTTTTAGTAGTTGAGGACATCAATTTTTGTAATCAGTTTCCATTTCCATAGTTCTCAGTTTACTAATAAGAAGCTCACGGATTAAATTAGGGTCATCAATTTCTTCGATAGTATATCTTTTATGGTCAAACTTAGGAGGGAGAGATCTCACAATTTTCATCACTATGTTCCCATTATGATAATCTACACCATTTGCATGCAATTTTGTGATTATGTTTAATAGTTTAAGATAGAATTCATCAAAGGATTCTGTGTCAGAACTATTAGAGAGTTATATTGTTGGACTCACATTTGAGTCTTGGAATATTTAACATGATTATCCCCTTCATGGGTAGTGATCATAGTGCCCCAAGCTTCGGTATTTCAATTGGTGTTCACTAACAACTATGAAAATACAAACGTCCTTTGTTATTTTATGGAGATATCAGTTTTTCTTCTTTATATATTCACTCAGTATTTTTCTTATTCTCACAGTACTTTCCTCCGTTGTTGGTCTAGTAGGAGTTTAATAATCGATTTAAATTGATTTCCAAATATCATCACCCAACTGTCGTTAAATGAAGGCTATCATCTGAACTTTCCATTATATAAAATTGCCTAAATCAAACGCAGGCGGTCTTGAAAGAAAATTAAGTTTTTCCGAAAGATTTTTATCATCAATTTTTTGAAATATTTCAAAAACTTTAGGATTTTGAAAGTTTTTAATACGAAGCTCTAATACCAACCAATTGAAAAAAACACTTAGGCAAAAAATGATTAACAATGTTAACCAATTGTGTTTTTTGTAAACCGTAAGTTTTTTGAAGAAACATTATTCATAAAAATGGATTTAAAAGATAACACAAGATGTGTATCCTAAAGTCTAAACATATTTTATTTGAAAATTTTCTTTATAAAAGTCTTAATTAAAAAATCTAAGCTAACTAGCAAGAGTAAGAACTATGTGTACGAGCATATGTTCTGTCATTGCTCAAATAACTAAGACTTACATAGATTTTGGCATATCTCGTTACCATTCGACTTAAGCTGTCATGAAGATCGAATATCAAACATCTCAAACTTTCAAAAATCTCCACACTATGAAAGTACAATGATATTAAGTGTTTAAATTTGTTCCTTGAATTTATTTTAGGGTGTATTATTTTTATTAAATCTGAAACAAGATATTTCATTAAAAATAGAGGCTATCTTATTTATTTAAAATATTCAAAATTTACGCATATCGTTCTAACGAGATGGGATTCTCGTTCTAACAAGATCTCAGTTTCGTTCGAAGGCTCGTTAGAAGTTTACATCGAATGTGTATCGAACGAGGGCGTACTATTTTAGCTTGTTTGAACTTTGTTCAAACGAGATGGCTCATTTGTTTGAACAAGAGTCTATTTCGTTCAAATGAATCACTCTTCTCGTTCAAACAAGTTTCAAATTTGTTTGAATAATATGCTACCTTGAAATTTATGAACGTCATATAAATACATGTTTCGTGTTTATTTTTGTTAAGAATTTTTCTAGAACTGTTTCTTCACATATTTTTTAAAGTTTTTAACCTTTTAAGTTTAGAAGACATTTTTGATTCACAAATCACATCCCCATAATATATTTGAGTGAGTTAATTTAAACCATATAGTTTGTACCCTTGCATACACAACTCTCATGGAGAGAGTTTTTTCACATCAGACCATTGTGATTCTCGAGGGGATCATTGCTGAAGACAAAGACTGATCAGTGGATGCCAAGCGTGGAAGGCTGCTTGTGGACTGCTCCTCACCGAGTAGTATTATTTAGAAATTTGAGAAGGCATTGCACATTATACTTGTGGCTGGTATCAAGTCGTCTGTAAGTCGATTGTAATGTAAACTGTTTAAAGTAATGAAAATAAAGGTTTTACCCGAAGGGATTTTTTCCTCAAATTGCCTTTGTTGAATGCATGTTTTAACTTATCTGTTTTATCACATAGATGCTTATCTTAGGATAAAAAGGTAAAATTTGGACTTTTGTGTGATTAGACATTTAACTATATATATAATCCATTAAGATCCCGATAGCACACTCTCAAATTGGTATTAGTTCTTGTTGCACAAAATTACTGTGTGATCATTTAATCACAAATTTGTTCCCTTAATATCAATTTTTTTTAAAAATTATTGATCTTTGAAAAGGCAAATTTTAATGGAGAATTTGTATAACCGAGTGCCCATCTTTGATGGCACTAATTATGCTTACTGGAAAGGCTAGGGTGAGATCTGTCTTAAAAGCCATAGATGAGTGAGTCTGGTTAGTTTGTGAATGAGGGTGGACTCATCCCACAATCACATTTGATAATATTGTTGGCCCCAAACGTGTTTCTTTCTTGATTGATGAGGAATTTAAGTGGAGTAATTTTAACTCTTGTGGACTTAGTGATATTTTAAGACCTGTTAAACCTGATGATTTCCATAGCATCATGATGTGCACTACATCTAAGGAAGCATGGGATACCCTCCTGCTCACTCATGAGGGTACCAACGTTGTGGAAGTATCAAATCTTCAGAATTAACCACCTAATTTGAGACATTCACTATGTTAGAGTTCGAGTCGTTTGATCAGTTTTATGTGCATTTATTGAAGATTATTAATTCGAGTTTTAATTTGAGTGAGAAAATTCTGAAAATGAGAGTTGTGAAAAAGATTTTGAGGTCACTCCTAGACCGCTTTATTCCTAAGGTCACCGTGCTGAACTCATTAGGGATTAACTATTCTTAGGTTAGAAGAACTCGCGGGAGACCTTCAGACTTATGAGATAGATATGTTCCCTAAAACCATTAAATCTAAGGATATAGGGTTATCTTTAACGACTCAAACTTAAAAAAAGAAAAATGAGAGAGTTTGTGAGTCTGAATCTGAGGTTGACTTTGATTTTGATGACTTGGCCTTGTTTGCAAAATTTTATAAAAAGTTTCTCAAATTTTCCAAAGAAAATTCTTCTAATAAAAAGATTTTTGCGAAAAACAAAAATAAGATTGAGGTCAAGAGTAATGGTGAGGAAGAGGAAGATATAAGGTGTTTTGAGTGCGAAGATAAAATGAATAAGGCACATAAGTTTCCTACTAGGTTAAAGAGAAAGGGCAAAGATATTGCAAATAAAGACACTCTTAGCAATAGTGACATCAAGTCAGTTCATTCAGGGGAGAATCACCACATAAACCATGTGTTGCATTCATGTCTAGTCACATTAGCACTTCTTGTTTGTTCCACATTGCTGAGGACATCTCTAAACGTGAAAGCCTCGATGATATTTCGACTTATTCAGGAGATAGTGAGAGAGAGGGTGGTTTGAGTGAGGGATAATGTGATCTTCAAAAAGCGTTTAATGATTTATACACCGATACATGAAGACGAAAAGGATTAATATGGATTTGTCTCTTACGGTGTTAGATTTGGAGAGAGAGGTGAAAGTTTTATGGGTGTGTGAGGCGTTGGTGAGTCAACTCAAGAAGGTGAAGGTTTATTTATGTGATAAGTTGATAGTTTTAGGCCAGTAAAAGAGTGATTTGACCAACACTATGGCTAGTATTATGGGAGATCTTCAATCTTCATTGGAGACTTATGAGAAACTTGAACCCCATGTATCCCAACTCGAGAGAGATATCGAATGTGCCCAAGAGGTCAAGGTTACTTTAAAGGACACGTCTAAGATGGTTGAAAATATGCTCCTTGGTCCCGATTTAAGTAATCTTGAGAGGCTAGGAATAGTTTATGACAGTGTGTCTGCTTACATTGTTGCACCCGAGCCAGTTCCTGAGTTTATGTTAGATCTATATAGCCCTCGATCGAGACCACCTAGGAGAGATCTTCTGAGATATTTTGATAGAGGTAGACCTAAGCTCTTGTATGTTTGATCCCATTGCAAACAAAGAGGTCACCTTAGTGAATTTTTCTTAAAGTTAAGGAGAGTGACTAATAGGTATCTTCCACGATATGCTACCACACGTATTCTCGCACGCACTCCCACACATGTTACTCCATAGGCTCTTGCACATCATTTGAAATATTTTGAGAGTTTTTTAGAGCAAGTATATATTTAGTTAAGACTTCACAAGATTTGATGAAGGTTTTTCATAGGATGTCATCTCATTTAGAGAACTCCTCCGAGCCTAATGTATGAGGTTGAGACTTGTTTGCTAGAATAAGGATTATGTTCATATCGTATATCCATGTTGCTAGTGTGTACTATTATTGTAATTATATTTTTTCATTTTTATTTATTTTTCAAAAATTCGAAAAGGGTTTGTTTTTCTTGAAATTTTTTGAAAAATACAAAAAGATTTTTGATTTATTTTTAGAAAAAATTAAAAAATTATAAAAAGACAAATATTTTATTTTTGATAAATTTTTTGAAAAAATCCAAAAAGAGTTTTTTTTGCACCATATGTGGACGAACATTAAAGATGTTCGAGTCACCCATTCATTTCATGTCCACGTGACTATTTTGTAGTGTTTTTAGACGTGACATCATTTCATTTATGTGCTTTATAATGTGTGGAGTCATTAAGATGTGATATGACGACAACTTATTAAATGTTTGACTCCTTACTACCTTTAATGCAAACGAGCACGGACTTATTTGAGTATTGCACTTACTTTTCACATGTCGATTGTAGTGTTTCATTTCAATCCTCTTTTAAATCGAACCAAATGTGAAAAATGAGATAATAAAAGTTGTGCATGTAAGAACCATTGCCCGGATTGAAAATATAAAAAATCAGTTTTTTCGGTAAATTGTTACATTTTAAGTAATGAAAAGGGGCTGAGAAAGACAAGATGCCTTTGCATGAAAATACACCATTTGCAATGAAAATGTCCAAAAATATTAAAGACACGTAAAAGAAGAAGTGTCAAGCCATTTTTTTGAACAATAATACTTCGCTACATATGGACATTAATTTCTTCAAAAAGATTTTGGAGAAAAAATTCGATATGTGAGATTTTGAGGGAGTTAAGCCGAAGATCGTTAGGTTTGTAAGTTCTATAAAAATCTCATAAAACATTACATAGTTTTGGGCATTATTGGTGTGAAAATCACTTATGGTATTGACTAGTTGATTAGGTTAAGTTAATTTTACTCGAGTTTGCCATTTTTACACCTAAGGTAGACTTTGAGATCTTTCACTAGTGGTGTCTCATTCCTTCTTCCATATGTGTTATGTTAATATAAATTGATTAACCTATAGAATATGTTCACACCCCTATATTCTATTTTCATAATTCAGGTATTTTTGTGTTTTTCCATGGTGTGTTGTATTTTTAAAATTTTTATACTTCAAACAATTGAACAATTTAAAAAATAGTTGGTGGAGGCTTTGAGATTATCATTGCATGTTTGTCATTCATATGTTTTTGTGATGATATCTTATTATTTCCGGTGATGTTTCCTATATTTCTGTTTAGTTTCTACTCTTTGCCTATTTTGGATAAAATAAAAGGGGGAGAACAAATTACGGGGGAGATTACATGGGTTTAATTTATGGGGAAAATTTTAATAAATTTCATTTTATAACTCAATGTCAATGCAACATGGGGTATTTTCTTTGTTTCATATGTGTAGGTACTTTTAAAAGATCATATTTATATTACACTCGATGAAGACAAAATGCCCAAGAGAAGAACAGAAAGAAGTGGAGATTTGAAATCATAATTATTCTTGTACCTATCAATTTTAGGTTTTTGGAGGGTATTAGGATATTTTTTTTGTCTTAGGGGATTTTCTTGTAATTTGGATTTCGGTTTTATGTTTGTATCAGAATAGCCAAAAGGGAGAAATTTGTAAGAGCTTATTTTCTTTCATTGCTCAAATAGCTTAGGCTTATATAGATTTCGGCGTATCCCGTTACCATTCGACTTGAGCTATCACAAAGACCAATTATCCAAAATCTTAAACTTTCAAGGATCTCCACACTATGATGGTGTAAATCTATTAAGTGTTTAAATTTATTCCTTCAATTTATTTTGGAATGTTTTTTTTTTATTAAAACTAAAACATGATTTTTGTTTAAAAAACGAGGATTTTTTTTTTATTTAAAAAATTTCAACATTTGCGTATCTTGTTCTAACGAGATGGGATTCTCATTCTAAGAAGATCTCTATTTTGTTCAAAGGCTCATTTGAAGCTTACATCGAACGTGTATCGAACGAAGGCGTACTATTTTAGATCGTTTGAACTAAATTCAAACGAGGTGGCACATTCGTTCGAACGAGATTCTATTTATTTAAAATGAATCGCTATTATTGTTCGAACAAGTTTCAAATTCATTCGAGAAATTCTTCGCCTCGAAATTTATAAGCATCATATAAATACCTGTTTCGTGTTTATTTTAGCTAAGACTTTTTCCAGAACTATTTCTGCATATATTTTGGGAAAGTTTCCAACCTTTTGAGTTTAGAAAACCTTTTTGATTCACAAATCACATACCTAGAATATATTTGAATGAAAAATTTCAAACCCTATAGCTTGTATCCTTGCATACAGAGCTCTTGTGGAGAGAGTTTCTTCATGGAAGACCATTATGATTCACGAAGGGATCATTGCTGAAGACAAAGGTTGATCGGTGAATACTAAGCATGGAAGGATTTGCATGGACTGCTCCTCATCGATTAGTATTCTTTGTAGATTTGTTAAGGCACTGCGAATAATACTTGTGTCTAGTATCAAGTAGTCTGTAAGTCGATAGTATTGTAAATTCTCTAATGTTCTGAAAATAAAAGGTTTTACCCGTAAGGGATTTTTTTCCCAAATTTCCTGATATACCAAAATACACCCTTGGCAAGGCCGAGGGTAGCCCCGTCCAGGACGAGGGCTCAACTCTACTACCCCGGAAGGTCTTATTGAAGAAGGGGGGGGGTCAGACAAGCCGACCCCATTATTGGCGACACAATTCGGACGACAATACGACCGGACGACCCTGCGGAGGTCTACCCCACTATTTACTTTGACGACCTGAGCCCAAGCTCGTGGAGATAGAAGCCTCGTCTTTTGGGGTGACCAAGCGAATCGTCGACCCTAGGAGGGGACGGTAGTACGAAACCTACATCCATCAGTCAGAACCCAATATGCTAGCATCAACCTTAGCCTCGGAATTTCATCATAAGCCGAGGGTGACATCATCATGGCGCGTGATTTGAGAGATGCGTGGGACACTGCGCGTGGGACTCATGTAGCACGTGGACTAGACCGTTATAATAATATTATCCCCTCATATGAGGGAATATTATGTCATCATTAACCACAGGTGGCCCATCTAGGTGTCAACAGGGGGTTGGCTAGATTTTTTATTCACATGCTCAATGCATGCTTGGGGGGTACACTACTCCCCCCAAGCCCTATATATACTTTCCATCTTTAACCTTGTAAGAGGATGGATAATAAAAATAACTAGCTAAAACCCTCCTGGTACACACAGTAGAGAGAGAGAGAGAGAGAGAGAGAGAGAGAGTAGGAGCATTGTATCCAAGGCTATTAGTGACAATATTCAGTGGATCACACACTTATAGTGGATGTAGGCCTGATTGGTTGAACCATTATACATCATTGTTTTCAATCCTCTTATACTCATCCCCTTCTATGTACTTATACACGCATAACTCTATTGCAGCCATTGTTATGTAACACCCCGTATTTTTGACGATTTAAGTAATTATGTGATTAATTATTGTTGTTGGATTAATTAAATTAAAAATGTGAGAAATTAATTTTTATTAATTCGGATTGAAATAATTATTAACTAGCGTGACAAGGATTAATACTTATCGTGGAAATTTATTGAATATTACTGTGTGATATGAAATATGGAATTATGAAATTTGATAAATTGTCAAAAGTGAGAAATACGACAGTTTGGTAATTTAAGTCTGACACGCGTGTGAGTCGTGTCGGGACTAATTGAATAGAATAAAAAGAGAATTAATTTTTATTAATTTTTATGGTCATTTTGAGGGCGTCGTTGAGTCCGAAAGGGTCGAGATAGTCAAAATAGTATGCCTGGGTGTTTAGTTTGGGTCCCGGGGCGATTTTAGGCCTAACCGCCACCCTGAGAGGGCATTACGGTAAATGACATTTTTGGGCTAAATTAATGGACGAAAATTAAGAGTAATTATATCAGCCAAGGAAATTCCATTAGGGTTAAGAAGTTACAGGAAGTTAAGAACGGCTATAGGAGGTGTGAGGGAGAGCTAATTCCAAGAGAAAAGGGCCAAGATAACATCACCTTGCACAATAACCACCACCACCGTGTAGATCGGAATAAGGGGAACACACCCATACCAATATCACCAACTTATCAGACCGTCATATTTGAGGCAAGTGTTTATTACTTGCTTTCTTTTAGCAATAACCATGCTCATGTTAGTGTAGGTGAAATTAATCATGATTTACATATGAATTGGGTGAAAATTGAAGATTTAAATTATGATTAAGGATTAGTTTAATTAGTGGTTTAAATTCCTTCATGTATGTAGAGGATTAATCACGGAATTGGATTATATATTGATGAACGAATCTGGGTTGATTAGGTTCTTTAAATGAAAAATTGGAAACTAGGGTTCCTATGAATTAATTTGGGGATTTTAAATAAGTATGATGTTTAATGTCGAATCAATGATCCTAGGATGTTGGGAATGATTTATAATCCATTATGTGTTGATGGATATTGATAATGAGGCGTTGGGTATTTAATCTTAGAGATTTTTAGGTCCAAAAATGGTAGAAAACGCTGAAATTTGGTGAAGAAGACGAAACAGTGGGTCTCGCTCGAGGTCGCGCGAAGTGGTTCAAACGAGATGGGGATCTCGTGCGAAGTAGTTCGAACGACATGTGTAAGTGGTTCAAACGATATGGGAATTTCGTGCGAAGTGGTTCGAACGACATGTGGAAGTGGTTCAAACGACATGCCATCTGGTTCGAGCGACAGAAGGAATTTTTGGAAATTTTCTTAGAGTCCAGTTTTGAGTTTACCTGTTTATTGGAGTGAGATAAACTTCCAAATAGTAAATTTAAATAAGACGCAATTTCGGGAAAGTATGTGAGAATAAATACTTTAATTATTTCGGTATAGAGAGAATATACCTTGGAGATTACGACAGAGATAGTAATCTAAATATTTATACTATACGTGGAGATGAGATTAAAATACGTATGAGGAGTATATATGTAGGTTGGAGAAATATCTATAAATTATAATAGGATGTGTGTATGCCTATTATGGGAAATTATTATTAAGAGCACTAATGGGTGATAACCCGTGGGTGCAAGAATCTTATAGTTAAGCGCACTAATGAGTGATAACTCGGGGGTGCAGAAATTCTATTGTTAAGTTTATTAATGGGTGATAACCCGGGGGTACAAGGATGATTATTGTTAGGCGGACTAATGGGTGATAAACCGGGGGTGCTGGATTATTATTGATAGGTGCATTAATGGGTGCTAACCCGAGGATGTATGATTTTCTTAATTGGTGCACTAATGGGTCTTAGCCCGGGGGTGCAGGATTAGCTTGTATATGTATAGGGATGATATGACTATATATATATATATATATATATATATATATGAACTTGTGAATATTTCTACTGTGTGAAATTAGTAGACTTGGTAATAATAATAATCATTACTTTGCATCGAGTGGTCTTAACCTAAGGGTGCAGGATTAGTGTATATATATAGGGATGATGAGACTATATATATGTATAAGTGTACATGGGTAACTTTCTACTTTGTGAATCTAGTAGATAAAATGGAAATGAGAAATAAAATAATCTTAGTGGATAAAAGATTAACAATTCAAACGGTGAATAAAGAAACTTAGTATGTGAGATAAACTATCTGAATAACGTATTGTATGGGCGATACGGGGATACTACTAGTGAGCATTGTTAGTATGATTATGGTTTCTGACTAGTTATACTGGGAGGTATAACTAGGGGAGATCAGATGTACGTTAGGCGTGCACAATATACGAGAGGTGAGAAACTCATGTGAGAGTTCGATAACTAACATGGGTATTAGACTTATTTCAAGAACCAGTTTTAAATACTTGCTAAATCATTTTTACACCTAGGGATTTGACCCATTTCTTGTATTTCTCCTCTCTTTTGCTATATATATATATATGTATTTGTACAGGTGCCTAGCCACAGGGACACCGGTTCTAGATACTTGGATGGTTTGCCGAGATGCATCTGTTGTGGAAGTTGCGGGTCATTGAGATTAGCCGCTTCTCTCATTTTATTTAGTTCCTAGTTCAGATACTTCAGTTCGGGCATGTGTTGCCCATTCTCATTAGTGGGATTGTTCTCAGTTCTTTTGTAGTTCTTTTCTGTTGGATTGAGTATTTATTTTGGTGTTGTTTGTGACTTTGAACTGGAAGGTTTTATCCAGTCTTAATGATTCAGTATTTAATTCAATCAGTATTCATTTCTTGTGTGTGGTTTATAATTCAATGTTCAGAAATTAATTGAATTAATTGGTTTCAAATTAAATTGGGAAATGTATTTACACTAGCTTAATTAAATGTTAGGTAATTAATTGGATTTAAGGTTTTGATAGTGATGCTAAGAATGAACCAACGGAATATTCTGTTATAAATTTTATAAAGGACTGATCACCCGATATTTAATTAGGCGGGGTGTCACAGGTGGTATCAGAGCATCAGGTTCTAGTGTCCTTAGGATCTGTGCGGCTTATTACGTTTCAGCGCATCGTTCTTTGATGTAGAGCCTTATGATAGGATTGTTGTTTTCCCTTACGTATGCGACTTACGTTCTCCTGCTACAAATTATAATGTATATGACTCATTATATGAAATTCAGTGTGATTAGAACACCAAACATTTTAGAACGACCAGCGAGGGCCGTAAGAAGAATTGCGGGAGAAGAAGCTCAACAGAAGACATAAAGTAATTGGGAAAGAGTGACCGTGACAAAAATAAGCATGAGGGTTACTTAAGCAAGTGATAATATAAATCATCACTCAGGAATAGTGGGTTCCCAGGGCACAGTCATAGATAATGGTGGAATGATTTCAGGACCACCTAGCAAAATCGATGAGAGGGAAATCGGAGGAGCTCTTTTAAAAAACCCATCGGTGAAGAAGTGGGGAAGAAAATGAGAGAGTGTAACAGACTAACGGAGGTAGAAAATCCGAAGGCAATTGTGTAGAGTGGGGTGTGATGACACTAAAAAAAATTGATTAATTGGAGTTAAAAGTTATAGCTCTTAGGAGCATCATGTAGTGATTAGAGGCAATCACCATATATGAAGAAGTGTGTTTGAAATTTAGAGAGAAATTTGGGTACGATTTGATCGTGAGGTCTTCCATTCGATGTGGTAACAAAATGTGAGTGAAATTTTGATGTTTAGCACAATGGGTAAGATAGAAACCAATTGTGAGAGAAAGGTTGAATTGCATAATGAACTTTGTACCTGGCAGAGGGGTATAAATTATCCAAAGGGTTTATAGTTGATAAAGGACCTGTGAGTAGAATACCAGTATGAATGGGAAATATGGCTAGGATGACTAGTGCCGAGGTCGTCAAGGTCATGCGTTAGTATGATAATGTTAACGCTTCCAAGAGAAGGGAGTAAAGAGGGTTAATAAATCTGTTGAAGAGCAGAAACTGAATTTAACGGTGTTAGTGAAACCCCACATGAGCGTATACCCAGTAGGGAACTCGGTTAGATGATTTTTAGTGATTAACTTCAAGAGGACAATGAAGTTAATCAGGGCTGTAGAGTCCAACCATAGTTTCGAATGGCCAACGTAGCCAAAGGGACAACGGAAGAACAATTGTGAGTTAAGATTTTTGGTCGAAGAGAAGGAGATTCCCAAAGTGGGACCAGTGACGGAGAAATGGCTCGTGAAGTTTTCCTTATGTGAAGGAAGTAGAACTACAAGTATTGAAGGTGTCCACAATTTAGACGTGAGATCGAAGAGATTAGAAATGGTAAACCATGCCAGTTAGGCATAACAACTAGAGGAGCGAGACTTCCAGCGAAAGAATTTGGGGTCAAGGGAATTAGGCCCAGGAAATTTATAACCCGAGAGTGATGGGTTCAGGCTGGACAAGTAGAGTCCTCGTTAGTAGTAGCATATAGTATGTAAGGGTCTACGGGACCCGGGATGTAAACGGGAGTTTAATAAAGCTATAATTGAGGCCTGGAGAGTTTGGGCCAACGTTTCAATAATGGGCGTGAAATCCACATGATGGAATAAATTGCCCATGATGAAAGAGGACAACTATAGGATGAAATCCTAGGATGCATGACAGTTGCAGATGTTCATGGGTCGTGATGGCAGCCACGTGCTGAGACCTTGTGATTTGGCGAGACTGGTGAGGTTTTGCTTCCTCCTTGTGAGTAAAGGATAGATTCTAGTGACATGGGTGTGCCACAACTTTTATATAAATTGGAAACCCTAAACTTTGCGTGCGGGTCGAGTTTAGTGGGAACTTTACTTCTAACAGTCTTGTTACAAACGTATTTCTCGTTGTTAATAGGGCATTTTGATAATTGCCCGTGAGTGAACCGGGTGGACCCTAAGAATATGTTTCACTTTTTAATTTACTACTGCATTGAGTCAGCTTTAGTAGAGTTTATTATGGTAATGTGTAGTGATTAATAACTGTATGGTTAAACCATAGTAAAAATATAATGATATGACTGTCGTAAGGATACTCCGAGAGGAGGAATCTTTATTTTGTGCGAAGCCACCTGAAATAGGGTTGGGCCCAGATATATGAATATATGGAAAAAAAATCATGGTATTATAGACCTCAGGGATTATGTTGTCTAGTTATATGTAATTCCGGTGCGTAGGAATTTATTTTACTGAGGAGACTTAGGATGCATTGTGTTCTTATTTGAGTAGAGAGATATAGCTCGTTATATATATATATATATATATATATATATATATATATATATAGCGCTGAGTACCTGGGATAGTGAAAGCGCCATGCTTTATGTTATGTTTTGAGACATGATAGTGACCGATAAAACTCTTATGTCAACATACGTAGATTGTGGGAAAGTACATAGTATGTATTGAAGGCCTTACGGACCTCGACAACTGGCTAGGTTACATAATACTGTATCGGGGGAGGTTCCTTGTTTGGATTTTGCTTTGCGAGACATCCCACGCATGAAACTAGCAAATGTCGGGAGTTAGAGAGAAGTTTGGTCGATAGTACATAAGTTTTGTATGTTGGTTATTATACCTATAAAGGAATATAATTGAGAGTTGATAATTCTTTTATAACTTAAGGCTAGTAGAGTCTCCTAGTCTTAGCATCATTCGGAATAGATCAATGATGCCATTGAAGGATTGATTAAGTTATGATTAGTGGGGCGGTTGAGTGCACCTCTACTACATCAGCATACTAGGTATGCGAGAATTGAAGTAAGATAATTACATGTCAATTGTAGAAGGTTGCACAAGATATAGGGTGTATGGGTGCCCTAAGTTATTGAATCAGGCAATGGATTCTGATTAGCATGTGAATTTGATAACATGTAGTCGGGTAAGCCGAAGGTTATTCACTAAGTTTTGTAAGAGACTTACGTTTCAAATAAATTGAGATTTTGAGCAGGAAAAGAGACTTGTGTCACACGGTACGACAAAGTCACACGCATCAAGATTAGAAGTACATGCAAGAGAATACAAAATGTATCAAGATACAAATAGCAGTGGTAATGGGTTTAATATAGAGTAATTTTCAAAGTTAGTCTTGTAGTGGGACAGCTGACTGTTAGAAAAAGGGCGGACAATTCGAAAACAGTAGGGCCTCCTTCCACTAGAGAATGGAAGAGTATCCCCAAGGATTTTCTTATGTAGTTAAGATGGTAGGATTATAGGTACTAAAATGCGATTGAGTACGGACTAATACCCACAAAGGGATGGGAAGGACAAGCGGTCTAATCATTGTGGGAGAGAAAATTTTATTTGGACCCTGAGATGTTAGGGGAGGACGAGAGTAGTGCCTTCCACTAGTGGAGTTTGTGTCAAATAACTCCTATAAGTTCATGTTCGGGCAGAGTGCCAGCAGAAGTATGGCACGGTAAACTTTTTTGTTGTCCTACTTGATAGTTAAAGGTGGGGGGAACATTTATGATTACAAATGTCGGAGAAGAATCGATATTATCGTATATATTGTGTGTGAAATATATATTGGACAACCAATTTACTTGTATGAACGACACGAGATGAAGTCGTATGTATCTGAAAGGAGGATAAATCTACTAAGGTACAAATAGTAGAAGTCTAGATAGTGAATATCTAAAATATAGTAATTAGTGAAACTTAAACGGTAAGGCTAAGGGAGGAGCCTACATGACAGGGTAACCTGAAGCTCAAAACAAACACATGTGAAGTGTTCACTATTAAGGGTATTCGATAACGTACTATATGGGTGGTACGAAGTAGCTTACTTGTGAGATCCGGGATGCGATGCACAATATTTTTACAGCGCTATATGTACCTGGTATACTTTTTCCGAATTTAGGGACGAAATTTCATTGTAAGGGGGGAAGTATGTAACATCCTGTATTTTTTACGATTTAAATAATTATGTGATTAATTACTGTTGTTGGATTAATTAAATTAAAAATGCGAGAAATTAATTTTTATTAATCCGGATTGAAATAATTATTAACTAGTGTGACAACGGTTAATACTTATTGTGGAAAATTATTGAATATTACTGTGTGATATGAAATATGGAATTATGAAATTTGATAAATTGTCGAAAGTGAGAAATACGACAGTTTGGTAATTTAAGTCTGACACGCGTGTGAGTCGTGTAGGGACTAACTGAATAGAATAAAAGGAAAATTTATTTTTATTAACTCGTATGGTCATTTTAAGTGTGCCGTTGAGTCCTAAAGGGTCGAGATATCCAAAATAGTATACTCGGGTGTTTAGTTTGGGTCCCGGGGCGATTTTAGGCCTAACCGGCACCCCGAGAGGGCATTATGGTAAATGGCATTTTTGGGCTAAATTGATGGACGAAAATTAATAGTAATTATATCATCCAAGGAAAGTCCATTAGGGTTAAGAAGTTACAAGAAGTTAAGAACGGCTATAGGAGGTGTGAGGGAGAGCTAATTCCAAGAGAAAAGGGCTAAGATAACACCACCTTACACAATCACCATCACCACCGTGTAGATTGGGACAAGGGGAACACACCCATACCAATATCACCAATGGATCAGACCATCATATTTGAGGCAAGTGTTTATTACTTTCTTTCTTTTAGCAATAACCATGATCATGTTAGTGTAGGTGAAATTAATCATGATTTACATATGAATTGGGTGAAAATTGGAGATTTAAATTATGATTAAGGATTGGTTTAATTAGTGGTTGAAATTCCTTCATATATGTAGAGGATTAATCATAGAATTTGATTATATATTGATGAACGAACTTGGGTTGATTAGGTTCTTTAAATGAAAATTTGGAAACTAGGGTTATAATGAATTAATTTGGGGATTTTAAATAATTATGATGTTTAATGTCGAATCAATGATCCTAGGATGTTGAGAATGATTTATAATCCATTATGTGTTGATGGGTATTGATGATGAGGCGTTGGGTATTTAATCTTAGAGGTTTTTAGGTCCAAAAAGGTAGAAAACGCTGAAATTTGGTGAAGAAGACGAAACAGTGGATCTCGCGCGAAGTCGCGCGAAGTGGTTCAAACGAGATGGGGATCTCGCGCGAAGTAGTTCGAATGACATGTGAAAGTGGTTCAAATGAGATGGGGATCTCGCACGAAGTTGTTTGAATGACACGTGGAAGTGGTTCGAACGACATGTCATTCTGGTTCGAACGACATGTCATCTGGTTCGAGCGACAGAAGGAATTTTTGGGAATTTTCTTAGAGTCCAGTTTTGAGTTTACCTGTTTATTGGAGTGAGAGAAACTTCCAAATAGTAAATTTAAATAAGACGCAATTTCAGGAAAGTATGTGAGAATAAATACTTTATTTATTTCGGTATAGAGAGAATATACCTTGGAGATTACGAGAGAGATAGTAATCTAAATATTTATACTATACGTAGAGATGAGATTAAAATACGTATGAGGAGTATATATGTAGGTTGGAGAAATACCTATAAATTATAATAGGATGTGTGTATGCCTATTATGGGAAATTATTGTTAAGAGCACTAATGGGTGATAACCTGGGGGTGCAAGAATCTTATATTTAAGCACACTAATGAGTGATAACCCGGGGGTGCATAAATTCTATTCTTAAGTGTACTAATGGGTGATAACCCGGGGGTACAAGGGTCATTATTGTTAGGCGCACTAATGGGTGATAACCCGGGGGTACTGGATTATTATTGATAGGTGCATTAATGGGTGCTAACCCGGGGATACAGGAATTTCTTAATAGGTGCACTAATGGGTCTTAGCCCAAGGGTGCAGGATTAGTATGTATATGTATAGGGATGATGTGACTATATATATATATATATATATATGAACTTGTGAATATTTCTACTGTGTGAAATTAGTAGACTTGGTTATAATAATAATCATTACCTTGCATCGAGTGGTCTTAACCTAAGGGTGCAAGATTAGTGTATATGTATAGGGATGATGAGACTATATATATGTATAAGTGTACTTGGGTAACTTTCTACTTTGTTAATCTAGTACATAAAATGGAAATGAGAAATAAAATAATCTTAGTGGATAAAAGATTAACAATTCAAATGGTGAATAATGAAACTTAGTTTGTGAGATAAACTATCTGAATAACATATTGTATGGGCGATACGGGGATACTACTAGTGAGCATAGTTAGTATGATTATGGTTTCTGACTAGTTAGACTAGGAGGTATAACTAGGGGGAGATTAGATGTACGTTAGGCGTGCACAATAGACGAGAGGTGAGAAACTCGTGTGAGAGTTCGATAACTAACATGGGTATTAGACTTGTTTTAAGAACCAGTTTTAAATACTTGCTAAATCATTTTTACACCTAGGGCTCTGACCCGTTTCTTGTATTTCTCATCTCTTTTGCTATATATATATATATATATATATATATATATATATATATATATATATATATATATATATATATATATATATATATATATATATATATATATGTATGTATTAGTGCAGGTGCCTAGCCACAGGAACACCGGTTCTAGATACTTGGATGGTTTGCCGAGCTGCAGCTGTTGTGGAAGTTGCGGGTTATTGAGATTAGCCGCTTCTCTCATTTTATTCAGTTCCTATTTCAGTTACTTCATTTCGGGCATGTGTCGCCCATCCTCATTAGCGGGATTGTACTCAGTTCTTTTATAGTTCTTTTCTGTTGGATTGAGTATTTATTTTGGTTTCGTTTATGACTTTGAACTGGAAGGTTTTATCCAATCTTAATTATTCAGTATTTAAATCAATCAGTATTTGTTTCTTGTGTGTGGTTTATAATTCAATGTTCAGAAATTAATTGAATTAATTGGTTTCAAATTAAATTGGGAAATGTTTTGACACTAGTTTTATTAAATGTTAGGTAATTAATCGGATTTAATTTTTCGACAGTGATGCTAAGAATGAACCAACCGAACATTCTGTTATAAATTTTATAAAGGACTGATGACCCGATATTTAATTGAGCAGGGTATCACATGTTACTATTTTGGCACTCCACCTCTTATCCGGTGGTGTTGAATCTTTGCATCATCAGTTTGGCGTTGTCTATGGGAACGAGAGGATATCTCTTTCTTTTTATAGCTTGACCTCACTGGAGACTCTGGTGGTGAACCAGTTCTCCCCCCCCCCCCCCCCCCCCCCTTTGCGTGGAGCTATTTCACCAGTGAAAGAGATCCATTAAGGTTCTTAAGCTCTTTTGATCATCACAACTCAAACATATGGCACCGGAGATACCACCGCCACCTCCTCCACCAGCTAATGGAGTAGGACCTAGTTCCAGTCATATACCACCTCAGTCTGAGTTGGCTGACGTGGCTGCCGCCCTGAAGTCTGTAGCGGCAAGCCAATAGATTATGCAGGAGTAATTTGCAGCTCTTAGCCAAAATATAGGTAGACCACTCGGTGTCTCACCAGAGATGATTACTCTGGCAGCTACACCAGGACAATTTGAGGCCAGGGGACCACCCCAGGTGCCACACAAAGACTTTCCACATCCAAAACGGCGGAAAGATGTTGCTGACCCCCGGTGTCTATGCCTGGGGAGGCAAGGAAACCCTTGACCGGAGGATAGATAATGATGCGTAAGTGGAAGAGGATCCCATAGAATGCTGGGAGCCGTATGAGGTCTCCAACAATACTGTACGACCTGTCCAGGAGAGAAGAGGGAAGTGTGGGAGGCCGAATCCTAACAATCACTTGAGAGGCTCAGCTTTTGATCATCTAAGCAGAGGTTCGACCTTTGAGAGGCTAGGCCCAGTTAATGACATGAGGGAAATATTGTCCAGATTAAGAAGTCTTGCAAGGTCCAGAAGAGAGGCAGTAGATGGCCGACCCCATGGATGGGATGACGGTCAGGGAGAGGTGAACAGCCGACACAGATCGATCGCAGCAGAGCCCTCAGTTCACCCAGAGAAGAGACAGGGGATAACATCGGCCAAGACGACCCTATGAGGCCATGGAACGACTCGATCCAAAGGTTAGAGGATAAAATTGCTGATATCCTGAAAAGCCAAGACCCTCTTCAAAGACGGTACTCCATTGGTTCACCCTTTGTGGCGAAGATATGAAACTTCCCAACACCATCTAAGTTTAAGCCACCTGTGGTCACCCTAAGGTATGACGGGAGTACCAACCCGGTCCATCATATCGAGATGTACCAGTCAGTGGCAGACATATACTCTATCTCAAATGAGATGAGGTGTCGCGCTTTTTCTAACACTTTGACCGAGGTCGCACATATCTGGTATACCTATCTTCTAAAGAACTCCATTGAAAGCTTTAAGCAGTTAGAAGACCAGTTCATCCATAAATTTTGCTTCGGAGTGAGGCCACAGAAGAAGACCACACACTTGCTCTATGTTAAACAGGGGAAGACTGAGAGCCCTAGAGATTACATAGCCAGGTTTAACAAAGAAAAATTTGAGGTCGAGGACTACGAAGAAAGTATAGCCATGACAGCCCTTATTGGGGGACTCCAAAAGGGGAAGCTATTATGGAAGCTTACCAAAGACCCCAGAAGAGAATGGCTAAGTTGCTGGCAACAGCGGGTAAGGCGATGAACGCCGAAGAGGCGATGGACGCCAAATACGAAGATGAAAAAGGAGGCACTAGTGGGGGTAAGTACCAGAAAAAGAATAAGGATGGGAAGAAAAGGCTAGCAGATGATAAATGCGCTGATTACACCCCTCTGACGGTCAGTTGTAAACACATTCTGAATGAGATAAAGAGCGATCGATCCTTAAAATAGCCTGAGAAGTTGAGAGTACCTCCTCACAAGAGGTACAAAAATTTTTGGTGGGAATTTCACCAAGACCATGGCCATTTGACCGATAAGTATTACGCCCTCAAAGATGAAATTGAAAAAATGCTAAAAGAAGGGAAGTTAAGAAAATACGTGGACAAGGGTGCCTTTAAGAGGGGCCGAGGGGACGACCCTAGGAAGAAGAAAAGCGATGCATGCAAAGAAGATCCCCCAATAGAAGAGATGACCCTTTAAAGGATGACGATGAACCTGACCTCCCACCAAGAGAAGACCACGGTCCTGTGAAAAGACTTAATATGATATCATTCGGTGTTGGAATGATCTCCGGGGGCCTGGAAGGAGGAGGGTCAGAAGTCGCCGATATGAAGGACCATGTAGCTGAAGCCAAGGCAGTAACGAAAGATGTGTATTCAACCTCTAATGAAGCCAAGCCAAAAAAGGAAGAAAGTTAACATGGATACCCTAATAGTGCGTTTCTCAATGATGGACTTCAAGGGCCTCTTAGCCCCGCATGATGACCCTCTCGTCATCACCACTAGAGTACACGGATGTGAGATGTCAAGGATCTTGGTAGATGGGGGTAGTTCTGCAGATGTGATGTTTTGGCCATGTTTTAAAGCCTTGGGACTCAACCGTGCTAAACTGGTCCCATACCATCATCCCTTGATTGGTTTCAGTGGGGAAAGAGTTTATCCCCTAGTAGTGTATAAGGCTAATATAAGAATGGGAGACGAGTGACCGAGATGGCTTACCAAGAGGGTAAACTTTTTCGTAATGGACGAACACGTCTTCTCAGCCTACAATATCATACTGGGACGAGTATCCCTCAAGGAATTTGAGGTCATTCCTTCTACGGTCAACTAGTTGATAAAATTCTTGACCCCTTATGGGGTAGGGGAAGTTTAGGGAGACCAGACGACGGTAAGGGAATGCTACTTCAACTCTGCCAAGGAAATAGAGGTACACAAGAAGGCAACTACTACTTACAATATTGATACCCTGGACCCCAGGGATGAGACATAACTGAAGAAAGGAGAAGCCGTGGAAGAGGTAGAATCCATCATCCTCAATGAGGATGAGCCAAAAAAAATCGTCCAAGTTGGCAAAGCTCTAAAGACAGATATAAAAGAAGACCTCGCCAAGCTGTTATGGAGAAGACATAACGTCTTTGCATGGACTCATGCAGACATGCCAGGAATTGACCCCGAGATCATTTGTAATAATCTCAACGTGGTAGAGGATGCAAAGCCGATAAAGTGAAAGAGGATAATTTATTCTCGAGAAAATATAAGCTGGAAGAAGCTGAGTTTATTAGGGAGGTCATTTATCCCGAATGGCTGTCTAATGCGGTCATAGTCCCTAAAGCTAATGAGAAATGAAGGATGTGCGTAGACTTCACTGACCTCAATAAACATTACCCCAAAGACAGTTTCCCCTTCCCCGCATTAATCAGATGGTGGACGCTACTGCAGGCCATAAGCTAATGAGCTTCATGAATGCATATTCGGGCTACAACCAGATCTTTATGAACCTTGAGGACTTAGAAATATGGCTTTCATTATCGACAAGGAGGCATACTATTACAGGGTTATGCTATTTGGCCTAAAGAATGCGGGGGCAATGTATCCTCACCTTGTGAATAAAATATTTGAAGACCAAATCAGGAAGTCTATGGAGGTCTATGTAATGACATATTGACAAAGATATTGAAGGACAAGGATCATGTGGCCGGCCTTGAGAGGAACTTTAACACGATGGACATGTATTGGATGAAGCTCAACCTAGCCAAATGTGTCTTTGGGGTCGAAACAGGAAAGTTCTTGGGGTTCATCATCAATCAAAGAGGCATCGAGGCCAATCCTGAGAAGATAAAGGCTCTGTTAGAAGTGAAGACCCCCAAGACCATTAAAGACGTTAAGAGGCTCACATGACGAGTGGATGCTTTGAATAGGTTTGTATCCACATCCACAGACAAGTGTCTACCACTTTTTAAAGTTCTCAAAAAGGTTTTCGAATGGAGCGAAGAGTGTGACAGGGCTTTCTAAGAGCTAAAGACCTACCTAGGGTCCCCCTTACTTTTATCACGTCCAGTGTAAGGCGAAAGATTATATGTGTACTTAGCCATCTCGGAGTCAGCCATCAGTGATGCTATTGTGAGAGAAGAATATGTAGTGCAGATGCCAATGTATTTTAATAGTAAGGCAATCAAAGGGACAGAGCAAAGGTACCCTAGGATGGAAAAGTTGGCCTATGCTTTGATTCAATCCTCAAGGAAGATGAAGCCTTACTTCCAGTCCCATACAATGGTCATCCTCACCAATTACCCTATTAGGCAGGTCATACACAAACCAAAAAAATCAAGGAGGCTAATGGCCTGGGCTATAGAGATGGGAGAGTTTAATATTGTGTGAAGAGTCGCGCTTGCGTTCAAATTAAGAAATTATATAATTAAACACAGTTTAACCCAATTAAATCCTAAACATGAATCTAGGTGTGATTTAATAGGATGTAAAGCATGCAAGAACATTCAATCACACACAAATGAAGAAAAATCCCCCAAAGGGGCAAAACCATTTATTTCACTATAATTTTGTAAAGTATGATATACACGGATTACAATGAAATACAAGGGTGACACAGAATTACTCACAGGCATCGGATCTATAGTCAGCGACTGGAAGTTTCCCTTTCTAGGAGGGCAGCAATAAAGAAGAAGGTCGGTCTTCTTCACAAGGGTATGAACAGAAACAGAGTTTGTGTTCTAGGGTTTCAAAACGATTCACAAATGATTTGGAAATTTGTGTGAATCAAACCATAAGTTTGGAAACTCACAAAGGTGAAGACTTTGAGTTTATGAACTCTGAAAATTGTGTGAAGAAGTCTTGCCAAACCAATTTCCGAAGATGGTTTATAAAGGAAAAAATTGGCCCTTAAAATCTGACCACGATCTGCACGATTCTATCATAGGCGGAACGGTCCGGACATGAGGCGGATCGGTCCGATGTCAGACCGTTTCATTTTTAAAAGTGGCCTGTTCGGTTTGCATTCGGTCCGGGGTCTATTGGTTTCTTCAGCAAGCAGATCGGTCCGGTAGAGGGGTGTATCGGTCTGTGGGCGGATGGGTTCTTTGAATCTGGGCGGACCGGTCCGGCTGTGTAGAAAAATGATTACTTTCTTCTTTTGAAATTCGGATCCGTTGATGACGATACAATCTTGATTTTCTTCAACAGTGTAACGGCTTATGACATACAAATTGATAATGGACACAAATGTCCTTACAAATCCCCCCCATGTCTATGCCAGTACATACATAAAAACAAACATCCAAATTATCAAATAACAAAATGCCTATACAAATCTACCCTTCCATGAACCCAAAACTATAACGATACGAATGAATAATACTTCATCGTTTGCTCTTCGAATCTTCAGGAATCTCAGCGCTTTTCTCATAGGGTGTGCAATTCAGAGATCATCAAAGAAGTACCTACACACACGAGACAAAGCAAAATACCAAGTGACATATCGAGTTTGAAATGAGATACACATAGATACCAAATTATGATGAACTTTATCAAATCTCAAACTCAAATTAAAACTCCCCCATAATGATAATTCTTTCTCCCCCTTTTTATGATGTCCCCAAATAGACAAATAAGAATAATAAATTAAGCAAGCAAAGCCGGGGTGTCATAAGGAACAAACTACTATTTTTGATTTTTCAAATTTTTCATACAAAATAAACAAAAATCACACCATGAACGAACACAAAACAACCAACTTGATGATAGCGTAAATGAATGGGTGTGATAAAATTCGATAGGAAAATCAATGCATACAAACATGACATATGTGCACGATGAATATCGGATACTCCTAACGAATGAACTCAAATGTTTCCTTTGGTGTAAACAAAATGGCGATAAGATACATTGACGCAATCAAATCAACAAATCAAAGCTCATAGTCATTTTCACACCAATAACGTCCAAAATGATTTCATTCTTTTTCAGGACTTTCAAGGAAGTGCAAACCCGTTTATAATCTCCAACCAAACTCCCTCAGATTTTAATGTTGAATAGAGGGCTTCTAAATTCTCAAACTTTGGAGAATTGATGGTGAAACCTAATGGCCCATATTTGGCATGTATTTCTTTTTATTGCCTTTACATTTTTTTCGGGGCTCCTTTAACCTCTTTGGACCTCGAATAATAAAATTCCTCCATTTTTTAGGTCCTTTTTAACGGTGTCTTTTGCGCAAAGAATAGATAATTACCTTTCGCATCCCCTCCCCGTTCACGATTAAACACACAGTCTCACCAAAATAGTTTTTACATGCAGTCCAATCTTATCAAGTTTTATCGCATATTGTTCATTGGATAGACAGAATTGAGATGGAAACACTCAAGCCAATATGTGATAGACAAGTACAATAATCAAATATAGCCGTGCATGTGTGCAATAAAGGAGATAGGAGTCAAACATGTAGAAAAGATATCACGAATCACATCTCAAAGACTCCAAGCAGTGTAAAGCACATGGATGAAATGATGTAGCGTCTCAAATCTTTATCAAACAGTCACATGAATAAATGGAATGAAATTGTGACTTGACTATCTTAAATGTTCATCCATAAAAGGTGCATAAAAAAATACAAAAATCTTTTTGGGCTTTTCTAAAATTTTTATAAAAGAAAATCTTTTTGGATTTTTCAAAAGAATAAATAAATAGCTATACAACAAAGCAATAGTACATATAAAACAGACTAGAAATAGGAAGCATATGATATGAACATGAAAAATCATCCTATCATAGACATAGACCAACCCCTCAGTCAACTGTGAAAATCCCCAAAGATTTCCTAAGACTCTCAAATCTAAGGGCATCTAAAGGTTTTGTGAAAATATCAGCTAACTGACGATCGGTAGGAACGAAACTCAGGGATACGACCTTCTCCTCAACTAACTAACGTAGGAAGTGCTCGTGTAACCTGATGTGCTTTATGCACGAATGCTGGACTGGATTACGGGATATGTGTATCGCGCTTGTGTTATCACAGGAAATGATCATGGTGTCCTGTGAAATTCCATAATCCTTTAGCATTTGCTTCATCCACAAGATTTGCGTGCAACAACTCCCGACGGCGATGTACTCAGCCTCCGCGGTGGACAAAGAGATGGAGTTTTTCTTTTGCTCAACCAAGAGACAAGAGCAAAACCAAAATAGAAACACCCACCAGAAGTGCTTCTACACCCATCTGCATCCCCGGCCCAATCGGCATCTAAATAGTGAACAAACGGTCATTGGTATCAATGGAATACCAAATACCATATGAGAGAGTCCCACTCACATATTTGATGATACATTTTAGAGCGATTAAGTGTGACTCTTTTGGAGACTCCTGATATCGCGTACAGACTCCAACACTAAAGGCGATGTCGGCATGACTAGCATTCAAGTAGAGAAGACTACCTATCATACTCCGATACACGGTTTGCTCTACGTCCTTGCCTGAAGTGTCCTTACTAAGCTTGATATAAGTACTCATAGGTGTACATGCATGCTTAGCGGAGTCTAAACCAAATTTCTTCACTAGGTCTCTAGCATACTTGGATTGAGAGATGAACATCCCATCCTCTAGCTGACGAACTTGGAGACCAAGGAAGAAAGTAAGCTCACCAACCATGCTCATCTCAAACTCACTTTTCATCTCCTTTTCAAAGTGATGAGCATGTTGGGAGCACGTGGATCCAAAGACTATGTCATCCACATAGACCTGGGCAACTAAAATAGCACAGCCATCTCTCCTGATGAACAACGTCATATCAACTCCCCCTCTCTTGAATCCACAGGCTAAGAGATAGGAAGTAAGCCTCTCGTACCAAGAACGAGGTGCTTGATTCAAACCATGCAAGGCTTTTCTCAGATAGTAGACGTGCTCCGGGTGCTGAGGGTCTTCAAAACTTTTTAGTTGTTCTACATAAACGTCCTCCTGTAGAATGCCATTCAAAAAGGCACTCTTGACATCCATCTGATACAAATTGAAGCGCAGATGACATGCGATGGCGAGTAGTAGACGGACGAACTCAAGCCTCGCAACAGGAGCAAATGTCTCTCCAAAGTCTACACCTTCTATCCGTGTGTAGCCTTGAGCGACCAATCTATCTTTGTTTCTGATTATGGTACCATTTTTATCCATTTTATTCTTAAAAATCCACCGGGTACCTATCACATTAGTCTCACTAGGTCGGGGGACAAGTTCCCAGACATTATTCTTTTTAAACTGAAGCAACTCATCCTGCATAGCAGATATCCAGTGTTCATCCTTGAGTGCTTCTTTATAATTCTTGGGCTCGACTTTGGACGTGTAGTAAAAATGGCTGACAACGTTCTCTAGATGAGCACGAGTCTTGACCCCTAGAGTGGGATCACCAACAACGGAAGAAGGGTCATGACTCTTGCGAACCCAAGCGGGTGTGTCCCCTAACACAGGAGTAGGGTCCATAGAGTGTCGGTGAGGTACAAGTAAATCAGTGCTAGAAATATCCTCAACCTCATACTGAACTATAGAGTCAATAAATGACGAAGGTTCATCATCTTGCACGGTGACGTTTATTAACTCCATAACCTTAGAGCTCTTTAAGTTAAAAACTCGGTACGCTCTACTATTCGATGAATATCCCTGCAATATTCCCTCGTCGCTTCGGGAGTTAAACTTTCCTAATTGCTCTCTATCCCGTAAGATGTAGCATTTACTCCCAAAAACACGGAAATATGCAAGGTTCGGCTTCTTGCCAGTCCACAACTCATAAGGTGTCTGAAGTGTGTGCGGACGCAGATAAACCCTCTTCACCGTGTGGCATGCAGTAGACACTGCCTCTGACCAAAATCTCCTAGAAACTTTACGACCTAGAAGCATAGATCTAGCCATCTCCTGGATCGTTCTATTCTTTCTCTCAACAATCCCATTTTGCTGAGGAGTCTTCACAGCAAAAACTCATGTTTGATCCCAAGGCTATCACAATAAAAACCTACCTTTGCTTCCTTAAATTCACTACCGTTGTCACCACGTATCCTGTTAATAGTGACTCCGTGTTGATTTTGCAGGACACGACACTTGGTGGTTAAAAACTCTACAGCATCGGATTTCTCTCTCAGAAAACCTACAATGGAGTATCTGGAGAAATCATCTACCATCACGAGGATATACCTCTTACCATCCAAACTCTCAGTACGAGTAGGACCCATAAGATCCATGTGAATCAACTCAAGAACTCGGGAGGTGGTAATGGAATGCAACTTCCTATGAGGGCTCCGAATTTGCTTTCCTAACTGACAGGGTCCACAAACCGTGGAAGTTAACTTTCCAAGAGATGGTAAGCCGCGTACTAGGTCCTTTTTGGCTAAACGAGTCAAATCTCTAACATTCACGTGACCTAGACGTTGGTGCCACAGATCCATGGGAGTGATCGTGGCGCTGTTGCAGACAAGTGAGGATGTGGGTTCAGTCCCATAGCAATTATCCTTTGTCCTAACCCCTTGCACTAAGAGTTTACCGGCTTGATTATAGACTTTACAAGCGTCCCGATCAAACTTCACGGTAAAGGCAACATCGCACAGCTGGCTAATGCTGAGAAGGTTTGCTTTCAAACCTTTGACGTACAAAACATTTTCTAGCTTAGGAAATCCAGGTAACTCGACAGTACCACGTCCTATAATGCTAGACTTGCTCCCATCTCCAAAGGTGACTCTGCCATCCTGATAATCCTCAAGAGATGTAAAAAATGAGGCATCACCTGTCATATGTCTGGGCTACCCACTGTCAAAATACCACTGTGAGGTATTATGAGCTTTGATAGCGATATGAACAACAAAGGCCTTTTTATCTTTCTTAGGAACCCAAGAAGTGGTGACCTTTTGTTTGCCTTTGTTGTTGTTGGTTTTAGCTGGAATGTGAGAAGCATTCACTGACGGCAAAGACATCCGTCAGAATTCCTCCATCAAACTCTGAGACGTGGCTGCTAAGAACTTAACTCGCTCTCTCAGAATGGTAAAATCATCAGTATGCTGAGGTGGAGCAGTAGTACATCATGTCCGACCCATGTTATAGCATAACTCCCTGAGGTGGCCTTTTCTTTTGCAATAAGTACAAAAGAACACAGTCAAAGGCGGACCTTGGTTTGCTTTTCTTGGTTGAACTCTCCTTCGTTGATTTTGGCGATGACCATAAGGAGTAGTGGTAAATTCAGGGACTAGTCCAGGTGTAATTTGGGACGTGGAGGAACCATCATAACTAATTCCCTGCCGATCACCAAAACCTAAAGCGGGGCCGAGGAGCATCTTTCTCATCTTCCCACATCTGTCCTCGATTTGTACCTTGACTTCCTGTGCTCTCTCAAGATCATGAGTAAGCTGAGCAACTAGGGCTTTAAGTTTCTTCCGAGTCTCCACGGAGGAATGGAGATCACTCGTAAGACTAGACACTTGTTTAGTCAAGTCCCCTCTCTCTTTCTCAAAACAACTCTCTCTAAACAAACTCTCTTTCTCAACACAGGCAGACTCTCTCTCTCTCTCTCATGGCGGTGCAGGTGGATGACTCTCTCTCTCTCGCTTCTTCTAACTCTTCTTCTAACGCAGTGATCCTAAGAACTAACGCTTTTTTACGCTTTTTAGTTTCAAATGACTCATTATATAACTCGGCGTAGGCGCGTTGAAGATTACTCTCGCTCTCATTTGCGTCATCCTCCCCCTCACTCACATCGTTCTCAGTGTCGAGGTGTCCCTGTGAAGTAGTATCCTCATCGTCGTGAGGTGCATTAGGAGTACTCACATGACTAGCCATGAATGCGGTGAAGTTACACTCATGCGGTGACTCATCTCCTGAGTCCACCGACTCGACCTCACTGTCGTCACTAAGGGTAGCATTAAGCAAAGCTTTGCCCTTTTCTCTATTCAGACGAGTAGCACACTCAAAAGCTCTATGTCCCCTACCGTCGCACTCATAGCATTGTAATACCCCGTACTTTTGGCTATATTTATTTTTGGGATTAATTAATTAAATGCGTATTAATTGGAAATTAATCCGGGTTATAAATACTAACGAGATGCGAGTTGGTATTTGATTATGTGCATATATGATTATATATGAATTTGGAATTATGAAATTTGTCGTGAGATTTATATACGGCAATTTGGGAATTTTGTTGAGACGCGTGTGACCGCCGCGTCATGGTATATTATTTTAATTATAAAAGTGATTTTTATTTCTATTATCCGTATGGTCGTTTTGAGTGCGCCAACGCGTCCGGAAGGGTCGAGATAGTCAGAAAACACTAGCCGGGGGTGTAGTTTGGATTCCGGGGTATTTTTAGGCCATACCGGCATCATAAAGGGTATTTTGGTAATTTTACATTTTGAGGAATTAAAAGTGACGAAAATTGGGAGTTTTAATCTGATGTGGATTTAACCCACTAAACCCACTAACCAACCCATATTAACCCATTAAGCTACGGAGGGTATCATTAGGTTTACAACTTTCCTAAAGAAAAACCCTAGCCACCATAAACCACCATTGGAGAAGAAGCTTGGAGAGAGAATAGATTCTGCAGAAAAGCTCTATCAAACCATCATCCAAACTCAGAGACAATCAAGGCAAGTGTTTTAATTATATTTAAATTCGTAGAATGTTCCTTCCATGTTAGAAAATTGAAGAATATCAATTGTTCTTGAAAGATAATGAAAACCCATGTATTTTGAAGCTTAGAACTTGAAAATCTTGAGGAGAATTGCATGTAGAATGATAGGTAGATGAGTATTCTCATGATATTTGTGATTGGAAGAAAGTAAAACGGATTTATATTGGGTTAATTCATGATTCAAAAAGTTAGGGTTCATGTTCTTGAAAAATTGGGAAAAAGTGTAGAAATTTGTAAATTTGGTTGATGTTAGGATGGATTAATCCTTCAAAACGTGTTAGGATGTGATTATAATATGTTTAGGATTGTTTAGAGACCTTAAAACGATTGTTGGGACTTAGTTTAGAAGATATTTGAGGAGTAAGAATGGTGAAAAAACGAGATTAGACAAATCTGGGACGAATCTGGTAGGTCGTTAGAAGCACCTGCCCAGGTCGTTCGAACGAGCTTCTAACGAATTGACCAGTCGTTCTAACGAAAGGGATCCTCATTCGATAACTTCGTTCGAACGAGATCTCGTTAGAAGGTACAGTTCATTCGAACGAACTGGAATCTCGTTCGAACAGTCTCGTTCGAACGAGACTTCTAACGAGTTGATAGAGGGATCTCGTTCGAACAGTCTCGTTCGAACGAGACTTCTAACGAGTTGACAGTTTGGGCCTTTTTGGACTGTTTTGATTTTTGGAGTCCCGTAAACTTATTCGAGGTTATAGATAACATTCCGATGATGATGTAGTGATAGAATTGGGACTTTTGGGTATTTATGAGAAGGAAATTATATACGAGAGTTATATTAAATGGACGGTTTGGGTTGAGACGTGAGTGTCTACTACGACGTGAGAATAAATTATGGCGCGTGTGATTATAAACCGGAATAGTATAAATTGTGATAATTATAAGTTAGTACGAGAATGCGATATGTACTACGATTAAACTACGGGATTACTAAGATGTGTGTTTACTTAGTATTGGTATATGAATTGTGTGTATGACATACCTACCATACTTGCTATCACGGGAGGTTTGCGTTCACTTAGGGCCCTCTAATCCTTGTGTTTCCCGGATTTAGACTGGTTACCTTGACGAACATAGGTCATAGAAAGACTTATTGGGATATTAATAAGTCCGCTGATCGTGGGAGCGTAGGTATGTGCGTGACCCAGGTGATGTGACTGTGTTCGCCTCCATTGTTTGTGATGTTGTTATCTGTGAACTATTCCTGAGAGATTCGGAATATGTAATCCTTATGTACGTGATGTACCGGGATGGATAGCAGAGTATGTGTGCACCGCATCTTAGTTCTCGGGGTGCTTATATTGTATATTTATGATGTGAATAATATACACTTAATTAATGGGAACCTTCATGTTAATGCTATGAATATACTTACGGTATTGTTTCGAGAAATATAACGAGTTAACTGATAGTGATATATATTGCATATTGAGCATCTGGGTTTACGTTAAACCCCTACTTAATTACGAGCGTTATAATGTTAATAGAACCGAGTAATAAGGGTAGGACCTATGGAAGTCTAGCTAGATAGAATAGCACTTAGCTAGTGGTTTGTATCGTTATAGATGGGTACTTACGTTAGGAGTGCACAGTTAGACGAGAGGTGAGAATATCATGTGAGTGCACGTCCTAACATGTACTTTGCATTTAATATTTTAAATGTTTTTAAAGCACTTGCAGGTTTTTAAAATATAACTCCACATTCGGGCTCTGACCCGTTTGCTTTTCAAATCTATCTTTCTTTGTAAAACCATTTTAGGTGCCCAGCAACAAGGACACCATGCATAGTATACTCATTCAGGTGACGAGCTGTAGCTGTTTGTGGAAGCTACAGGGATTTGCTTGTAGACGCTTCTATCGCTTGGATTCCAGATTCATTATCTATCAGTTGTAGGGCATGTTGCCCATTTCTATTAGAGTTACATTTCCATTACAGTTTTCAGACTTTGGCATGTACTGTTTTAGTTTTCGGTTTACTTATTTCAGTTGTGGGATTGTAGTGAGGAGTTTTTCCTCCAAACTTTATTTTACGTTATGTGATGGTTATTCTATATACTTCATTATGGTGAATGGTGTTATTATTCTTTATTACACTTGTTGCATGTTAATCAGACTTTAATTAAAATTTGGCACTTACTTTTCAAATACTAGGTGGTTAGTAATCATTAAAATGTTTTCGACAGTGATGCTATTAACTGGACCAACTTGGCATTTTGAATTAATTTAATAAAAGAGTAGCTACCCGGTATTTAATTAGTCGGGGTGTCACAAGCATCTCTCACTATCTTTCTTAGGAGGGTTTTTAACATCTTTCTCATTTTTCTTTTCAAACTTATTTTTCTGAAAAATTTTCTTATCTTTAAAATTTCCACTTTTCTTAAATTGCAGAATTTTCTTAAAGTTTTTAGCAAATAGAGCCAAATCATCTAAATCAAAATCACACTCAGAATCAGAAGTTTCACTATCTTTCTTTCTAGATGACTCTACTCTTTTTCTTGCCGTCCCCTCACTTTTTCTCTCTTGGGCATTAAGAGCAATTCCCTTATCTTTAGGTTTCATAGATTTAGGAAACATGTCAATTTCATATGTTTGCAAGTCTCCTACAAGTTCCTCCAATTTTAGCTTATTTAAATTACCCATAGAGTTTAGAACAGTGACTTTAGGGATAAAATGCTTAGGCAAAGATCGAAGAATATTTTTCACAACTCTTGCATTAGGAATTTGTTCACCAAGATTAAAGCTAGTATTAACAATATCAGATAGCCTAGCATAAAAATCGTCAAAACATTCAGTTTCAAGCATGGTGATGGTCTCAAATTGAGTTGTTAAAGTTTGCAATTTAGATTCTTTCACAGCATTAGTTCCTTCATGGGTAAGTTGCAAAACATCCCATGCCTCTTTTGACGTGGTGCACGTCATGATACGTCGGAACTCATCAGGAGTGATGGATCTGGAAATAACACTTAACCCCTTAGAGTTAAAATATGACCATTTAAATTCTTCTTCAGTCCAAGAAGTGACATATTTTAACCTGGTCACATTTTTAACAGTGACAAAGGGAGGTGTCCACCCTCTTTCAACTAGAGTCCAAACACGTTCATCTATGTCCTTTAAAGCAGATCTCATGCGAGCTTTCCAATATGCATAGTTAGTCCCGTAAAAAACTGGCATTTTATTATATGATTTCTCCATTGAACACGCTCTTTTTCAAAAATCCATTTTTCAGAAAATTGATATCTTGGAAAAATTTTGCGAAAACTTAGGAATACGCGATAGATTAGCTTAACCAGCTCTGATACCAATTTGAAGAGTCGCGCTTGCGTTCAAATTAAGAAATTATATAATTAAACACAGTTTAACCCAATTAAATCCTAAACATGCATCTAGGTGTGATTGAATAGGATGTAAAGCATGCAAGAACATTCAAACACACACAAATGAGGAAAAATCCCCCAAAGGGGCAAAACCATTTATTTCACTATAATTTTGTAAAGTATGATATACACGGATTACAATGACATACAAGGGTGACACATAATTACCCGCAGGCGTCAAATCTGTAGTCAGCGGATGGAAGTTTTCCTTTCCAGGAGGGCAGCAATGAAGAAGAAGGTCGGTCTTCTTCACAAGGGTATGAACAGAAACAGAGTTTGTGTTCTAGGGTTTCAAAATGATTCACAAATGATTTGGAAATTTGTGTGAATCAAACCGTGAGTTTGGAAACTCACAAAGGTGAAGACTTTGAGTTTATGAACTCTGAAAATCGTGTGAAGAAGTCTTGCCAAAATAATTTCCGAAGATGGTTTATAAAGGAAAAACTGGCCCTTAAAAATCTGACCACGATCTGCACAATTCTATCCCAAGTGGACCGGTCCGGACATGAGGCGGATCGGTCCGATGTCAGACCGGTTTGCAAGTGCGACAAGCCCCCAAATTTTAATTTAAAACCTTTTTATACTCCAAAAAGTAATAATTTCCTTTTAAGATATGCGGAAGCGAAGATGATGGTTCAATAAAAAAAATCCACAAACTTTAATTTCTTTTCAAATTAAAATTAAACCAAGTGAAATAAGATTAAATCCACACAAGTTGATTTTTCACTTAAACCAAATATTTCAATTAAAGTCCAAGAAATTTGCCTAACAAGAATAATCCATTTTGCAAATTAGGCCAAACCAAATTTTACCAAAATAAATTATCTTTGAATTGAATTAATTTCAATATCACCCAAATATATTTTAGCACCAAAGAACATAAGTGTGATAATTAAATCATATTTTATCTTGAATTACGTAAGCATGCATCTACATGATTTAAGCAAGATAAAATTAAACAATATCACACGACGCGCCGATGTACGAGGAAAACCCACAATGAGAAACAACCTCGGACGACCCTAGCCACAAATCCACTAAGTACGGAATTTATAAATACAAGACAGAAAGTCTTACAACACACGACTCGATCCCTCTCAAGCCCCGACGCTTCTTCTTGTAGATACCTCTTCCAAGCGGATAACCTTGGAGCTCCACCGCGGTCTCTAAATTCACCGATCGGACTTTATATGGTCACCGTCACCCGAGCAAGGAGACTTTCTCCAAGTGGGTAATGCTGCAACAACTTCTTCTTCTTTCTTTATGGGATGTAGAAGAAAACCCGAAACTTCTCTTTGAATAGAAGAGATGAACCCGGTGCCAATCTCCAAGCGATATATGAATATGGGAACTTGGAAGAAACTAATTTGGGTGTAAACTAGAGTGGTGTATATTTTTCTCTTTGATAAAAACTCACTCAAAACATGATCTTTTTCCCTCTTTGATTTTACTCTCCAAACACTCTCTAGGAGTTAGTAAGATATGAAAAAGATGGATTGGAAAATGTTATTCCCGCACATAATAAAGTTTGAGAAAAGTTGGTTAAGAAACAAGTGGGGAAGTGGGAGAAAAATTGCTTAAAACTATCAGAAAACTGTTCCCGCTGGAAACTTGTTCGAACGACATTTCGTTTGAACGATATCTCGTTCGAACGAGTCTTCTAACGAAGTTCCAGTATGAACTCGTTGGAAGATCGTTAGAACGACAATCTTGTTCGAACGACATTTCGAACGAAGTTCCAATATGCCATAATGGGAAGTCATTGGCAAGTTCGTTCGAACGACACTTTCGTTCGAACAACATCTGGTTCGAACGACAATCTCGTTCGAACGACATATCGAACGAGCTTCCAGAAACTTTGGAATATTCGATTTTTAGCCCAGAAAAATTTATAAACTTATTTTAAAGTTTTAATTAATTCTTTCTAAAAATAAAACACAGTTTTAATTAAACCTGACACCCAATAAACAAGTTCCAAGCTCCTATATATATAATTGCATTCATACCTTAGGAACATGGAACTATGGTTGATAACGTATAAACGAGGCACGGAACCGGCATTATGATGAAGCTTTATACTCTTTGCCGCTACGTCTTCAAACAAACATTTCATAGGCTTGAAAATATTACAATTAAATACAATCCTATGAATAAATGTTTTTGTCCGGAATTGATCCAAAACTATATATGGACTCAATTGGAAATTTGTGTCCTTACACGGTTCGTTTTTGAAAGTGGCCTCTTCGGTTCACATTCGGTCCGGGGTCTACTGGTTTCTTCAGCAAGCGGATCGGTCCGGGGGGAGGATCAGTTTTTTTAATCTGGGATAACCGGTCCGGCTGTGCAGAAAAATAATTCCTTTCTTCTTTTGAAATTCGGATTCGTTGATGACAATACGATCTTGATTTTCTTCAACAGTGTAACGGCTTATGACATACAAATTGATAATGGACACAAATGTCCTTACATTGGCCATCAAGGGACAAGCATTAGCATATTTCGTGGATGAATTTACTTGGGAAGAAAATGAGGCATAAAATGAGAACCTCGAGAAGAAAGATATCCAACAAGGCAATATTGTTGGTCTGTCCACAGACAAGGCCGAGACAAGCATCGCTAGAGAAAAAGTTATTGGAAATGAAGAAGGAATATACCTCTTTAGATAGGGGTCCCTCACTGAAGGAAATTTCTCGGAGGAACAGGCTGTGTGGAACCTCTTTGTTGATGGGTCATCATGCGAGAGAGAAAGTGGAGCAGGATTAATAGTATCATCACCTGACAGAAAGAACATTGAGTATGCCCTGAGGTTCAACTTTAAAACCTCCAACAATGAGTCTGAATATGAGGCCCTAATAGGAGGCCTCTCATTGGCTAGGTCTCTTAGTGTTGGCTAGATCTTGGTACATAGTGATTCAAGGTTGGTTGTGAATCAAATACTATAAGCATATGAGGCTAAAGAGGAGAGGATCTCCAAATACCTTGAGAGAGTAAAGTCACTGTTGAAGAGCTTCAAGGAAGTAAAATTGAAGAGGATGACGTTCGAGTTAATTCACTTGCTAGGCTTGCCTCAATAACCAGGACAAATATCAGGAGAACAGTCCTAGTGGAAATTCAGCTCTAGCCAACAATTGAAGGGGAAGATGGAACACTTGGCCCTTGCTTAATATAAGCAGGGAAGATTCATAGATAGAACCTCTATTCAGATACATTAAAGAGGGGGAGATGCCAAAGGCAAAATAAGAAGGAAAAAAGTTGAGGTATGGAGCTGCAAAATTCACTGTCATCGGAGACACCTTGTATAAAAAGGGATTCTTTCTCCCTTTGCTTAGATGTGTGCACCCGTTGGAGGTTCCATGTATCTTGCAAGACGTGAACGAAGGGTCTTGTTCAAGCCATATTAGGGGTAGGTCATTAGCAAAGAGGATAGTCACACAGGGGTACTGGTGACCGACCATAGCAAAGGATGCTATGGTATATGTGAGGAAATGCGATAAATGTCAGAGATTCGAGGCTATCCCTCATAAGCCCATGACCTCCATTACATCCCCATGGCCATTTGCAGTATGGGGAATCGATTTGGTAGGACCCTTGCGTAGGTTTATCAATAACTATCGATACTTGATCGTAGTAATTAATTATTTTTCAAAGTGGGTGGAAGCGAAGCCAATGGTCACAATCACCGAGCAGAAGACCTTCCAGTTCATCTGGAAGAACATCATATGCAGGTATGGTCTCCCCAATACCCTCATCTCAGATAATGGGACTCAGTTCAAGAATATATCCCTGGAGAAATACTGCAAAAGACTGGGGGTCAAATAATTCTTATCTACCCCAGGACGACCTCAGGCTAATGGGCAAACTGAGGTTACAAACAGAATAATCCTAGACGGGATTTAGAAAAAACTCGAAGAAGCGAAAGGAAGATTGGTTGAGGAGGTACACATTGTGTTGTGGGCCTACAGGACAACAACAAAAACTCTATGGGGAAACCCTTTTATGTTGGCATATGGCTCAGATGTCATCATCCCCACCGAAATTGTGTTTCCTACTCACAGAGTTCAAATGTATGACCCCCAGAGAAATATGAAAGAAAGGAGACTTGATCTAGACTTGATTGAGGAATGAAGAGCAAACGCTGAGATTAGACAAGCAGCCTACCAGTAGAGGACTGTCAGTTTTTACAATCAGAGGGTAAAGCAAAGGCCGATCGCGGTGGGATACCTAGTCCTCAAAAAGACATGACAGAAACCTAACAAGATAAACCCAAATTGGCATGGCCCATATAGGGTCATTGATGAAGTGGTCCCTGGAACTTATAGACTAGAGAACCTTGAAGGGGAAACCTTTTTGAACCCCTGGAACGCAGATCATCTGAAGAAATACTATCAATAATGTTGTAGTTAATGTTCTATTAGATCATAGTTGTAATGAATGTGTTGCTTTATAGAACACTTGCAATATCAATGAGAATATTCTATTGGCCCCTCATCTTATGTTTGTCAATTTAGATATCTATTGGGGTAATTAATGATAAGCCACAAAACATCATCTATGGTGAGGTAAGCCTAAATGATCTTTGGTGATATGACAACATGAATGGGGACAACCTCATCCACACTCTATCAATAACATTAGGGAGAATTTAGTCTTAAAACACCATTAGTTTGGTGGATAACCACCCTCGGTTAAGATGAGGGTGAATGGTAGGGACGACCCTCCATTCACTCTCAAGAAAGACGAGGGAGGGATTATGTTTAAAAACACCATTAGTTTGGTTAATAACTACCCTTGGCTAAAATGAGGGTGAATGGTAGGGATGACCCTCCATTCACTCTCAAGAAATACGATGGAGGGGCTTATGTTTAAAAACACCATTAGTTTGGTGGATAAATACCCTCGGCTAAGATGAGGGTGAATGGTAGGGACGAACCTCCATTCACTCTCAAGAAAGACGAGGGAGGGCTTATGTTTAAAAACACCATTAGTTTGGTGGATAACTACTCTCGGCTAAGATGGGGGTGAATGGTAGGGACGACCCTCCATTCACTCTTAATAAAGACGAAGGAGGGCTTATGTTTAAAAACACCATTAGTTTGGTGGATAACTACCCTTGGCTAAGATGAGGGTGAATGGTAGGGACGACCCTCCATTCACTCTCAAGAAAGACAAGGGAGGGATTATGTTTAAAAACACCATTAGTTTGGTGGATAACTACCCTTGGATAAGATGAGGGTGAATGGTAGGGACGACCCTGCATTCACTCTCGAGAAAGACGAGGGAGAACTTATGTTTAAAAACACCATTAGTTTGGTGAATAACTACCCTAGACTAAAATGAGGGTGAATGGTAGGGACGACCCTCCATTCCCTCTCAAGAAAGATGGGGGAGGGCTTATGTTTAAAAACACCATTAGTTTGGTGGATAACTACCCTCGGCTAAGATGAGGGTGAATGGTAGGGACGATCCTCCATTCACTCTCAAGAAAGGCGAGGGAGGGCTTATGTTTAAAAACATTAGTTTGGTGGATAACTACCCTCGGATAAGAGGAGGGTGAATGGTAGGGACTACCCTCCATTCACTCTCAAAAAAGACGAGGGGGATTATGTTTAAAAACACCATTAGTTTGGTGGATAACTACCCTTGGCTAAGATGAGGGTGAATGGTAGGGACGACCCTCCATTCACTCTCAAGAAAGTTGAGGGAGGGCTTATGTTTAAAAACACCATTAGTTTGGTGAATAACTACCCTCGTCTAAAATGAGGGTGAATGGTAGGGACGATACTCCATTCACTCTCAAGAAAGACGAGGAGGGCTTATGTTTAAAAACACCATTAGTTTGGTGAATAACTACCCTCGGCTAAAATGAGGGTGAACGGTAGGGACAACCCTCCATTCACTCTCAAGAAAGACGAGGGAGGGCTTATGTTTAAAAACACCATTAGTTTGGTGGATAACTACCCTCGACTAAGATGAGGGTGAATGGTAGGGATGGCCCTCCATTCACTCTCAAGAACGGCGAGGGAGGGCACATGTTTAAAAACAACATTAGTTTGGTGGATAACTACCCTTGGCTAAGATGAGGGTGAATGGTAGGGACGACCCTCCATTCACTCTCAAGAAAGTTGAGGGAGGGCTTATGTTTAAAAACACCATTAGTTTGGTGAATAACTACCCTCGGCTAAAATGAGGGTGAATGGTAGGGACGACCCTCCATTCACTCTTAATAAAGACGAGGGAGGGATTATGTTTACAAACACCATTAGTACGGTGGATAATGGTAGGGATGACCCTCCGTCCACTCCCATCCTAGCCGAGGGAGGAATTGGAGGCACATCAACAAAAATCATAAAAGAGGAAATATAGAGGACTAAAGGAAAAGGAGGGCACTTTCATTAAAAAAATGAAGAGTTACAGTACATGTATAAAAGAAAATAAAAGACAAGCTTTACAAGTAGAGGGTATAGGCCACAGATGACCACCCTAATGACTAACATCAAAACGTAGAGGCCTAGCATTTTCGGGTAGAGTCCCCTCGGCAACAGCAACAGAAGGCCGATCCTCAGACGTACCGATGCCTTCAATATTTATATGAGATTCCACATGAGCTAGAGACTCAGAGACCAGGGGGTCGTCTAGATCCACTTCCTCTAAAGAAGGACGGGTAGACGATACTATGTTAGCAAACTTCAAGATAACCAACCGATATGCCGTCTTGATTCCCCTCTCCAAGTATTCAAGACCGAAGCCTTGGATTTCGTTGAAGAGTTTGTAGGCCTCCACAACATTAACCTGAGCCTTTTGGACAGCCACAATAAGATCATTCTTGAATTGGGTGCCCTAGTTGGTCAAAGTCTCATCCTTGGCTATAATGAGGTTATCCTTCAGCTTCAGTTGAGTAGTATGCTCCTTTGTAAGATCGCCTAGAACCTCGCATGCTCGGCCTTCACATTCTCCAAATCAAGATTCACAGTATCCAACTCAGTCTTTAAGTCGGCCTCATATTGAATAGCTCTCTCGACCTCGTGAAACTTTTGTTGGTTCTCAACCATCCCCTTATTGGCAGAGGTGAAGGCACATACAAACTGTAAAATACAAGAGAAAGGTTATATTTAAGGGTCGAGGGAACAGTTAGTAAAATATTAGTGAATCAAAATTGAAGAGATGAAAGAAATACCTGAGCCAGAGTATGAAGCCCAAAGTCATAAACTTTGTCCAGGGGGATCTTGGCCAAAAAGTCATAATCTGAAGCCGATGATGCTGAGAACATGGAGGCCTTAGCAGCTCTCATATTGGCAAATAAAGAGGTAGGGTTGGCCTTTAGGAAGGTCATATTAGACGACCAGTAGGAGCCCATGCATGAGGAAGAACTAGTTCCCTCGGTATTTGTCTATGGGACCTCCACCATTGCCCTTGCACGAGAATTAGGCTGAGTGCTAATAGGGGCTTTTGGATCCTTTCTCTTGCAGATCTCAATGGTCAGCTCCACTCGGGTCTGCCCCACTACCTTTGTCTTCTTATGGGTCAGCTGAGGCTCTTTACCATTATTTTTACCCGTCCAAAAATCAAGCTAGAGTTAGTAATTTCCCAAAGTTGATCAGATATGTTTGGAGGCCGACCTGAAAAAATAAGACGACACGTCAGATACAAGCAATAGTAATGAGGAAACACTTGGAAAGAATTGAAACAAAAGCAACTCACATAATTTTATCAGTGGGTTGAACCTCACACCAACTTCTTTGAGGAAATAAGGGGTCATTAAATCTTCAAACTTGGGTATCTCACACTCCTTCCCTTGGTCCCTCAGGTAGTCGGCTATAGCCCTTTTATCCAAGCTAAGTCCAGGGTCTGGCCTTATTTTTATGGAGGGATTAGACCATCCCTTGGGACCCTCGAGCTGTCTTTAAAGGGCTCAACCCCAGTGGGGAATTCCCAGTCCCTAGAAACGAAGAAGAACCTCTTCTTCCAATCATGGTTGGAAGTCTGTGCTACGTGGAGAATTTTTTTGTCGGACCTCCTAGCCCCTATATGGAAATATCCAAGTTCCTTGGATGAGGAGGTTATGTTATAGCAGTCTAGGAACAAATTTGCTGAGGGCTCGTCAGTAAACGTTTTCTTCTAGAGGGAGATGAAGTCGAGGATGGTCCTCTAGGAGTTAGGAGGAAGTTGGGAAGGAGAAACCCCGAGGATAGAAAGTATGTCAACTATCGCAGGATGAAGAGGGAACCTGACGCCGAAGCTAAACATCTGCTCATAAACAATAACTTCTCCTTCTCCCCCTGGAAGAGCCTCTCATCTTCATTCTGGATCCTCATATTTACATTGGGATTTATACCAAAGAAGTGCCTCCATAGTAAGAGGTCACGATCCCTAACAGATGAGATAAAAGCCGAAGCCCCTGAGGTATCAATCTGATCATTATTATAATCCTCACTATCGTCCTTAGTGCCATTTCCCTCATCCTCGGCTCTCTCGTTCCCAGACCTATCAGCCTCATCATTTATTGGAGGGCTATCTGGAAAAGAGGGTTGGAAATAAAGGAGGGACATGGATGTCACAGGGATAGCCTCAGGATAAACTGTTCCCTCGTTCGGTCGGTTTGGGCTAAATGTTGGAGCCTCTCTTCTCCCAGAAGTCCCAGCACCAATTGGAGACGATTCTCTAGCGTCCATTCCTCCCTCTTGCGTCTGACACTCGGCTGGACGATAGGAATACCCAAAAGTCTCAAAGGGTAAAATGTGGCTAATGGAATTGGGAAAATGGGTCGTACCCAAACAGGTTTGCCCCCGCATCTATGCTCATTCTCTTCCTCTATTCTCATGATCTCTGAAAAGCACATCTCTCTCAAAGTTGGAAACTCCGTGGCTAAATCATAAAGCCCATGGAGCATTAAGCTGAAGACCTTACACTTTAGGAATTTCCTCAAATAAAATACAAACAAGTTAGACAGTTGACTAAGTTGACTTTTGGATTGAACCTAGAGAAATAAAAGGTTTTTGTGGATGAATGCCCAAGAACATGAAGAACAAGATTCACCAAAGAAGAAGACCGAAAGTTCATCGAAGAACCTCAAAATGCCAAAACTCAAGGCAGAACCACCGATAAACGGTGGAAGAGGAACCGGGGAAAGTCTGTTGCCCAATATCTAGCCCTATAACTGCTAGAGGAAGTCGGGTTCACACGTCGAAAAAATGTAAAACAACTAAGAAAATGTGCAGGAGATACCCAAGGTAGAAACCAAAGAAAATATAGGATAAAGGGGAAATTAGGGCAGAGAAGTTACCTGGGGGTGAATATTGAAGCTGAAAAAAGCTTGGAATGCTGGAGAAAAGGCAGAAATTGCAGAGATGGCATTTAAGCTGCTAAAACTAGAGAGAGAACGTGCGTGTGAAGAAGAAGAAAGAGAGAAATGTTTGAAAAAGGGTTAAATACTTTGTCATTAGTGGGCCCAATAACCAAAGCAGTTCACAACCTACGAGGAGAACCATCATTAGGGCACAAAGTTCCAAAGTGTGGTGTGTAACCATCATTTCTAGGGAACACAAATGATGATTGATACCTGACAAGATGTCAATCAACTTGATAAATGTCACTCATCAACCTGACCACTCATTTGACATCCAAAGAAAGCATTACCCCTTAGCCACCTCAACAGCAACAATGACTAAGGCCTAAGGCATGATTGATATACCAAAATACACCCTCGGCTAGGCCGAGGGTAGCCTCGTCCGGGACGAGGGCTCAACTATACTACCCCATAGGGTCTTACTGAAGAGGGGTGGTAAAACAAGTTGACCCCATCATTGGCGACACAATTCGGACGACAGTACGATCGGACGACCCTGCGGAGGCCGACCCCGCTATTTACTTTGACGACCTGAACCCAAGCTCGTGGAGACAAAAGCCTCGTCTTTTGGGGTGACCAAGGGACTAGACGACCCTAGGAGGGGACGACAATACGCAGCCTACATCCAGCAGTCAGGACCCAATATGCCAGCATCAACCTTAGCCTCGGCCTGTCATCATAAGCCGAGGGTGACATCATCATGGCGCGTGATTTGGGAGACGCAGGGGACAATGCGCGTGGAACTCATGTAGCACGTGGACTAGACCATTATAACAATATTATGCCCTCACGTGAGGGAATATTATGTCATCATTAACCACAGGTGGCCCATCCAGGTGTCAACAAGGGGTTGGCTAGATCATCATTCACGTGATCAATGCATGCTTGGGGGTACACTACTCCCCCCATGCCATATATATACTTGTCATCTTCAACCTTATAAGAGGATGGATGATAACAAAACCCTAGCTAAAACCCTCCTAGTACACATAATAGAGAGAGAGAGAGAGAGAGAGAGAGAGAGCTTAGGAGCATTGTATCCAAGGCCATTAGTGCCCATATTTAGTGTATCACACACTCACAGTGGATGTAGGCCTGATTGGCTGAACCACAATACATCATTGTTTTCAAACCTCTTATACTCATCCCTTTCTATGTACTTATACACGCATAACTCTGTTGCTGCCATTATTACTGTTTGGGCACTCCACCTCTTATGTGGTGGTGCTGAATCTTAGCATCATCATTTCCTTTGTTGAATGAATGTTTTAACTTATCAGTTTTATCACCTAGGTGCTTGTTTTAGAATAAAAAGATAAAATTTGAATTTGGGTGTGATTGGACATTTAATTATATAAATAATCCATTAAGATCCCGATAGCGCACTCTCACTATGAAAGTAAGTAATACAAGAATTATCCATAACATAAGGATTTAACCTGGTAAAATCTCCTCGGAGAAACATCCACGAGGGATTCTATGCCCCCAAATTAATTTTTTTTACTAATAATTAGGAAATGTGTTTACAAATACAAGAAATAACTAAAAAATATACCTAAGCGAGAATCCCCTCTCAAACGCAAGTACACGCCTATGAATGTGGATGCAAATAACTCCAAGTTAAATAGAAAAGGCAAGTCTCCAAATATCAACTAATTACAATGGAATTTATGCGATGTGTATTAAATCCACTTATGAAACACACACACAAACTTAAGTGTTACAAATAGTTCTGAGTACAAATTGCATGAAGATTTCTACATGCAACTACACCATTACAAGAGTTTAAAATTGGATTTAAGATTTTCAAAAACATATTTCAAATCTAAGTTTTAATAAACTAGATCTAACAAAAATGAACTCAGTTTTCAAAAAATTTTATGAAAAATAAAATGTTTTCCTCAAATGGTTATTATTAGACTATACAAGAGAACTAGATCTCAAATCATTTCAAAAATTAATTGGTCTGTTATCATCAAACTATACAAAAGAATTATATCTCAAATATTTTAAAAAATTAACTGGTCTGATTCAAAGAGATTAAATATATTCAAGGTGTTTCAAGAGTTTTATACAATGATTTTCAAGAAGCTTTAGTTTAAAAAAACAAATATAACTTGAAATTGAAAAACCAAAGCAAACCTAGATATAAGTGAATTAAACGTGAAATATAATCTAGGTTTTAACTCTAATTCAATGGATTTGGGTAGAGTTATGAAACCCAAACTATAACACTCATCTCTCTCTCTCTCTCTAAAAGAAAAACCTTAAAAATGACCATAAGGATCAGATGAATTCGATATGTGGGTTTTTATATTAGAGCTAAATAGCAGGTTACCACCGCATGTAATGTAAGGATGAGATTAATTGTAATAAATTGAATATCAATCTAAGGGTTGAGACTAAAGTGTCAAAAGTAAGCTAAATCAGATATCCATGTAAGAGGTAACAAATGAAGGTTTATAAGCCATGCGAAAAGCCTAGATCCTATTCTTAGCCATTGATTGGAATGATCCAACGGTTGAAACACATGATAAACTTTGCATATTCATAAAAACACAAGTTTATGGCAACAAACACACCTTAAGATTAAAAATGTTTAAAATGTACTTTGTAATTGATTATTAAATCTTAATAAAGTTTTTAGATTCAATTAAAGATACTAGAAAATTACTTTTAATTTGGAAAAAATCAACAAAAAAATATTTTCACACATTATTATACCAAAATATCATTTTACACAATTTTAGCATTATTAAACATAAGTTAATTTATTGATTAATTCCTAAGTTAAATTCAATTAAATCAATTAAATGCTTAAAAAATTGTCAAATTATTTTGAAAAACTTATATAAATGCACGTGTGTGAAAAATGAGTGGTGGAGTGTGTGTTCCACTATATTTAGTTGTGCCTTATTTTTACCAAATAGAATCTTGTTGTGAACATAGGGTTTCCTTGGGTCTTTAATCTTAAATGACTATTGTGAGGGTTCTCAACTAAAATGCTTTGCACAAATTATTCAAACTAGTTGAACACCTTAATAGTATAGACTCAAGAGAACCTAGGTTAGCCTTCTATTAAAAGGTATTTCAAATGCTACTACACTGCGGTCGACGAATAGGAGTCAAAGAAGTTAACTTAAACTTATCAGATCGAGACATTAGATCCTTAGGATGAAGATAAACTGGTAATAGGATAATATATTGAGTATATAAAACAAATAATTTTGGACGATGAGCATCCGAAAATGATGTGACACCCATCCCAATTAAATATCGGGTGATTAGTCCTTTATTAAATTAAACAGGATTCCCATTTGGTTCATTCTTAACATCACTGTCGAAAACCATTAATTACTAATCACTTATAAATTAATTACGTCGGTGTCAAATTTTATCTTCTCAGTTAGCAGATAACAATAACTAGAAATTAAAATAAACCATTGACACATTAATAGAATGTAAGCCATCACATGATATAAATATATAAATGGCTTGCCGTATAAACTATCGGCTACAAAATCCAAATCTAAATAATAAATCCAATTGATAATAAATAAATCCTAATACAAGTCTGAACTAAATAAACTGAATAAAGTACTCACTACACCAAAATGGTCAAATTGGCACTCTTCAACCGGCCAACCTTATCGCGGTCATTGACCATGACAAAAAAATACACATTTTTTGTCCGGTTAATGACCGTGACAAGCCCGTGACAAAGGTTTGTCACGGTCATTGATCGTGACATGTCCGTGACAAATTTCCCAATAAAAAAACCCTCCCTTTTCTTTTTTCCCACCGTTTTCTATTCCCTTAAATTATCTCTCTCTCTCTCTCTCTCTCTCTCTCTCTCTCTCTCTCTCTCTAAGCGACTGCACTCTCTCTCTATGATTTTGGTACGTTTTCTCTCTCTATTTCTCTTTCATTTATATATATGTCCGTGTATATGTGCGTGTGTGTATATATGTGTGTGTAAATGTGCGTGTTTATGTATGTGTGTGTGGTGGGGGGAGGGGGCAGAGTTGGGGGCTGGGGAGGGGGGTGAATATGCGCGCACGTGTGTGTGTGTATATGTGCGCATGTGTGTGTGTGTGTATATATATATGTGTGTGTGTGTGTGTGTGTGTGTGCATATGTGTGGTGGGCAGTGGCATGGGGGGAGGGGACAGGGCTGGGGGGAAGGGGGTGGGGTTGTGTGTGTGTGTGTGTGTTATTGTGTGTGTGGTGGGGGGAAGGGAGGGTGGGGCAGGGGGTAATGGGGCGGGGTAGGGCTTGTTAATTTTTTTAATTAAATTTTGATTGGTTTATTAGATATTGCCCCTCATATGCAAGTAGTGCCCCTTGTAAAAGAATTGATTGATTAATAATGGTTGGTTATTAATAGTTTTAATAAATTAATAATCAGTGCCCCTTTCATATGCAAGTAGGATTGCCCTTCATTGTAAATTACTAAATTAATAATTGTATACTTTAATTGTTAGTTTAATTGATGAAAAGAATTAATTGAGTAGATGAATTAGAAGGAGTACAGGATACACATTTGTTGTTGCTATTGCCGTTGAATTATAATGAATCGATGTTCGGTTGGTTAATTTTAGAAGTGGCATAACCACTGGATTATTGTCCATATCGGGGTGGGATTTTTAAACTTTTTTAAAAATTACTTTGTATCACGAACAATATATATATAGTATGATAATTAAATGAAACATAATTGAAACTACATATAGTGCGCATATATACTAGCCTTTTAGTTCTTATGCATACGCATTCAATAGCCCTCAAACCCGTTCGAGAGTCATTACCCCTGTAATGAAATCTCTCGAATTGTCCCATTTGGACAGTTTGGGACTGTATAATTTATGTATAATAATATTCTTAGTGGCTTAAAGTTGTTACTTTTGGAGGAATTTCTACAGTCGTATCCTAATTTCTCTAGGTACATACTTGATTGACAAGTGTGACTGTTATTTCAATTGATAAATTGAAATAACACTCACACTTGCCAATTTACGTTGTGTACTTGGAGAACTATGGGGATAGGCTGTCGAATTTTTCTCAAATCCTAACAATGTGCATGAGTTGTTAAGTATATTACAGAAATATGCAGTCTTGAATGGGATAGGACCACTCACCCTTTAGAGGAGATGAAGATATTACGATAAATCTTGACGATGACTACCAAAGTTTAAAATTTAAGTCGACCCAACCGTTATACTCTGGCTGTGAGAAAGCTCAAGAAACTTTACATGCCATGGTTTGTTTGCACAGTTTGAAGACGCTGTAAGGTTTGTCTGGCAATAGCGTGACAGAAATTATGAATTGGGAAAAGGGCTTACTACCCAAGGAGAATACGCTTCCAAATGGCTATCCTATTATGAAGAACAATTTGAAAGGTTTGGGAATGAAGTATAAATCGATTCATGCTTGTGTGTATGACTGCATACTATATGAAAGGAGTATGAAAATCTCGATCATTGCCCGATATGCGATGAACCTAGATATGTCCAATCTACTGGCAAGGAAGGCACAAGCTCAAAAGTTCCTCAAAAAGTGTTAAAATATTCTTAACTAATTAATTTATCTATATTCTCAGCTCTTAAAGACGGGTGATGCGACATCAAGGCTTGCTCGTCTAGCCAGTGGACCCTTGTTTATGGCACAAGAGTAAAAAAAGTATCGATTGAACGGTTATGCATTCGGCTCAAGGGTGTACGATGAAAGTACAAATGTACAGAACTCGAGCATTTCATACAAGGCTCTTGCTTTCATTCGAGCGAGCGCAAAAGATAAAAACCTCATTGAAGCTGAAATGACTTACTATCGTGTAATTCGAAATATATTTGAATTGGATTATATAAGCTTCAAAGAGGTCGTATTTTACTGTGACTGGGTAAGAGTTGAGGATAAAAATTCTTGTAAAGTTGATCCTGGGACCAATTTGATCATGGTTGACTTGTCCAAGTTGAAGAGCAATGACCACGTGAGCGATGATCCGTTTGTTTGTGCATTTTAAAAGGTTAACCAAGTGTTTTACTCGAAGATATCAACAACGAGCCATGGTCATTCCTACATGCGCCAAAGCGTCTAAATAGTAGTGTGGATGACTTGGCTGCTCCTACCGAATATCAATCCATTTTTTATGATAACCCGAATTTGAAGCAATTTTTCAATTTCTAATAAATATTACAATTTGTACTTTATCAATCAATTTTTAATGCTTTTAATTGATTTTCACTTTATCATTTTCACTCTTATGTAGTGTACGTGTGTGTGGGTAGTAGGGGTGGGGGTGGATGTGTTTCGAATTTTTAGTAATTGTACATATTCTGAGTTAGATGTTGTTGTTTTGGAATTCAGAATTGAGGTGTTAAATAGTAATAATTTATTTGGATTTGTTGTAATTGTACATATTTTCATGTCTTCTTCTAAATCATTTGGATTTGTACTAATAACAACATTTTATTTTACAGAAAATGTCTCCTTTAGGTATTAAGGCGAGGATGATGATGTTGATTATGATGATGTCGTCTGGGATCGGTGGTAGCGAAGGCGACGAGGTCTCCTTGGCCCCTAGGCTCCCCATTTATGTAAAATTGGGGATGGACATCGAGAACAAGGCGGGGATATTAGCGAGATCCCTCAAGATGGTATAGACCATCATCCGCCCGGGGTACACTAGTTGGAGGAAGGTTCCAAATGAGCTCAAGTTAGCTATTTGGGCGGAACTACAGGTAATGTATTTATATTTATATTTGTATGAATATTTCAATTTAAATTTCAATTTCAATTTATATTTATTCACAACTAACATTGTATTTGTTGGATAGAAACAATTCAACCTGCCCCAGAACTTCGCTATTCCGTCTTGGAGCAGTTGAGGGAGCAACACAAGACGTAAAAGAAAAATTTACGAAGCCGGTACTTTTGGAAGACCCGAGACTCCATTATCCTAATGCGTGACTCCGTCCCGCCGAAGGAGCCGATCTCATTGGCACAATGGCAAAATTTCATTGTCAATGAGATCGGGGAGCGACATTTGGCACCTCGCTAATCGGGGTGGGAAAATTGGGCGAAAAAGACGGACGTGCACTACTCTGGCCGGACATCTTACACCGAGGTGGAGCATAGGACGATGGTAAGATTTTATTTTTCTATCATTACAGAAATATGTTATTCTGCATTATTTTACTTTGCGGGGCCAATACTAATTTTGCATTATTTTATTTTAGAGGACGGGGAGTGGCCTTGGGGGTAGACCACATAGGCTCGATGCTTATGTGTCTATTCGGATGAAGAAGGGAAAGGATAAGGAGGTATCCCTGATTGTCGCATCCATGATTGTAAGTGATCCGACAGTTTACTTTTTGTTAATTACGTTATAATTTTTTCATTTACTTATTTAACTAATCATGTGCTTTTTGTCATTTCAGGCAAAGCTTAAGGAAGTGCATGAGTCGTAGTCTGATGTCGACAAGGCATCTTTATCCACGAACGCACTCAACTAAGTTGCAAGGGGAGGAGGAGGGGGGCGAGCTCGCGGGTGACCAAATCAAGGATCATCGGATTGGAGATGAGCAACATCTTGTTGGCTCGAACGGTGGACTCTCATGACGCGAAGCTATACCATTTGGAGGTGTCGGTCCAAGATATGTTCTCATTCATGAAGCATTCGTTGGTTGGAAAGCGTAAGGGGAGAGGGAAGGAGAAGGTGGTGGAGGAGGACGAGGATGTGGACCTCGCTACTTCATCGGTGATAAGTGCGGACTCTGATGATCCAGTTCCCTAGTTGGATCCTTTTGACCGACCGATGATGACGCTTGGTTGGCCGAGCATGATTATACAGGACATATTTGATGGCCAGCAGATAGGGATGGGGTTGAGGGACCCGAATACCATCCAGGGTATGCTAGTTCGTGGACGCGCGCTTCAAGACATCGAGGACAGGGTGCTCGTCACGCATGTGATACCCGGGAGGAGAACTCCCCATCGTGGTTACGCGAACAATGCGACACGATGCATATTCAAGGGTGTATCAATTTGTATATTGTGTGGCCTATCCACCCCCTCAAACCTACCCCAGACATATAGTGACATTATTTGAATTGAATTATTTTAAGTTGTTACATTTGAATTATATTTGGATTATATCGTGATGCACATTATTTTGAATGTATATTTGCATTATCTCTATTTTATTTGGATATATGATGTTTCAACAGGTACAACGTTGCTATAATAGGTACAAATATACTGCAGGGCAGTGGCAGTGGCCATACTGCCCAACAGATTATTTTTCAAATCTTCCAAGAATTGTCACGATCAATGACCGTGACAATGTTTTTCCAAATGCCAAGGTTTGTCACGGTCTTTGACCGTGACAAAGATTGTCAAGGTCAAAGATCGTGACATGACCGTGACAAGTCTAATGGACTTGTCTCGTTCAAAGACCGTGACAAGTACATGACAAGTCTGTGATAACAAATGTTGTCCCCCCCCAAACTTGTCACGGTCATTGACCTTGACAAGTTGTACTTGTCACGATCAGTGACCGTGACAATCTGGTAGATTTGGTGTAGTGACTGCAAGGGAAACATTCCCAAAGATGAAATATTGAGATAACACAATCCTAATTTAGAATGAATAACTGAGGCGTCTTGTCCAAATCATGCATGCATCCACATATGCTGCCGCTGCGCATCCCTTTAATAGATAATCAAGTATGGCACTCCTGTGGCTGGATTCCTAAAAGGTTTTAAAAATAGTTATAGCAAGGGTTAAAACCCAAAATATTTGAAAAATATTTAGCAAGTATTTATCATAGTTTAAAAATCAGTTATTTGAAACACATGTTAGGTTCACATACACTCTATCGAGTTTCCTCAGCTCTCAATTATAGTGCACGCCTAACGTTTTCTACTGAGCCAACCTAACTATACTATCAATCTAACTAGACATAAGTTGAAAAACCTTACTAAGTCAATTAACCCAAGTTAAAACAGTTAAGTAAGTTCCGAATTACTAACTCTTTTAGAAATATCTCAACAACATAAGATGTGTTTAAAATAGAAAATACGAACAAGTTATTTCAGTTTATTGGCAATAGGATTTAGAATAAACCTAAGTCCGTGTAGTAGCAATATTAATGAAGAAATAAAACACATACACAAGAAACGAAATTTTGAACTTGGTAAAACCCCAAAACTAAGGGAACATCTGTGATGACCACTATGCCACACAAGTAAAAGTCCACAAAAATCAAATAACAGTTCCAAGATTACAAGCACTAAGCATACATTCAAGATACTAAGTCTAAGATAACAAATATACCTACACAAGTTCCCCTCTCAAAGGTAAATTTGATCTGTCTTTGACCTTCCTAGCAACTTCCTTGCCTTCCTCCTTGTTCTTTTTTTGAAATGGCTCAAACAACCCAAAATATCTCAAATGAACCACAAAAACTAAGTGTTTGTGTGAGAGTGTTTTGATAGTGATGTGACTATAACTACATTAAGAAATAAAGCTCACACCTTTCAAGATTTATACAAATAAATCCTATCAAATTACACAGAATCTGTATGACATGCAAAGATTTTAAGTCCCGTTGAATATCAAAATTCAAAAGAAAAAAAAAATTAGATCCGAAAACAAATCTTTCTAAAACATATTTATACACAAAATATTTTCACAAACTGTGAAACTTAAACTTTTGAAACAAAGTTTTCAGTTCTGAGATTTTTACACAGTTGGAAGTCTCTTTTTTGAAGTATTTGAAATAGAGAGTATATTTAACAAAATATAACAGAAAAATCAAGATCCAACAGAATAGATGTAAAAGAAACCCTAATATATTGTGTGATATATCTATTAGTAAATCTCATGATTTCTAGAGAGAAATGCAAGATCTACAACGAGAATGGTTCCTAAGAGAGATAATAAGTGAATAGGTTCTTCAAACTCAGAAAACTACCAAACCCTAAAAAATGTAAACTTTTTTTAACTCTCAAGATGTTAGGTTTTCTAATATAGATGAAGCGATTAGGGATGTGTTTGGTTTTTGGAGTAAAACTTAAGGATTTATATACTTGAAGATAGGTTTTCTATCTTCTTTCTCTATTTTCTCTTTTCTCTCTCTACCTTCTCTCTTATCTCTTTTTTTCTCTCAAATGAGATGACTGCCGAAGTCTTTAAATGTTTACACAAAGGTATCTATTTATATTGCTCATAGAAGGATCTGGAACTTCAAATCCAATCAAGGGTTGAGATCATTTTGATAATTCATCGTCCAAATCTAATGGCTATCAACGCACCGTATTTATTCTCACTCTGATTAGCTATAAAGGTTATCACATTAATTAACTCTAAGACATGCAGAACGTTGATGGTAAATGATCTGACAACTGTGAAGAATGTTTAAAAATGAGAGTCTAAGGAAACTCATGTAATACCCCGCTCAATTAAATACCGGGTGATCAGTCCTATACCTAATTGAATCAGAGTTTACAAATGGTTCGTTCTTAGCATTACTGTCAAAAAATATTTTCTTTTGTTAATCAGCTAATACTCAATTAAGTTAGTGTTAAAAAACTTTCAAACTTTGATTTAATACAATCTCATTTTACCATTACAAACAATTTCATATAAGCCATTCCACAACAATGCATAATAGATATGTATCATAACAACTGAATTAAATGTAACTTGAATAAACTCCCCAGTTTAAATATCTCAATACAATAATCCAAATAAACTGAATGTATCAAAACTGACATAAGTAATACCACTATCTGAGATAGAATCGAAATAACTAGAATCCTTAGGCGACATGCCCTACATGAACTAACTACTACGGATGTATAAATCAATAGAATGAAAGTGTCTAAGAAAAGTTTACAACTCCATAGCATCCATAGTACATAAAGTATCCAATCCCTATGCCTTGCGTTCCTATGACTGGACACCTAATATAGAAGATACAAGGGAGGCGAGAATATGCATGAAAACGGGTCAGAACCCGATGGTAAAATATTTTTTAAAAATAGCAAGTGATTAACAAGTGAAATTAAGCAATTATTATGTACATGTTAGTTTCTCGATCTCTCTCTTGAGATTCTGACCTCTCATCTAGTGTGCACGCCTAACGTACCTTCAAACCATACTAGTTACTATTCCCATGCTAACTAGTTTTTTCCAGTCTAACATCTAAACATAGCCTAATAACGTTCCCACGTATTTATGTCACAATATAAGTAATACATATATATCCAATTTCTCTTTAACATGGAAAAACTCTCTTTCAATTTAATATAATTAAGTCTTCACAAACTTAATCCATTTCAAATTTCATTATCATTCATGTCCACTTAATTCACACAGTAGATAATATCACAAGTATATATATATACATTCACTCTATTACATATATACAACACTGCACCCCGAGACTCATTTGCGGTGCATGCATACTCTGCTATCATGTTCGGGTACATCTCGTCATTGTACAAAGGACCATTGGTTCAGTAAGCCTATGGTCTATGCACATACCTACACACCCATATCACGACCGTCACTATCATTATCACAGATAGCCTGTACATGGGTTCTATATTCTGAGGCGCAAGTCAAAAATCCACCCAAAGGCTCATTAGGATATGACTGTTCTCAATGCGCAAACCTCCATCGATAACAACTAGGCTAGGTATGTCATACACACAAATCATCATACAGGTATACTCTCTCTCTCTCTCTTTATATATATATATATATATATATATCAACAATAGGGCATAAGCACGTCCCATATTACAAGTCTTATGCGTAGTATACTTATATCTCGAATGTCCTACGTATCATGGTATTTTAAACCTCAATTATATAATAGGTATTCGCTCCACCTATGTATATATATCAATAAATGGGTATACTCTCATCCCATATATAAATCCCACACGTAATATATTTCAATTTTATCCCATAAACTAATAATTCACATTTTCCATTACTCCTAAAATCTCTTGTTAACCTAAAGGATTTAATTAATTATTCCAGTAGCTACCTTCAACCCATACTTATTGGTACAAAACCCAGACTCATTATAACAAGCCCGAATTATATTTTAATTCCCAATAATCCTTTTTCTCGATAAAGTTACAATTTGCCCATAAATATAAAATTACAATTTGAGGCCTTTCTGCTCCGATTTTGAAAAACTTAAAACTTCAAAGTTGTGCAAAGCGTGATTTTATACAAGAACTCGCGAGCACACTACCAATTTCCTCTTAAAACAGTCCTAAAATTATCATACAATGTTCGTCTTTTTTCTACATATTTTTACCTACGGGTTATAACATAATTCATCCTCAAAACCTCTACCAAATGATCCCAAACTCCTTGTAATTCATCCCAAATGATATACCCAAGTATGTAAATGATTTATAACATCAAATCATATCAAATCATCATGGAATTTCAATTAAGCATGCTAATCCCATTTTAGTTCAGAAAATCTGCATTTTATCATTCTTACTCAAGAACACGTATAAACCCCAAATTTCTTCATCAAATAAACCCAAGTTTTGTGATGTTAATTCTAATATCAATAAGGGATTAATCCTACATGGTTTCCATTTCAAGGATTAAATCAAAATCGTCAAAAAATTTCTTTGATTTATAAAACTTAAAAAAAACTTTTTCTATCCACCATGAACAACATACCTGCTATAGATTGCAAGAGTTAAAACACTTGCCTTTGATTTCTTAGGTCTGAATCTTTGGGGAAGATGATGCTATGGTGTTCCTCTCTTTTTCGGTCTCTCTTCAGTGGCGGCGGTGGTGGTGCAAGGTGCCTTTGTCCCTTGGTTTTCCTAGAAAAACCCTTCCTCTCCTAGAGAAATATTTCCCTTTCCTCAATGAATGTCTCTTAGAGTTTTAGTGAATAAACCTCTGGATAAGATATGTCCTAACTTATATAAAAATACCTAAATTTTGTAAGTAATCATCTCCCAAGTAAAACGACCAAAATACCTCTTTGGGGTGTCTCTTCGGTTCCAAATTGACCCGAGACCCAAATCAAACCCCCCGGTAGACTTTTTTGACTATTTAAACCCGTCCGAAAACTTTGGAGAACTCAAAATGACCATTCGGATGACATAAAAATAATTTACTTTTCATTCCATTCAATTATAGTCCCCATGACTAACACGCACATTCCGACTTAATTACCGTAATTATCGTATTTATTAATCCCGACAATGTTTATAAAGTCATAATCATATATTACTTTTAATCACTAAGTAATATTTAATATCAATCACATATTACTTTATTCTAGTAATATTCAATCCGGATTAATTCCAATTATTTTCACATATATAATTCCAATTAATCGCCATTGATTTAATCCAATCACTTTTAATTTATCTCATTTTAAAAGTTATTAAAATATTGGGTATTACAACTAACTTCTAACCAGTAATGAGATAACACGTGGAGTAACACAAGAGGATGAAAAATGTGTGTTTTCTTAGATTTTTAAATCTCATTTTGTACCCTAAAAGTCTTTACGGATTTAATATTCTACCCGGACATATTTATAAGGAATACTAATAATTTAATTATGACCCCAAAAATTTAAGAAAAATATTTTAATTATTTTAAAAATCATTTTAAATGATTTTAAAAAATGTTTTTAATAGGTTTAAAATGTTATAAAAATTTCTAAAAATATGTAAACACTTGTGCACACACCTATATACCTATATGCATTATTTGTGTCCTATAGTGTGTCCAAGTATTAAGAATACTTCCCTTTTTGGTAGCTAGGAGGTTCTTGGACTGGATGAAGTTCATTGATGAAGTGTGAATACCTTAGAGGGGATGCTGAAAGATAATTTAACCTATATGGTATAGATTCAAATTAGTCAACCATATAATATGTTCTAAATCTCCCCCTTTAGATATTGAAGACAAAATTCCCTTGAGTAACCTGTACTCATGGGTAAAATAAAAAATCCTTGGTTTCCTATAAAAAAAGTGATATCTACCCATTCCCATCCTAGAATCGAAAATACGAAGAAAAAAAATACATAACTCAACTATAATACAGACCATAGCAATAAAGCTGTGAAATCTCCACAAAACGGAGTCTGAAATACGTCCTGTAAAAACACTTAAGATGGCACATTAGTTGAGTCAAGATAGATAATATTATAGCTAGTTATTCTAGTCTTTCTCGCCCATTTTTCCTCAAATGCACAATGTGGTAAAGAATATGCAAGAGATTATTTATTCATATGGATAAATCATTCTATCCACATAAAATATACAACAGGTCACCTCAAGGTCTCCTACAGAAAATGACATAGGAGGTGACTTTTATCATTTATTAAATGACCATGCCTTATATCCTCAAAGACCAATTATAAGCACGAAAGAAACCGGGGGATATAATAATAGGGGTTAAAGATCTATTTACGAATAATCGTACTAGTGAATTTTCTTAAGGATTCAAATCAATAATTATCCAAAGGTTTAGTGAATAAGTCATCTAGTTGATGTTAAATTGGTAAATAGTTTATCTCTAATTCTTTAGATTCAACTAATTATCATATAAAATGATGTCGTATTTTGATGTGTTTAGTACGAGAATGTTGAACATGATTCTTAGAGATTCTTGTCGCACTTTGATTATCGTAATATAGAGTTAACTTTTCCTCATTAGTGCCATAATCACTAAGAATTTTCTTAATCCACATTAATTGAGCACAATAGCTTCCTACTGCTATATATTCAGATTCAGCTGTGGAAAGTGAAGTACAATTTTTCTTTTCACTTATCCATCCTACTAAGTTATTACCAATATAATAATAAGCACCTTTTGTGCTTTTACGATCGTCAGAGCATCCAACCCAATAGGCATCAGTGTATCATACAATTGTGCTAGTCGCATCTTTGGAGTACCATATACCTAGGTTTATTACCCCTTTAAGATATTTGATTATACGTTTAAGACATAACAGGTGACTATCCATAGGCTCACTTTGCTAACGGGCATAAACACACACAACATACTTGATATCAGGTCAAGAGGTTGTCAAGTATAATAAGTTGCCTATCATGCTTCTCTATAGGGTAGGATCTATAGGTTTCCCATGTTCATCTTTGGGTAGTTTCGAAGAAGTACTCATGGGAGTCCTAGCAACCTTGGCATTACCTAAATAGGATTTTTTCAATAACTCTATTGCGTTGAAAAATGAATAAACATCATCTTTCTGCTTGACTTGAAGTCCTAAGAAATATTGGAGCTCCCCCATAAGCGACATTTGGAATTACCCATGCATAATTAAAATAAATCTTGAACTTCAGACGTGAAGTAGATACACATATTATGTCGTCGACATAATCCTGAGCTATTAAGACCTATTTGTTAAAATGCTTAACAATTAATGTCTAGTCATTTCCACCACGTCGAAAACACTAAAAGAGTAAGATCGCTTAAAAAGCTCTGACACCAATTTGAGAATACTGTGTGATATCAATTTATGTGGATTCACAAATTCTAATGAAAATCTTATTTAATTATATGTCAATTTTTTATCTAAATTAATTAAAACCTAACACATGCATCTAGGTGTATAAATCATGCCATCACAAAATATAAATTGCAGACACGCAGATTTTAGGAAAAAACTCCTTTCTAGTAAATTTTTTTATTTCACTATGAAGAGATAAATCGCAACTTACATACACAATGAAATATGTAATGAATATCTGCAGACACTCACATAGATCTCATTCTAGAATAAATAATGGATCAATCGTAGCAAACCCATAAGAACACGTAGCTCTATCTTCAACAAGGAACACCCTCAAGCACTCCCAATAACCGCAGTCGTAGTCAGCCAGCACCTCCCCCAAGTGGTACCAAATTAGTAGTAGAGAAATCTTCCCTATAGGTGAAACTCCAATAAAATTGTATCTTGGGTTCCAAATTTATTCACTAAAGCTATAAGGATGATTTATGAATCTAAATAAAGTTAAAAACCCTTAAAAAGTGAAAAGATAAAATTCCACAAAAGTAGTTTTCGTATAATGAAAATCTCAGGTATTGTGAAGCTAAAAGGACTCAAAACACTACTATTTATAAAAAAAATAGAGTCGACGTTGTCTCTCGAACGAGAATCCTATGTCGTTCGAACGACATATGATGTCAGTTGAAGCGACTTCACGCAACATATCAAACGAGGTTAGAAAACTAAAACAATAGCATATCTTTTGATAAACTTCAAATGATCCTTAGTACGACATAACATGTCGCTTGAAGCTGTCATTCGAACAAAATTGACATCTCATTTGAACGACATTGACATGTCGTTTGAACGACATCGGCAAAAAATAAATTTTATTAAAACTCCGCCTCAGGACTTAGAAAAAATTATTTTGACAAAAAATGATGCCTCAGATGTTTAAATACATTTTTGAAAAATTATCCCAATACTTTAAATGAAACATTAAGGGACTTAAACAGAACCTTACCAAAATATATCTTGCAGAGGCTTTTGTATTGAATAATGTTGATATTTAGATCCGTCTTGATGCGTGATTGGACTTGAACTTTTCTTCGACGGTTGTAGTGGTATAAGACATACTCTAATGTAAAGCGAACTATATAAAATATGTCCTTACAAATACCCCCCTATGTCTCTGTGGGTACAAGATAAAAACATATGAATTATCAAATCAAATGTCCTATACAAATCTAATACCCTCGCATGAACCCAAAACGAAAAAGGTACTGAAAATGTAAGTCTTAAACTTTCTTAAAAAATCTTCAACATCTTCAAATTGCCAACGTTTATTTATCATCATCAGGGTGTATAAAATAATGGTCCTTAAAATTTGTATCTACACACATGAGAAAAGAAACAAATACCTTCATGACGTATCGAGCTTGAAATAAGATAAACATAAATAAAAACAAATCTCAAATCTCAAATCTCAAATCTCAAATCTCAAATCTCCCTCATAATTCAAACTCCCCCATGAAATCATAATTCTTTCTCCCCCATTTTATTTGTCCAAAATAGACAAGGAAAAGAATAAATAAAAATAAACATGGAGTGTCACGACAAGCAAAGAAAATCAACTATGATCATCAAAGGATAAACTTGAAAGCATTCCCAAACTATTTTTTATTTTTCTAATTTTTCAAAAAATAATTTACAAAAAAAAGCTCACACCATGAATTTACACTAAGATAACCAAATCGTGGAAATTAAATGAATGTGTGTGAACATATTGAATAGGTAAAAAGCTCAAACATACATAAAAAATTGTGCACGATGAATACGGATACTCCTAACGAATGAACTTTACAATTATCCTTAGGTGTTAAAATAGTTGAATTCAAATGACATTGACGTAATCAAATCAACAAATCAAAGTCTAAAATGATTTCCACACCAATAATGTCTAAAACTATTTAATGCTTTTTCAAAACTTTGTCAGGGTGTGCAACCCTTTGATTTATTTCCAACCAGACTACCTAAAATTTTTATTCATATTCTTTTTCAAGTTCTTTTGAGGTGTCTATTTTTCTCAACTTAGAGAAATCTTACTGGCCATCTTTTGGCATACGATTTCTTTTTATTGCCTTAATGTTTTCTTGGGCTCTTTTAAACGGTGTCTTTCACGATGCGATTACGATTCACTCACAACCCTTTCCCGTGTATACTCATCATTTTTTCATATTAAACAAATTACTCAGAGGCAACGATTTTTATATACACCACTTTTATTGTCATGTTTTATTGCATATGGTTCATTTTAAAGACATGATTGAGATGAAAATACTTCGACCAACATGTGATAGATAAGTACAATAATCAAACAAATCCATGCAAGTGTCCAATAAAAGAAATCATGAGTCAAACATGTAGAAAATAATCTCAAACGTCATCTTAATGACTCCAAACATTATAAAGCATATAGATGAAATGATGTGTCGTCCCAAAACACTATCGAATAGTCACATGGATATGGAATGATGTTGTGACTTGGTCATCCTTAATGTCCATCCATAAACGATGTAAATAAAATACAAAACTCTTTTTGTCTTTTTTCAAAAATTATATCAAAAAAAATCTTTTTGGCTTTTTCAATCTTTTTCTCATAAAACTAGATTTTTTTTTTGTATTTTCCAAATATTTTCAAAAACAAAAATCCTTTTGGTCTTTCGAAAAATATATCAAAAATGGAAAAAGATAAATACAATGGTGGTACACACTAGTAATAGTCATAAAACATCATCATGAAAATCATCCTATGCAAGCAAATAAGTCTAAACCTCAACTGTTAGGTGTGGTGGAGTTTTCCAATGTTGGTGACATCCTATGAAAAGTAACCATAAAATCACGTGAAGTCTTGATCAAAAACGTTACTTGCTCCATAATATGTGAAAAATCTCTCATGTAATCATCTGAAGCATCATGTGTGCAAGCGTGTGTGGGAATATGTGGCAAAAATCTATGCGACAGAATACCCAACTTAATGCAAAATTCCCTAAGGTGTCCTCTCATCTTATAATGTGTGCAAATATAAATGGGCCTAGGAACAACTCTTTCAAAAGTTCTAGGAAGTTCTCTCCTATCGGGTAACAAAGTCCTAGGTGGGTGGTGTTGAGAGCCATAAGGATCTATCACAAACTCGGTAACCGAATCGGGTGAAATATGGGACGTAGATGCACCATCATGACCTATTCCTAATCTCTCAACATTACCCAAAGTTGGACTGAGGAGCATATTTTTAACCTTCTTAGATATATCCTCTATAGTGATCTTTACCTTCTGAGCTCATTCGAGATCTTTCTCTAATTGGACCACATGGGATTCAAGTTCACTCTTTTCCCGACCTAAGACGATCAACTACTCACTCAAAGTAACCTTCATCTTCTAGAGTTGACTCGTCGACGCCTCAAATCCCCTAAAGACCTCAATCTCTCTCTCTTAATCTAATTCCTTATTCAACTTCTTCATCTTGAAGGTCTCGATGCACAAATATCTAAACATAATTTGGAGCTCACTTTCACCTTCACTAGCACGCTCATTCTCATACTCACTAGAAACTCTCAAATCATCCTCGAGGCTTTCACGTGCACAAGTATCCTCATCGTTGTGAGACAAACTAGGTGTGCTCACAAGACTAGCTAATAATGCAACACACATCCCATGTTAATATTTATCCCCGAAATCGTTCATCTCTTCCTCACTATCGCTAAGAGTGGCTCTCGTGGCAATCTTCTCGCCCTTTTTATTTAGCCTAGTGGGACACTCAAATTCCATATGCCCCTTGCCCTTGCACTTAGAACATATCTCCTCCTCATTCTCTTTCTCACCGTTTTTTGGCCTCTTCTCTCTTTTTATTTTTCCTAAAAAATCCTTTATTGGAATACTTTTCTTTGAAAATTTTGAATTTTTTTAAAACTTTAAGAAAGCATGGCCACATCATCAAAATCAAACCCGCCCTCAGACTCGAATTCACAAGCTCTCACTTTTTGTTTCTTCTCTCTATTGAAAACTTCCTCACTCTTCTAGACTGGGCTCTAAGTGCTATCCCTCTATCCTTGGGCTTAATAGTGCCAGGAAACATGTCAATTTAATATGTTTAGAGGTCTCCTACCAATTCTTCTAATTTAAGATTGCTCAAATTTCCTAAGGAATTCAAAATAGTCACTTTCGGGATAAAATGTTTAGGCAACGATCTCAAAATATTTTTAACCACTCGTCCATCAAGAATGTGCTCACTAAGATTGAAAATAGTATTGACAATATCAGACAAACGTGCATAAAACTCATCAAAACCCTCAGATTCAAGCATGGTAATTAATTCAAATTGAGTAGTTAAATTTTGCAATTTAGACTCTTTTACTGCAATCGTGCCTTCATGGGTAAGTTGTAAAACATTTCGTGCTTCTTTTGACGTAGTGAACATCATGATCCGTCAAAACTCGTTCGGGGTGACAACTCCAAAAATTGCACTTAGCCCATGAGAATTAGAAGTGCTCCATTCAAATTCGTTCCCAACCCAGTCAGTGACATGATTAAGATTAGTGACATTATTAGCGATGAGAGTGGGAGGAGTCCACCTTCTTTCACAAAAAACCCAAATATGCTCATCGATTGATTTTAAATGAGATTTTATGTGGGCTTTCCAACAGGCATAATTAGACTCATCAAAAATTGACAACCAATTATATAAGTTTTCATTCGGAAACAATGCAAAATCTCAAAATCAGATTTTTCAAAAAAATCAATATCACAAAAGTTTTGTGAAAAAATGATCACTCGATAATTTAGCGTAACCCACTCTGATATCAATTTGTAAAAGAGATAAGATCTCTAATAAAGCTCTGCTACCAATTTGAGAATGATGTGTGATATCAATTGTATGTGGATTCGCAAATTCTAATTAAAATCATATTTAATTAGATGTAAATTTTGATCCAAATTAATTAATCCCTAACACATGCATCTAGGTTTATAAAGCTTGCCATCACAAGATGAATATAAATTGCTGACACACAGATTTCAGGAAAAACTCCTTTCGGATAAAACCTTTTACTTCACTATGAAGAGGTAAATCTCAACTTACATACACAATGAAATATGTAATGAATATCCATAGACACTCACATAGACCTCAGTCTAGAATCATTTATAGATCAACCATAAAAAACATACAAGAACATGCAACTCTATCTTCAGTAAGGAATACCCTCAAGCACTCCTAATGATAGCAGTTGTGTTAACCAACATCTCCCTCAACTGGTACCAAAACAATAGTAGAGAAATCTTCCCTACAAGAGAAACTCCACCAAAATTGTATCTTGGGTTCCAAATTGATTCACTAAAGCTATTGGGATTATTTGTGAATCAAACCAAAGTAAAAATCCCTCAAAAAGTGAGAAAACAAAAATTCTGCAAAAGTAATTTTCATAGAATGAAAATCTCAGGTCTTCTGAAGAAAAAAGGACTCAAAGCACTGCTATTTATAAAAAAATTAGTCGGTGTTATTGCTCAAACGAGAACCCTATATCGCTCGAACGACATATAATGTCGCTTGAAGCGACTTTGTGCAAAATATCAAATGAGGTTAGAAGAATAAAATAGTAGCATGTCGTGTGATAAAATCTTCAAGTGAACTTCAAACGAGCCTTAACGCGACATAGCATGTAGCTTGAAGCTGTGGTTTGAACGACATCATTGAAAAATAAATTGTATTAAAACTCCATTTCAGGACTTAGAAAAAAATATTTTGATGAGAAATGACGTCTCAGATGTTTAAAAACATTTTTGAAAAATTATCCCAACACTTTAAATGAAACATTAAGGGACTTAAATACAACCTTACCAAATTTTATCTCACAGAGGCTTGTCTATTGAAGAATCTTGATATTTAGATCTGTCTTGATGCATGATTGAACTTGAAATTTTCTTTGACGGTTGTAGCGGTATACGGCATACTCTAATGTAAAGCGGACTATATAAAATATGTCCTTACAAAAACTTTTATTGAGAAGAAAGGTCGACAGACGTTCGTACCAGGCTCGAGGACTTTACTTTAAACCGTATAATGTCCTTTTTAATCTAGATACTTTGGGGATTTTAAAACTGCACAGTATTCTATAACTGGGTCTGCTTCCTCACCTTCAACGTTGTATACATCCTCCACGTCTTTAGCGCTTGCTTCATCATAGGATAATACTACGTTAGACATTCCCTTACTATAATTTTCCAAAGCTTCTTCGAACTCCCCCTGCTTCGTCGTTGGCTCTCTTTCTTCTCTCTCTACTTCCTCGTTATAGGCCACCACCAGATTGGGCCCATAGGCTGGGAGTGGGTTGTTATTAATGTTCTGCGGAGGGATTTACAATGTCCTTGTCTTTACATACTTATCGATGATTCTCCTTAACGTGAAACGACTCTCCATTGGATGTTGGATCTTTCGATGAATCTGGCAGTATTTGGGATCCGCCCTAGTTGCAGTATTTGGTTCCCCAACGGGGATGCCCTTTGGTTGGTACATCGTTCCTCCTTGCACCATTGCGTTGTAATAACTCATAACCTCTTTTATCGTACCGGGCAACGGTGGTGGGTCTTCCTTGTCTCTCCTGAACTTTCTCTTGTTGTCCCTCTTTGCTGCTTTACCCCCATTAGCTCCTTCGGTGTATCCCACCCATGGAGGCTATCACCTCCCTCCCACGGGTTGCATCAACTTCCTGAACAGCATGGGAACCATCATTGGATTTGGATGCACAACCAATGGGATATTTCTTGCCGCTTTTAGGAACGCCGAAAGCGTCCCCTGGCGCGTCTCATTAATAAGATGGCAGATGTACTCAGGGAGCAGTCCTTCCGGACAGATCTGCAGTAGCTTTGACTCTTTGACCTCCTCCCTTACATCGAGGGACCTCTCCTAGAACCTTTGAAAGTAGCCCACCACATCTTCCCCCAGTCGTTGCTTCTCCCTTCCCAGTTGGGTTAAAGTAAACTCATCTTTCACCAGAAAGAACTTCTGGATGAACAAAACATGCATCTCCTCCCATGTAAAAACTCTCTTGGGAGATAAATGAGAATACCAAGTATATGCTTTATCGGTTAAGGATTTAGAAAATTCCCTCAACATCAGTTTCTTGTTATTGAAATGCACCCCTAAGTGTTCAACGAAGCGTTTAATACACTCCTTCGGGTTTTTACCCTTTCCTGTGTATTTTTCAAAAATAGGAGGAATATAATCTTTTAGGTAGGGCTCATCGTTGTATTCCTAGGGGTAAGGTGTTCGAAAGTCATCATAAACCGAAGCTACCTCGCCAGCAGATTACGAGGAATCTTGCATGAACTTCAGCATCTCCTTCCTCATCTCCTCCATGGGTGATGCCACTGGAGCAACTACCAATGGGACCATCGGCTTAGTGCTCGTTGTAGCTGGAATAATTATCTCAGTTGGGTCCATTGATACTCATTAGGTTCCCACTGTTGGATTCAAAACAGAGGGCATACTTGATGGGACCATTCCCGTTGCGCCTGCACTGGATGGGATTGTTGGGGCTGCCCCTGGTGTTACGAAAGAGTTGGATTCAAATACTCCCAACACCGTTGAAGCTACGGGAGTTTGCAAAAACTCATAGAATTTACTCATGAGGAGTGCCACTTGGGCTAGCCTTAACGCAGCGATCGTGGAAGCTTGTGTCACCCCTGGAACGCCTATCACCGTTTGCACTGGAGGTACCTCTATTCAAGGAGGCTCGTCCCTTAGAGACTCCAGTTCTCTCGCCGCCTATTCTTCATTGTGTTGAATGTCATCAAAGTTGAGCCTTCGATTAACGTTATCTCGCGCCATACTCCTTGAATAGAATAATGCCTCCCCAGCAGAGTCACCAAATATAAGAGGGTAGTTTAGATTTGATGGAGGCGTAACCCCTTTTCATTACAATAATGATAGGTTGACTAGCAAAACTATTGATTAACTATAGGACATGCAAAACACAACTTAGTGAAGATAAACTCAGTTTTATACTCACAAATATCTCGTGTATAACTCAAAAGATAATAACAAACTCAGAAGTAACTCGTTTGGAGGGAGAGAGAGGTAAGCACCCTAGATACACCTTGGCTGGTAGCCAAACACACCAAACATCCTCAGAGATATATGTTAAGTATTAAAAGCTTCATAATAATGACAATGGTGGGTGAGCAAACTCTATAGTTTTTAACAACTCTCTCTCTCTCTCTGATGTATATTATCTCTAGTAATAACTTTTGAACTCTTACAAAGATCATCCTCTCCTCAGAGGTGGTTGGGGTCCTTAAATAGCCTCCCACACCACCCCCGAGGCAACCCGGTCATTAACGCCTGTGAAAGATATCCCTCATACTTTATGTCACAAACATTAAATACTTGATGTACTAGTTTTCTCCACGTCATAAACATTAAATGCCAAGACATACCTTTTGCCTAACCACTGTGTGTGAGGGGGCTATTGTCACAGAGGTGGCTCACCAACTGTCTGATAGCCCCAAATACCATGGTGGTTTACTCAAGTGCATATTTGACATTATTTAGCTGGCTAGTGACATCACCTACAGTAGATGTGACATTAAGTAGATGGCTGCTTGGTTCACAACTCAACGCCCGATGAAACTCCAAGTTGCTTCGCCCGAGGTTCCACGGTAAGGGTCCTTTGATGTTTTACTAGGTGTATCTAAAATGGTTAGGACAATCCCCAAATGGGCCTCACTTCTCAATCCTCCAAACCAAGTCCCTCAAAAGTTCCCACGACGAGGTCGTTCGATAGAGCATGAAAGCTCTCCCAGGCCCTCCCAAGCCTAGTCTCTCGCGAGTACCATTCGAACTCACACATAATCATTATTCTCGTTACATCATTACAATCGTTATAGCTCATAGTCAGTGCAAACAAAAGATACAATATGGCTAAGTAACACAAAAAGCAAAAATATGAGTTGCCACACTGAGATGCCGCGCTGAGATGCCACGCTTGAGTTGCCTTGCTGAGTTGTCACGCTGAGCTGCCATGCTATCTTAACCCGAGACACTATTGTAAATAGGGGAATTATTCCTAATCTTAGGATTACCTTCAATCCCCCTCTACACTATCAATGTCATGGGTTATCTCTACTTTATCATCGTCGATACCTTACTTAGATCAACAGTAATGCCTTTGTCGGGCAAGATGTGGCCTAGAAACTACACCTTCCGTAGCTAAAATACACACTTCCCGAATTTAGCATGTAACTAGTGGTCCTGTAGTGTCTGCAGAATCCTACACAAATGCTCTGTGTACTCCTCCGTAGTGTGGGATTGAACCAGAATGTCATCTATAAACATGATCATGAACTAGTCCAAAAACTCCCTGAATACCCTGTTCATTAGATCCATGAACACTGCTGGTGCATTGGTGATCCAAAATGGAATCATCTTGAACTCTTACGACCCATACCGTGATAGGAAAGTGGTATTTGGAACATACTCCTCCCGAATGCGCAACTGGTGATATCTCGACCTCAAATAAAACATTACCATGAGAGTTTCTGAATCTATTCCCTCAACTCTCGCATCTATAAAGGAGCCATATAATATGGTGCATGGGCAATCATCCTCGTACCCAGTGCTACGTCTATAACAAACTCAATCTCCCGACTCGGTGGCAATCATGGTATTTCCTGAAATATGTCCTCAAAATATCTCACAACTGGAATCGAGTCTAACGAGATAACTACCTCCTATGAGGTCTCCTCCACAATGTGGTATAAGTGTGTGAGTGACCCTCCCTCAGGAAGAGGCATCGCCACTAAGAACATCTCCTGTCTGGGAATGTAGAACACTATGGTCCTCTCATAATACTCTACCCACACTCTGTAACTTGCCAACCAATCCATACCCAGAATGGCATCATAAACCTAAATATCTAACACAAGAAGATCTGCTGCTATGATCAGTCTCATAATAATGATGTTTACCCCTATGCATACTGAATGTATCAGTGACCCACTACCCAACGGTGTATCTACACACGAAAGGCGAGTGTTGGCTGTCTCTAAAAGACCAGCTGCTCGTGCAAATCTAGTGGTAATGAAAGAATGCACTGCCCCCATATTAAAAAGAATCCTACCCTCATGCCCATGAATAGGAAGCATACCCTCAACGGTTGGCGATGCCTGTAGTGCTGGTGGCATAGGTACGTCCTAGACATTATACCCATGCCCATAATCCATCTGTCCTTACTACTGTTATGGGGTTGATGATGCTGGTACTGCTGGAGGTAATGGAGCCTTCATCCCTTGTTGGGCACCCTGCTATTGTGCCCTGCCTTACTATGGGAAATATCTCATCTTATGACCATGATGACCACATATAAAGAACTGCCCCAAAAACTACCTCTGCCTATAGCCCTACTGACCCTGTTAAGGTTGGCCCTAATGCTGACCCTGGTAACCCCGACCCTATTGGCCACCTCCATTGTTCCCTTGGCCCTGGCGAACCTGTTGCTACTAGTTAGGACCCTGATGGACTAACCTTAAACCCCCACCCTTTGGCCGATAGCCTCCTGACCTAGATCTCTTGTCCCGATCCCCCTATCAAAAATCCTGCCCCTATTGTCTCACCACCTGCTGCTGAGGTGTCCCACTAGTCCCACTATTTCCTATCTTACCTAACCGGACCTGCTTACCCGCTCTCTTACTTCCCTTTAGGTAGAAGGGTGGTCTTGGCAGTGAAAAAGTGCAGCATTAATAACCTCCATATACATCTATAATGTTAGGTTGCCGAGTAAATGTTGCATGATCCTCTAGGCCAGCCCATCCATAAACTTGAGCTTCTTCTTCTCTTCAGTATTCACTTCTTCTGGAACAAAATTAACCAAACGAGGGAATTGTTCCTCATATTCATCTACTAATCAATATCCCTTTGTAACATCATTAGATTTCCTCTTTATCTCCGTCTCAATAGATAACGAAAAGTACTTACGATCGAACTGCTCCCAAAACTTTGCTATTGGCATCGTATCCCTCTTCTATGAGGTGGTAATAGACTCCCACAACTGCAGTACGTCTCCCACAAGTCTGAACGTGGCAAGCATCAATTTTTGAGAGTCACTGCACTCAATCATATGTCGGTGACGCTGTAGGTCCTTGTTCCACTGACATGTTACTGTCACATCCGAGCACCCCCTAAAATTTGGTGGGTGGCATTTTTGAAAATTCTCCCTAACATTCTGCCAAGCCAATTGCCCGAGTTTGTCCTGAATCACTGGTGCCACTAGTGGCTGTGACTGAGTCTGTGGAAAATGGACGACCATAGCAGTCATGGTTGCGTTGACTTCTTAGGACACTATCTCAGCCACCTGAGCAGTCGTCACCAACCTCGGTGGTGGTTGTGGCTACGATACATCCGACTTCTAATAAACCTATCTCACATCATCTCTCGCTGCTCTTCTAGTCGATCTAACTCTTTTTGGAGGCATCTAAAATTTAAAACAAGTTGTATGAGTTTACACTCAATATAAAATCTAATAGCAGAAATGCGATATCTCAAACATATAAAGATAAAAGTTGTTGTCCTAACAATAGGGCTTTATATCAAAAGAACACTATGCTGAATTCATTGTAAGCCTTACATATCCTATGGATACTAGAACCTGATGTTCTGATACCATCTGTGACATAAAGCCCTATTGTTAGCATCATTGTTAAAAACCATTAATTACTAATGACCTATTAGTTAATTAAGTCGGTTTCAAATTTTATCTTCTAATTTAATAGATATGAATAATTGCAAATTAGAATAAACCATTCACACATTAATAGAATCTAAGTCATCACGGGATATAAATAAACATATAAATATCTTATTGTATAAACTATCGGCTACAAAATCCAAATCCAAATAATAAATCCAATAGACAATAAATAAAACCCAATATAAGTCTAAACTGAATAAACTGATTAAAGTACTACCATGGCAACATAACCAAAGATGAAATACTGAGATAATGACATCCTAATCTAGAATGAACAACTGAGGCATATAGTCCAATTTTTGCATGCATCCACATATGCTGCAGCTGCGCAGTGCTGAAATAGATAATCAAGTCTGGCGTCCCTTTGGTTGGACACCTAAACGGTTTTGAAAATATTTATAGCAAGGGTTAGAGCCAAAAATATTTGAAAAACATTTAACAAGTATCTATCACAATTTAAAAATAAGTTATTAGATACACATGTTAGGTTCACGTACACTCTCTTGAGTTTCATTGCCTCTCAACTATAGTGCATGCCTGACGTTTTCTACTTAGCCCACCTAGCTATACTACCCAAGATTACTAGACATAAGTATCTATTTGGACTGTTGACTCATTTAATTCTCCGCATCACCCATACAGTACGCTATCCGAATTTACATTTCTCGTATGTTATTAATATTGTAAGTAACATTTCCCATATGTTATCATTTAATTAATTATTTAAGTTTCTCTACTTAATCTGCATTTTAGATATACACTATCTAACTTCCTACTGTCACACATAGCTGGAATATCCATACAAGTATATATTTTACACACTAATATATACAATTATGGCGTCCCTTAGGTTAACCACCGTTAATACGACCATACTCTGTTATCAAGTCCATGTATTACATGTACTACATTAAGGACTATTAGTTCAGAATGTCTCTTCGAACCCAAAATCAAATAACATGTAATGGAGGCGAACATAGTTCTAAGCCTTTGGGATACACACATACCTAACGTGCCCAAATGACCTGTCAGTCCCACTAATACACAACGCTTAGTGAGCCTCCCTAAGTTCTATGTTCTAGGGAACAAATTTAGACATCACTATAATCGTCAAGGTGGGAAGACCCACTACGCGGGAACCTATGTGATATTAAGCAGCGTAGGTATGTGCACATTTAACATCAGTCATATAGTAGGTATGCACACAACCCATATATATACATTTATTCAGCAGGAATACACACAATCTAAGTTTATCATACTTGGTATGTAGTATATCTCTACCGAATACTCACCATACTATCAACTTACGACTATTCTCACTATCGTATTTATTCGAGTATTATTATCTAGTCTAAGAGTTCTAGTTAATCCTTTAAGTTATTTCTATAGTTAGCTCAATCACAGCCTATAGGTCAATATAATGAATCCATTTGAAATCCCAGTAACTCATTCTCGTGCTCTCGAATAAAATACATTACGAATTAATCCTGATTAATCCTCACCTTAATTTCCTTAATAAGACTAAGTCACGACCTTATCACCGTCCTACTGCACTACAATAAATCTCTTATTATGTTTAAAGTATGCTCCAAAAGTTTCTCAAACAATAATTCACATGTTAGGGGATAGAAAAGGAAATTTTCCAAATCTGGGGGAGCCGAATCGATTCGCCCTAGGGACGAATCGATTCAAAGTGTAGCAGGTCGTCTCCTTCATTGGGTTTTAGTTTTTTTCACCATTTTTCTTTTACACAGCTCTCATGATCCTTCACCAAACTTACACTCAATTATCCAAGACATTACATATAGGTATTAAAATGATTTCCAACGTGATTATAACATCAAAACACTATGGTTTCCATTAAAGAACATATTAAATAATTTATTCATCAAAACCCTAGATTTTTCATGTTGTTCATGCATAATCACATAAAACTCAGATTTTCTTCATGTTCAACCCCATACAAATGTTTGATTTCGTTTACTCTACATATGTGGATCAACTCTACATGAAAATCCTACCCAAGATATGTTTTCTAATCATCTATACGTCAAGAACATCATTTAAATCATATTTTAACACCATATTCTACATAGGTATCATAACTTCAAAAGAAATTGAAAATAAACACTTGCCTGTTATGTCTTCTCTTCCAATCGTCAATCCAAGGTTGATGGGGGCGCAAGAACAATGAAGAACACTTCAAGAATCCTCTTTAATTCGCCAAGAATGATCTCGCTTTCTTCTCCAATGGACTATTTTGGTTTTTTAATCTCTTAACCCTAGCCTCATCTATCTACCAACTGATATACCCTTTGTAATTTCTTAGCTCCCTCACCCTAAGCTACAAGAGGACTAAAATACCCTTATACGATGTCGATTTAGTCTAAAATTGCCCCGGGACCCAAACAATATCCCCGGGTATACTATTTCGACCCTTTAGGAATCATTCGTGACCTCGAAATCATGATCTGAGTTACTTTATTAAAAATGCCTATCTCGACCTTATTATAGTCTATACCCGACCCTCGGTGGAGATATAATATAATCCAGTCGCTTAACTCTCTACGACATATAATAATAGTCACATATTATTTACTACACACTTAATAAATACTATTCCGTTTATATTAATCATAATCTTTCTCGATTAATATTTAAATAGACACATAACAGTTAATTCAATTAAATTAGGACACACATTTAATTTAAGTATACCTAATTAAGTAATATTTAATGCTTAAAAATACATGGTGTTACCAATGACAACTTAGATTGGTCCATCCATGAATCACGTCTGCAAGACGTAATTGGTTGAATTCTTACGAACTAGGAAGAATATTTTTGCTTCGAGCCATGAAGATATGCCTTGAATTGATCCTGGCATTATTAGTCACGATCTTAACATAGCAAAGGAAACAAATCTAGTAAAGCAAAAGCGATGAGCATTTTTGGAGGAGAGGAACATAGATATCCAAGAAGAAATAGCCAAGCTGAAGAAGGACAATTTTATTGAAGATGTGAAGTACCCCGATTGTTTAGCAAACATGGTGATCATACCAAAGAAGAACGACCAGTGGCCGATGTCTGCGGACTTCACAAACTTGAATAAGGTATGTCATAAGGATTTTTATTCACTGCACTGAATTGATAAACTTATGGACGTAATAGATGGGCAATATTATTGATATTCACGGATGATTATTCTATAGTTATAACCAAATTAAATAAATTCGGAGAATATAGAGAAAACCTCATTCATTACCAGTTGAGGTAGCTTTGGTTACAATGTTATGCCCTTTGAGATGAAGAATGCGGGGGGGCGCGTATTAAAGGTTGGTAAACAAAGTATTTGATAAAAGGATAAGGAATAATATGGAAGTTTATGTAGATGAGCATATAATCATATCAAAGACCTCATCCAAACCTTCGATGAGATAGAGAAATATCAGATGGAATTAAATCCAGCCAAGTATGTGTTCGGAGTCAAGGCTGGAACTTTCTTCGATTTTATTATTAATCAAAGAGGTATAGAGACCTACACAAGATCTGCGCATCGTTAAATATGCATCCTCCTAAGAATAATCAAGTTATTACAATCTTATTAGGTCGGGTGGTGGCCTTAAACCAATTCACATCTAGGACAATTAATAAGTGCCACCCTTTCTTCGAGGTGATTAAAAAACTTTTAAATGGAATGAGGAATGCTAAGATGCCTTCCTAGAGATGAAAAAGTACCTAGGATCAGCCCCATTATTTTCAAGAACAATCCTAGAGGAAAAAATATACTTGTATTTGGTTATGTCATATAGTCAACAGTTAGCTCGACTCTGGTGAGACCTAATGGAGTAGTGTAAAAAAGTGTACTACTTGAGCAAAGATAATACCAATGCAGAAGTATGATACTCCAGAATGAAAAAATTGGCTCTATCTCTGATAGTGACATCGAGAAAGATAAAACATTATTTTTAAGATCACTATAGTATGGTATACATTGATCTTCCACTTCGGCAGACTTTCCACAAACCTAAAAAGTCTGGAAGGTTGATGGCATCAACGATAGAGCTGGGTCAATATGATATCGTTTATGAGCCAAGGATGACAATTAAAATCCAAGGCATATAATATTTTATTACATAATTCACCTATGAGGAGAAATGACGAGTCGAGCAAGCTACTGAAGTTCCATTCGACCTCGCCCGAGGACCAACAAAGTCCTTGTTTGGGGAAAATAAGGTAGGTTAGGGGTGAGTTTTTAACAAAACTATTTAAAGGCGGTTACTTATTATCAGGAGGCTTTTAAAAAAAGTTGCTATTGTGAAATTAGTCGTAGATGGATCATCACGTTCAAATAGTAGTGGATATGGACTGATAGTCAAGGCATCTGATAGAGATGATATATAATACGCTCTTTAATTCAAATCTGAAGCATCTAATAATGAAGAAGAATACAAGTGTTTAATTATTCGATTGGAGTTGGATATGAAGCCTAACAAATAATAGTCCACAATAATTCAGAGTTAGTGATGAACCTAGTTGTGAGAGAATATAAAGCAAGAGTGGAAAACACGATAAAGCACATGCCCAGGGTAAAATTACTGCTACCAAAGCTAAAGGCAATCCAAATGATAAGAATCCCTAGAATTAAGAATATCAAAGCAGACACATTAACTCGTTTGGCATCAGCCACCAAGGGTTATATGAGAAAAATTATGTCCGTAGAGATACTGTTGTAGAGGAGCATTGATGTAGAGGATCTTAATTTTTTTGAGATGACCATGGGCCCATCATAGATGGACCCGATTATAATATACTTAAAGGTAGGTATTCTATCGACTGATCAGAAGGAAGTAAGAAGATTTCTTCGTAAGGTGGATATATTTGTTATGGAAAATAGAGTGCAATACAAAAGAGATTTTACTGTCTCAATGATGAGGTGTAATTACACCAAGAAGGTACCAAACCTAGTCAAAGAAATATAAAAATGGGCATGTGGTGTCCACGCTACAGGTTGGACCCTAGTAAAAAGATTTGCAATTCAAGGATAAAGCTTGCGTACAATGAAGATTGACTGGGAAAAATGCATGCAAAAGTGAGATAAGTGTCAGATATTTAAAGTGGTGCATAAGAGAACATGAGCTGAGATGTTACCAACTATATCTGATGGAGCGAATGCCCCAAAATTTTATACTTCCAATTATGAGTTGGTCGGTTCTCAATATATTCCAAATTAAAATTTCTTTTCAAATTTTAACAATTATAAAATTCAAATTTTAATTTCTTCCAAATTAAAATATACTCAACAAATATTTTTTATCTTAACCTAAACAAAGTTAATTCCAAATTTTCTTTTAAATTCAAGTTAAATTAACTCAAGTACAAATTAGCCTAACAAAAATTAATTCATGATTAAATATAGGACAAACAATTAAACACTAAATTTGCCAAATTAGTTATCTCACTTTAATTAAATTAAATTAAAATTACCCACACATTTAAATTGCACCAGATGAAACATGAGTTGTGAATTAAAAAAAAAAATTTATATTGGTTAACCTAGCATGCATGTAAGTGATATTTTGCAAGATAAAAAGAAAATCACAAACACATTACGCCACGATGTACGAGGAAAACCCACAATAGAAAAAATCTCAGACGACCCTGCCTATAAGTCCACTAAGTATTGACCCAATCACCTAAACATGTTCACGGAGTTCTCATTTGATTGTAAAACTTTATCACACTTAAATATAGCCTCATGTAACAATACAAATTGAACTCACGGAATAAACCCACACAATGCACACAAGCCTAGAATTTTAACGATTCTACAAACCAATAGAGTCATGACAAAAATAGCATAACTAGGATACATTGTCATGGTGCAAACCCGTTGATATATCCAACCAAACTTCCTCATTAATATTTTTTTCTTTTTCTTTCCTTTTTGAACATATCAACAAAACTAAACCGGCCTTGGCTAAATTTTTTAATGCCACATTTTAGGACAACTTTCAATGGCGGCTTTTCACGCAAAGTAGTTTTGTCTTTCGCAACCCAATTCTATTTATAAACAACAACAACATCGGATAAATATTTTTTTATTTTTTAAATCCGAGAAATGGTTATTACATGCAGAAATTCTCCGTAGTCATAGCAACATGCAGATGACTAAATTGATAGGAGAACATCTCACTTAGCTTAAATATACATGCGAAGTTACATTTCAAGTGAGCTCGTGCATGTGTAAATCGAGGCATCTAAAAATAGAATCCATTAAGAAAGTCAAAACCAAACTACTCCATGCAAGCATGATAAAGAACACTTTAAGGATTGAAAGTCTTAACAAAAAGTTCTAGCCACATAACGCGTGTCAAAATAAAAAACACAAAAAATTAGCAAATCTTATTGTGTTTTTCAAATTTTTAACCGAACAAAAAAAATAACTCAAAAGGAAAAAAAATATTTTTTCATTTTTCAATGAAATCAAGCAAAATAAATAAAATACAAAAAAAAAACAAGTCAAAATTCTAGCAACAATTTTTATATGATGAAGAAAAGACTAGAGAAGGACAAACAGACATACAACTAGCAAGAATATATCATGATGCGCATAAGCTAGTGTATGCAAACAAAACTAACAGATTTAACCTTTAGATTTACCAAGGGAGGGATCACGTGCAAGCATGTGGAAACCATCAAAAACTGAAAATTTTGAAAATGATGTATTTTCCATATTCATAAAAAAATCCTTAAAAATCAGGGATCACACAATATTTTAGTGTAACCCCTCTAATATCACTTGATGGAGCAAATGCCCCCAAATTTTAAACTTCCAATTATAAGATGGATGGTTCGCAATATATTCCAAATTAAAATTTATTTTCAAATTTTAACAATGATTAAATTCAAATTTTAATTTCTTTCAAATTAAAATTAACTCAACAAATAATTTTTATCCTCACCAAAACAAAGTTAATTGCAATTTTACTTTGAAATTCAAGTTAATTCAATTCAAGTCCAAATTAGCCTAATAAAATTAATCCATGATTAAATATATGCCAAAAAATTAAGCACCAATTTTTCGAAATTAGTTTTCTGACTTGATTTAAATTAAATTAAAATTACCCACATATTTAAACTGTACCAAATTAAACATGAGTTATGGATGAAACAAGTATTTTTTATCTTGATTGGCCTAGAATGCATCTAAGTGATTTTTGCAAGACAAACAATAAATCACAAACACACTACGCCGCGATGTACGAGGAAAACCCACAATAGGAAAAGCCTCAGACGACCCTGCCTATAAGTCCACTAATATGGTTTTACAAATACAAGACAAAAGACTTACAACACACGACTTGACTCTGTCCAAGTCTCAATGCTTCTTCTTGCATCCACCTCTTCCTAGTCGACAGCTCCGGAGTTCACCGGAATCTTGGAATCAACCAATGGAGCACAGCTACCATCAACCCACACACGGTGCCTTTCACCGTATGAGAATGCCGTAACGAAAATAATATCCTTTATGGGGTAGAGAAGTAACCCAAATAATCTCCTTAATAGGCATAGCAGAAACCCAGTGCTAAATGATCTCCAAGCAAATATATATATATGAACTTGGATTTAAACAAACAATTATTGGGTGTAAAACACTTGGTTTTGTTCTATAGATTAAACATTTTTAACAAAAACCAAGGAGACTTTTTCTGGGAAGAATTTAGCCCTCAACTCCCTTAGAATGATGATAAAATTATTGGAAAAATGTTTCTCCCGCACTATTAAGGTCTGGAATCCAGCTACTGGGTAATTGGCAGTTAAAAAAGGAAAAATGGCAAAATTGTGCAAAAACTGTCAGTTCAGTAGAACCTCGTTCGAACATGTATGTTTGAACCAACTTCTAACGAGAATTCAGAAGAAGTTCATTTGCAAAATTTTCCAGGTCGTTCGAACATGGTCATTCAACACATGTATGTTTGAACGAACTTCTTACGACATTTCAGAAAATTTAATTTTTCTTTAAAAAATTATAAAAAAAAAATTCAAAATAATTTAACAAAAATTACACCCAAAATAAATTTCCATGTCCCTATAGATATTAATGTATTCACGCCTTTAGAGACATTGGAATTCAAATGTCAATGAAGAGAAATAAGTCACTTGAAACCGACAATGATATCTTCACTTTTGCTTGCTTGCATCGTCTTCAACACTTCAAATGTCATAGGCTTGAGGTACATCCAACATCTATCCTATGACTCAAGTAGTTTTATCCAAAATTAATCTAATACTACAAATTGACTCGATTGGAAATTTGTCCTTATAATATCACCTTGGCCTTTTTCAATCTGGGGTATGGATTTGGTGATCCCGTTGCTAAAAACGAAAGGAAGATTTAAGCATCTGGTGGTATCTGTAGACTATTTTACAAAATATGTGTAAGTTGAGCCACCCATAGAGATGACCTATGCAAAATTCTTTCTTTTCATTTGAAAAAATGTGATCTACATATATGGGATCCATCACGCCTTCATTATCACGTCACCCAGTTTAATAACGATTAATTTTAAGTCTTTAGGGATTAAGCCAAAATCAGAAAGTTTTACTTGTCACCAGCTCATCCATAATGCAATGGGCTAAAAGAGGTCACGAATCGAACAATGCAGAGAGAAATGAAAAAAGTTTGATTCAGCTTAGGGGATTAGATAAATGAATTGCAAAGTGTGACTCGCGATTATAAGACAACATTGCAAGCAGTAATAAGATAAACACCCTATATATTAACTTTTGGTAGTGTGGCCAATGTCCCAGTTGAAGTCATCCTTCCAAGCCACATGGTCCTCAACTTTGATTCTACCATAAGTGATTTTGCGAGAAGGTTGGATTTAGACTTGAAAGAAGAGGTTAGGGAGGTAACAACTCTCAAGGTAGAAGTGTAAGGCCAAAATTTCCAATTGAGTCCGTTGTATAGTTTTGACTTATTCTCGAAACAAAATACGTTTGAATCATAGGTCGATTTTCATTTTCACGATCCCACACAAACTATGATGTGTCGAAGACGTTGCGGTAAGCTTGAAGGATTTAATTATGTCAAGGTTTAATTAGTGAAAGTTTATTCGTCTTAAAAATTTAATTACATTCTGAGATCAGTTAAGTCTAAATGCGTAATTTTAATTGGAATCGGAATTTATTTTAAAATGATTAAGGATATTATTTTTAATAATTAAATGATTTTAAAATGTTTTATAAGTGTTTGAAAAGGTTTACACTTCGTTTCAATTAGATAAGGACGATTAGAGTTGAATTCGAGTTGAACTCTTAATACAGAGTTTTTTTTAATTGAAACTCCAATACACGCGTCGTTCAAACGACCTGGCACGTCGTTCAAGCGGGATTGCTTATCATTCGAGCGACATGCACATCTCATTCGAGCGACATGCCATTTCTCTTGAATGAGCTGCCGCCTCAAGAAAATTATATAAGGCATTTTTTCCCTCAGATTTCAAAAGTGTGCATTCTTAAAAAACTGTTTATGAACCAATACATTTCTACACACAAGTTTTATAAGGTTTTCCAAAGTTAATGCATCCTTAGAGTTTCAAAGATCCGAGTTAGCATTAATATATACTATAGTGATCTTTGTGGAACCAAGAAGAGTTGTTTTACACTTGAGCATTTCTGGTTTTGCGGTGAAGATTCGATGGAGCACGATTTCAACATCATAGATGTTACAAGCCATATTAGTGGACACCGAGACATATTTGGATGCGTGTGTTGTGGACATGCATCGTGGAAGATGGTTGCTTTCGTTATGGACACTATGAGAGGGCTGGTTTAAGATTAGAGGAGAAACAAATCTTGTGGGTGGATTGAGTCGTTGAGTTAGACTACCGTATGTACCTTCATAAGCCCATATTCATAATGTTTGTCTGGCTTGGGTCGTCCGAGGTTTTTTCCCTTAGTGGTTTACTCGCACATCCGGCGTTGTGATTATTCTTTACTTTATTTTACTTTCTTTAATCACTAGGTGGATGTTTAGAATTAATCAAGATAAATTTGGTTAAGTTAAAATTTGTTAACAACTTGGTGCGAATTAAAAATTGGAAAAAGGTTTTTCATAATAAGAGAATTTTTTTTGTCATCCTTAAAATACTTTCCGCTTAAGAAATTAAAAAGGGACCATCAAGTTGGTGTCAACGCTAAAAAATATATTTATTGTGTTTGATCCCTTGTGTTTTTCAAGATGAATTTTGGAGGTTTTGAAAGTTTTTATGCTCCTATTTTTTATGGCACAAATTATGCTTATTGGAAAATGCGAATGAGACGCGCTTTAAAATCCATTGATGAGCGTGTTTGGTTAGTGGTTGAAAAGAGGGTGAGGTCACTAGTTTGAAACCTGTTGAGTCATGGGTTAACACTGAACATAGGCTTGCACTTTTCAAATCTAAAGGTTTGCACGTTATTTCCTCACATGTCACACCTGAAGAATATGATAGAATCATGACTTGTGAAACATCAAAAGAGGCTTGGGATAAACTTGCACTTACTCACGATGGCACTATCACGGTTAGGGCGTCTAAGTTACAAAACCTCACTACACAGTTTGAGACGATTAAGATGTTAGATAGTGAGTCGTTTTATGAGTTTTATGCTAGATTGTCTAATACTGTCAACTGGTCGTTTAACTTAGGTGAGAAAATTCTCGACAACCGTGTGATAATTTTTGTTTGAGATCTTTGCCGAGTAGGTTTGATGAAAAAGTGATTGTTTTAAACTCCTTAGTAATGCTTGATTCGACGAAACTTGAAGAGATTATAGGTGACTTATAAACCTATGAAATCGATACATTTACATCCAAGCAAGTGCCAAAGAAACAAAAGGTCATTGCTTTGAAAGCCCAGAAGGGGGAAACTAAAGTTCCGGATGACGATTCCGATTCCGATTCCGATTTTGAGAATGTCGCCTTGTTGGCTAAAAAGTTCAAAAATTTTCTTAAGTTACAAAAGGAATCAAAAAATGACAAAAAGTTTGAGACATTCAAGAACAACAAGGTTGAGTCCACCCCTAAAGATAAGAGTGAGAAATTCAATAGGGTTGAGTCAGATCGGTGTTTTGGGTGTGAGGGGTATGGTCACAAAGTTGCCAAGTGTCCCACTAGACTTTAGAAAAAGCGCAAGAAACCGATATCTTATAGTGCCTCCTTAAGTGATAGTGAACTGATAGAGGGAGAGGGTTCCCCCAATGAGAGAAAGTTTGTAGATTTCTTGGCATGTCATGTTAGTGATGACGATAAATCTTCCCACGAAGATTCTCATGTGAATGAAACTTCTGAGGTCGTTTAATCCCAAGTGAGTGAGGATGAGGAGGTAGATGTGAAAGAGTTTCAAATTGATTTTAATGAGTTGTATGCCGAGGCGATGAAAGTGAAAAAAAGGCTTACTCTAAATTGCAAGCTAGGTTGAATGAGCGTGCCATAGAAAATAATGATGCTGTGATTGAGGATCTTAGGGAACGGGAGAAGAATCTTAGGGAGAATCTAGAGTATGTCGAGAAGGTTTATTGGAGACTTTGAAAAATGAGTTTCTAGAGTTTGAGGAGTCTAGGCATGTGCTTGAGTCTAGTATTTGTGAGTGGGAAGAGAAGTTGAAAGACTCGAGTAAGGTTATGTTTGACTTGGAATCTAGGTCAAAAAATTTGGATAGGATGTTAGGCACCGTACAAGTCAAAAGTGATAGGTGTGGTATAGGAAACTATTATAGAGATGTACCCATTACCAAGCCCAATACCAACTGTGTGAGAGATCCCACTAGGAACATGAGGAGAGGTTGACATTTTAGTTATCATTCCCACCGTGTTTACACTTGTTCCCATTGCGGTAGGAAAGGTCACTTTAGACGTTTTTTCTATGACCTTAGGAATGCTCCTAGGAAGTTTAGAAATAAAGTCATTTAAGTTTCTTATCTCAATCTTGTCATCTATGCGTAAGTAGACATAAGGAGGAGGTTTGAATATAAGAACCATTTACCATGAGGATATTAATTGAAAAAATGATAAGTGTTCACGGGAAAGGGCTGCGAGAGTGTAAAATTGACTCGTCGTGAGAGCCACCATTTAAAAGAGCTCGAAAAAACAATTAAGGGTAGTAAAAAGAATCACATGCCAAACATATGGGCCAAATTAGTTTATGTTCATTCCAAAAGAAAATATGATATAGATTTGAGCGAGCTTCGATGGATAATTTAAATGGGTTTGCGCCACGAATCCTAACGTTGAAAAATTATATCATGATGCTGTTGTTTGTAGAATTATCAAAATTCTAGATTTGTGTTCATGTTTGATTGTGTAGTTCGTTAAGCTCACTCTTTACTTGTCACATATGGATACCATAAAGTTTGATGATTTATAGCTATCGGTCAGAGCTTCTTGATAATTTAGATGTGTTGGAATTGTGATTCATTTGCTTTAGTTCACTCCCATACATTCCATGTTCATGTTTGTACACATCGGTACTATATTCGCATGCAACTCACATTTGGTTGTTTTGAGTTTTCTTAGTTTGGCTACTGTTTTGCAGTTTGAGCCCCCTCTAGTTAGTTTTTTGTCAAAATCTTTTCAATGGGCAACATTGTTTAAACTTCTGGACTGGAACTAGGATTTTTGGTTTCTCGCTCGAGCAAGATGTACTTGTCGTGCAAAGTTGTCGTTCTAACGACGAAGTCGTATCGTTGTAGTGACGTATCATCTTCGTTCAAGCTACTTGTCTTGGTTTTCTAGTTTATTCTGTTTTAGTATTTCGGGTATTTTGGTTATATATTTTGGTACTGCTAGTTGTTATAGGGATTCTGTTATGAAGTTCACATTGATAGATTACATATTTTGCTACATTGGATCATTTAATCACACCTGCTTAGATTGATTAATTCATATTGTGTGATTATTATTTTCTAGCTACGGATTTGATTTTGTTAATCATTTTTAGTTGGTTGTTTGAATGATTATCTAGATATTTTTCATTGATTTATCTCATGATAGATTTGTTTATCTTTCCATCGAGTTGTCTATTTGAGACAAAAAAGGGGGATAGATGTATGTGATGTAGGGGGAGATTTTTGTTGAGCATGGGGTTTGTTGCACTTATTTATATCTACATTGGTGTTTTATTTATGTGAATATTTGATATCCTGATTTAATAATTATTTTGTTTCAAATTGATATCAAAAAAATTTGCTCACATAATTCATTATGATTTGTTCCTCCATACTTCACTAGGTATTTGTCTTTTTCATATGTAAAGGTATGCTTAAAGAGATTTGATATTTCAAGTCTACATCACATTAAGACATTCTGAGACAGTTCATGCTTGCCGATCCATTATTTACTAGTCTTGTCGTGTAATTTTTTATTTTTGAGTTTATGGGATTGGATTTAGGCATCACATGTCTTGACGACCCCTCTTAGGCATTTCACTATTGGTTTTGTCTCGGAATAGTCAAAGGGGGATATTTGTAAGGACAAAATTTCCAATTAAGTCAGTTGTATAGTTTTGACTTATTCTCGAAATAAAACACGTTTGAGTCATAGGTCGATTTTATTATCCTGATCCCACACACACTATGACGTGTTAAAGAGGTTTTGGCAAAGCATCAAGGATTTAATTATAACGAAGTTTAATTGCATTCCGATATCACTCAGGAATGAATGTGTAATTTTAATGGAACTCGGAGTTTATTTTAAAATGATTAAGGATGTTATTTTTATTAAATAAATGGTTTTAAAAGGTTCACACTATGTTTTAATCTGATAAGGAAAGATTAGAGTTGAATTCGAGTTGAACTTATTACAGAGTTGGTTTTAATTGAAACTCCAATACGAGTGTCGCTCAAACGACCTGACATGTCATTCAAGTGAGATTGCTTGTCGCTCGAGCGACATGCACATCTCGTTCGAGCGACATGCCATTTCTCTTGAATGAGCTGCCGCCTTAAGAAAATTATATAAGGCGTGTTTTCCATCAGATTTCAAAAGTGTGAATTCCGAAAAAACTGTTTATGAACTAGTACGTCTCTGCACACAAGTTTTATAAGGTTTTCTAAATTTAATGCATCCTTAGAGTTTCAAAGATCCGAGGTATCATTAATATATGCTATAATAATATTTTTGGCACCAAGAAGAGTTGTTATACACTTCAACATTGTTGGTTTTGTGGTAAATATTCGGTGCAGTTTGGTTTCAACATTGTAGATGTTACAATCCATATTGGTTGACACCGAGACATACGTGGATGCGTGTGTTGTGTACAAGCATCGTGGAAGAAGATTATTTTCTACGTGGGCGCTATGAGAGGAGTGGTTGAGGATTAGAGGAGCGTTAAGTCTCGTGGGTGGATCGAGTTATTGAGTAAAACTACTGTCTATACCTTTGTAAGACCATATTCATAGTGATTGACTCGCTTGGGCCATCCGAGGTTTTTTCCCTTAGTGGTTTCCTCGTACATCCGACGTTCTGAATATTCTTTATGTTATTTTACTTGCTTTAATCACTTGATGGATGTTTAGGATTAATCAAGATAAAATTTAGTTAACTTAAAATTTGTTCACAACTTAGTGCAAATTAAAAATTGGAAAAAGGTTTTTAATAAAAAGAGAATTTTTTTTCATCCTTAAAATACTTTTCGCTTAAGAAATTAAAAAGGGACCATCAACAAGCTTATCAACAACATAAAACAAAATTTTATAACAAAAACGTTAAGCCAAGTACCCTCAATGAAGGTGGTAACATCCTAAAGAAGGTGACTCAAAAATCCAATAAGGTATAGGTTTATTGGCATTGTCCCTATCGTGTGGATGAAGTCGTATGACCTGGTACTTATCGGATTGAAACTTAAGAAGGAGGGATGTTCAAGAGACCTTGGCACTCTGAACACCTCATGAAGTATTATCACTGAAGAAGTCTTTTAATTGGCAAGAAAGATGAATTTAATAGGAAGTTAAACAACTTATACAAACATAAGTTATTAGTAAGAATGACTATTTCCACAAACTTAGTTTCATGGTTATTAAATTCCTTTTGGATTCATTTGAAGTTCAGTTCAAGAGATGGGAAAAAGGAGATGAAAACATCTTGAGTCCATGACACATTGTGAAAGGTCAGGTCAGTTTAGGCCCACCCAATTAACCAACATGCTCCTTTGAGTGCATAAATGTCAGGTCAGATTAGGCTGGCCCAATTGACTTAAGCATGTTATTAACTGCACAAAAATATTTCAAGGTCAAGCCAGGTTAGGTTAACCTAATTGACCAAAGTACGTCTTTGACTACACAAAAATTTTCCAAGTTCAGGTCATCTTAGGACAACCCAATTGACCAAAACACATCTTTAATTGCATAAAATTCTTTCAAGTTCAGGTCGACTTAGGCCAACCCAATAGATTAAAGCAGATATTTGACTATATAAAATCGTTAAAAGAGGGTGTTCACGAGTTATGAGGACCTGAAAACATACCTTTACTACTGGATAAATAAATAGTTCGTCGCTACGGATATAGTAAGCCGAAACTGTGACGAGAAGATGCGACATCACAAAAAATGTTTAAGAAATACTAGCAAGATCGGAACAAAATATGGATTAAAATGCAAAGTTGATTAGATCTAACCATTAAAATCGATGAGCAAAAACACTTGGAAAATAAAATATAGAAAGTAAATGATGAACAATATAAACTATTTTCATTGATGCTAACTCATGAGTTTTTGGCAAAAAAAGAAAGAAAATACAAGCATATAATTTTCCCATTCAGATACAGTTTACACGTTGGTGAAATGACAATGTTTGATGTAATCAGAATGAATTACAAATATTCAAGAAAAAAAGATAAATGACAGATACACAAAGCGCCATCCTTGGGGGACAATCTAGTGGTTCAAGCAATAGGGATCTTCACAATTGTAACATGGTCATCTTCAATTATGACCTGGTTCTGCTCATCAACTCGGAGGTCATCCTGAGATGATGACCTAACCTCTTCTTTCCTTGTAGACTCTTACTCTTCTTCCATGGCCTTGGTAATATTAGGTTAGTTCTTAGCTACCCTCTTTTTGAGTTCGTTGTAGACCTTGAGGAAGGCCACGCTGGTGTCAATGATGTATTCTTCAAAGGTTTTGAAGGCCTTTACAGCCTCTTCTCCATCCATGGAAGAATTGATCAGGGAAGTAGAAAGTTGAACTTTTAAGTCACCTAGCTTGCCTTTTGTAGTCTTTAGGACTTGTTGTAGTTTCCTGCCTAATATCGTCTTCAACATTACTGAGGTTTTCAACCTTGGTCACCATATGATATTTAACCTCTTGACTCATGGTGTAGGCACGATCCTTATCCTGATGGGACTACCCAAAGAAGTTTAATTTTATCATTAATCCCATGATTGACGGTCTTCAGCTCATGACAAGAGTTCATGGCAGATACATCTTTCTCTTTTAGCATAGATTTGGACATATTACCCTATATAAAAAGAGACAGATAATGTTAACTAAAGGATGAAAGGATGACGTAAGAGGATAACAGTGTAAATGGACAAGTTCAACTCACCACAAACACCGTATGGTATGTAAAATTCTAGATACTATCTGTTGATACCAAATTTAATCTGCTGATGTGGACCAATCATATGAAGACACGTGGCTGTCTACATGGCAACTACAAACACTTTCGAGGAACTCCCACGCTCCGAGGAACAAAACTGCTTACCCGAGGAACTCATAGTTCCTCGAGGAACACTGCTTACCTGAGGAATTCACATGCTCCGAGGAACTCATACGCTCCGAGGAACAAACCTCTCCGAGGAACTCTTGAATACCAAGAAGCTTAGGCGGTCCGAGCAACTCAGGCGGTCCGAGCTGCATCTCGAACAAAGCATTAATAGCTGGATAACCAACAGTTCAACTGATTCATTAAATGCTTATCATTTGGACGCGCACGCAAAGAGGGCATTAAATGTATTACCCTTTCATATGTATATCATTTAATGTAGTACCCTTTCACATTACATCCTCAAGACTATAAATACATTGTACAATCCTCATTAGGGGGGATCGAATCAAAACTCTGAGGATCCCCAGACCGGAATTTCTTGAGATAACTTGTAATCGAGATTTCCCATACAAACAACAATAAAACAACAGTGGACGTATGCCATTCTTATAAGGCTGAACCACTTTAAAATCTTTTGTCTCATTTATTTATCTGTGATTGAATTATTAGAGTGATCTAATTTTTTACATCAACAGATTGGCGCCGTCTGTGGGAAACGACTAGTAATATCGTTTTCTCACCAATAACAATCCATTATCAATGGCTGAAATTCCTGAATCCAGCAATCAAAACGCTGGAACCCCTCCAAATCCATCTGCTCCACCAATTGTTCCAGATCTGACTGGAATAATGGCAAATCTGGCTCAGGGCCAGACCGTCATGCAAGAAACGATGCGACAACTCATCCAAACCCTCCATGGCGGTGCATCAGCCCATTCCGGACCATGAAGCGTTCAAAGAAATACCCGTGTGCATTCTTCACGTATTAGGCGTACTAACTCACATCGCAATGAGGAATCTGATGATTTCTCTTATCAACCTGGGCGAACTTCGTTTGTGCGAGCCACAGATACTGAACAACATGTCACCCTCTCCCCAAAAAGGGCCAGCGTATTGGAAAGATTAAGTAGGGCCTCTCCTTTCGATCGATTAGGCCCTAGGAGGAACAAAAGTCCTCTTAATGCAGCGTCGAGGAGCTTTCAACGACCATCAGATTTAAGGGAAGGATCTGCCCAATCGCGACCAGCTGCTCGTCAAGATGGATCTTATGACCGACCAGCTTCTCGTCGAGATAAATCCCAAGAAGTCACTTCAACGCGATCAGTTTCTCGAACCAATAGGCTCGAGGAAGGAAATAATGCATGGAAAGGATCTATTCAGAGACTGGAGGATAGATTAGGGGAAATGGCTAAGGCCAAGAACCCTCTACAACGAACCTTTGTTCGAGGAACACCTTTTGTCCAGGACATTATTGATTTTCCAACACCTTCAAAGTTCAAAGCACCTGTTGTGACTCCCAAGTATGATGGGAAGACTGACCCTGTCCTTCATATTGAACAATATCAAGCTGCTGCCAACATCTATGCTGTCCCAGACGAGATGAGATGCAGGGCATTCTCGGGAACTCTTACCGGATCTGCTCAGATATGGTATAATAATCTTCCTCGGGGTAAGATTTCAACTTTTCTTTAATTGGCCGAGTTATTCATTGGGAATTTCTACTTTGGATCAAAGCCAGTTAAACGAGTAGCACATTTGTTAAGTGTTAGACAAAAAGCTGGGGAGAGTATTAGAGATTATATAACTCGTTTTAATAATGAGAAACTCGAAGTCATTAATTACGAGGAGAAGACAGCTATTACTGCTTTGATGAGTGGACTACTACCGAACAAGTTGTACTATACTTTGGCCAAAGATCCACCTCGAACCATGTCGGACCTGATGGGAAAAGCGTCCAAGATTATGAATGCCGAGGAGGCTATGTCTGCGAAGAAGAATATGGACGCCAAAGAAACCAAGGTGGAAGGTGATAAAGTTAAGAAGAAAGAGCATAAGAACAATGGTGGTGACAAACATTCCAAAAATAGGTCGTCATGGGAAGTCTGGAGGAAATTTGATAATTACACACCTTTGAAGGCGAATATCAACCACGTCCTGGAAGAAATTAAGAACAGCGAGAAGTTAAACTGGCCAAAGAAAATGAAATCAGACCCTGACACGAGGAATAGGGAGAAATATTGTGAGTTCCACAAGGATCATGGCCATATGACTAAAAATTGCATAGCTCTTCAGAATGAGATTGAAACACTCATCCGACGAGGAAAGCTATCGAAGTATATTGATCGAGGAGGCGAAAGAAGAAATAATGACCGAACTAGAGAGAGATCTAGATCTCCTCATTGAGCAGAGTAGAACAAGAAGAGAAACCATGAAGTTGATCCAGAGGATGACCCCGATCTTCCCAAGAAACCAAGGCAGCCAGAACGAGAGGTATTTTCAATACGCTTTGGGTCATTTGATTGTAATGTTATTACAGGGGGAGATGCAGGAGGAGGAGACCTTACTGCAGAAAGAAAAGCTTACTTCGGTGAGGCTCAAGCTTGCTCGTACATTCAGCGAATAAATTTAGCTGAGGAAGATCGCCCGAGATAGGTGAACAAGGAGAAGTTGGTCATTGGGTTCTCAAAGAACGACCTTGCAGGTGTTCTATATCCTCATGATGACCCGTTGGTGATCAAAATGAGGATGAAGGAGGTTATGATTTCAAGAGTACTGGTCGACAATGGTAGCTCGACAGACATCATGTTCTACTCGTGTTTCGATAATTTAAACCTAAAGCTATCTCAACTGGAGCCTTACCACAGACCCCTCATCGGTTTTGTTGGCGAGAAAGTATTTCCACTTGGAACGATCAAGTTGGATATATTCATTGGTACGTGGCCTGCTTGTCGGACAGAAAGAATACATTTCTTCGTGATGGATAAGAATGTCCAATCATCGTACAATATCATCATGGGAAGAGTAGGATTGAAGAAATTTGAGGTTGTGCCATCTACAGTGCATCAGTGCCTAAGATTTCCAACAAACTTTGGAGTAGGAGTTGTGAAAGGTGATCAGAAAGTAGCTCGGGAATGCTATTATTCATCCGTCGAGCAAGAAGAACTGGAAGAATCAAAGAAAAAGACCACTACTTATCAAGTGGATGAAGGTGCAGAAATTAAAACATTGGATCCTCGAGATGAGTCGCAACTCGTGAAGGGTCAAGTGGTGGAAGCTACTAAAAACATCATTCTGGACGACGAGCACCCTGAGCGAACTACTCAAATAGGTTCATCGTTGGAAGCCTCATTAAAACAAGAATTGATAACTTTCCTTAGAAGCAGAAGATAAACTTTTACGTGGAGTCATGAAGATATGCCTGGGATAGACCCAAACTTCTTATGTCACGAGCTCAATGTGAATAAAGAGATCAAGCCTGTGAAGAAGAGAAGAAGAGTATTCAGTCCCGAGAAGAATCAAGCTATACAGGAGGAAGTCGAGAAGCTCCAGAAAGCTTGTTTCATTGAAGATGTTAAATATCCAGATTGGTTAGCTAATGTGGTGATGGTAAAGAAGAAAAACAATAAGTGGAGGATGTGTGTGGACTTCACCGACCTCAACAAAGCATGCCCTAAGGATCACTTTCCATTGCCCCGAATTGATCAACTGGTGGATGCTACCTCGGGACACGAGTTGCTGAGCTTAATGGATGCTTATTCTGGCTACAATCAAATTAAAATGAAACCTGAAGATAGGGAAAGTACTTCTTTTATTACCCCTAGGGGAACTTATTGTTATAATGTTATGCCTTTTGGTTTGAAAAATGCAGGTGCAACATATCAGAGGCTGATGAACAAGGTCTTTGATGAACAAATCAGTGACAACATGGAAGTCTATGTTGACGATATGCTGACAAAAAGTAAGAAAGTTGTCGATCATCTAGTTGACTTAAGCCAGACTTTTGATTAACTAGATAAATATCAAATGAAGCTAAACCCGATGAAGTGCATCTTTGGATTACGAGAAGGCATGTTTCTTGGGTACATTGTCAATCAACGAGGCAGTTAAGCAAATCCTGAAAGATCAAAGCTCTATTAGGGTTGCAATCTCCAACAACGAAGAAGGAAGTACAGAGTCTCACAGGACGAGTAGCGGCACTCAACAGATTTGTGTCACGAGCAACTGATAGATATCTTCCATTCTTCAAGACACTCAGAAAGACTTTTGAGTGGAATAATGAATGCGAGAAGGCTTTTCAAAACTTGAAGAAATACTTGGGAGCACCTCCACTGTTGTCCAGGCCGGTGATGGGAGAAAAATTGTATTTATACCTTGCAGTATCCGAGAATGCAGTTAGCTCGGCGTTGATCAGAGTGGAGAATGGAGTACAAAAGCCAATTTACTACACAAGTAAGGCCTTCCGAGGAGCAGAGATCAGATATCCAAGGCTGGAGAAATTGGCACTGGTGCTGATTGAGGCGAGTAGGAGAATGAGGCCATACTTCCAAGCTCATACGATAGTAGTATATACCGATGTGCCATTGAGACAAGCCCTTCATAAGCCAGAAAAATCAAGGAGATTGATGTACTGGGCAATAGAGCTTGGCGAATATGATATAATTTACGAACCCCGATCATCACTAAAAGGGCAGGCTGTAGCAGATTTCATAGCGGATTTCACCTATCCTGACACCCCCGAGGAGAAAAAGTTGCTCGCTGATCAACCTGTGGATGTTACAGGATTAACAAACACAAGCCCAGACCAATTCCGATTGGTAAAAGGGCGTGTGTATGTTACAGGATGTGATGCAGAGATAGTTGGGAGGACTCCGGATGAGGAACAGGAGTTGCTCACTGATCAACTTGTGGATGTTACAAGATCGATAAACACTAGCTCAGACCAACTCCGGTTGGTAAAAGGGCAAGTGGATGTTACAAAATCATTAAATTCGAGCCCAGACCAACTCCAGTTGGTAAAAGGGCAAGAAGAAATGATCGACGAGGAGCGAGAAAAATCTGGGGAGGATGAAAAGAAGCAGCAAATATTTCACCGAGGAACTCTGACTGATTCGACATTTGAAGACGAGTTACCTATATGGAAGCTATATGTAGATGGCTCATCTTGCAATACAGGATGTGGCACGGGGATAGTTTTGAGCACTCCGGATGAGGTCGACATGGAATACGCCTTGCATTTCCAATTCAAATCTTCCAACAATGAGGCTGAATATGAAGCCATGATTGCAGGGATTAATTTGGCAAAAGTTATGGAGGCACAACAAGTTATGATCTTCAGTGACTCTCAACTGATTGTAAATCAAATGATGGGAGTATATGCAGTTAGAGGAGAATTAATGATCAAATATCATGCAAAGGCAAAGGCAAAGGAGTTGGTGTCAGAATTTATCGCTATTCAGCTGGTCAGAATACCAAGAGTGGAGAATGCGAGAGCAGACGCCCTAGCTCAACTAGCATCAGCAACTCATACCGACCTATGACGAACAATCCCAATTGAAGTGTTGGTTGGTCGGAGTATAGATGAAGATCTGACGATGAACTTTATCACCCTTGATTTAGGTCCATCTTGGATGGATCCCATCAGGGCGTATATCGAGGAGGGAGAATTTCCAATTGACAAGCTCGCAGCCAAATAAAGCTGCTCGGTATGTACTAACTAATGGTATTTTATATAGACGAGGAATAATGGCAGGTTTTCAGAGATGTGTACATTCCTCCGAGGTGAAAGAATTAATTAAAGAGATCCACGAAGGGTCTTGTGGAGCACATGTAGCAGGTCGGACGCTTTTGCAAAGGGTGATGACGCAGGGATACTATTGGCCGACGATGAGGGCTGATTGTATAGCTTATGCCAAGAAATGTGACAAGTGCCAGCGTTTCTCCTCCATCCGAAGAACTCCACAAGCATTACTGACACCCATAACTTCCCCTTGGCCATTTGCCATGTGGGGAATTGATTTGGTTGGGCCACTGCCAATGACCCGAGGAAGGTTCAAGTACCTCGTCGTCGCAGTGGATTATTTTACTAAGTGGGTAGAAGCTGAGCCACTCATTAATATGACGTACGAGAAGGTTTACCAATTTGTTTGGAAGAACATCATTTGTCGATATGGTCTCCCTCATGCCTTCATCACAGACCATGGAACACAATTTGATAACGAGGAGTTTGCCACCTATTGTCATCAGTCAAATATTTTGAAGGTTCATTCAGCACCAGGCCATCCTCAAAGCAATGGACAAACTGAAGTGAAAAATAGAATGTTGCTGAACGGTTTGAAGAAACGATTAGACGATGCAAAAGCAAACTAGATCAACGAGCTACAATCAGTACTTTGGGCTTACCGAACTACTCCCCGAGTAGCAACTGGAGAATCACCATACATGCTGGCCTTTGGAAGTGAAGCTGTCATACCTGTCGAGTTGGGCCTCCCAACACACAGGGTACTAAATTTCAATTCCCCTGTCAGCGACTTAATGAGAAGACTGGATTTAGACATGCTCGAGGAAGTTAGAGAAGAAGCAGCCATTAGAAATGCTGCTTACCAGTAGTGAACAACTTTGTTTTACAATAAGAGGGTGAAGAAGTGCGACCTGAAAGAAGGAGACTATGTGCTAAAGAAAGTAATTCAAAAGCATAACAAACTGGAGGCAAACTGGCATGGACCATATCGAGTTACAGAAGTTGTTCGACCAGGAACTTACCGAATAGCAACTTTAGAAGGCGAGGAGTTTAAGAATGCATGGAACGCAGAGCACCTGCGCAAGTATTATCAGTGATGTATATGTAACGCAGTTCCATGAGTATGAATAAAATAAAAATATTCTGCAAGTCTCTCTGTTTATTGAAAAAAATTCGGGGAATACTAGTGCTACGCACTACTTGGCACAACTCGGCAGACTACTCAAGAAAATATTCCAAACTGTACCAACATAGTTGGTCGACGAGGAGAAAATATTCCAAACTGTACCAACGTAGTTGGTCGACGAGGAGAAAATATTCCAAACTGTACCAACATAGTTGGCCGACGAGGAGAAAATATTCCAAACTGTACCAACGTAGTTGGTCGACGAGGAGAAAATATTCCAAACTGTACCAGCGTAGTTTGTCGACGAGGAGAAAATATTCCAAACTGTACCAACATAGTTCGTCGACGAGGAGAAAATATTCCAAACTGTACCAACATAGTTGGTCGACGAGGAGAAAATATTCCAAACTGTACCAACGTAGTTGGTCGACGAGGAGAAAATATTCCAAACTGTACCAACATAGTCGGTCGACGAGGAGAAAATATTCCAAACTGTACCAACGTAGTTGGTCGACGAGGAGAAAATATTCCAAACTGTACCAAGTATGGTTGGTCGGGGATAAAAATCCACTAACTACAGTTGGTCGACGAGGAGAATTTATTGACCTTGGTTGGTCAGACACATTTTATGAAAAAGATAAAAATTTACCAAGTATGGCTAGTCGGGGATAAAAACCCACTAATTATAGTTGGTCGATGAGCAACAATTTAACAACCTTGGTTGGTTGGAAAAATTTTAAACATTTTTATACTCATTACTTTATTATTAAGTGATCGAGCAACAATACTGATACTTGTAACTTTTTTACTAAGTTGGTCGATGAATAACACTATTATTATCTTTTTAACAGATATGCATAAATGTAAAGTGTTTGATATTTACATGACAATAGTAATTAAGATTTGCAAGCAATAATGAAAGTCTTTCATTAAATTCGAAATAAATTACAAGTTACATTGATAGTAAAATGAAAATTACATTGATATCTATACTAACTGTTACATTAAAAATTCATATTCTATTGGTCTTTTCCCCTCAGCTTTCGATACAGGTTCCTCGCCAGCAGGCGGATCATTTAAAGACTGAGGAGAATTGATGAAGTTCAAATCCTTCAGCATCCTGACGTTCATCACAGAAGGTCGATCTAAAAGATGCTCGGGACGAGATACTTCGATTTGAATATGTAAACTATAGTCATCGAGATACTTCGAAATTAAGCTCCGAGGAATGGCACGAGCAGGGATCCATTCCATCTCCAAATTGTACGGTGGCACAGGCAAGTCAAGCAACCCGAGATCATGGTAGTCCCACATATAGTGTCCTTGTTCGAGATTCAGCACACCTAAGGCATTCAGCCAGCCTTGTTTGTAGCCCTCATTGCTGGCATTCTGGATACGATCGTCTAAGTGGAATAGTGCTTCGTTGTATCCATCAATCCAGAATTCCCTGGGCTGTTTGTGGAATTGATATGTTAGCCTTTCTAGCTACTCGTGGAGATTCTTGATGAAAAGCTCCTTATTATCCAAAACTGATTTCTGCGCAGAGAGTTGTTTCTCCAAGTCCCTTATCTTCTTTGACATGTCAGATAATGCATGGTTCTTCGCCATTAGTTGGAAGGCCTGGTTTTCTAAGGTAGATGTCTGTTCCTCGACAAGAACCCGAACCGCTCTTCCTCATCCCCGAGGAGCTCTTCCTCATCCCCGAGGAGACGCAGAAGGGCCCGACCTCCTCAAGGTATCCAATTCGCCCCTCAATTTGGCATTCTCAACTTCTAAGAATGAAAATCCCTCGTTAGTCACTGGGATTAGGGTTGTTGAAGAAGAGGCTGCAGACTTCAACTGTGCTAGTTCCTTCTGCAAATTGTTATTTTCTCGCTCCAACAGCTCGGTAATCTGTCTACATTCTTCAACTTCACCCCTTAGGGTTCTCTCCCTGACATCGTACCCAGCAAAGAGCTTCTCGTAGCCCTTCTCGGCAGAAAGCTGCTTATACTTCTTCTCGTAACTCTCATGCAACAAGGCAGTTGATTCCTTGTATTGATTCTGAAGGTCTTCGAGGGTGCATTGGAGATCCTCGATCATTTCATAGTAAGCCACATTATTGGCTACCGCTCGATCAAGCAGACACTTCAAGTACTGATATGCTTCCACTGCCTGTTCTGAAGCATCCTGGCCAAGGATGTCGGCAACTTGTGTAGCACTCAAGTCTGTGTGACCAGCCTTAAAGTACTCATTGCACTATTGCAGTAACTTTGTATCATGGGCAGATAGCAGATCCATCTTGGACAGAAACTAGCAGAGAAAGAAAAGCAATCATCAGTAAGAAGAATAAGCAGAGTATGAATGAAAGATGAACAACAATATGCAGGAAAATTCAAGTTTTATTAGATCATAAAATTCAGAATTACAAGTGCTGGATTACATTCGACAAAGAAAGAAAAATGTAAAAGTAAGCCCGAACAACACTACACCTTTTCCTTATCTCCCAAAACCTTCTCGGGAGGTTAGGAAGAGGAAACAGGTTGCACGGAGGGAACTGTGGGCTGTTCGGAGAGCACCAGCTGCTGCTCGGAGGAAGAAACGACTTGCTGGGCATCAGACTGGATGGCCGGGCGGTGATCTCCCATCACCATTGAAGACTCCTCAGAGGTAGCTTCGTCCTCTTCTAATTCTTCTGGACTAGGAGGGGGACCCGGGATATGTCGCTGGAAGAGCTCGGATGATTCGTCGACCTTCATTTCCTGAAGGGCAGCGACACATCCATCCCTAAAGTACTTTAGACTGCCATAGTCCACTTGAGATACCATGGCAGCACACCACTTGTTCCACCCCTTGTCCCAGCCAGAGCTGAAAGACTTTTTCACAGCAGCTTTCCTCTTCAGCTTTTCCGAGGAAAGCATCTCGGACAGAAGGTTCTCAGCATTCTTCAGTTTGATCTCAACCTCCTCCTTCTGTCGACCTACTTCCTGGAGCTGGTCCAACCTCTCCTCAGCAACTTTGAGCTTATTCTCAAGCTCCCCTTCAGCTCTGAGCTTCTCTTCAAGCTCTTTATTTACCTTCTCCAAGGCAGTATTTTTCTTCTCCAACTCCTTGGAGGCATCAGCAACTCGAGCTTTTTCCTGCTCGGAGGAGGCAAGCTTTTTCTCCCAGATAGCTTTATCATCAGCATATTTCTGGCGAGAATCTTTCAGGGACTTGGTAGCTTCTTCCAGAGCTCCCTCCACACTGGACGAGGAGCAAGAAGCCTTAATCGCTTCATCCTTCTTCATGATTATGTTGAAGCAGCTCGTCAACTATGAACAGAAAAAGAAAGCAAGTTAGAAACAGAAATGACAAAGGGAATATGAAAAAAGTCTAAGTAAATATACTTACAGAAGCAAGGTGACGAGCAGCTAGTGAGGTAACCATATCTCGAATAAGGTTTTCTTCGGTACCTTGAACCTCAGGAATGGTCAAGGACTTTACCGAGCTCATGTCAGAGCTCGGGGGAACAAAATTAGGAACTCCAGTCCCAGTAGCTGGGGGCTGAGTAGTGGGGACAACCAAATTGACCGAGGAGCTTTTCTTCAGCCTCCTCGAGGGAACAGTTACAGATTCAACCAAGGATGAATCCTTGGTCAGTGATATCACAATCACCTTTCCAGGAGCAGTAGAGCTGCTCGGAGCCACTGCGGGCTTCTCGACGACTTTAGGAGGAGCAGCTGGAGGAGCTGCATCAGTCTTCTTTGTCCCCTCCTTTGGGACATCAATCTTAATCCTTTTTACTTCCCCAGAACCGGAGGCAGTTTTCTCAAACAGAGCTGGAGTTCTTCTTTTCTTCATCCTTTCGCTCAAAGGAATGTGGGATTCAGGCGATGAACTTGCAGAGGCTAGTACTGGCTCTGCTTCACTGATTACTGGACGAGCATTGAAGGAAGTTGTGTAGCTCTTGTATTGGAGAAGATATGAAGCCGACCTGATATGCTCGTCAGCAACACGTTGATGCAGACTCCAGATAAGTCCCAAATGCCTTATATTGACATATGCTTCTCTTGGGCACTTTCTCTTACTATCAACTGCAAATAAACAAACATTGTTATCAGTGACACATTTTATCAAACATAAAACAAACATGATTTCAAAATAAATAAAATAAAATAAAAATAACCTATCCCATTGCCATAAGGAGGGCATCTAAACCTCATCTCCGGTTAATGGAGGGTGTTGCCAATTTTTTACGACAACCCCATGTTCAAAATAATCCCTATTGGCATCATGGAGGTTGACTACTAAGGCTCTATTTATAAACCTAGTTTTTAAATAATAAATATTATCATTAACTTCCCATCTGTAGCAGTACATGATTTCTGGAATTCCTATATGAGTTCCATGCACTTGATTTAATTTATGCACCCCATTAACTATTCTCCATGTGTTGGGGGCTATTCGTGCAGGAACAACATCAAAGTACTGACGGAATTCCAGACACAGAGGATTTGGTGGAAAATAAAATCCACACTCAGCAAAAAAGAGACTGGGGAACCAATGTCCCTCAGCCAAATTGAAATAATTAGAAGGCTCAGAAAGCTCTTCCAAGACAACCCAGGAAGGAATGGAAGATCGAAATTTGTCAAGAGTTTCAACATGGTAAACCATGATGATTAAAAGAAATGAAGAAGAAATAAGAAGATCTTACAGGAAAAGAGTAGAGCTGATGACGACATACGATGGAAGAGATGAATACACAAGAGAGTAAAAGACAATGAAAAACTCGAAGATGAAAATTTGAAAAGGTAGAAGACGATGGGAGTGTCTGTGAAGTTTAAATACTTTACCTTGGGAACTGGCGAAGTAATGATTACAAAAAAGGATGATTACGTTATCGGAGGCTAAAAGGGCATTAAATATTGGCGCGGGAATCAAAGCGGGCAACAGCGGCTAAAAAGACGAAAAGTAACGCGGGAATCGAAGCACGCAGAAAAGTCCAAAAAAGCATGATTCTACGAATTTGGAAGGAGAAATAAATACAAGGGAAATGCTCCTAAAAATCAGGCAGACTATTTAAAGCTACCATATTCCGAGAAAGAATGTTCCATACTCCTCAAATTTCGAACTATGAAACATTGGGGGCTTCTGTTGATACCAAATTTAATCTGCTGATGTGGACCAATCATATGAAGACACGTGGTTGTCTACATGGAAACTACAAACACTTCCTAGGAACTCCCACGCTCCGAGGAACAAAACTGCTTACACGAGGAACTCATAGTTTCCTGAGGAACACTGCTTACCCGAGTAATTCACATGCTCCGAGGAACTCATACGCTCCGAGGAACAAACCTCTTCGAGGAACTCTTGAATACCAAGAAGCTTAGGCGGTCCGAGCTGCATCTCGAACAAAGCATTAATAGCTGGATAACCAACAGTTCAACTGATTCATTAAATGCTTATCATTTGGACGCGCACGCAAAGAGGGCATTAAATGTATTACCCTTTCATATGTATATCATTTAATGTAGTACCCTTTCACATTACAAATACATTTTACAATCCTCATTGGGGGGGATCGAATCAAAACTCTGAGGACCCCCAGACCGAAATTTCTTGAGACAACTTGTAATCGAGAATTCCCATACAAACAGTAATAAAACAACAGTGGACGTAGGCCATTCTTATAAGGCTGAACCACTTTAAAATCTTTTGTCTCATTTATTTATCTGTGATTGAATTATTAGAGTGATCTAATTTTTTACATCAACACTATCCATATCCAAAGTCCTTATGAACTAAAAGTCAAGATCATAAACACATAGCCTAAGACTTTAGATATGTTAACATCATTCAAAAGAATAGAGTTTTTGTACCCCATGGAGTTTTTCCGGGGTTATCATAGGATTGATCTCATAGGGCTAAACATAATTACATGGAGATAAAGAATCCATCCCTTGTACAATCTCTAGGCAGGTTGATTATCGATGATAATTTTCACTTTGGCATTAAATTGGGATGTTTTGGGATCCCTAGAAAACGTGTCATCCAGAGGCCTTTACTTATAGGCTTTCCTCTCCTTAGTCACTTTTCCTTTAAACTTGTCAACGATTTTCTTCTTTTAGTCTTCTTTAGTATCCAACTTTACAGCTTTAACATTAGTGAGCCGAAATCTTTCATAATTTTTTGTATGCACTTCTTCCTAGGCTTCCTTGGCAGCTATTTGCTAGGCTAATTTTCCAATATTTTTATTTGTAATTTCCTTCAATTTATCTTGAGAAGAATTTGATAAATAAATCATAAAGGAGATCAAACTAGGAGTTGAAGATGCATGAAAAGTATGTATAAATCCAGTTAATAAGAAAGTTGACCTGAGGTATAGAGGACCAAAAAAGGAAGGACGACCTACGACTTGTAATTTTTGTTTACCTTTATTTACCTCCTAATCAACCTCTTTATAATTCCCTTTATCCTAGTCGACCTCTAACTCTTATTCCTCCACTTACTCAAAACATTCCTCCTCATCATAAGTAGGCTTTGGCGGCCTATAAGTCTCAAGATCAATAGTATTGATACTTAAATAGTTTGGCATTTCCCCAAACTTGTTAAGGGAGTATACATCCTCAAAGAAATGAGGGTCTAAGGTATACACTTGCCTAATCATCTTTACCAATTTTTTCAACAACGGGGACCTTTTGACAATTATGTTTGGGGAGCAGGGAGCGTCAGTCCCTGGGAATGTTGATCCCCCTTTTTAGGTTCTTAGGAAAGAACGTCCATGCACCAAAGATATATAAGAATTTGGTTTTCCAATTATGGTTGCTACTTTAGGTGACTTGATTTATTTTGGTGTTGGACCTCCGAGGGGAAAAATAATTGTGTCTATGGGTTTTAACATTATACTTCAAACCATTAACAAACTTAGTTATATACCTATTAATGTCAAACCCCCTATATTTCTTCTAGTAAATCATGGACCCAACTATAGACCTATACGTATTCAGAGGGGCCTGTGTAAGGGCCATTCTATACCCATTTAACATGAATATTATTGAGGTATGTGAGGAAGACGAACTCCAACTTGGAATATGCTAAGGGGAAAGTAAACCACATTGTCATTTTTCATATCATAGGCCCTGTCATTTAGGTTAGGTATCCTAATGATCACATCATCAGGTATATAATATAAAATTCTGAGGTCATCCAGTTCATTTGCTCTGATATCACTTCTATACTATCTGGCATCAGAGGTAGAAGGATTGTAAAAAGTCATAGGAATACGTCTGAGGTCCACCTCCTTAATAATTAAGGGAACATCTGTAGGTGAAGTGGAAGGCGAATGGTTTTCCATCAAAACCCTCTCCTCGAAATTTAGGTGATAGGAAGAAGTAGTGTTGAAAGTGTAAGCGTAATTTCTTCCCCAACTCTAAGGTTTATACAATTAAAACTCTGCAAGGTTTGATATATTGATGTGCTATACACTATACTTGGGGGCTGATGTAAAAGAGGAACCAATTTGGGAAATGAGTTTTGGGTTCATAAGATTTTCTATCCGTCTATGGACTCAGAGTGGAGTGGGAAACCTATTAGCAAAAGCTTTGGGGTAAATATTTCTCAAATTAATAATGTATTTCTAGATTCTCAAAGCCTCACTCATAGAGGGCACTCACACCCAAAGTAACTCTCACAAAACCTATAAATAAAAAAATTAGCGGAGATCACCCAACTTAACATAAATATAACTCAAATGAGAAAACAGTAAATGATCAAAGAAAAAAGAAACAAGGAAATAATGATGGATACATGTTGATATAAACGCACCCAAAGTGGAGTTACAGAAGCTCCAAATGACTTGGCAATTGAGGATCACAATCGTTCTCTATCTAGAAATATTGGTCATTATGACTCTTAAAAGACCAAAAGTTGGATTTGCTCCACTTTTATGAGGGAAAAATTGCGTGTGTGAAACATTCCTATCGAAGACCCACTAGATTTTTAACAAGTGGCATATTTAAGTTAACTAAAAATTTCCTCGGAAACACACAAGTCATTTTTCTCATTCGACAGAGTAGAAAAGCAGTCAACTTCTAAACTAAGAGGTTCCAACCCAGAACTACTTGTAAAAATTTCACTCACTTCTTTACTCCACGCCTCTCATGAAGATTAAGATATACAGAAGAACCTTATCCATCTATAGTCATGATCAAAGTCTTGGGAGCTTTTGTTTACCATATTTATAGAACATATCATTACTTAAAGAAAACAATGTAAAACCATTTAACAACACGAGTAAGAGTTCATTCTCAGCCAAGAAGATTTATTGAGGGATAACCTCAGCTCAACATACAATATATGATGTAGCAACGTGGTTGTCATCTATTCTATATAATCAAAAGGTATCGTTACCAACAAGGCTAACTAATGGCATATAACTTTAACGATGTTGTTAAATATAACAAGTACCATGTGAAGAAACATTCCTTCATGGGTTAATCTTCGAAATACACTTTGCATCTTAGTTGTAATGCATTAAAAATGTTATCATTCCCAACCTATAAGGTCATGACACGTGTAAAGTTCATTATCTTTCCTTATCATACATTCTCTCATATTGAATCACTATAAAAAGGAGAGATTCCCTATTTGGATCTCAATCGGCAAAGGGATATTCATGCAATTAGACTGTCAAATAACAGAAAGAGTTTAGATTGATGTAATTAGAATACTAATGTACCCTTGGTCACTTGAAATGATAGTGTAAAAAGATACTATGTGGACATAGGTCCCCCATGGGGGTTGAAATGCGTAACTCTTGGTGTATTTATTTTTATTCTTATCTCCACATTTTGATATTTTCATTTTGCTTTTTTTATTGTTTGTTATCTCTAATTGGATGTCAATTTGCTAAGACGGGCCTTGAAAGCACTTTTAAATGATAATACCCTTAAAAACCAATTATGCATCACCAAAAATCTAATGTAATCATGACATACTAAAAACACACGTGACAGTGTCATATCTCCTTTCTGAATAACCTAATAGCATGTACTATCGAGTAGTATTACTCGTGTTAACAAATTAAACTCACTCATTTTCCTCGTAATCATTATATTATATCTTAGATTTAGGTACTGATCATAAAATAACAAGATTGAGTGTCCTCTTCATGAGATACTCTAAAGATAAAAAAAAGAAAAAGTTGATAGATGTAAAAAAATGAACCAAGGGTATCAGATAGTTTTGAAGAAGTGACTCATTCATTACTCCCAATATTAGTCAATATAGGATCTATAGTGTGAAATGGATGCCACAGCAGAAATATTAACACAAGACTAAGAAAATAAATGCTAGAATATGAAAACTAGAACATCTCTATTTATAACGACTGTTACAACCATATAGTCCTAAAGTTTAATAAGCTCCAACTGGCAAAATAATTAATAAATGTGATCGGCTCTACTCAAAAATGAGATCGTCTCAGTGCTAATCTGCTCGACCAACTTTCTTGATAGCCGTCACATTTGTTTAAATAAGGTTGGATGCATCATGTCCTCCTGTGAGTGCCTACATATTAAACATTCATAATCAGTCACGTGGGAATATAACAACGTGTCTATTGCAACTTGATTATTCATGCACTTATCCATAAATCTAGCCAATGATACCAGATACATTAGTTTGATATTATCATAAACATGTATCGTCAGGTTTAACTGCCTGATTTATAAGGGCAAACCACCTGTCCTCCTCTAAATATCCATATTCACCTCTAAATAGGGCATGAACCTATAAAATAAAGGGACTTCCGCTGGTATCTTCTTAAGGCCATGGATCATATCGATAACCCTATATTATAACTTTATCCATAAGTGCAATATTATACCAGCAACACCGTGGATGTAGGTTTCCTTGAAGGGACGAACCACATAAATATCATAGTGTTTTCCCTGCCTCTCATCCCTATTATCTATCATTATTATTCATATCTTTAATGATTTATTGATTATTTTTTATCTCAATTTTTGGACATTAACAATGACTATGAGTTATATAACTCGAGTACATATAATCCCAAACAATAATTGATTATAACAATAATAAATTATAACTATATAGCTTTTTCCTTACAAACTCTACAACCTCAAAAGGATTTGAGACTTATAATTGAGAGAGTAAAGTAGTAAGGACTTAAGTTATTAGAGATAATTCGAGTGAGAACATTATGAGTGTTAATGGAGGCTAAAACCTCTAATTCTTTTCTCGGAATGTATTTGTGCATAATAATGGCTCTAAATTATGTTTCATATGTAAATGAGTAACAAATGTTTGTTGTTTATGGACACATTAAATGAGTTGGGGTGCTCGATTATTCATAAATTGCTACGTACTACGTTTTAGGTGCATTAGATTCCTTGGGATACTTTGTCCCCCACTCTTACTCGTTGTGGATATACTACTACCGGTGAGAGGGGATTTAATATTTTTGTGATACTAAAAAAATGGAATGTTGTCGACATATCTATCATTGATCTTCAAATGTGCATATAATATTTCATGCTTTTATACCAAAATGTTTTGTGCATAAATCATGATGTTGATATGAAACTTATTATGCAAGTGATATCATAATATTGTGAAATTTACTTGGTTAGTACCTCACTGGTTCTGTATTTTCCATGCAAAACTATGCGAGTGATCTACTTTGTGTCTCACCATCAAATGTGTAATTGTGCAAGTGACCTAGTTGTTCTCTCGTGTTATATGATATTTCACTATACAAATGATATACTTGTGATTCACTACTAAGTGTTTAATCGGTGCCCTTGATGTAGTTGGACTCCATCATAGGTAACTTCTCTCTCGATCTCATTATTATTGAAGTGGGTGAGGTTTAATGTTCACCAACATGTATTAGTCCTCAAGGTCCAAGACAAAACCCTTAATGATTCCAAATGCTTCTATAGAGGACCAGTTGATCACTTGATCCATTCTTGATCAACCAAAGAATCCTCCTAGTCTAACCTGGAAAAAAACGTAGTTTGATAAGTAAATAATCATTATTTTCTCGAGGATCCTTTTATGATTGTTACATACTATTCATTGTGGTAATGATATGGTTTATATATATGTGATTCTTATGTATGATTAGGATTATGTAGATTAATAATTTTTGTTTACTTGGACCACATTTCCCTAATTAGTGTTGTTGTAGGTTTAATAAATACGGTACTAGAGGAGTTAGCAAAATATTAATGATTCTTTAGAAGTAGATGCATTTGTAGTATAGTTTCCTTTTAATTGTATAGTTTTGTATCTTAGACATTATTTATGTAAGGAAATGATTTTATGATCCTCGTGTTTTGGTTATGGTCAGTCTTATTCTGGAACTTATGTCAAAATGTAATTTTTAGTGTCTTTCGAGTTCTAATTTATTTCATTCAAGAGTAAGATAAAGTATTGCGACAAAGAGAGACTTAATCGAACATATTCATACTTTTAGACCATCAGAGGTTTGGTAAAAGGAGGGTTTTTGTAATTTTCTTAAGTTTTCTTGTAAGTAAATAATTGACTAGACAAAATCAATTTCATATGTGAGGAAAAGACTTTATATTTTTTCAATTTTACAAGGGGTGGAGTTTTTAATCTCTTGTTCGAATGAGAAACCCCTCCCGCATAAGGAACTTCGCACGAGAGTGTTTTTAAGCATCTTAACCACCCTTGTACAAAACATTCTATGCACCAGATCTCTTGTTAAAAGTAAGTTTCTTATGAGGAACCTATTTTGTAAACACAACACCTTATAAGATAACAATATCAAATGTGAGACCATTCGCGCGAAAGACCTCATTCGAATAAGATCTTCCTACTTCAAACGAGAGGCATTTTGTTAGAAAACATGTTTTAATTAGTATCTTATAATCCAAAGTATAAATAACAACATAGATGCAGGTTTTAATGTATGAATCCCCATTTTATAAAACTCGAATAGGTTTTGAAAGAGCTTTCTTGGGAGAGTGAGATCTTATGAGTTTTATAATTTGAATGTAAACTTTCAGTTTATGACCCCCTCTGATCTTCTTCATTAGAAAAAGATTTCAGTACATGCAATTGAATGAGTGGTTAAGACATAATATATTTGTGGAAACATCATCACCAATATAAGAGATTGGAGGGTACCTTGGTCTGAGAATCTTCCAAGACGAGTGCTGACATGGAGCAGTTATAACTAGTCCGGGCAGAGGCATCAAAGATCACAATGTAAGGGAGTGACGTTGTGGCAGTTATAATTATCATATATGTAAGACACATTTGTCTCTTTCTAAGTCCTGTAAACATTATTCATACTACTTGTGGGCTTTATGGGATGGGACTATAACATTTTTTCCCGCTAGGTTTCTAATTTAAATCATATGCACATTGTGCGGTTTCTTTAATTGTCGCATTATTTTTTAGTCACCCATAAGAAATTTGACCTAATTAATTGATATACCTTAAATATGGTGTGAATTGTGAACCAGTTATAAGAGGCCACATGGATAAGCATACAAAGATAATTGAGGTCGACATCATGGAGCAATCTGGTCAGCCCAAGATAAGGATCTGGCTCAGTACTTAACTGTAATACCACGTATTTTGAATTGTGCTAAATTAAATTATGCACTGAATTGAATTATAAATTATTATATTTGCCTATGGTGACATGTGGTGTTACTATTTATATATTTGTCTTGCTTTTTATGTATTATATAATTGAGACATAAATCAAACTTAATTCATGATAAATCGCTAATTAAATAATTGAAATGATTGTGTATTATGAGTGACTATGGAATTGTCAGGGAGTTGGTATCGATGGTTTTCTTGTTTGGATTATCCCCTCGATACAGAGTTCCATCGATTGTGCTGTAATTTTCCATAATACCACGTCGTGATAAATTAAAAAAAAAATCATGTATAAAATTTGGACTTGTATCGATTAAAATGATTGGTTGTTGTATCTCATAAATTGAGGGGATGTTTAGGACATTTAGAATGTACGTTCAGGAGTTAAATAATGTCTTTTAAGATCCATGGATTGGTACATGGCTTGGGTAAGGTTTTGGACATATTGGTTTTTTAAATGGACTAATTGAGTTGGGAAAAAGTCATTAGGGTTGACCTAATTCATTATAGAGACTAGAGATAGGAACCCTCGAGCTAAATAGGAGAAACACTTAAGAGAAGAATCTAATATGAGGAAAATTATCTTGGATTCATCACAATATCATAAGGCAAGTGTACTTAGATTAAAGATTTAATTTAGGGTTTGAGTTGTAATGATATTCATCTATTTGATTAAGTTAATTTCATATTAAAAATTCTAAAATGGATTAATTTATTAATCTAGAAATTGGACCATTAATCATTTAGTTATAAAATAAGAAAACAATGTATTTTATTGAATTGGATTATGGAATGATTTTTTGTTATATAGACTCATAGTCTTATAATCCTATGAATCCCTATGTTTTATTCATGAATGGAACCAAATAAAATCTTAATTAGACAATTTAGAAACTAGAGTTCATACTTGTAAATTTGGGAATTTATACTTACTTATCAAAAAAAATTTGGGAATTTATCCTCCTATTCATGTTAAGTTGATGGAAAACTCCTAGTTATAAGTTAGGTATAGAGTTAAGTAACTTATAATCGAAAGAGAATGACTTTAGAACTATGTACGTGCTTGGAATTTGGTAGTTTGAATAATTAATGGTGGATTTGGAGACTTGGACAAGAACACTGGAGAAATGTCTTTCGAACGAGATTAGTACCTCGTGCCAACGAGAGCAGAAAGTTCATTCGAATGAGTTCTTGACGTTGTTCAAACGATTATGCAGATCTCGTCCAAAAGAAATTGGGATAGCAGTTTGAACGATTTTGGTTGTGTTTGTAAACATAATTCTTAAATAAAAGAGATTAATTAATTTAAGAATTTGGTCATATGCTTATAAATTCGGGATATATTATACCTCTTACTTAATAATTTATGAGCTAATATAGCTAATTTAGAGTACAGGTAAGGACTATACTTATTTTATTCAAATTATTGTGCATGTCCGGATTGTACCCAGTTTTCAAGTACATGTAAGGATTGTATGTATATTATACCAAATTTTCAAGTACATTTAAGGATTGTACTTATATTATTCAAATTTATGGTTCGAGTTAGAATTCTACCATATTTGAATTACATTTCAAGATTTTACTTATATTACTATTTTTGTAAATTATGGTGCATGTAAGGATTGTACCAAATTTCGAGTACATATCAGGATTGTACTTACGTAAATGTTAGTCCATTTTTTTGTACATGTGAGGATCTTACTATTACTTAATATTTTACTTGAGGTGGTTAATAGATATATATTAAGATTATATATGATTCGGATTAGACATGTGAAATATTTAGGTCCTTAGGGGTTGGGAAGAACTTAGAAACAACTCAAACATGGGAAGAGAATGTGTAGTTGTCTATTGTAGCCCAAATTTGGCTAAATTTATATTGTTAGTAGACTTTTTATTTATATTGTTGTTGATTTTACTTTTTAGCACATAGTCCATCGCTACCACCTCATCATTGATTCACCCGTCTACTCCTTCTTCAATTGTTTCTCTTCTAGGATGTAGGTTTCAAGCCTGCATACTCACTCATTTATTTATATTTATTTCCGGTTGTGTTGGATTTATAGTAATTGGTATTATGAGAGTTAGTTTTTTTTTGGACAGTAGCATTTGAGAGTTGGACTTATTTACTATTTATATTGGGATTGTTCTTATACATATGTTCGTTTATTATTATTATGTATTTATTTTTATTTTCAACTGTGACAACCCGCCTACTAAAATAATAGGTGGCCATCCCAATACTCCAATAATCTTAGGAATCATAGATGGTCCATTCTTAGCATCACTGTCGATTAAAATAATAGTATGAGATAACCACCAATCATTTTAGAAAAGCGGGCTGTCAAATTTAAAAATTTTGAAAAGAAAAGAAAAACTCTTAGACAATCCCATTTGTAGAAACGGTGGGTATCAAAAACTTAATAGATAAAGAATGACAGTAATAAATATCACCGAATAAGTTGTCGGTGCACAGACCAATACAAATAGTACATCGAGTATTACAATTCAATATTTACAATATAATGAATGAGTGCAATACCTTGGGCAAACACGCCCGAATAAATATACTGAACATAACTAGAGTACTGTAGAAAGGAGCGTCTGCTACAAGTATCCTACAACATCCGCAATATGCTGTAGCTCCATGACAACTGGAATGGAATATGTAAATACGGGTGTCCATGCGAAAGAGCACCTGTACGGCAAGGAATATATGCAGAAACAAAGAAATATAGATACGGGTCAGGGCCCGGTTTGATATGATTACCATGTGACTAAACGGCATGACAGTTAAGTGCGTAATTCTCTCGCAGATAACAGTAATATTTCTCACCTCTCAATCTAGCAGCAACCTAGCGCAATATCGTGAGATGTTCTAGTTAACCCTAAGTACTAAGGGCTAACTTCTCCCCATTCTCAACACTATGCACTATTCGTGCGTGGGGTGTCTCGCAAAGCGAAATCCAAACAAAGAACCTCCCCGATACACTACTACTTAGGCAAGGTTGATCGTCGAGATCCATTAGATCCTTAGCACGAAATAATCAACAAATGTATGTGTGTGCATAAGTGTGGGAGGTCACATCTACAGCTACTCAAATAAAATGAAATAAAACCCATCCATCATCTACTGGCATAAATTCCTAATTTCTTTCTTTAGGAATACATATAAATGGTTTAACATTTTATCAAATGTTTACCAAATTTACTTTCATCATATACTATTTCATTTCGAAATTCCATTCCTAATCAGGAAATAAAATCAGAGTTTCTATGCTCTTTGTGGCATTTTATCTCAATTATACATTTGTAAAAATCTCTTCCTTCTCAGGAATATAATCATCATTATATGCTCTTTATGGCATTTCATCGTGCTCTTTATGGCACCCATCATACATCAAGTCCAACTTGATTTAGAATAGTTATAATCATATATATATATAACGATTCTAAGACCGCCCGTCCGGGTTTCCCCACTGTGCGCGCCCCTAAATGGCTATCATCTTCCAGGGCCTATCATCAAGACAACCTGGGATCCTATCGAAACGTCGGGAAGCGACCATGTGCATGCGGGATAGTCAAGACCACACCCGGAATCTCCTAACCAGCACAGAAAAATATATATCAACAAACGCTCACATGGCCTAGGGACTATATCCACCCTGCATTCATTAGTCAGGGGGCTTCACCACAACGCGTGCAACTTCCCTTATGATAGCGATTTAGAGAGGTGTGTATCCATAAATTAACATTTATGAAAAACATTACTTTTTCCATTTTGAAAACTTCCAATTTTACTTTTCCAAAAATCATTCATTTAGCCATTTGGCACCAAGTTTTAGAATGTGCAATTCATTCTTATTAAGTCATATTTTATTAATGACCTAAGACCCAAAGTGCCACTAACCTCAAAATAGCCTCGAAGAGTTCATATAATTTCATAAACCCTCAAAGTGAGTCTCCATGAAGGAGTGTCTCCCAAAAGCTCAACATTAATATTTTAACTTCCAATTTCTCTTTAGGTTAACCTCCTATATCAATCGGATATTAACCTATACAAACTAGACCTCGGGTAAACCCAAATATCCACTCTTAGCGTAGGACATTAGTCTACCCAATACAACCCTCTAGGACTCCCCATTACTTCCCAAAGGAAGGTTCCTAAGTTCCTACCTTAAGATGAAGAGGCTAAGTAAAACTAAGGAAAACTAAAGGTGGAAAAACAGGGGACCAGTCGACCGGTCAAGGGACCGCGGTCGACCTCCCTTGCAAGTTTGGCCTGCTAACAAAAGCAGTAAGCTAGTTTTGGCATGACCGGTCGACCGATCCTGGGACCGCGCCTATCAGGTCCACGAAAAACCCTTCTTCTACAAAGCCAAAACCGAACCCTAACTCCCACCATCCTAGAATATCTTCATTCCCTTCCACCAACAACATTACCCCAACAATTATACACCAAAAGAAACCCATATAACAACCTTAAACCACACAATCTACAAGATTTAAGGATTAAACACCAAAATCAACCAAAAACCCATTTATAGTTTAAACCTCCAAAATTAACTATACATGCAAATTTATCACCTTAAATCAATATCTAGCAAGTAAGAAACTTGCCTCGAGGTTCGTAGTCTCGGATCACCTCCGGTAGCGACGGATTCCGGCCCAAATCTTCCATTTTCTCTCTTTCTCTCCATTTCTCCCAACTCTCTCTTCTCTCTCTCTCCTTTGGCTTCTCTCACACAAATGAAGAAAAAGAAAGGGGGTGGGGGACTTATACGGGTCTCAAAACATAAATCCCCACATTTAATTGCTAATACACCACCAAAATGACTCGTAACCACTTAATTGAGTCATAACCCCTTAAAAATGCCCGAATCTCAAAAATTACAACTGGGCACTTATTCCGACTATCTCGACTATTCTAAAAACAACTGCACCCCCTATTTTGGCATTCGGGAAAGTGTGAACTATTTTGTGTTCCAATTTCATATTAATTCATTAATTTTACCCAATTTCATATATAGGTCATAACCGTCGTTTTACATATAACTACGCAATAATACACAATATAACGCTATTTACCTTCTCATAACGGTAAATAGACAAAACATAGTAAATATTATCCCTAAGTCTCACGGGAAATAATATTTACTCCAACATCCCCTATTTTATAAAATTAGCCCATCAGGCAAAATAGTATAAAATAGTCGCTCAAAAACCTGGGTTGTTACATACTCCCCCCCTTAAAGGGGAATTTCGCCCTCAAAATTCAGGCATAACCCATAACCATATAAAGGGTATACTATACCAAAAATCGTGTTATCATACTAGCAAACCCCTTTACAGACTAAGGTCATCACTAACGATCTCAGTCCACATTCTCTGTGCTCTAACATAGAACCAATTCGTTCCTCAGGAACTTTCGATCCTACCCTTCTACTACGGGAGGAGATACCCACACAATCTAGGCACATATTGCCTTACCTTTCTAAACACGTTACACCCTTACTAGGGAATAACTATACTAACTTACAATCGCTAACCCCAACACAACTTACTTCTATTCGCATTGGCGTAGCCCTTAAAACTCTACTTGCTCAATGAGCCCAATCTTTAAAGAAATGTTCCCGGACCACTCCCAGTCCAAGGAATATACTATTCGCTGTTTCCATTCCAACGAGTAGACAAGGCACACTGCCAACTATACTAGGCTACACACGGCATCGTGTTTATAAAAAACGATCTGAACTATTGTACGGAAATTCGATCCATAAAAACTACTACTCCGATCTCTCCTTTAAATCAAATCCACCCCTCCACTTACGGGTGGTAGGATACACCCCATATCCCTACGGTTCCCATTTCTTCCTGGAAGCTTTACCAGTACCTTGACACGAATATCTCGTCTCAGTTCACCACCATCGCTAGGAACCGCATACAGTTCTAAAATTCCACCACGCAGGGCTGGGCGTACTCTCCTGTACTTAGTCCGCCCATTTCCATTGAGTAAGCAGCGATTTGTCCAATGATCCACAGTTTTCTTAACTAGAGGTATGACCGTTGCATTATCGGCAATTCGATAAAAATGTCCACGGATATACCCGTCCTTGTTCCACACTACTCTCTACACACAAGTAGGTGAAAGGGTCAATCACGGACATAAATGCTCTTACAATAGCGTCCCCTCGGTTAAGCTCACTCCACTTGGCATTCCATGCCACAAATAAACTCTCTGACGGTTTTCTACTCGGCACCTATACTACTCCCGTTCGCATTGCCTTAGAGAAAGGGAATATCCTATCGATAGTCCTTCACGATCATAAACTTGTTATTCGTGAAAAGACCCAAATTCCTGCCCAGGAGAAATGCCACTAAGTCTTTAAGGCGAATACTACCGCTATGAACTTTAAATCAAGCGTGGAATGACACTTCGTAAAAGATTGAGACACTCGAACAAGAGGTCCATGCTCCCGTATTAGTACATCCCGTTCCTGGCCAAGACTCATTCGTTAAATCCACTCTCGATCATAACAACACGAGTGCAGGAGAAAAAGTCAGCTTATACTTCAACTCCTCAAAAGGTAGGTTACCAATGTAACCTTCTATCTACGAGAGGCCTCACCACTAATGGCCTAACATTCTGAATAGCTCGAGATCCCATACTTCTCGTCTAGGGACCAAATCCTACTTAGAGTTAACCCACATTGTGGTCAATTCCCAACCTTCTTCCTAAAATAACGTCCCATGTCCTAAGGGCCTAGCGTCCTAAGAATTCTAAAGTCAATCTATCTATCCTAGTCTAGTCGTATAAATATAATACTAAATATATCCCTAGTGTCCAAGACCTTTCCCAACTTCCGACATTAGCTCGGTTTCATGCGTGGGACGTCTCGCCGAAGCGAAATCCAAACAAGGAACCCTCCCATTACACTACTACCTCGCATTGTAGGTCGTCGAGAAGTAACGGTCGAAGACACATGATCGGGATCGAAGAAATCCTAACTCGAAAATCTACTAATACATATTTACGTCTATCTCCTACCATAACAATCGACTGAGGCATTTACTTCCAGTAAGATGCCACCAATACTTTATCCCAAAATACACATATACCTCTATACAAATGGCCTTCTCATTAAGGCACAACCATAAGTCTCTATCGGACTTTCATAATCTTAGTCTTCCCCACATCGATCAGAGGAAAACCATCATAGTGCTCATATATCGCACATCAACTTATCCCTTAATCACTCATATACGTGATACTTGGCTAAACCTTCCAACCCAGCACTTGACCAACATAAAAAGAAAAGAAAGAACAGAAAAGAAAATGCACATCTCTCCACTCCCAACGTCGTTAAGGTTCATGCGTGGAGCGTCTCGCCAAAGCGAAATCCAAATAAGGAACACCTCCACACAATCCCCTTAACTAGCCGGTTGTGGAGATAAGGCACATCATACACAAGCAAGGCAAACAAGCAAGCAAACAAAATAAAAACAAAAATAAAGGAAACTATATACATACCGTAAACCACCTTTATAAAGTCTCAACCTGTAACCAGGAGAGATATTATAGAACAACTAGTCCTTCTCTAGAACTAGGAATAGGATAGCCTCGCGATTCATTCACTTGTTATCACACTAACCAATCTAAGAATATCTCTACTCGTATAATATATATAATTCAAGTAGCACGTACCACACATATCACCACTCGCCCCATAACGAGTGAAAAAGGAAAATACAGAACTTCCTTATTATGGAAGCCATATAAATATACTTACTATATATCAAAAAAATGTACCGATACTATCACAAGCTCGATATACACACCCGAATCTAGGACTAACACCATACTACTCCATCTTATCTAAGGAATGCACCATTCGCATCCTAGTTGGAAATTCCACCAACATACTAGCCAACCTCCTTGGCTACTACCAATGGTTCCAAGACACGTCATTCTAGTCTTATCTGAACCAAACTACTTCCATCAATATCTCAACTAGGAGTCCCATCCTTGTCGGTTATCTTCAATCTACAAGATCAGAACGCATAGTTCCCTTGACTTCTTCAGTAAAGAGAACATTCTACCAACCTCCCCGGCCTTAGTTCCACGAATCTTCACCGGGTGGATGTCCACCAATGGGGTTTCATGAACACTACTTCTCCAGAAGTGTTTCCAACACTTACTTACGAGCCTAGCATTTCCACTGAAAGGCTCTCTCTCTATGGGCAAAACATTCTGCCCCACCATAAAGAGGCGATTATCATTTCCGCCACTTCAATCTTATTCCTATGCGTGGAAGATTTTCCTCCAATCTTCACACCTGGGCACTTCTATACCCATCTCTAGGCCAAAACTCTCGGGCCTTATGTTCTCACCGAACGAGGTTACACTTCCTCTATCCAACCAAACTTCAACATATGATCCTTGTTAAGGACCTCTCAGCTCCGAATTGACATTGCTTGGAATCCCAAGCATAGTACCACTCTCTACCGACAGCGGTACTTGGGAAAACTATTTTCACCGTACTTAGTAGTCACGGCAGCAATATAAAATAATGCTACAAAGGGAGAGACCTCCAAAGCGGCCCTTATTCCCGACCACAACCTACAACTTATAATAATCCCATCCTATGACACCTTCACAACGGCCTTCCTCAACGCCCTTCATCTAATGACTTACAAGTCTCACACGAACGCGCAGAAGATCTTCGGGGTTCTCATACCATAGCAGGAGAATGAAATCTCACAAGAGAATTCAACGACCTTATTCCTAAGGCTCTAAATCAAACAGAGCGAAACGCAGAAGACGTAGAACATCCGCACAGATTCCTAAGGACTCTAGAACCTAATGCTCTGATACCATCTGTGACAACCCGCCTACAAAAATAATAGGTGGCCAGCCCAATACTCCAATAATCATAGGAATCATAGATGGTCCATTCTTAGCATCACTGTCGATTAAAATAATAGTACGAGATAACCACCAATCATTTTAGAAAAACGGACTGTCAAATTTAAAAATTTTGAAAAGAAAAGAAAAACTCTTAGACAATCCCATTTGTAAAAACGGTGGGTATCAAAAACTTAATAGATAAAGAATGACAGTAATAAATATCACCGAATAAGCTGTCGGTGCACAGACCAATACAAATAGTTCATCGAGTATTACAATTCAATATTTACAATATAATGAATGAGTGCAATACCTTGGGCAAATACGCCCGAATAAATATACTGAACATAACTAGAGTACAGTAGAAAGGAGCGTCTACTACAAGTATCCTACAACATCCGAAATATGCTGTAGCTCCATGACAACTGGAATGGAATATGTAAATACGGGTGTCCATGCGAAAGAGCACCTGTACTGCAAGGAATAAATGCAGAAACAAAGAAATATAGATACGGGTCAGGGCCCAGTTTGATATGATTACCATGTGACTAAAATGCATGACATTTAAGTGCGTAATTCTCTCGCAGATAACAGTAATATTTCTCACCTCTCAATCTAGCAGCAACCTAGCGCAATATCGTGAGATGTTCTAGTTAACCCTAAGTACTAAGGGCTAACTTCTCCCCATTCTCAACACTATGCCCTATTCGTGCGTGGGGTGTCTCGCAAAGCGAAATCCAAACAAGGAACCTCCCCGATACACTACTACTTAGGCAAGGTTGATCGTCGAGATCCATTAGATCCTTAGCACAAAATAATCAACAAATGTATGTCTGTGCATAAGTGTGGGAGGTCACATCTACAGCTACTCAAATAAAATGAAATAAAACCCATCCATCATCTAATGGCATAAATTCCTAATTTCTTTCTTTAGGAATACATATAAATGGTACAACATTTTATCAAATGTTTACCAAATTTACTTTCATCATATACTATTTCATTTCGAAATTCCATTCCTAATCAGGAAATAAAATCAGAGTTTCTATGCTCTTTGTGGCATTTTATCTCAATTATACATTTGTAAAAATCTCTTCCTTATCAGGAATATAATCATCATTATATTCTCTTTATGGCATTTCATCGTGATCTTTATGGCACTTTCTCATGCTCTTTATGGCATTTCATTGTGCTCTTTATGGCACCCATCATACATCAAGTCCAACTTGATTTAGAATAGTTATAATCATAAATATATATAACGATTCTAAGACCGCCCGTCCGGGTTTCCCCACTGTGCGCGCCCCTAAATGGCTACCATCTTTCAGGGCCTATCATCAAGACAACCTGGGATCCTATCGAAACGTCGGGAAGCGACCATGTGCCTGCGGGATAGTCAAGACCACACCCGGAATCTCCTAACCAGCACAGAAAAATATATATCAACAAACGCTCACATGGCCTAGGGACTATATCCACCCTGCATTCATTAGCCAGGGGGCTTCACCACAACGCGCGCAACTTCCCTTATGATAGCGATTTAGAGAGGTGTGTATCCTTAAATTAACATTTATGAAAAATATTACTTTTTCCATTTTGAAAACTTCCAATTTTACTTTTCCAAAAATCATTCATTTAGCCATTTGGCACCAAGTTTTAGAATGTGCAATTCATTCTTATTAAGTCATATTTTATTAATTACCTAAGACCCAAGGTGCCACTAACCTCAAAATAGCCTCGAAGAGTTCATATAATTTCATAAACCCTCAAAGTGAGTCTCCATGAAGGAGTGTCTCCCAAAAGCTCAACATTAATATTTTAACTTCCAATTTTTCTTTAGGTTAACCTCCTATATCAATCGGATATTAACCTATACAAACTAGCCCTCGGGTAAACCCAAATATCCACTCTTAGCCTAGGACATTAGTCTACCCAATACAACCCTCTAGGACTCCCCATTACTTCCCAAAGGAAGGTTCCTAAGTTCCTACCATAAGATGAAGAGGCTAAGTAAAACTAAGGAAAACTAAAGGTGGAAAAACAGGGGACCAGTCGACCGGTCAAGGGACCGCGGTCGACCTCCCTTGCAACTTTGGCCTGCTAACAAAAGCAGTAAGCTAGTTTTGGCATGACCGGTCGACCGGTCCTGGGACCGCGGTCGACCGCGCCTATCAGGTCCACGAAAAACCCTTCTTCTACAAAGCCAAAATCGAACCCTAACTCCCACCATCCTAGAATTTCTTCATTCCCTTCCACCAACAACATTACCCCAACAATTATACACCAAAAGAAACCCATATAACAACCTTAAACCACACAATCTACAAGATTTAAGGATTAAACACCAAAATCAACCAAAAACCCATTTATGGTTTAAACCTCCAAAATTAACTATACATGCAAATTTATCACATTAAATCAATATCTAGCAAGTAAGAAACTTGCCTCGAGGTTCGTAGTCTCGGATCACCTCCGGTAGCGACGGATTCCGGCCCAAATCTTCCATTTTCTCTATTTCTCTCCATTTCTCCCAACTCTCTCTTCTCTCTCTCTCCTTTGGCTTCTCTCACACAAATGAAGAAAAAGAAAGGGGGTGGGGGACTTATACGGGTCTCAAAACATAAATCCCCACATTTAATTGCTAATACACCACCAAAATGACTCGTAACCACTTAATTGAGTCATAACCCCTTAAAAATGCCCGAATCTCAAAAATTACAACTGGGCACTTATTCCGACTATCTCGACTATTCTAAAAACAACCGCACCCCTTATTTTGGCATTCGGGAAAGTGTGAACTATTTTGTGTTCCAATTTCATATTAATTCATTAATTTTACCCAATTTCATATAAAGGTCATAACCGTCGTTTTACATATAACGACGCAATAATACACAATATAACGCTATTTACCTTCTCATAACGGTAAATAGACAAAACATAGTAAATATTATCCCTAAGTCTCACGGAAAATAATATTTACTCCAACATCCCCCATTTTATAAAATTAGCCCATCAGGCAAAATAGTATAAAATAGTCGCTCAAAAACCTGGGTTGTTACATCAACATGCTTAGAATGACATCCAATTGTTATACTCTTGTAATTATTTATTTTCAACCTCATCAATCTAATTTAGATATCAGAGCATTCTAGGTTCTAGTGTCCTAGGGCTCTTGAGTGTGTACATCGTTTTTTCATGTACTTTGATATTGAAGAGATTTTCCTTTAGATAATTGTACTACATTTTCATATGTACTTATACGCTTTTGTTTACTATCTTATAAATGGTGGCAAACGATGAAGGGCTGTATGATGAGTACCATTCGCGAGTGAGGAGTCATATATGGAGGCACCTCCACAGTCACAGCTGAACCCATAGCCACCGCATCCATAACAATGAAGGCTTGAGCCAACTATAGCACCATACGACTTAGCCACCATTATTTCTCATATCGTAACAGCGATGATTGCGACATTACACCAAGAGCAGCCACCCTATGTGGCCGCACTGGTACCAGTACCTCAGGCTCCTCCTATATCATCTTGGGAGCACTCCAGTAGTGACTTTGGAAAAGGAAACCCACCAGATTTTTCGATGTCTACTGATCTAGTTATTGCATTGAAGAGAAGGCATGAGAATAAGCGATACTTACACCTCATGCAGTTCATTCGGATACATGGGCAGATGCTGTTAGTTTTTGACGTATAGGATATTCTCTATAGTGGCGGGGGTCTATTACCATTTAGCAGGACATAGTATAAATGACTGTAGAAAAGTTTTAGGAGAAGTTTCAGGGGAATTATTTCCCTCTCGCATAGCAGATCAATTTGAGGACCCAGTTTTATAAGCTCAAGAATCAGCTCCGTACAATTGTAGAGTACGACCAATATTTTACCCGTCTTGGTCAGTTTGCACTAGATATGATGAAATCACGATGTTTATATGAAATTTTTCGTGCAAGTGATATCATAATCACGTGCAAGGGACTGGGTTGTTCCCTCATCGATTGTGTATTTTTCGTGCAAAACTATGCGAGTGATCTACTTGGAGACTCACCATTAAGGGTGTGATTTGAAGTGACCAAATTTTTCTTTCGCATTATGTGATATGCAACAATACAAATGACCTACTTGTTACTCAATGCTAAGTGTTTGACTAGTGCCTTTGGCGGATCTGGGGGGGTGCCAGGAGGGGCGGTGGCCCCCCCTGAGATCTAAAAAAAAAAAATTTTTAGGGGTATAAAATGTGTAATTTTTTTTTTAGGGGTGCAATTTTTAAGGGACGCCCCTCCTGAAATCTTGTCTACACTGTCTTTTGATAAAAAATTTGTATAAAACTTGAATTAACCCAAAAAAAATTTGCCTCGGGGGCTCCCGCCCCCGAACTCCCGGCACCACTCGAAACTTTCGCCCCTCCTGACAAAAAATCCTGGATCCGCCACTGCCTTTGATAGAGTTAGACTCCGTCATATGTAAATTCTCTCTCCATCCCATTATAATTGAAGTGGTTGAGGTTTAATGTTCCTCAACATATATTAGTCCTCAACATCCATGAAAAAATGCTTGATACTAAATTGTTCAATAGTGGAATAGTTAGTCGCTCAAGCCCTGCTTGATCGACCAAAGTATCCTCCTAGTCTAACCTGAAAAAAAAAACTTTGATATGTAAATAATGATAATTATTTTCTTGAGGATGCCTATACAACTCTTACTTATTATTCATGATGATCATGATATGGTTTATATATATGTGATTCTTATGTATGATTGGGATTATGTAGATTATTTCTTATTGTGGACATGGACCATGTTTCATTAATTAATGTTTTTCCAGGTTTAATTAATATGTAGCAAAGGAGTTGCGTAGCATCGATGATTATTTTGAAGTGGATGGATTGGTAGTATAATTTTCTGTCAATTGTAGAGTTTTATATCTTAGATATTATTTATGTAGGGACATGATTTTACACTCCTCATGTTTCGGTTATGGCTTTATCATGGAACATATGTCAAAATGAAAATTTTAAAGTCTTTCGAGTAGTAATTTAATGCATTGAAGACAAAAATAAAGCACTACGACAAAGAACTACTAAATCGAATACAATCTCACTTTCAAACCATCGGAAGTTTGGTAATAAGAGGTTTTTGTAATTTTCTTAAGATTATTTAAAATTAAGTAATTGACTTGACAAAACCAATTTCATATGTGAGGAGAAAAATTTGTATTGTTTTTGTAATTTTACTAGGGGTGGATGTTTTAATCTCTCGGTCGAATGAGAGACCCCACATGCGTAAGAAACTTCGCACAAGAGTGTTTTTAAACATCTAGAGCACCCTCTCACAAAATATTCTTCGCACGAGATCCTCTCATTCAAAGTGTGTTTATCATGAGGACTCTATTTTCTAAACGTAACCCCTCATAAGATATCAGTATCGCACGAGAGACCCCTCGTGCAAAAGGCCTCATTCGAACAATGGCTCCCTTGTTCAAACGAGAGGTATTTAAAAAACACATGATTTAGTTGGTATCTTATAATGCAAAGTTTATATAAAAACATAGACGCATATTTCAAGGTATGCATGCCAATTTTATAATACTCTAATAGGGTTTAAGAGAGTTTTATTGGGAGAGTGAGATGTTATCATTTTTATTCATCGAATGTAAACTTTTGATTTAAAGTTCCTTTTATTTTTTTTCATTAGCAAAATATTTCATCATGAGGAATTGCATGGGTGATTAACATGTATCATATTTGTGGAAAGACCATTACCAATCTAAGAGGTTAGTGGATACCATGATCTGAGAATTGTGCAAGTTGAGTCTAGATGTGGAGCAATTATGGCTAGTATGGGCAGAGGCATCATAGATCATAATGCAAGGGAGTGAATTATTCGTAGTTTATCATTGCCATATATGTAAGACGAATCTGTGTCCTATAAACAGTAAGACGATAATAATTTTTCCTACTAAGTTTCCAATTTAAATCATTTGTGCATTGTTTGTGAGTTCTTTAATTGTTATATTACTTCTGAATCACCCACATGAAATTTGACCTAATTAATTGTTATACCATAAATATGGGGATGCTTGCAAACCAATTAGAAGAGGACGCCTGGACTCGCATACAAACAGAAATGAGGTCGGATTGATACTTATCTGTAACACCCCCTATTTTAATTATATTGAATTAAATTGTGCACTAAATTAAACTATAAATTATTATATTTATCTGCGGTGACATGTGATGTCACTATTTGTATATTTGTCTTGATTTTTATGTATTATATAATTAAAATTGAAATTGAACTAATTAACGGTAAATCACTAATTAAATAATTGAAATGACAGTGTAATATGGTTGACTATTGGATAGTTAGGGACTTGATTTCAAGGGTTTTCTTGTTTGGATTATCTCCTCGGCATCGAATTCGGTCGACTGTGAAGTAGTTTTCTATAATATTGTGTAATGATAAATTAATAAATAATTTAACCTCGTATCGATTAAAATGATTGGTTGTTGTATCTCATAAATTGGGTGAACGTTTAAAAGATTTAAAAAGACCATTTAGAACTTTAAATAATGGATCTTAAGCCATATGGTTGGTACATGGCTTGGGTAAAGTTTTGGGTTTATATGGGAACTATACCTAATTTCGTGGATAAATAGATTAATAAGTCAGTAGGGTTAACCCAATTCATCCTAGAGACTAGAGAGAGGAACCCTAGATCTAGATAGAGGAACCACTCAAGAAACGAAGATAATTTTAGGGAAATAATCTTGGATTCATCCTACTATCATAAGGAAAGTGTACTTAGGTTAACGATTTCATTTGGGGTTTGAATTATAATGATAATTATTGATTTGATTAAGTTAATTTCATATTTTAAATTCTGAATTTGATTAATTTAGTAATCTAATGAATCTTAAAATTGAACCAACCCTAGATCTAGATAGAGGAACCACTCAAGAAACGAAGATACTTTGAGGGAAATAATCTTGGATTCATCCTACTATCATAAGGAAAGTGTACTTAGGTTAACGATTTCATTTGGGGTTTGAATTATAATGATAATTATTGATTTGATTAAGTTAATTTCATATTTTAAATTCTGAATTGGATTAATTTAGTAATCTAATGAATCTTGAAATTAAACCATTAATCCTTTAGTTATAAAAGAAGAAAAATTGTATCGAAATCCTTAAATTAAAGTAGTTTATGGAAGGATTTTTATGATAAAAATTCATATCCTTAAAACGCTGTAAAGACCTCTGTTTTATTCATGAATTGAACTAAATAAAATCTCATTTTGACAATTTGAAATACTAGGTCTCATACTTTTAATTTTAGGAACTTATCCTCCTAATCAAGCTAATTTAATGGAAAGATCCTAATTATAGGTTGAGTATATAGTTTTGTAACTTATAATCAAAAGACAATGACTATAAAACTGTGTAGGTGCATGAAATTTGATGGTAGAATTATTAATATTTGATTTAGAAACTTGGAGAAGAAGATTGGGAAAATATGGTTTGAACGAGATTAGTATTTCATTCGAATGAGAGTCGAGGGTTCATTCGAACGAGTTCTTGATGTCGTTCGAACAATTGTACATATCTCGGTTGAACGATAATGGGATAACAGTTCGAACGAGTTTGGTTATGTTTGTAAATTTAATTCTTAAACAAAAGACATTAATAGATTTAAGAATTTGATCATTTGACTTATAAATTTGGGACAAATTCTTCATATTAGTTAATAATTTATGAGCATGTAAGGAGTGTGCTTATGTTATTCAAATTATGGTACATGCCACGATTTTACCAAGTTTTCATGTACATGTAAAGATTATATGTATACTATTCAAATTTATGGTGCATGATAGTGTTGTACCTAATTTTCAAGTACATGTAAGGATTGTACATATATTATTCAAATTTATGGTGCATGTCAAGATTGTTCTAAATTTCAAGTACATTTTGGGATTGTACTTATATTATTATTATTATCTCAAATTATGGTGCATGTCAGGATTATACCAAAATTCTCAAACATATCAGGATTTTACTTATAGAAATATTAGTCCATTTTTTTACATGTCTAGATCGTACTATTACTTAATATTTTACTTGAGATGGATAATAGATAAATATTAAACTCATATGGGATTGGGATTTGACAAATGAGATCTTTAGTTCGTTTAGGGCTTGGGAAGAATTTTAAAAAAACTCAAATATGGGAAGAGAATGTCTATTTTTTTATCATAGTCCAACGGGGAAATTCATTTTTTTATGACTTTTGTTTTACATTTTTATTGATTATACTTGTCAGGACATAGTCTGTCACGTCCGCTGCCGTTTCATCACCGATTCAATTGTCTACTCCTTCGTTTGTTATTGTTCTTCTAGGATGTAGGTGTCGAGCCTACATGGTCATTCTTTTATTTATATTTATTTTCAGTCATGTTGTATTTGTAGCAGTTGCTATTGGGAGAGGTAGATATATTTACTGTTATGACAATTGTATCATTGGTTATATTGGCATTGTGCTTATGCATGTGTTTATTTATTATTCTTTTTCATTAAGTTTTATTTTGAGTCATTCTTAGAATGACATTCCATTTTTAAAATCCCATAACCTTTTATTTTAGACGCGATCAATATAGTTTAGATTTTATCGGGTGTCACCATTGGTATCAGAGTATTATAGGTTCTAATGTAGCGGGGATCTTGTGTTTTCCCATCATTTTCTGCGTAGCGTTCTCTAATACTTTATAGTTTTTCCTTTGGATAATTATACTCAATTTTCATATGTAGTTACACGGTTTTATTTACTATCTTTCAGACGGTGGATACACGATGATTAGAAGCACAATGAATATTGTCAACGAGTGCCAAGTCTGAGGCAGAGGCACTTCCACATCCGCAGCAGCCACCACAGCCACAACAATAGAGGTAGGCGCCAAGTATAGCGTTGAACGACTTAGACACCATTATTTTTTAAACCTTAGCAGCGACAATGGCATTATTTTTCCAGGAGCATCCATTACCGTCTCCACCCATATTCGCACTAGTAACTATAACTTCCCCTCCTCCTACATCATCGTAGGAGCTTTCCAGGATTGAATTTGAAAAAGGCAATCCACTAAAGTTCTCGGGGTCAACCGATTTAGTTATTACATTGCATTGGAAGTGAGATATTGAGTGACACTTACGCCTCATGGAGTGACCAAAGATACATAGGCAGATGCTTTCTAGTTTTTGATTTATAGGGGATTCTCTATACTAGTGGGAGTCTTTTACCACCGAGCAGGACATAATGCAAATGAATATGGTAGAGTTTTAGGAGAAGTTTTAGAGGAAGTATTTCCCTTTTGGCACGATAGATGAATTTAGTGAACCAATTTGATAGGCTTAAGTAGGTGAGACACGTGGAATTCTTTTTTTACTCTCTTTAAACAGTTTATAAATAGAAAACACCACCCATATTTGGGAGGATCCAAGATTTCTCTTACTGTTATGCTGCCCAATTCTATAGAGAATTTGAGAACTTCACTATTGTACTCATTAATGGAATTTTCCCAGTAAATCAATACAAATAGTACTGCACCTATTGATGTAGGTACCATTTTGGGTCGAACCACGTCAATATAATTTTATTTATCTTTTATCAGCTTCGTATTATTTTTTCTAGTTTGTACTTCAGTAATTCGATTGCTTATCCATTATTTCCTTATAATCAGTATATTTTAGATAAGATTATTAGTGTACCAATTTTAGGCAATAATATATTTTCCTCATCTATGGAATCGACGTAGCTATCGTCGCTTTGTACCATTTTCATTTTCTAAGGTTCAAGGATACCAAAATTTGGTGAACCAACAAATAATTAGCCAATTCTGTTGGGTTTTATTGTGTTTGAGATCTCTTATAAGAAATTTTCATTTGATTCTCATTAATTCCTAGAATCCTCCTTTAGGTTCTCATATTTCTTCTTTAGATTCACATTTCCTGCAATTCAACTTGCTTCTTATTGAGATATTCTATTTTGATGTTATTATATAATGTTGATATGCACATTACCTTTAAAATGTATGGATACCCATAAAGAGGTAAGGAGAGAGGATGTCCCACCCTCTATACTAGTTGTCTTGGGAGATTTATCGGGAATCCTGGAGATCATGGCCAAGATTCAGGAGGTTATGCAGGAAAACATGTATAAATTAACCTAAAGCATATTAGCAAACAAAATAGGATAGAAATGAACTCAGTCACCCTCGTAGTTGGGGAAAACTCAAACCGAAGGCATGAAATGCCACCTCCATCGACAGTCGAACCAAGAGAGAGTAGTAGATAATCCCAACAATCTAGATTTGGGTTCTTGAGGTGAAGTAAGGAGGACTAAAAGGACAAAATCCTATCGAAGCAACAGTCCTACATGCCAGGAGAAACGCCCAACATCCGATCAAGTGGGTATGATGATGATCACATTTACTCAATGGATTATCCCCGTGTAATAGAGAGGATGAACAAATACTCTAGCTCTGATCGATTGGACCCAAGGGTTGCACATGCACATATGTGAAAAGAACTCAGAGAGGTTAGGAAGCATAGATAAGAGTCTAAGAGATCTGAGACTATGAGGGTTTAGTGCACGACCAGGTCTACGAAGAGCATGTGTAGGTTGGCCAAATTTGAGAACATTTTAGGGAAAGAAGAAAGTTCGATGGAGAGTTGCGGACAAGCCAAGAAGACTGTCAAAGTCGAGCAGGATGTCCAACCTTGGAAGGGATTGATTCAGTGATTGGAAGATTGATTGGGAATAATTGGCTTAGCAGGATGTCCAACCCGTTTATTGGTTTAGCAGGGGAGAGGGTGTACCGCTTAGGAATAATTGAGCTGGAAGTAGCTTTTGGGATATAGATGGACTTGCCGAATCGAGATAATGCACTTCTTCATATTAGACAAGAACACAACATCATCTTATAATATATCTTCGATAGTGTTCTTTTAAAAATGTTTGATGCAGTCTCCTCTATTGTTCATTAGTGCTTATAGTTCCCAGCTAACTACGAAGTGCGGGTAATGAAAGAAAATCAAGTAGAAGCATGAAAATGCTACTCCTCATTAGCTGAGCATGAAGAATATAAGAAGTTGACCTAAAATTATCAGATCGAGACATTAGATCCTAGAGATGAAGATAAGTTGGTCACAGGTGAAGTGGTAAAACAGATCGATCCAGTTGTATTAGACGACAAGCATCTAGGAAGGATAACCCAGATTGACTCATCTCTCGATCCATCTCTGAAGAAAGGAATTGACATTTTTTCTTAGGAAGAGTAAGAATGTGTTCGTGTGGAGCTATGAGGACATGCCTTGAATAAATCCAATTATCCTCTGCCATGAACTAAACATTGTAAATTATGTGAAGCCCATTAAGTAAAAATCTCACATGTTCTCAAAAGAAAAAAATATGGCTATTTAGGAAGAAGTGGGAAAATTAAAAAAATAAAACTTTATTAAAGACGTGAAGTATCTTAATTGGCTCTCCATTGTTGTGATGGTACCAAAGAAGAATGATAAATGGCATTGTACGTTGATTTCACCAACCTCGAAAAAACCTTCCCATAAAATCACTATTCACTACCCCAACTTGAGCAGCTGGTCGATGCCACTACTGGGCACAAGCTGCTCAGCTTTATGGATGCATACTCGGGGTGCAGCCAAATAAAGATGAAACCTAAAGATCGTGAAAAGACCTCATTCATCAGTAGCTGATGCAAGTTTTTCTACAATGTTATCCCCGTTGGGCTTGAAAATGATTGAGCTACGTATCAATGGTTGGTCAACAAGGTCTTCTAAGAGAAGATTGGGAAGACATTTGAAGTTTATGTTGATGACATGCTGACTAAGATCAAGAAGACAATCGAACACATTTGTTACCTCTGCCAAACTTTAGATGGGTTAGAGAAAGACAATATGAAATTGAATCATGCAAAATGCATTTTTAGAGTAAGAATAGGAAAGTTCCCCGGCTTCATTATTAATCAGAGGGGCATAGATTCCAACCCCGTTAAATCTAGGCATTAATCAATATAAAACCCCAAAAAAGAAAGAAACAGATCTAGAGTGTAACTGTTTGAGTAGCTTCTCTAAAAATATTTTTCTAAAGGGAAATAGATAGGTGTCTACCATTATTCAAGATGCTCATAAATACATTCGAATGGAATAATGAATCTGATAAAACCTTCTTAAAACTAAAGAAGTACCTCGGGTTTGGACCTTTACAATCTAGGACAATCCTAAGTGAGAAGTTACACGTGTACCAGGAAGTGCCTAAGACTGCTATGAGCTCGACACTTATATGATTAGAAGACGGTGTGCATAAGACAATTTATTACACCAAAAATTCCTACCATGGAGCAGAAATTGCGTACCCCATATTGGAAAGAATGGAGTTATAATTGATTAAGGCATCCAGAAGTATGAATCCATAATTTTAGGCCCATACAATTGTGGTGTACACCAACCTTCCTCTTCAGCAAGCCATCCATAAGCCTAAAAATATATAGCGTAATGGCTTGGGTCATAGGGTAGGGAGAATAGGACACTATGTATTAGTCGAGATCAACAGTCAAGGGCCAAGATGTGAAAATTCATAGTTTAGTTCACATACAATGAGGATAACCCAATCGAGGTCGAGGTTGCCCCAACTTTAAATCGTGAGAAGCCATAATCTTCAGCCAGACAAGAAAAAGGAGCTCGAGACTTAGAGAAAATGAAGAAGCTATTCAAAAATGGCTCTGTGGTATAAGGATATTTTGATAAGGAGCCACTAATTTGAAAAATATTTATTGATGGTTCATTACTTGAAAATGGCAACAGATACGGAACGATTATCACAGTAACTGCCTGATGGGGCATACATGGAATACACCTTCAAGTTTAATTTTAAAGCCTCCACTAATAAGGTAGAGTGTGAGGCTCTTTTTGTAGGTTTGGGACTAGCTTTATCATTGAATGATGAGTAGTTGTCAAGCCACAATGTTTTTCAACTAGTGGTAAATCAGGTGCTAGTATTATACGAGGAGATAGAAGAGACCATGTTAAAGTATTTGGCAAAAGTGAAATTGTTACACCAAAATTTCATTATCGTCCAGATGGTCAGGATTTCGAGAACTGAGACAGCTCGAGCAAAAGCATTAAGTCATTTGGTGTCAGCCACCAGGGCTAAACTTAGGAGAACTATCAAGTGGAGATTTTGTTGAATCGAAGCATTAGAGAGCAGTGCGTGCAGGTGGTGGATTTGAACATGTGCCCATCCTATATGGAACATATGAATTCATATTTAGATTCCGACGTGGTCTCAGAGGATCCTAAGGAGGCACGTAGGCTCCGTCGTAAAGCTAAAAGGTATGTTAGTCGTTCTATTCAAAAGAGGTTTTATTTTATCACTATTGCTATGTGTTCATCCTAGAGAAGTAAAAGAATTTCACAAAATCTCTTACGGAACACATTCGACAGGATAATCACTAGTTAAAAAGGTCACAAATTAGGGGTATTATTAGACAACTATAAACAATAATTGTGGTGACTAAACCAAAAAATGCAAAAAATTCCAACAACGTGAAGTTATCAATAAGAGACCTAAAGCAACTTTGGAACCAATTACATACCCATGGCCTTTCTCCATGTGGGGGATAGAGTTGGTCGGCCCACTTCCAAAGATAAATGGTATATTCAGATATCTAGTAATAGTTGTGGACTATTTTACGAAATGGGCCAAGGCAGAGCCACTAGTGGAGATGACTTATGTAAAGGTACTCCACTTTATATAGAAAAACATCATTTAATGGTATGGGATTCCCTACACATTCATTATAGGCCACGACATGTATTTAATGGTATGGGATTCCCAACACATTCATTATAGACCACGACATGTAGTTCGATAACGACGACTTCGTTGCCTACACTATTAGATCCAAGATCAAGAAGTTGCATTCATCAACTAATCATTCTTATTTTATTGGTCACATAAAAAGATGAAAGGCTCTTTTGGATGGCATGAAGATGAGATTGGATGATTCTAAGGTGAATTGGATAAATGAGTTACAAAGTGTTCTCTGGGCATACATAAATGATGGCTATTGATCTGATTCCTTTCATGTTTGCACTTGGCACTTATGTTGTGGTACCTATAGAGATAAGTTTTCCAAGTCACGGGGCATTGAATTTCATCTTGCCTAGGATTTATTTCATATGACAAATATATATGAATCTGATAGAAGAAGTTATAGAGAAAGACGCCCTCTGAGTAACAACTTATGAACATAGTACATCTAGGTTCTAAAGAGAATTAAGTTGAGCGCTTTGCAGGAGGAATTCTACATTTTGAAAAAGTTAATCCATAGGAGGAACAAGATCTAGCCAAACTAGCACGGCCCTTAAAAAGTATTAGCATTTGTGCAATCATGAACATATAAAATTGGTACATTAGAAGGAGAATAGTTTAAAAACCCCAGGAATGTTGAACGCCTTAGAAAGTACTATTAGTGAGATAATCAAAATCTTTTGAGGGAAATTCTTTATGTAATTCTAGTTTTTGTAATCATTTTTCAAGTATCAATAAAAATCAATAGTTTCATCTCCATTGTGTTATTATTTGAAATTCTTCTATTATTTAAATGAAAAGTACACCAGTGCATGAGTTGTTAAAGAATATTGAGCTAAAGACCTCTCAAAGATGAAAAAAAACATTACTCTAAACCAAACAACACTTTATGAGGGGCCTAATCTTAGACAGAACATGATTTAAAAGTTGGCCAATTTGGGAAAGCTAATGCTGCCATATGGTCAAGCTGACAAGATGAGAGCAAAATCAACCTGTAAGCAAGGGCGGAGCCAGGATTGCCCGACAGAGTGGGCTAACCACAAGTCAAAAGTCTATAAAAAATAAGAAAAAAATCATAACAAAATTAAGTTCAATAATAAAATTCATTCATAATCAAATAAAGAATTTTAATAAATATTGTCCCACCTACTCTTTAAATATTCACATTCATTACAAAAAAAAATATTAATATATTTTTTAAATATTAATTCATTTTTTAAATAGTTGAAATAAGAAGTTTTAATTAATTTAATCAGCAATAGATTGATAAACAATTAAGGTTCAACAAATAAAATATGATTTTTATTTTTTATACATACCTCAGCGTCAGAGTTAGAAAAAAAAAACAATAGGAAAAAAAAGGAAAATCCTGTTGCAAAGAAAAACGAAAAAAAAAGGGAAAAATATATCAACCTCAGCGTCGGACGGTTGCCAATCGGATCTGTTTTGTGGCACAGTGGTACTGGCGGCTGAAAGAATTTGATTCTTTTCTCTGAGAATTAATTGCTTTGTTGTCGAGAGAAAGGGGACAGAGAAATGATATTGTAACCGAAATTTTGACCGAAAGTGGAGATACCGAATGAGGTGGAGTGCATCTATTGGTTAGTTTGTGGGGTCCACGCTAATGGGATCAAAGATCCTACCACTAACACGCTGCCACGTGTTATTTCTGTCAAAATTTATGTCAAAATTTATGTTCCAATAGAAGCACTCAAGGGGACATATGTGGCACATTGTGACTGAATTTCGGTCAAAAATTCAGTCACAATAGCATTTTTGAAGTTTGTTTGGGTAAAAAACAAAAGTGCGCACACACATGTTTTTGGAATCTGTTGTCCAGCCTGTACATGCCTCTCAATGGCTTTTGTTTTATTCCTTGTGGTTTGTGGACACTGGACAGATATATATGGGTTGGGTCACTTGAATTTTGGGTTGGACTTATTTTTAGAAATGGTTTCAACTTACAATTTCAAGCAATTTTCTGTTTTTGGCTGGACTGTAGCCCTTCTCAGACCAGACCCAGATCCGCCAGTGCCTGTAAGATCGCTAAGGTAATGGTAAATCCCAACACAAGTAAACAAGGGAACCTTAAGTTTTTACTTAAAATGACCCTATTAGGACAACTCATGTTTATCCAACCAGTATCTAGTATGTGAAATCAGGTCGAAAAGATTCTACCATAGGGACATAAGATTAAAAATGCTGGCAGGCCGATTTTAGTTGTAAAAGCTAGTAAGTCGGGTTAGTTTGACAAGATTTGACCACAATACCATAGGACTAAAAATACTGGCAAGCCTATTTTAATTCCAAAATCTAGTTACTTAGGTCAGGTTGATAAGATTTGACCACAAGATCATAAAAATAAAAATATTACTAAGTTGACAAGATCCAACCACATTAACTTCGTGGAAAAAATATTGCATAAAAAAACACTTAATTTGAGGACTAATATCTCAGTCGAGGAAAATAACTTTAACAAGAAACTAAATAAGGAAAATGTTGTATACACGGGGGAAAATAAAGAAGAGTGGAAATCATTCTCATTCCAATAAAAAGTTTGTTTGAGTGGAACCTCAAAAACATTACAAATATATATTCAAAGTTAATAAGAAAAATACCGATAAAGCTTCAAAAAGAAAGTAAAAAAGCTCAGTCTTTTTTTTTTGCTCAGTCAGTTGGAGTTTTTTAGTAAATTGGAAAAACTTGAGAAACATTGCTATCAAACACCTCAGTCATCATTACATATTAAGAAGCCTCTAGAACTCCATTAATAGAAATGAGAAGGTGAATCAATCGAATCAACCTTCTCAGCCTGTGCAGTAAGTTGATCTTCAAGCATTTGGTCATCCACCTCCATGGCAACTCCAAAGTTGGTTAATGCAATGGTTTCCTCATCATTCCCTTCCCATTTATTGATGATCATAACAATGTTCGGGTAATGCTTCATTATCCCTTTTCCAACTCATTGTAACCCTCAACAAAGAAGGTTTTGTACTTTTCGATGAAATTTTCCTCTAATTTTTCCAGTGCTTCATTGGACTTAGCCAATGTCTCGTCCTAACTGTCATTAGTGTCTTCCTACTATTTAATCTCTCGATTCTCCCCATTAGCCACACTGAGGGCCCAGGTCTTCTCCACTAGCTGGCCATTCTTATATTTATCTCATCACAGGTCTTATTGAGATTTTCTTCAGCCTTAGCAGCCTCTATCGCCAATGTTGATCACCTTTTATCTCCAAGTGGTTCATTTTTCTTGAATCTCTCGATTCGCCTTCTTCTCGTGATCAAAGTTTTTGGCATAGTTTATAGAAGCATGAGTTTTCTCCTGAAGAATGGTGCCGCCATACCACTTTGGAAAATAAAGAAACGAGTTATATCTACCAGTAAAAAAACCTCAAAGAGATAAAAAAAAAAAGCTTCGGAACATGCCACATACACCTTGGGATGGAAAAGTTTCCACAGAGTGTTAGGATTCATACTCATAAAATACTCTTAAGTCAGGGTTGTACCCATTATAGCGAAGCACAACCAAGGCTATAATACGTCATATTTTTGTCCATTATTTAATTATGGAAATTAAATATATATGTTTTTATGACATATGATGTTACTATTTATATTTATTTGATTTGTATTAGTTGAATTTCGAATCGAACTTAATATATAGTAATTCATCAATTAAATAACTGAGATTTGGACACTTAATGAATAAATATTAGTTTGTTTAATATCTTAATTTAGCTTTACGTTTGGGACAATTAGAATGCTCAGTTATGAATTAAAATAATGAATTTAAATCCCTATGGGTTAGTATATAGCTTGGACTAGGTTTATGACTATTTTAATATAGTTTTGGGCTTCTTCAGTCGGAGCCCATATGGAGCCTAAACTCAATTTTGTGATTAAGCTAATAAAACGACTGATAGAGATAAACCCTAGAGCTAGAGAGAGGAGGCTAATTAGAGAAGAAAAGGATTAAGGAAAATTAGACTTGGATTGATTGCATATCTTCTTCTATGACAAGTTTACCTAGTGAAGGATTTCAATTGTTTTGTGTTATAATGTAATTATTCATTAGAATTCAAACATAAATGCATTAAAAATATAATTTGGAGATTAATTAACTAGTTTAGTATTTAAACTAATAAGATAATATAGTTACAATTCATGTTCTTGAGATAATCTGGTGTTGGTAGAGTTCATGATGAATCTGAGATGGAATTGATGTATAATTGTTAAAAAGATGTTATACAATGTAAATTAATCAAAAGTCTCTGAATAATTGAATAAATTGATAAAAATCTTAGTCTAATTGATCAACTCAGAAAACTACGGTTTGGGGGTAATGTGGAATTTATCCCCTTAAATCGTGTTAAAATCATGTATTCTCGATTAGAATGAATGTTGGGACAATTAGGTATGGTATTTAGGCTTAGGATTGATAGTAGGATCGAAAGTGAGGATTGGGGTTGTTAATGGAAGATTTTGAGAGTTAGAAAAGAAGATCAGCGTCAATCTCGTTTGAACAGGTCGTTCAAATGACTTTAAGGACCTCGTTTGAACCACCATAGTAATCATGTTGAAACCATCTTCAAATGACTTTGAAAATGTGAAATTGTATATAATTAAATTATGAATGCGTGGGCGCTGATTTTATATTTTTTGCATTTTTTATGAATTCATTACGAATATTTTACCAAGAATGCACAAGGCTCAAACTCTACGTTGGTGATTTTGGTTTAGGATTTGCGTTATGATTGGTTGTTTGGAATTTGGGGCTTAGGTATGGGTTAGTTAATCTTTGGGTTGGTCATACTCGAAGAAGTGAGAATATATTATTAATTTTAAGGTATGGTTTGGATAGTTAGACTGTTGAGTATCTTTACATGGGTTAAATCAATTAGAATGTATTGATAACCCTTTTAGTAGGATAGTAATTATATGAAGATAATAATTATAAATGTTGGGAATGTGATATACCTAGATTTAGAGAGCCTATGGAGATCAGGATAGTGTTAAAAACAATAAATTATAGTTAAACGTGTGTATTAACTAATAATAGTAAGAAACTTTATGTGTAACCCTGACGATTAGGGTTTGTGCTTGTATGTTTGGCCCGTTGACTCGGGGCTTACTTGTCTTGCATATTATGTGTAACATATTGGATGTGAGTAATATTAGGATATTTACTGTAGGGGAAATAGTTATGGTAATCGAGCGATGGATATCAATACCCTAATGCGATAATGATGGGTTTGAACTTGGTTATGATTACAACGGATATTACGTGTTAAGCTTCCCATTATATAAAGAGTGAAATACACGGGCTGATAGTTTTATATAGGTGTGGGTATGGGACTATATGGCCGGTCATAATGCGTAATGATTCTCTCCCTGGAGATGATTTGATGGTTATATGTATAAGATCACCTATAACTATGCCTAGTACATGCGAGCGATCCTCGAAGGCAGTAAAATAGGCCTACATTATATGCGGGTTTGAGAGGGTCCCTTTTTTTAGGTATATGTGTTGGATCGTACCAGTATTATGTGGATGTAGATCTAGATACTATTTCCCTTAACATATATACACTCGAGACATATAAAGTAATCAATTTTGGAATCTAAAGCATAAGTCCATTAAACCAAATAAGATTTAATCATGGGGTAAATATATACATGGTGTGGTCATCCCCGATCGTCGTGGAAGGAGGGATGAAGAAGAGGGTATCTTCTATGTCGAGAGGATCTTGGTCCCGTGCATCGATGAGGTGAAAAATGTATAGAGATGGAGTCTCCAGTCTACTTTACTCAAAACAGACAAAAGAAAAGGGAGCCATCCCGAAGGACGGCATTCAAATACATACTGATACATACGAAACCAGAATGATTCGAAAAGGATCCGGAGGCTAAGTTACGAAATGGAAAGATGTTAGGCACTCATTCCGCCCATACGGTCTCTCATGGGTTATTGCTATTTTCCTTTATTTCCCCGTGATATGTTTGCATGTGTATATATAGTGGAGATAGGAATCATCGACTTGTATCATGGAAGAGATAAAGCGAGTCACCCATAGGAATGTTCCTAAAAAATAATATTTAGAAAATAGGATTTATGCGATTATCCTCGCGTTGATCATTATAATGGAATGATAACATATATGGAATAATACGCCATTAAGCACAAATATACGTATATGTAAATATATAGATACAAAAATTAGAAAAATGGAAAATGGGAAAAAAACAGGAATAGGACTCGAGTCTCGGGTTTTACCCCGAGATGCCTACGTAGCCTATAGAGGCATAAAAGTCCACGTAGTTCGTATGCAAAACGAGGGGTGGGATTTATCCCATAAATCCAATGGGAAACTTCTCTTATATGTGTGTGTGTAAAAAAGTGTTTTAATTGTGAGAAAAGTGTGAGAATTATCGTTTAGAATTTATGAGCAAGCCCTCTTTTTCTGGTTTTTTGGGTTTTATTTATATGAAAATAAAAGATGTGCGATAATACTAAATAAAAAGTATATTAGGATATATGAGATGAGAGAATAAAAGTGCTAAGTAATAAAACAAATTAATGCGAATTTAGGAGAATTTAAAGAGAAAGTTGAGAAAGTTGAGAAAGTTGGACCTTCTTGAAGATCTTGAGCTTGATCTTGGATGTTGGAGAGCATCCCTTGCACTTGGGTGATGATGGAGGGTAGTTAATTCACCAAGTTTGATGAAAATATGAAGAATGGTGAAGGTTAGAAAGGGATTTGGATGTGAAAATCACGCTGACTTCGAGAGGGGTTTTTCGAGCTCGCTAAGAGTGATGGATTTCAGATCTTGTCTCCCTGCAATGAGGTCATGGCCTCCTTTTTATAGGCCCAGGGCATTGCCGATCTTCATAGTCCTAGTCCTGCCAATCGGCAGGTGTGTTTAGGCACACTTTCGATAGGCAGAGTTTGGAACCTTCCATTTAGCAGTCTCTTTCAAGTTCCTTCGGAAAATCGGCCGTAGAGCGCAAACCGTTGATCCGAATCGCGCACGGGGTGAACCATTAGAATGGTACTTTAGAGACCTAAAAAGTATTTTGGACTTCTCCCGGGTCCGGGAGTCGACTTTGGGTCAAATGTGGCTCGAAAGCATTCGTAGGTCCTTTGAACGGGGAATTATCAGACGCAAATGGATCGTTCGTCCGCATGGTAAGTCAGAATCGCGCATAGGGCAGACCGTTAGAAAGGTTAAGAGATGTGATTCAACATTCCATAGAGTTTGACTCGGTTTGGGAAGTTAACTTTGTCAACCGGGGCTTGGAAGCGTTCGGTGACCTTTCAGAGTAAAACGAATCGTTCGTCCATACCGTAAGTCAGAATCGTGCACCGGGCGGACCGTTGGAAAGGGGTTTCAGAGACCTTTAAAGATTAATTCAGTATCGATCGAGTTAAAGAGTTAACTTTGGTCAAACGGAGCCTGAGAGCGTCCGGTGGCCTTCTGATTAAGTTTCGGGGAAAAACGGGTCGTTCGTCCGCACTGTAAGTCAGAATCATGCATGGGATGGACCGTTGGAAAGGGGATTCAGTGCCCTTTGAAGATTCATTCAGTATCAATTGAGATGGATAGTTTGACTTTTGGTCAAATGGAGTCTGGGGGTGCCTGATGGCCTTTAGGTCAGTACCCGGGGTATGACTTAGGTTTGCAATGATGAAGGAAGGTGTTAGGGACCTAAGGAGAGGTTAGGGGGTACTAGAATGGGGTGTCTACACATGGTATTAGATGCATGAGATATTTAGGCTTCTTAGGTTGGGATAAATGAAAAGAAAAGAAAATATATGATAAAGGTGAGTAGTTACCCAAACTCAATTATGATTTTCCTCTTTGTAAAGATGTTGTTAACATTCTTGTTGAATCTGATTTTACAGTTCTCAGACCGTTGTTTCTACTGTAGAGTTAGGTAGATTTCATTGGAGGAGTTCCTCAAGAGAAGTTTTTTTCCTTCCAAGGATGTAACAGTCAAGCAATGTTTTTCTTTTATCTCACATTATATATGTATATTTTTATACATGCAATTGTATGGATATTATATTTGAGATTCATTTTTATTCCAAAGTTAGTTTTATTTTCTATTTATAGTTGGATTGTACTAGAGATGATTTTATCTTATTAAGTATTTTTTCTCCCACTATATTTACTTTTTTAATTATTATTTATTCCTTAAACTGAGAATGTTACTAAAAAAATTTATTCCCGTGATTTTTATATGAGACCTCATCATTCTATCTATAATTTTTACGGGGTGTCATAGTTGTTATCAAATCATTCCAGGTTCGAGTGTCCTAGGGATCTTTAGTGCATTCATTATTTTCCGCGTTGCGTTCTTTGATTTCTTTAGAAATTAATATTTAGGATTTATTTTCTCTAAATCGACGATCGCTTAGGGGATTTCACGCTATGGTTCCAGATGAACGATTCGAATCGACCAAAGTTAATTTGGAAGGTTCCTTGTTTGGATTTATCTTGAGAAACGTCCCACGTATGAAGTCGCTTTCGATAGGGAGTTAGGGAACATTGGTAGTGAGACCTTTAGTAGGTTTCGAGCATATGGTTCGATGGGAAATGCTTCCACTCACAATCCATAACAACTTTAGGAGTAAGTTTATGAAGACCTTGTCTTGGCGATCGCATTGTATCTGGTATGCGAAAGACTTCGATTATCTTTCTCCTTGTACACTAGAAAATATTAATTCGGAAGCGAAGAAGACAATTTGTGATTTTGATTATAGTATTAGAGGACTTTTTAAGATGGCATAAACCTTACGTAAAGGGTATAAAAGGTGTTACTGGGTAATTCTCTCTTCATTACTTGTGCTTAGGTCACTACAAGAAAAATGATTTTCAGTGGCATAATTTTTTGCTCCTAATTATAAAAAATTCGCCACCAAATCTTTTAGTGGCAAAAAAATTTCGTCATGCTATTGCCACTAAAGGTGTGCCGTGGATTATTTTTGTGAAAATTTATTAAAATCGGCACTAAACGTTGATTTTTTAGTGACAAAATCACTTCGCCACCAAAACATCGCTTTAGGTGGCAATTTTTCTTTGCATCTAATAAAGATTAAATTGCCACTAATAGTTGATAATTTGCCACCAAAAGTCTATTTTTTGTAGCAAAATAAAAATTCACCACCAAAAGGAACCTTTCGTGGCAAAACAAATCGCCACAATTGAACTTAAATTTGAATGAAACGATTTTTTAAATATTAAATTGCCACCCATAGTTGATAGTTTGCCACCAAAACTCTATTTTTTGTGGCAAACCAAAGAATCGCCACCAAAGGGCTGTTTCGTGGCAAAAAATCACCACATTTAATCTTAAATTTGTACGGAACAACTTTCTTAGAAATTTAAATTCACCACTAAATGACATTTTTTTATTGCAAAAAAATCTCCATAAATTGATGCAACATTTTTCACAATACATATACACGTTGCTTTGGTAACAAAATTTCGCCGCATATTTTTATTACTTGCCATCTAATTTCATATAATACTCAAAATAACTCATATACACAATTCTAATAAAGTCATCGACATTTATATAGCTCATAAAGATAGCAATATTTGAAAAACAAATCTTTGTCTCAAAAGTTCCTACGCTAAACACTATTTCGAACAAATTATTTAGAAGAAATGTGCTACCATTCAAAAAAAAAAAAATAGGTCTAATCCATCATTCTTCTTTATTGTTACTCTCCTCTACAAAAGCTTCCAATGAATTTGCAAAAAAGACACAAAGAATTTCTTTAGTATTATCACTTTGAAAAACAATGACAATAAATTTTGGAAGATTAATCAAAGTACATTTATAAATTTCACTTACAAGTCATACAAAATAATAATAAAAATATGATAAATCACATTCATTAACATCAAATTTTTTTCCCAATTATACCCCACCCACCCACAAAAAGAAACTATATTGCTTCTTCTTTGTGTATTAGGATTATTATTAGCAGATAGCAAGAAAAATAAAAAATTGTGCATGTCAAATATAAAACAAGTTTGGGCTTACGTGCTTACCACGAAGAGTTATATTGTTGTGTTACGAGGTTACTTAATGCCTCAAGTTTTCCATTAATCTCATCCATTCGTCCTTTCATTATCGCGTTCTCCATTATTGCTTCATTAGTTTCTCTCCTTGCTTCATGTGATTCCCTCATTGCCTCGTCAGCATCCTTCCTTGCCTCATTAACTTATCTCTCTCTCTCTCTCAATGTCTCTCTCCTTTTGCATAGAAGAAACTAAGGATGTTGTGGGTTGAAGACCAACCCCACGACGAGATACATATCCTGAGAGATGTCCTAGAATTTCTTGAAATGCATCAGCATAATTCATCATCGCACCGTCTTCAAGTTCAAATTGTGAATTGAGTATTGCTTGCACATCATCCTATAAATAATAGTGAAGATATTATAATTATATCATACGATATAGGTAAAAAAGTTATTAACAAACTACTATTGAAACACTTCTTACATAGACATTTCCAGCCGTTGTAGTCACTCAATTTCCCTTTTTTTTGCTCCAATGAGTCGTATGCCATACATTACTCATGGACACCGGAATTTCGGTCTCCTTATCACGATGTATAGATTTTGATACAAAATAAAGTGCTCAAACATATTAAAATGATTGGTTTAGATAAAAGATTTATAGAGATATTTACCATCTCAAACTCCTCTTTATAGGGCCGTGTTTCGGGCGGATCGGATCAGAAAATGGCCCTTCGAAAAAAATTCCAATTTTTTCGAAAATAAATTATTTGTTCCAATTTCCTATCCAATTTTTTCGGAAAATCAAAAAACTTTCCGAATTCGAAAAAATTGAAAAATCGAAAAAAAAAAATCGGAAATTCAAAAAATATACTAAAAATTCAGAAATTTTGGAAATTCCAAAATTTCAAAAAATTTATTATAGGATTTTCGATTACTCGAAATTCTCATTTTAAAGAAATCAAAAAAAAGATTTAACCCAACATGTAAATATATAAGGATTTAACCATTTTTTTCATTTGTGTAGAGGGATTTTTTTGGGGATCTCCTCCTCTCCTAGCCGATGTGGGACACATGAGAATGTTTTAAAAAATTGGAAATCGGAAAAAATCGTATCGACATAGTTTTGGAAAAATCACATCAAAAAAATCGGAAAAACGAAAATTCAGAATTATTTCCAATTTTCGATCCGATTTTTTTCGGAAAAATCGGAAATCGAAAACCTTATATACGTTCCAAAATCGGAAAATATCGGATCAGATATCGAAAAAATTAGAATGTTTGAAAAAAAAAACAGCCCTACCTTTTGACGAAATCCTTTGCTTCCACTACAGTGGAGAATCGTCTGCTTCGATCGATTATTCGAGTTTATTTCACTTCTTTTCTGTAGATATTCATGTTCAAATAAATTTAAAAATAGATAACTAGTTGTAAACCCCTAATTAAAGGTCTTCGTATAACAAAACACAAGTAAAGCATTTGATTTTAAATGGACGATCCCCACTAACATTGGTTGGTCTAGTAAGTATGAGAAAATAATATCAAGGTAAAAACAGATAGTGTTTACTACAATAATATAATATGCATAGTGTTTACTACACAAAAACAACATGCCAAATCAACACTTAGTATAAATAATCAAAAAATTAAAAGTCGTATTTAACCTGAAATTTTTCATCCGCAAGTGTTAAACAAAGATCATGCCATTTAGCCTCACTTAATTCCAGAGGATGATGCTGAAGAGCCCGTTCCAAAGAGCCATGTGGCTTGAAGTGTTCATGATACATTTTCGAGCGGAAGTTACGAAATTGATTATTGAGTTGTGCTCATTTGGCAATTAAAACTTGTCCTATTCAAAAGAAATAAAAAAAAAAACTCACAACTCTAAATACAGAATGTGTTCCATATATGAGCATAGGTATCTTACCCGAACAAGTATCCACATATGATTTTTATTCTCCTTCGGAACTTCCTTCCGATACTTGAAATTGAATGGGGCATTTTCTCAGAGATTGGGATTTGAATGTTCTCCCCTCTCTCTAGATTCTTCTGAAAACCAATCCCTCGTGTTGATCCCCTGCCTCACTTCTTGGAACTAGAACCTATTAAAAAAAATAGTGAAAGTAATTAAAAAAATGGTCAATTCAACTTTAAAGACAAAATTAAAAATAAACCCATAAGTTTGAAGTCATCAAAGCATAATCACAGTAAAAAAGAGCACACAGACATATCACTTTCATCCGCAATAACCCAAAAAATAAATTTATGACAAGAAATATAGAATAAAATCAATGAGTAAATCTCATTGTTTTGAGCTAACAAAGATTACAATTTTAGACCATTTTTTTGTTGAGGGAAATTACACTGTAGTCCTGATATGCATTTGAGAATGTCCCAATGTGCCCAAACACAATTAGGTTACTTCATCATTTGATCCATTCCTTAATTTAAAATGCCCACTAGTCCTATACCTAACATCTACTTCTAACCACAGATCATCTATAACATATACTAGTAGTTACATTATTTCCAGCACCCTTGAATCATCATCCGTACAATTTTGATATGTTTCATAGATCAAGATACTTGGTTCAATTTAATTTACCAACAGTAATAGATTCAGATTGTATAACCACACGCGCACAGTTTTCGTCACACACAACACAATGCACGTGTCATCACACAACAAACAGTTTCCATCACAATACACACATGCGTTGTTTTTTTAGCATGTATATCTCGATTGTGCGCCACTTGAAAATTTCAAGTTTGGACTATACAGAGAACATTAAGTTGTTAATATCAAATGTAAGAATAATAAAACAAGTTATATCTTTCGCATGAATCAAGCATCGTGTATTGAAAGAAAGAGAAGGAAATAAATCTTCAAGAAAGGTAGAAAATTTCTTGATACTTAATTTGCAATTCGTGCTCTTTTGTCTGATGGCTTTCTTCTTAAGTTGCTTGGCCTAGAATTTTTTAATAAAGATACTGGTCTGTCTGATTCATTATCAGGACCACTGGGCATTGAGGAGTATGGACCAAAAATCCTACTTCAAATTATATCTTCCTTGTGTCATACAGAGAATGGTCTTAAATCAATGGGCTCAGGTTGGTTATCTTCTTGGCTCAACACAATTTATGTGATGTCATATACTTCTCGACAAACTGAATCAGATATAGTAATTAATCTCAGAAAATTTTCCTTTATTCCTCTTTTAGATGACAAATGTAGCTTACTGAATGAAGATACCATTTTGTTGCATTCCGATGCATTTCATGATATAATACCTCTTTCAGATGTCTTGCCAGCAATTTCTAATGATAGAAATGTTGTAGGAGAGAAGGATTTGATGATAGAATACCTTTGTTTGTAATGTTTCACCTATAATTAAGATGCCTCAACTGTAGCTTAGAAAGGGATCACATTTGTAGTAAGATGTCTACTTCAAAATAAAAAATTACAGAGAATTTATTTGCTGGAGCCTTCATATTTGTTCCACATTCATTTGGTTCTTCATGTGAAGATATTGTACCTGGTGTTTTTTTTACTCCTCAAGAAGTTTGCAGGCATTCATTTGGTTCTTCAAAACAAAAGGCATTTTATCTTGTCATGTCTCTAGTAGCTCCCACATTCAACCTTTTTTGCAGTATCCCCAACCTCTTCTTCGTACAAAACGGTATTGTCCACAATGTCCATTACTCGATCTGGTAATGCTAGTTTGACAAAATTGTGAAGGTTTACATCATCCTTGAATAGTTTATCAGTGGGTCTTCTCCCATTCAATATCTCTAACAAAAAAATCCCAAAGCCGTACACATCTCCTTTAGTTGAAACCTGACCACCCATGTCATACTCTGCATAATTCACAGAACATAAACTCTTTATGCTAACACTAAATGATTATAGAGGTAGTTTGACTTTGATTCATGAAACAAGAAATATAATAATAATAATAATAATAATAATAATAATAATAATAATAATAATAATAATAATAATAATAATAATAATAATAATGTGAATAACAATAACAACAACAAGAAGATCTATGTAAATCTCCTATAAACGTGTAATCTAGGTGAATTTGTTTGATGAATGAAGAATGAAGGACCTTTTCTGGAAAATTACATAGGGTTGGTCATGGGTCGTGTCTTTTTAAATTCATGTTGTTGTGAGCACAATTCATACCCGACTCATTTAAAGTTGTGTATATTCGGAATGTATAGTATTTAAGCCATGATTCGTCTTGTATAGTAAATTTTTAAAGCATATCCTATTTCGGTCCACTCGTGTTTAAGAGTGTCTCGAGTGTCGCCTATTTATGACCCAAATTCGTTAATGATAAAAACAAACCCACTAACTCCATGATTTTTTTATGTCTAGTTAGTGGGTCATGTTAAAATTTGTTACTAATAAAAAAGCATGCCAACCCTATTCATAACAATTTTGGGGATTTCTTTTCCTCTTTGACTTATAAAGTATCCTATATATATACCTAAAGGAGAAAAATAGCAAAAGAAATGGAAACAAACTTTTATAAAAGGAATTATCAAAATGTGCCTCAAAAACCATTCTTAGTGTGGCCATCCCCGATCCACGCCGCGCGACGGAGGATCCTCAGGTCCCGCGCATCCCTCCCGGGAGTGCTTCAGCCGGAGTCATTTGAGGTGAGGTGAAAGATGTAGAGAGATTAGAGTCGCCAGTCTATTTTACTCAAAACAGACAAAAGAAAAGAGGAAGCCACTCCGAAGGAAAACATCCAAAGACATACTGGTGCATACGAAACCAAAATGATTCGAGAAGGGTCCGGAGGCTAAGTTACAACATGGGAAAGTGTTAGGCACCCATTCCGCCCATACGATCTCTCATGGATTTTTGTTATTTTCCTTTTATCCTCTCCATGATACGTGTGCATGTGTATATATACTGAAGATAGAAATCATCGACTTGTACCATGGAAGAGGTAAAGCGAGTCATCCGTAGAAGGTTTAAAAATAATATTAGAAAATAAGATTTACGCGATCATCCTTACGTTAATCGTTATGAGGGAATGATAATGCACGTGGAATGATATGCCCCTAAGAACAAAAATATATGTATATATATAGTGTAAGAGAATGGAGGTTAGAGAAAATGGAAAATGAGAGAAAAAATAAAGAATAGGACTCGAGTCTCGGATTTTACCCCGAAACGCCTACGTAGCCTATAGAGGCATCAAAGTTCACGCAGTTCGCTTACAAAACGAGGGGTGGTGTTTATCCCATAAATCCAACCGGGGATTCTCTTACTTGTGTGTGTGTGTGTGTGGGTGTGTGTGTGTAGAAAAAGTGTTTTAGTTGTGAGAGAAGTGTAAGAAAAGTATGAGAATTCCCATTTGGAATTTATGAGCAAACCCTTTTTTTCTTATTTTTTGGGTTTTTATTTATATGAAAATAAGAGATGTACAATACTACTAAATAAAAAGTATATTAGGATGTGTGAGATAAGATAATAAAGGAACTAAGTAATAAAACAAGTTATTACAAATTTATGAGAATTTAAGGAGAGAGTTGAGAAAATTGGACCTTCTTGAAGATCTTGAGCTTGACCTGGAATGTTGGAGAGCAGCCCTTAGACTTGGATGATGATGGAGGGTAGTAAATTCATCAAGTTTGATGAAAAGGATGATGAAAAGTGAAGGTTGGAAAGGGATTTGGATGTAGAAATCACGCTAACTTCGAGAGAGGTTTTCAGGATTTGCTGAGAGTGATTTCTATCAGATCTGGGTTCTCCTTGAAAATGAGGTCAGGGCCTCCTTTTTATAGGCCCAGGCCATTGCCGATCGTCATAGACCTGTTCCTGCCATTCGACAGGTGCGTTTAGGCACACTGCCGATAGGCAGGGTCTGAGACCTGTCGTTTGACAATATTTTTTAGGACTTTTTGGTAAATCGACTGCAGAACGCAAACCGTTGACCTCTCGGAGTAAAACGGATTATTCATCCATATCGTAAGTCAGAATCGCACACGGGACGGACCGGGTGAAAGAGGATTCAGTGACCTTAGAAGATTCATTTAGTCTCGATTGAGCTGAAGAGTTGACCTAGGTAAAATAGATCCCGAGAGCGCTCGGTGGCCTCCTGATTGAGTCTCGAGGGAAATGGGTCGTTCGTTCACATGGTAAGTCATAATCACGCACAGGATGGACCATTGGAAAGGGGTTTCAGTGCCCTTCAGAGATTTATTCAGTCTCGATCGAGCTGAAGACTTTAATTTTTGGTCAAACGGAGCCTAGGATTGCCCAATGGCTTCTAGGTCAGTACCCGGGGTATGACCTGGGTCTGTAGTGATGAAAGGAGGTGCTAGGGACCTACGTAGAGTTTTAGGGGGTAATAGAATGGGGTGTCTACAGAGCGCCTCGACAGGTGAGTTTGGAATAAATGATAGCCGTCGAATAGACATCGCATGATGCTTTGAAGATTCTGCGGGCTTGAAGATGAGGGTGACTGATTCTACGGGTCAGAGATAATTCTGACGTCTTAAGTTCAGATGACCAATTCTACGGGTTGAAGCCGATTCTGAGGGCTTAAGTTGAGATGACCAATTCTGCGGGTCGAAGCCGATTCTGAGGGCTTAAGTTGAGATGACCAATTCTGCGGGCTTATGCAGAGGTGACCAATTCTACGGGTTGAAGCCAATTCTGTGGGCTTATGTAGAGGTGACCAATTCTGCGGGTCGAAGCCAATTCTGAGGGGCTTATGTTGAGATGACCAATTTTGCAGGTCGAAGCTAATTCTGCGGGCTTATGTAGAGGTGACCAATTCTGCCGGTCGAAGCCAATTCTGTGGGCTTATGTAGAGATGATCAATTCTGCGAGTCAAAGCTAATTCTGCGGGCTTAAGGTGAGATGACCAATTCTGTGGGTCGAAGCTAATTCTGCGGGCTTAAGTGTAGGTGACGATCCAGGACCGAGGTCAATTATGACCTAAGAGTGGTGATGACCAAGGACCAAGGTCCATTCTGGCCTAACTAGGGTGACGATCCAAGACCAAGGTCAATTCTGACCTAACTAAGGTGACGATCCAAGACCGAGGTCAATTCTGACCTAAGAGAAGATGAAGATTGAATTTTTGGTTCCGATGGGGAATGAGCTTGGGAAAACATAGTGTGTCCTTTGGAGACTTTAAAAATGACTTTCTGGAGTTCCGCTGGGGAAATTACCTCATGACGTTATTTTGAGCCGGGGAGCTGATTGCCGGGGAAGTGTTTGTGATCTGTGGAGGAGAGGCAAGTCTGATGTCGTAAACTTTACTATGGAAGTTATTAGGTGGTCCAGGTATTGGACGTATTGCTCGAGGAGATTTGAGACCTTTAGAGATCCTCCGGGGGCGTCGAGAGAGGAGTTTTACTTGGTTTTTTGAGAGTTCCGCTGGGGAAATGGGGGTTTCGCTTGAGGGAGTGCGAAATTTTCTTGGTGAAAATGTTCTAAATCCTTCCTGGGATTTTTAGGAATTTTCCGAGGATTTTTAAGGGATTTCTAGTATTTTCTGGGAATTTTTGTATGAAATTTCAAGAGGGTGCCGGTCGGCATGGTGCAGAGCCATTTTTGAGTTTTTTTTCGCTTTTTTTTTTACCTTTTTTCCTACTTTTCCTCATGTTTTTTACTCTTTTTCTCAAAAAGGTTATCTTATTCCGCTGTTGTTTCCCATTCGGCTATTTCTTCATTTTTTGCTATATGGATATATTTTCTTAGGATAATTCATTCTTTGGCAGTAACACGGACTTTTGGACTGCCTTGGAAAGGTAAGGAGACACTACCGATCGGTGGGTCCTACTTATTGCATACTGATACGACAGCGCCCTATGACTATATGGACTTTGTGACGAGCTCGTTAATGGCGCCCTGCATATATGATGCCTTGCCTTTCCCTCCTACGGGTTCGAGTCGGGCGGTGGGGTACTCCCACAACGGCGGTGGTTCGGCGATGGCGGCGGTGACGACTTCAGGGGTTCCTTTCGTGCGATTTCACACTCCTTCGTACAACATTCGGCGAGCTGATGGAGGGATGGTGCCTATGTTGCACCGTCCTCTTGCGATGGATCCGGAGGAGTTGAGTTTGACTGAGGAGGTTCTTCGTCCTGTGGTATACCTTTTTTCTCTTTTTTTGGTTCTTTTTCTATTTTGATTCCTCTTTGATACTGATTTTTGCCTTTTTACTTGCAGCAAATCCGAGTGTCGACCACTTGGCTGAGGGACATTAGAGACTGGATATCTTCGGCGACTACCCATATTCGGGATGCGGTCCCGGTTCCTTCTTGCTTGGTGCCGTCTGCTTCGTCCAGGGGGGACTCGAGCTCGGTTAGAGGTGGTGCGTCATCTCGCCGTAGGGGAAAAAGAGCGCATCGCAGGGGTGGAAGCTCTTAGAGAGAGGGGTGAAGGGTAGGTGAGAGAGAGAAGATGTGGGTTCGGGCTGAATCCCATTATTTTTTGCTTTTCTTTTATTTTCGGCAAATTTTGATGTAACACAGAAGAATAAATATATATGCAATGCAATGGAGTTTTTTTATTATCTTTTGTTAATGATGAATGAGTGAATGCATGCACATGTGCTTTTTAGTTTGCTACTGAGACCGTAAAAAGAGATGTTTTTGGGATTTTGAAGGAAAGTTAAAAATGGGAAATCATAGAGGGATGGAAGAGGATTTTTGAAATTTTATTGAGAATATCAATTTATTTTGAGTTTTCTGAATTTTGACAAAAGAGGAAAAAGGAAAATTTCCAAGAGTAGGGAGTTGCCGATTGACAAGACTCTTATCCTGCCTATCGGTAGTCAAGTCCAGCCCCATCAATTCAAAGCTTTGATTAGTGCCCTCTTCAGCCTTTGGTGCATTGTGGGGTAGGAAACCCTCCGATTTCTGCAGGGATTATGTCTCTTGTGAGGGTTGTCATGTATAAAAAGAGTAGGGTTGGAGTGTTTCCCTCACACCTTCACATTCTTACTTACTTGCCTACTATCTCTTAGCCTTGCAAGATGGCTCTCCCTAGTAGCATTGAGTTTGCAAATTACCTCAAAGCCTTAGAAGCGATGCGCTCTTATAACGTCGACTATGATTCTTTCAACATGCGTCGAGTTTATTTATGGCGCAATCGGCCCATTGAGTGGAACATACTGATGGTGGTAGTACAATTCTGGTACCCCGAAGACCATGTATTCCACTTTGGGTTGGATGAAGTTTGTCCTACCTACGAGGAATTTTCTGTCATACTGGGGGTAAATCCCAGTGTTGTTGCGTCTTTACTCGAATTTTCCCATTCTCCCAGGGATTTATTAGCTGCGCTTTTTCGCATTTTTCCTTCAGCGGCTAGATCACTAGTTGCTGGAGGAATGATTTCCCTCCCGACTGTGTTACAGTCTGTGCATTTGCAGGAAGCTGGCGATGCTGGGTACGCTGGAGCTGTTGCTCTGGGCTTGATTTTAAAATTGCTGCTGGTGACTGGGGAACTGCTGGTGGATCTGTAACTTAAAGCCATTACTTCATGGATGTCATACCATCGCAATCCTGCAGTGGTGATACTGGTGGAGACCCTGAATGGTCTGGATGCCTGGCGAGAAGGTCGTTCTAACTTCCCACGGGGTAGCCCCGTGATGCTATTCATGTGGTTGTCTGAAAGACTCCGCCTGGTGACTCTTCTAGAATATTCTTTGTCAGTTGTACCCAACTTCTTTTCGCGTCACTTTTTCTATGTTGGCTTGAATATTTCGAGCTGGGAGAATTGGTTTGTGGAGTATGGGGCTCGAAATTTGTACTGGTCAATGCCTTGGTGGGGAAAATTCCTGCCTGTTCTGGAGCTAGGAGAATACTCATATGTGCGGCTGGTTAGTCTCAGACAGACCTCTTTCTGTTTCCCTTGGCGGCTTCTACGCCAATTTGGTTGGGGGTCGTGCCACGTCGGACACTAAATTTCTTTTCGGTAGAAGATTTGATCGAGCGCCTGCGTCTGCTGCTTGGCTCTCTGTGGGAGCATCGGCGTCCGTTGATCCGTACCTCTCAGTCTGTTGGGAGAGTTTGGCATATCCCTGGGGATTATATGAAGTGGTTGTGGAGGAAAGTAGTTAGCAAGATGTTGGCAGTGGAGACTGGACATAAGTGGTTTGTTTCTTTTGACACCATGAAAAGAGGTGTGGTGGTCTTTTCGAAGCTGGGTCGAGCCTATCGGTCCATGGAGTGTTTATGACACTCTGTTCAGGCAGGGGAAACTTGGGGATCCTAGGATGCAGATGATGATGACGGATCAGGCTCCTCTGGTAGCTGTGGGTAGGATGGTTAATTTTGTAATGGGGAATAAATGTGGAGATTTTATTATGGCTTTCTAGGAAGGTGGGGGGAAGGGAGTTATCCGTTCCTTTTCTTATGTAATTTGTACCGTAATTACTTATTAAGGAAATAAACAAGTTTAAGATCATCCAGCTGTGCCTTTGATGAGTTTGTGTTGTTTGAATTATCTATACCGATTGCTAAGGCATACATAATCCTTCTGTTCAAATATATATTGGAATTGACTGTCATTCTCGGAGGTAAGAAAAGAATATTATTTTGTGAAAAAGAACGAGCCGTGCTCATGTAAGGGTTATGAGCTGCCTACGTACCTCTGGAGTTTTTGAAAAGTTTTAATTTGTTTGAAAACGATTTTTTCAGCGGATCAGACCCATGTAGTTCTGGGTAAGGGGGAAATGAAGAGCTTTTTTTTTAATTTTTAGAATAGAAGGAGGATGAGAAGAGTCGTAGCGCGCCGAGATTTCGGACTAGGGGTAGAACTTCTTGAGACGGTCTAGGTTGACTGGATGTGCCATCTCTTCCCAATCCAAGTCGGTGAGCAGGGCAGCACTGCCAGATAATATCTTCTTAACAATGTAAGGGCTGCTTCAATTGGGCTTGAATTTCCCTCTAGGGTCCCAGATGGGTTCTATGATTTCTTTGAGGGCTAGGTCCTCTTCTCAGACACCGCGGTCCTTGACTCTCTTGTTAAATGAACGCATTATTCGGCGACGGTACCCTTGTATATGGTATAGTGCTTTTAGTCTCCTTTCGTCTAGGAGGGTCAGCTCGACAAGACGTCTTTGATGCCAGTCCTCCTCACTGACCTCGCATCAAGCATGATGCGTAGCGAGGGTATTTCAAACTCCACGAGTAGGACTACTTCCATGTCGTAGACCAGAGCGTAAGGGGTAGCCCCAGTAGAGGTTTGAATTAAGGTTCGGTAGCCCCAGAGGGCATACAGGATCCGGTCGGCACAATCCCAACAACTTTCGATCATCTTACTGATAATGGCTTTGAGGTTCTTATTGGCGGCTTCAACTGCACTATTATTATGAGGTCGGTAAGGGGAAGATTTGTGTCTCTGAATCCTATACTCATTGACCACTTATGTGACTTATGCCTCGAAATGCAACTCGTTATCTGATACTAGCTCGTGCGAGACCCTATACCGATAGATGATGTTTTTCTTGATGATTTGGGCCACTTTCTTAGAGTTCAGTACTGCGTATGACTCCGCTTCGACCCATTTGGTGAAGTAATCAATGGAAACTAGGATGAACTCATGCCCATTGGAAGCCTTCGGTGTAACCTTCCCTATGATGTTGATGCCCCAGGTGGAGAACAGCCAGGGAGAGGTCATGTTATATAATTCGTGCGGAGGCAAATGCTGAAGGTTTGAGAATTATTGACATTTGGGGCATCTTCGGACATAGGCGGTGCAATCCTGGGTCATAGTGGTCCAGTAGTAGCCCTATCGGATGATCTTCTTGGCAAGAATGTGACCGTTCATATGGGGTCCACATTCCTCGCTATGGATTTTTTGCATTATCTTTTCAATGTCAGCCCCTGCGATGCAGTGTCGATGGGTTCCATCAAAGTTTCGTTTGAGAAGTGCTTTGTGACAAATGATGTATTAGGCGGCCTGTCTTCGGAGGGTTGCTCGATGTTTCTTGTTGGAACCCTAGGGATACCTACCATGCTTGAGGAGGCGCCAAATATCATAGTACCAACAATTGGCTAGCTAGGGATCTTCTGTAGTGACGAGCTCAACGTGGTAAGAGTGGGTTGGTTTGTCTTGCTTTTGAACAAGGAAAGGGGTATTTATTATTCCTTTGGGCATGTCAACCATGGAGGCCAAGGTAGTGAGAGCATCGGCTAGGTTATTCTTTGCTCGAGGTAGGTAATGGAAGGTGATATCTTGGAATTGGGAGGCTAGTTTTTCTAAGTGGGCATAGAAGGGTTGGAGTTTCTTTTCCTTGACTCTCCATTTTTTGAGCACTTGACCGACGATGAGGGTGGAATCCCCGTAGACATCTAGGCATTGAATACCTTTCTTGAGAGCAACATTGAGGCCTACCGTGAATGCCTCGTATTCAGCCATGTTATTGGTGCTAGGGAAATCCAATTTGATGGCGATAGGAGTGTGGGAGTCATCCGGGGCGATCAGGAGTATCCCAATGCCATATCCCTTTTTGTTGACAGCGCCGTCAAAGAACATTTTCCATTGGAGGTTGTCTTGAGCAGTGCAAAAGATGTTTTCATCTGGGCATTCGGAGATCCAAACATCGGTTTCTTCTACGAGGTGATCAGCGAGGTAGTCAGAGATGGCTCTTCATTTCATGGATTTCTGCGTGATATACACGATATCAAACTCGGCTAAAAGCATCAACCATCGGGCCATTCGACTGGATAAAGCGGGTTTCTCGAGAAAGTATTTGATGGGGTCCATTTGGGATACAAGTTTGATGGGAAAGGCGAGCATGTAATGCCGCAACTTTTGGGTGACCCAAATAAGTGCGACACCTGCCTTTTCCAAAGCGGTGTAGTTAACCTCATACCCGGCCAATTTGCGACTGGCATAATAAATGGCTCTTTCTTTACGGGAATCTTCAAGGTACTGGGCTAGCAAAGCCCCAGCTGCAGTGTCGGTTATGGTTAGGTATAGGAGCAAGGGGAGACCAGGCTGTGGTGGCATGAGTACTGGGGGTTGGGTTATATATTGTTTGATTCGTTCAAAAGCTTCTTGGCAGGCCTCGTTCCAAACCTTAGTTGAATCCTTTCGGAGGAGTTTGAAGATAGGTTCATAGATGGAGGTTAACTGGATGATTAACCGATTGATGTATTGTAATTTCCCAAGGAAGCGTTGGACTTCTTTCTCTGTTCGGGGAGCTGGCATCTCAAGTATGGCCTTCAGCTTGGCGAGATCTTCTTCTATCCCTTTCTCACTGACCATGAATCCTAAGAGTTTTCCCTTTGTAACGCCAAAGATGCATTTTTGCGAATTGAGTCTCATCTGATACTGTCGCAGTCTTTCGAAGAACTTTCAGAGAGTAGGAACATGGTCCTCTCTAGATTTGGACTTGATAATCATATCATCCACATAAATCTCAACTTTTTGTGAATCAGATCGTGCAGGATGGTTGTGGCAGCCCTCTGGTAGGTAGCCCCAATGTTCTTGAGACTAAATGTCATAACGGTGTAGCAAAAGGTTCCCCATGGGGTTATGAATGCCTTTTTTTCTTGGTGGTCTAAGTGCATTTTGATTTGGTTGTATCCAGCAAACCCGTCGACGAAGGGTTGAGAGCATGAGTGGCTGTGTTATCCATGATCATGTCGATATTGGGTAATAGATAATCATCCTTTGGAGAGGCTTTGTTCAAATCCTGATAGTCTACACACATCCAAACTTTTCCTCTTGATTTCGGCACTAGCACTATGTTGGTTAGCCATATGGGATATTCGATCACACGAATGAAGCCTATGTTCAACTATTTGACCACCTCTTCTTTTACTTTGAGCGACCATTCGGTGCGGAGCTTTCTCAACTTTTGTTTGATCGGCTTGTAATTTGAGAGAGTAGGAATCTCATGCTGAGCTATTCCAGGATCAATGCCGATCATATCATTATAGGACCATGCGAAGACATCCACAAACTCCTTTAGTAATTCTTCGAGTTGTGCACGTTTATGCTCGTCAAGGGTAGCCCCTATCCTAATCTCGCGCAGTTGGCTACTAGAGACGAGGTTAATAACAGCAGCCTCTTCTTCGTTAAATTGAACATGGTTATGTTGTTTATTATTAACCTTATTTAGATCAGTTAATAATTGTTCATTTGCAAAATAATTATGATCAAAAGTTTGAATAGAATCCAAATAGTTAATGTAAGGCACATCAAGATACTCAAAATATTTGTTTATTTCATTGATAGGAAAAACAGCACTGAGAACCTCGTCAAAAGAGGACTCGATTACATTTGAATAAGGATAGACAACAGAAGGAGAAATAGGGTAAACATTAGGATTAGGGGAGGTTTTAACAGGTAGAACTGGCACAGCATGCTAGTTGAGGAGAGATGTATCAGCGGCTTTAATCAGGTGGGATGGATCCAGTGATGTAGTGCCCGAGTGAACCATGTAGAGTGCCTTCCCCAGTGTCTATAAGTTGAAGGAATCTTCGGAGTCACTTTCCTCAGTCTCTTCGGTATCTTTGATGAGCGGTTATACATGGTGTTGGGAACTCTCAGCCCATGGGTATCTGTCTGGGAAGAAGATCTCCATTCTAGACTTCATTTTCTTGTCTGCATGGTCATACCATGGTTCGGGAAAGCCGCAAAAGGGAAAGTTCTCACCCTCTTTGATGAATCGTCCATTCAAGGAATCACCTGGGATAGTCTGAACGCAGTCTAGTCTCCTCTTTGATCGAGACTGGCGGATCATTCTGAGCTCTTATTCTGATGGTTGATAACCCAAACCATAGGGAGGAAAAGACTTCTTTGGTTCAATCGGCTCGAGTATCCCTTGATGTCTTTGTCCTAGCTCCAATCCGGGCATGAAGTGCATATTTCTGAACATCTGAATCACATTAACGTTGCCATGAGGTTCGTATTCTGGATAAACCCTTTCTTTGAAGTTATCCCCTGCTGGGAGTAAAAGTGGTTAAACTCTAAATACTGATAGGAGCATATCATTTGACCCGTGCTGTATCCCAAGGATTGGACTGCTGGTACTTGCACCATCGGCATTTTCGTCATCGCCTAAGATGGTAATGACCCGTCCGCCAGCGAAGAACTTTAATTTTTGATGGAGTGAGGAACACACGCCCTTGATACTGTGGAGCCAAGGTTATCCTAGCAATAGGTTGAAACAGACTGGGATGTCAATAACTTGGAATTCAACGGTAGGGTTCATCGAGCCAGCCCTTATTACAAGATTTATGAATTCCATCACCTCCCGACAGGTATTATCGTAGGCACGCATAGCAGTGGAGGTTGGAGCGAGGTCGCTTTCTTTCAGTTCTAAACATTTGAAGGTTCTCAGTGCACAGACATTCAGGGCGGATCCATTATCATCAAGAGAGAGTGGTACAACCATCCCCATAACTTTGACGGAGATGTTGAGTGCATGATTGTGGTTTGGCCCAATCTTGGGGATTTCTTCCTCAAAAAAGGATAGCATTCGGGTAGAGGTCAAGGGTCCGACCAAATTTATCGCTTCTTCTGATGTGGTAGAAGGATGAACGGTGGGTCCAGCGAGCAACTTGATCAAAGCATTTTTGTGTAGCTGAGAAGACATAAAAAGTCCCCATAGAGTGATGTTAGCTTGAATTTTCTTCAATTGATCGAGGATCTTGCTCTCCTCGAGGGTCATCTCTGGCATAGGAAGGTATTCTACGCCCTTCCCCTTGTCATTGGTTGGTAGTGAGTTTGGGATCTGGTAATGCCTCCCTCATCTGTCATGTGATTTACTGAAGAAGGGAAAAATATGAATCCTATTTCCTCATCGATCTCGAGTTGTTCTGCTACCTTGTTTATTTCTTTGAGTAGTTCTTCGAATGATATCATTCCACACATGTCAGCTACCGGGCCAGTTTTCTCTGAAGCTTGCTCTTCATTCGAATTTCTGAACTCTTCCCCCCATCCGGTGGAAACAATTCCGTCTTTCTGTGTAAAGGCGATGCATTACACAACTTCAACGACTTCTTCATATAGGTCTTCCAAATCTGCGGGGATGTGTAAGGGTGAAGGGACCAGGCGCCCTTGTAGCTTCAAAGCATCGAACAACTTGGTGATATTGCAAATGTTATTGGTTTTCCTAAATAATTTTGCCATAATCTGGACAACATCATCCAAGCCGACTTCATCGGTTGGTACTACCCATCTATCTCTCTTGGGCCCATTTTTGTGCTTCCAATAATAGCGTAATGAACCTTTGGCAATCAATGAGCATCTGTAAGGGCAATTTCAGCTCGAACTCTAGGAGTTGGTTTAACACTTCTAACAATTCCATACTTCCATTTTCAGAATGGGTAAGGATAGCGATGCATGCTCTGGTAAGGAGTGACGGTGCCTGATCAACGAGGCTAGTAGGGTGTAGTTAGAAATATGGGTAAATTTTGAGAGGTTTAGGAGAGTATATGGGTGTGATTTGGGTTAAGGGATCAAATTCTGGGTTCTTTTCTAAGAATATGGCATTGGTATGATTTGGAAGTGGGTTGTGAGTAGTGTTTGTCTTAGGATTGGCTGGTGGGGCGATGGTACCCTGGTCAATTGGACCCTGGATTATGTTTCATAGGTGAAAGCATTGGTCGGTGGCATGACCAACAGTTTGGTGAAAGGCGCAATGGGATCTGCCTTGAATTTTCTTGGGAGTGGATTTGGTAATGGACGGGGATCCAAGGGTTTGATAAGATTTTGTCTTAACAGGCCTGATAAACTTCGGAGAGGGGGCATGGAGATCGGTGTATTCCTTTCGGACTGGGATAGGGAGACTTTCTGGTGCCCATGATGTGGTTGGTTGAGAGATGTTGTTGATGGTTGAGACTGTAGCACTAGCAGGCCTGTCATATTTTCTGGGGGTGAACTGTTCGGACACCTTCTTTGGGTCAATTTCTATTTTGGCAAGACCTTCCTCGATTTCTACTCCTGCTTCTCCGAGAGCTCAAAAATGGGGATAGTATTGTCCTTCCATCATTGCTCGGACATAGGGTAAAAAGTTCTTCTTCACTATGCTGACTTGTTCTTCCTCGGAAGGCCGATTGGTCATGGTTGCTGCTTTTTCCCTCCATCGGGCGATGAAATTACTGACTGATTCCCCAGGGTTCTGTTTGAGCATCTCTAAATCACGGTGGGTGACCTCAAGTTCTTCATTGTATTTGTACTGCGACATGAATTCTCGAGCCATATCCTCCCAGCTACGAATTCTGGATTATTCGAGTGACAAAAACCATCGGAGGGCGCTATCCATCAGACTTTGCTCAAATAATTGGGCCATCACTTCTTCAGAAGCCCCTAGTAGAGTCATGGAACGGTGATAGCTTCGGAGATGAACAATCGAGGATCCACTTCCTCCGAATTTCTCGATATTTGGCATCTTGAACTTCTCGGGTAACCTTGCTTTAGGATAAGGAGACGTGTGGGTGTAGTCCATGTAATTTCCTGAGATTCTAACTTGGTCAAACTTCTTAGTGAGCATCTTGAGGTCTTCTTTGACTTTGTTCAATTCTTCTTCTTTCGAATCAATGATCATAGGCAAGTTAACCCTATGCTGGGCAAGATTTGGCATAGGAAGCTGGGCAGGAGGCGACCCATTGACAAGAGGGGATCGTGGAGCGTGCTGATACTCTTCGGGAACCCAGATGGGCTCGGGTGGATCCATAATGCGAGGAAATAGGGCCTCATGCTCTTGAGGAACGGGAACCTAATTTCGTTGCATCTCTAGGACCTCGATTTGGAGGTTGTCAATCTTGGACGCAAGCTGAGCTAGAACTGCCATCATATTCGGCTGCGCAACGGGTACTTGATCTGTGTTCTCCATGGAAAGAGGATGGATTTCAGACTCAAAAGGAGTAATAGGGGAATAGACGGAACTCCGGGGTGACTTGACTGAAGACCTAAGCCAATAGGGAGCCAGGCCAAGGGTTTGCGATCGACCTGAAAAGGCGCAAAATGGGATTTATTTTTGAGAAAAAAAGGGAAGATATTTTTTACATTTTTTCGAGATGGAAAGACAACATGTTTTTGGATTTTTGATAGAGAGATGACAAATGTTTTTGGATTTTTGATAAGGGAAGAAATGTTTTTGGATTTTTGATAAGGAAAGAAATGTTTTTGGATTTTTGATAAAGAAAATAAAGGAATTTCCCCCTTTGGGGACGCATATTATAATTATTATGTTTTCACTTGTATTAATTCTCCTAAATGCAAAATGAAATGCCGGACGGGACCCGAGCTTGGAAAAATTGGGTTTGTACTATATGCAAAGATATGGCTGGACTTGTGACCAGACTCACGGACAGGGTCCCATTTTAAAAATGCGCGAAAAATTCAGGTGAAAGGCCGACCCGGAATTTCGACAGAGTTTCAGGGTTAAACCGACAATCTAACATGTGTGTCCTAGGGTTGACACCTATATGCGGGTATACAGTTGGTTGGGTGAATTGGAATGGGTTCCCCCCTTTGGCGTGACTTCCACGATATACGTCTTGCACTTGCCGATAATCGGTACGTGTGGACAAGCCATTTGATATACCTGAGTGTACGTGAATTGCCTCACCATATACCTCATGAGGATGGTACGTGTGAGAGAGAATTTGATATACTCAGCGTACGTGAACGAATTCCCTGCGATATAACTCCCGTCATAACTTCGATCAAGTGGTACGATGCGGAGGAACCGTTCGATATACGTCAAAGGTACTTGGCCAATGGAAGGTGAGAATCATATCGCTTAGGCTAACTGCAACTTGCCGGACCAGCGCCCATCATGAAGTGCCCCTCCAGTTACTTGGTAAAATTTGGTCAATTGCAATGCTCTTTGGTGATGTCGTGTGAATCATGCATGATCCTCTTATTAGTATCTTATGATAATACCTTTTTTATTATGCCAAATAGGGAGAAAAGTGCAAGTACCAATGGTACACTAAGTATGGATGGGGCGTGCAACATGTGGATATATGTGGCCCTAGATGCACGTGGTGCGAAGTGTACAAGTGTGTGAATAGAAGCATAAGCATGGGATACACAAGAGTAATAAAGGGGGAACATGCAAATAGGGGGACAATATAAGCAAACATAACATCCACATAAATAGAGTCTAGCCCTCAAAATAAACATATAAAACTCCCCAACAGAGTCGCCACTGTGGCCATCCTCGATCCTCGCTGCGCGATGGAGGATCCTCAGGTCCCACGTGTCCCTCTCGGGAGCGCTTCGGTCGACATCATTTGAGGTGAGGTGAAAGATGTAGTGAGATTAGAGTCGCTAGTCTATTTTACTCAAAACAGACAAAAGAAAAGAGGAAGCCATCCCGAAGGACAGCATCCAAAGGCATACTGGTGCATACGAAACCAAAATGATTCGAGAAGGGTCCGGAGGCTAAGTTACAAAATGGGAAGGTGTAAGGCATCCATTCCGCCCTTTCGGTCTCTCATGGATTTTTGTTATTTTCCTTTTATCTTCTCCGTGATATGTGTGCATGTGTATATATAGTGGAGATATGAATCATCGACTTGTACCATGGAAGAGGTAAAGCGAGTCATCCGTAGGAAGGTTTAAAAATAATATTAGAAAATAAGATTTACGCGATCATCCTTACGTTAATCGTTATGAGGGAACGATAACGCACACGAAATGATATGCCCCTAAGAACAAAAATATATGCATATATAGAGATATAGTGTAAGAGAATGGAGGTTAGAGAAAATGGAAAATGAGAGAAAAAGTAAAGAATAGGACTCGAGTCTCGGGTTTTACCCCGATATGCCTACGTAGCCTATAGAGACATCAAAGTCCACGTAGTTCGCATACAAAACGAGGGGTGGGGTTTATCCCATAAATCCAACCGGGGATTCTCTTATTTTTTTGTTTGTGTGTGTAGAAAAAGTGTTTTAGTTGTGAGAGAAGTGTAAGAAAAGTATGAGAATTCCCGTTTGGAATTTATGAGCAAACCTGCTTTTTCTTATTTTTTGGGTTTTTATTTATATGAAAATAAGAGATGTGCAATACTACTAAATAAAAAGTATATTAGGATGTGTGAGATGAGATAATAAAGGCACTAAGTAATAAAATAAGTTATTGCAAATTTATGAGAATTTAAGGAGAGAGTTGAGAAAATTAGGCCGTCTTGAAGATCTTGAGCTTGACCTTGAATGTTGGAGAGCAACCCTTAGACTTGGATGATTATGGAGGGTAGTGAATTCATCAAGTTTGATGAAAAGGATGATGAAAAGTGAAGGTTGGAAAGGGATTTGGGTGTAGAAATCGCGCTGACTTCGAGTGAGGTTTTCAGGATTTGCTGAGAGTGATTTCTATCAGATCTGGGCTCTCCTTGCAAGTGAGGTCAGGGCCTTTTTTTTATAGGCCCAGGGCATTGCCGATTGGCACAGCCCTATTCCTGCCATTAGGCAGGTGCGTTTAGGCACACTGCCGATAGGCAAGGTTTGAGACCTGCCATTTGGTAGTATTTTTCAGGCCTTTTTGGTAAATCGACCGCAGAATGCAAACCGTTGATCAGAATCGTACATGAGGTAGACCGTTGGAAAGGTAATTTAGAGACCTTAAAAAGTCCTTTGGACCACTCCCGGGTTCGAGAGTTGACTTTAGGTCAAATATGATTCGGAAGCATTCATCAGTCCATTGGATGGGGTAACTGTCGGACGCAAACGGATCGTTTGTCTGCATGGTAGGTCCGAATCGCGCATAGGGGCAGCCATTGGAAAGTTTAGGAGATGTACTTCGATATTCCAAAGAGTTTGATCCGGTTCGAGGAGTTGACTTTGGTCAATCGGGCCCCGGAAGCATTCGGTGACCTCTCGGAGTAAAACAGATCGTTCGTCCATATCGTAAGTCAGAATCGCACATGGGATGGACTGTTGGAAAGGGGATTCAGTGCCCTTCTAAGATTCATTCAGTCTCAGTCGAGATGAAGAGTTTACCTAGGTCAAACAGATCCCAGGAGTGCCCGATGGCCTCCTAATTGAGCCTCGGGGGAAATGGGTCATTCGTCCGCATGGTAAGTCGGAATTGCGCACGGGATAGACCGTTGGAAAGGGGTTTCAGTGCCCTTCGGAGATTCATTCAATTTAGGTCAAGCTAAATATTTTGACTTTTGTTCAAACGGAGTCTGGGAGTGCCCGATGGCTTCTAGGTCAGTACCCGGGGTATGACCTGGGTTTGTAGTGATGAAGGGAGGTGCTAGGGACCTAAGGAGAGTTTTAGGGGGTAATAGAATGGGGTGTCTACACTTCGTAATTATAGAAAATTAAAATAGACATTAGATTTGACCTTTAGGAAAGATTTACCTGGATAAGCTTACCCATTAGTTACTAAGATAAATTGGGGATGGGGTTGTAGAAAAATCGGCCAAGCAATTCAATAAAAAGAAGATAGGGAAGAACAATCAACAATCAAAGAGGCTGGAAAGTAGAGATCATGATCAATTAAACATATGATATACTTAATATGATTTCGGATTTAAGTGCAAGACAAAAATACACAAATAATTCATCAAAAATTCAAGTCATGTAACAAATATCACCCAAATAATTGCACAACAAACAAGGTAGGGTTAGGGCGTTAATCATCAAAGAAATCACCCAAGCAATTCAACAAAAACATGATAGGACACGACAATCAACAAATAAAGAGGGCAATTAATTAAATGGTGGGAACAACATAATTAATTAAATGGTGGGAAGAGCAATCACCAAAAAGACCAATCGACAATTACAGTCTGTATTCACCAAAACATGATATTGTAATAAAAAAAATTTACTCCTTAGTATAAAGAAGAGTACTTAATTCTAACCAACAAATTTTGACTTGCATCAACTAAAATTCCTACTTCTATTTGGAGTCTTAAAAATTAGGACATTCGTTTCTAAAGTATTCTGAATTTAAATACCAAATAACACAACTTACAGTATAGGACTTATGGAGAGTTACAATTTATATTCACCAAAACATGATGTTTAAAACAAAACAATTTAGGAGTCCAAAATACAAAAAATAAATAATTCTGACAAACCAATTCAGAGTTATTATTATCATTGTATACGACGAATCTAATGAAATTAGAGATGTTTACTTGTAACCATGACCATGAAATAAGAAGATTTTCTTTTGCACCCTTTTCATTTTTTGTATTTCTCAAAGATTTGCAATAATTTTAAAAAAAATCATTGGTTACACATCACGGATTATCATCCAAACAAAAAATTAGGCCAAACGTAATAGATTCTCATCTAAACCAAAACAACTATACATTACATTTTATCAAGTCAAGAAATCATATAGAAAATGGACATAAGCAAACTTATTAGATTGAGCAACACACGAGACATACAAGACCAAACAGGCCATAAAACCCAAACCTGAGCACCGACCCTTTCTCTACCCTAAAATGTCTCTATGAAATACCAATTTCTCTCTCCCCCATTTAAATGAAAATAATTCTAAAAAATTAAACCCCATATCAGAAGTCTCTTACCATAGGAGGGTTGTGGCAGTGAGGTAGGAGTTCAGCGATGGAGCAGGCAATGGTGTCGAAGAGAGAGAGAAGTAGGTTTTCATTCGGTTGTGGAGTCCGAAGGTTATGGTAAAAGAGTGGGTACTCAAATGTTTGCAAGTAAATGTAATTTGGAAAACATTTAGTTGTAAATTTTTTAAATAGCCATTCAATGTTTACTATTATTAGCAATTACACTACAAAAAAATTTGCTTTTTACTACGGAGGCTTTTGAGATGGTTAAAATTTGGGTCTCTAAAAGTTACCTTTTGAGACAGGTAAAATTAACCGTCTTAAAAATTATAGTTTTTAAGACAGTTAATTTTATCCGTCTAAAAAAATATACCTTATGAGATGGCATATTAAGAGCCGTCTTTTTGAGACGGCTAAAACAATTTTGGTTTCCCCCTTTATCGATTTTAACCAATTTAGTTTCCCCCCTCTTTCCATTAGCCAAAGAAAAAATAGAAAAAAGAAAGGAAAAAGAGACAAACAAAAACAAGTCAAGCGTGGATGATTCTCAACACTTCTTCGCCCCCCCCCCCCCCCCCCCGCCCCGCGCGGGCTTCTCCTTCTTCTCCACGCAGCTCTCTCTCTTCACTCAGCCTTCATGTTGATTTCCATCGAAGTTCTACTTATCTAGGTTAAGTAATTTAGGATCTACAAATGTATTTCTTTGTTTATGCATTTAAGATTTGTAGTAGTGGGCTTTTTGATTTAAAGTTGTTGTTGATTTGCATCTGAGAATCTGAACAATGGACCTTTTCATTTCAAGATCTAATTAGGCATATTTAGTTTTGATTTTGTTTTGTGTCTTGGTTTTTAGATTTGGTTTTTTTTAAGGTATTAGGTGAGGTTTCTGTTTTGAATCTTACTCTTTTGTATTTATTTTCTTACAAACAGTCACATTAGGTTTTGCAACAATTTGTAAATTTTTTGTTTTATCTTATAATTTGATTTTACATAGTTGAGCATGTATCACCCATGATAATGGGTTGGTTATATTTTGTTTTTGAATTCACCTCTGTAGATTCTATTGATTGTATTTGTATTTTGTTATTGGAAAATATAAAACAATGAAATCATTGTAGTATTGGTCAATAGTTTTATTATACGATCATTCATAATCTTCTTACTACTCAAATATTATCTAAAGGAAGTATAATACACAAATTAGAATTAGAAAGTTTCATATTGAACAATATATTCAACTTTATTCCGTGAGTTATAGTTCGAGCATGTAGATTATGGAAGTTTGTGCAAAAACACATTTGTTTTCCATATTTGGCTCCATCCGTGATACACATGTTTTTCATTTATGGGTATTTAACAGGAAGCTACTGCTTGCATTACCATTTTTCATTCATTTTGAAACATATTATCGAAGCCCGGGCATTTAAGTTACAACATTGAATTGATACGGATACGAGGTAATTTCAGCTCTTAATTATTGATCTATATCATTATTTTTTCTCAAAAACTTTTTGTACATATGATTTATAGTGATGATATGAACTTGATGGTGAGCCAATTGAAAACTTGGATTGATTCGTAGTGGTGATAGGAGGTTGAGGGTGAGCCAATTGAAAACCCGGATTGCCAACTGGTTGTTGTAGTATATTTTTATATTAATATAAGATAATATTTGTTTACTAGTTTGTATGAATTTTAGTTAGATTATTGATATGTTTGTTTATAATTAATAATCTAATTCAACTGGGCGGGTTTTGGTGGGGACCCACCCCACACCAGCCCCTAATAGGGGGAATTTTGGGTAAATAAACGGGTGGTTGGGTCGGGTTTGAAATAAAAAAACGTCAAGTTCGAGGCATGGTGGGTTTTGTATGGAAAAAGTCGTGTTTAAGGGTATTATTACAAGTATTCTAGTTAAATTTATACACTTTAGTTAGTTTGGCACATACTCTTAGTTAGAGGATTTCAATTTTTTATTAGTTTAACATTAAAAAAACTTAAAATCCGTTAAAATACTTGAATAAAATAAGTTATAAAATATCATAAAAATGTTTTAGGGTGGGTTCGGGTTCCTCATGGGATTTTTATATGGGTTTGGGGCGGGGGTGGGGTCAACCGGTTTGGGGCTGGGTAACGGGGTCACATTTGGCCAAATCTGCCTCACTTCCATCCCTAGGTGTTACACTTGCCAATCAGTTAAAGCGCACCACTACCAATGCTGGACTTTATATGCCCCTTCTAGTCCACCACCAACAGGATGAAATGGGAGTCGTTGCAAGTTCTTAACAATTTTATACATCATATGTGCTTAGGGCGATAATAAAATAGGATTTTGAATTCTGTGTTCTAACCTACTGCTTAATATGCTAGGATGAACACTGTATTCCTTGGCAAAGACAAGAGGAACAATTCCTTATTGAGAACGTGTGTGCTCGCGTTCAAATGATCAAATTATATATAAAACCCTTTTAATCCAAACAAACCCAAAACATGCAGCAGTATGTGATTGAATAAATTGATAATCTACGCAAGAACATTCAAACACATGCAATTAAGGAAAAATCCCCCTCAGGGGCAAAACCATTTATTTTCACTATAATTTGTAAGAGAACGGCTTACAATCGGATTACAATGAAAATACAAGTTGACTAAGAATTACCCTCGGGTATCGGATTCTGTAGTCGCGGCTGGAATTATCCCTTTCCAGTAGGGCTGCAATGAAGAAGAAGAACGGTCTCCTCCACAAGGGTTTAACAAACCAAAGTTGTGTTCTTGGGTTGCAAAAGGATTCACAAAGGTTTGGCAATGATGTGTGAATCAAAACATGAGTCTTGGGACTCAAAAATATGAAGACTATATGTATTTGGACTCTCAAATTTGTCTCCTAAAGTCTTGCAAAACAACTCCTCCGAAGTTGGTATTTATAGGAAAAAATATGAAGAGTCCCACGTTCTTAAAACTCTAAAATTCTATCCAGCGTACAAAAAAAGCAGCATTCTTTAAGGAATTTTCTCTATCTTCAAGAGGTCATAACTCCTTCACCGTAGCTCGGATTGAGGTGCCGTTTTTTCCAGTATCTTCGTTGTGGCGAGCTCTTCAACTTTCTAGTTGACCAGACCTCCGAACTATGAATGTGAAATTACGAAAATGCCCTTGAACTCTCCTATTGTGCCTTTTTTTCACTGTTTTGACTTCCCTTGCGTACCACTTGCATTAAGTCCCTAAAATCTTGGAACGTGAAGTCATTGAGGCAGATGTGGGACATATTAGTGGAGATAATGCATGCTTGATTCCCGGAATTCGGATAGAGGCCGTCATGTGAGATCGTGAGGAGACGTGCCAAATGTAGCGGCGTACGACATAAATAAATGAAACATTTCGGACATGTGAAAAATGTCCTTACACTTATGGAAGGATTGCCTATAAATACATAGATTTTGTAAGTATCTATGTATTGCAGATATCTATAAAAAAAAAAGAATATATCTACTATTGAATTTTAAGGCATAAATTTAATTTTATGTAACTGTACTGAGCTAAGACCATCTTTGGAGGATTATGCAAAATGATAAAATAATCTGAGAACGTATGCGCTTGCGTTCAAATGAGCAAATTATATATATTAAACACCATATAACTCAAACAAACCCTAAACATGCAATAATATGTGATTGAATAAAATGATGAACTAAGCAAGAACATTCAAACACATGCTTGTGAGGAAAAATCCTCCAAAGGGGCAAAACAATTTATTTTCATTATAATATTATAACTGTACAATTTCGGATTACAATGAAAATACAAGTGACTAAGAATTACCCTCAGGTGTCGGATTCTGTAGTCGGCGGCTGGAGTTATCCCTTTCCAGTAGGGCTGCAATGAAGAAGAAGAACGGTCTTCTCCACAATGGTATGAACAGCAAAAGTGCGTTCCTGGGTTTCAAAGAGATTCACAAATGTTTGGAAATTTGTGTGAATAAAAAACCTAGAGTCTTGGGCTCAATAGGTGAAGACTTAGAGTTTTTTGTACTCTGAAAATCGTGTATGGAAGTCTTAGAAAACCACTTCCCGTAGTGGGATTAAATAAGAAGTCTTGAGCCATAAAAATCTGAGCACGATCTGAACACGATCTGTTTAAGTTTATCCCAGGCGGACCGGTCCGGGTCTGAGGCGGATCGGTCCGGTTGACCGGATCGGTTCTTTTATTCCAGGCTTCATCGGTTCGCTTGCGGTCTGGGGTATACTGGCCTTCAGCAGACGGATCGGTCCGGGTCTGAGGCGGACCGGTTGGGTTAGTCGGATCGGTTCTTTTATTGCAGGCGGACTGGTTCGGTCTGTCAGACTTTGATTCCTCTTCTTCTTTTGATATTCGGATCCGTTGATGAATGTATGAATCTTGAATTTCTTCAACGGTGTAACGGCGTGCGACATAATAAATTATTAATGGAAAAAAATGTCCTTACAAATCTCCCCCTATGTCTATGCCGGTACATACATAAAAACCAAGATCCGAATTATCAAAACAACTAAAAAATGCCTATACAAATCTACCCTTCCATGAACCCAAAACTGGAAAGATACAATTGAATAAGACTACAGCGTTTGCTCTTCAGGAATCTCAACACTTTTCTCATCAGGGTGTGCAATCCAATGATAATCCATGTAGTACCTACACACATGAGAAAAAGCAAAATACCAAGTGACATATCGAGTTTGAAATGAGATAAACATATATACCAATTTATGAGTAAACTCAACTTTCAAATCTCCCCCATAATAAGATAATTCATTATCCCCCTTTTTATGATGTCCCCAAATAGACAAATTAGAGAAACAAATCAAATAGGCAAGTGCGGGGTGTCACGAGTATAAAATCACACCATGAATGAACACAAAGTAACCAAGACGATGATAGCGTAAATGAAGTGGTGTGATCAAATTCGATAGTAAAATCAATGCATACAAACATGACATATGTGCACGATGAATATAGGATACTCCTAGCGAATGAACTCAAATGCTTCCTTTGGTGAAAAAGAATGACAATATAAGATATTGACTTAATCAAATCAACAAATCAAAGTTCAAAGTGATTTTCACACCAATAACGTCCAAAATGATTTTATGCTTTTTCAGGACTTTCAAGGAAGTGCAAACCCGTTTAAAGATTCTCCAACCAAACTCCCTCAGATATAATTTTGAATAGAGGCATTCTAAATTCTCAAACTTTGGAGAATTGACGGTGAAACCTAAGTGGCCCATATTTGGCATGAAGTGCTTTTTATTGCCTTTAAATTTTTTCGGGCTGTTTTAACCTCTTTGGACCTCGGATATTAAAATTCCTCCATTTTTTAGGTCCTTTTTAACGGTGGCTTTTGCGCAAAGGATAGATGATTACCTTTCGCAGCCCCTCCCCATTATACAAAAAACACACAGTCTCACCAAAACAGTTGTTACATGCATTGCAATCTTGTCAAGTTTTATCGCATATTGTACATTGTATAGACAGGATTGAGATGGAAACACTCAAGCCAATATGAGATAGACAAGTGCAATAATCAAATATAGCCCTGAATGTGTGCAATAAAGGATATAGGAGTCAAACATGTAGGAAGATATCACTAATTACATCTCAAAGACTCCAACCAATGTAAAGCACATGGATGAAATGATGTAGCCTCTCAAATCTCTATCAAACAGTCACATGGATAAATGGAATGAAGTTGTGACATGGCTAACTTAAATGCTCATCCATAAAAGGTGCTTAAAAATACAAAAATCTTTTTGGTCTTTTTCAAAAAAAATTATCAAAATAAAATCTTTTTGTGTTTTTTTTTTAAAAAAACAAAAGAAAATCTTTTTGTATATTTCAAAAGAAATATAAAAAGCAAAAAGAATAAATAAAAGCTGTACAACAAAGCAATGGTACATATAAAACAGACTAGCAATAGGAAGCATATGATATGAACATGAAGAAGCATCCTATTCTAGACATAGACCAACCCCTCAGTCAACTGTGCAAATCCCCAAAGACTTCCTAAGAATCTCAAATCTAAGGGCATCTAAAGGTTTCGTGAAAATTTCTGCTAACTGACGGTCGGTGGGAACAAAACTCAGGGATACAGTGTTCTCCTCAACTAACTGACGAATAAAGTGCTCACGTATCCTGATGTGTTTTGTGCGCGAATGCTGGACGGGATTACGGGATATGTGTATCGCGCTCGTGTTATCACAAGAAATTATCATGGTGTCTTGTGAAATCCCATAATCCTCTAACATTTGCTTCATCCACAAGAGTTGTGTGCAACAACTCCCGGCGGCTATGTACTCAGCCTCCGCAGTGGACAAAGAGATAGAATTTTGCTTCTTGCTCAGCCAGGAGACAAGAGCAGAACCAAAATAGAAACACCCACCAAAAGTCCTCCTACAACCATCTACATCCCCAGCCCAATCGGCATCCGAATAGGCGGACAAACGGTCATCGGTATCAAAGGAATACCAAATACCGTATGAGAGAGTCCCACTTACGTATTTAATAATACGTTTTAGAGCGAGTACGTGTGACTCTTTAGGGGACGTCTGATATCGCGCACAGACTCCAACACTAAAGGCGATGTCGGGACGACTGGCAGTCAAGTAGAGAAGACTACCTATCATACTCTGATATAAGGTTTGCTCTACATCCTTGCCTGAAGTGTCCTTACTAAGCTTGGTAGTGGTACTCATAGGTGTACGTGCATGCTTAGCGGAGTCTAAACTAAATTTCTTCACTAGGTCTCTAGCATACTTGGTTGGGAGATGAACATCCCATCCTCTAGCTGACGAACCTGGATACCAAGGAAGAATGTAAGCTCACCAACCATGCTCATCTCGAACTCTCTTTTCATCTCCTCCTCAAAGTGGTGAGCATGCTGGGAGCATGTGGATCCAAAGACTATGTCGTTCACATAGACCTGGGCAACCAAAATAGCAGTGCCATCTTTCCTGATGAACAACGTCATATCTACTCCCCCTCTCTTGAAACCATGAGCTAAGAGATAGGAAGTAAGCCTCTCGTACCAAGCACGAGGTGATTTCTTCAAACCATACAAGGATTTCCTCAGATAGTAGACGTGCTCTGGGTGCTGAGGGTCTTCAAACCCTTTTGGTTGTTCCACATAAACCTCCTCCTGTAGAATGCCATTCAGAAAGGCACTCTTGACATCCATCTGATATACCTTGAAGCGTAGATAACATGAGATGGCGAGCAGAAGACGGACGGACTCAAGCCTCGCAACAGGAGCAAATGTCTCCCCAAAGTCTACACCCTCTATTTGTCTGTAGCCTTGAGCGACCAACCTAGCCTTATTTCTGATTATGGTACCATTTATATCCATTTTATTCTTAAAAATCCACCGGGTACCTATCACATTAGTCTCACTAGGCCGGGGGACAAGTTCCCAGACATTATTCTTTTTAAACTGAAGCAACTCATCCTGCATAGCAGATATCCAGTGTTCATCCTTGAGTGCTTCTTTATGATTCTTAGGCTCGACTTTGGACGTGTAGCAAAGATGGGTAACAACGTTCTCTAGCTGAGCACGAGTCTTGACCCCTAGAGTGGGTTCACCAACAATGGCAGAAGGGTCATGACTCTTGCGAACCCAAGCAGGTGTGTCCCTTAGCACAAGAGTAGGGTCCATAGAGTGTGAGAGAGGAACAGGTAAACCACTGTCAGAACAATCCTCATCCTCACACTGAAGGTTAGGATCAATAACCATCGGAGGTTCGTCACCTTGCACGGTGACGTTTATTAATTCCATAACCTTAGACCTCTTTAGGTTAAAAACCCGGTACGCTCTGCTATTCGATGAATATCCTAGAAATATTCCCTCGTCGCTTCGGGAGTCGAACTTTCCTAATTGCTCTCTATCCCGTAGGATGTAGCATTTACTCCCAAAAACATGGAAATATTCCAAGTTGGGCTTCTTGCCAGTCCATAACTCATAAGGAGTCTGAAGTGTGTGTGGACGCAAATAAACCCTATTCACCGTGTGGCATGCAGTAGACACTGCCTCTGCCCAAAATCTCCTAGAAACTTTACGACCTAGAAGCATAGATCTAACTATCTCTTGGATCGTTCTATTCTTTCTCTCAACAATCCCATTTTGCTGGGGAGTTCTCACAGCAGAAAACTCATGTTTGATCCCAAGGCTATCACAATACAAATCCACCTTTGCTTCCTTAAATTCAGTGCCGTTGTCACTACGTATTCTGTTAATAGTGACTCCGTGTTGATTTTGTAGGACACGGCACTTGGTCGTTAAAAACTCTACAGCATCGGATTTCTCTCTCAGAAAACCTACAATGGAATACCTGGAGAAATCATCTACCATCACGAGGATGTACCTTTTACCACCCAAACTCTCAGTACGAGTAGGACCCATAAGATCCATGTGAATCAACTCAAGAACACGAGAAGTGGTAATGGAATGCAACTTTCTATGGGGACTACGAATTTGTTTTCCCAACTGACAGGGTCCACAAACGGTCGAAGTTGACTTTCCAAGAGATGACAAGCCACGTACTAGGTCCTTTTTAGTTAAGCGATTGAGATCTCTAACGTTCACGTGACCTAGACGTTGGTGCCACAGATCCATAGGAGTGATTGTGGCGATGTTGCAGATAAGTGAGGATGTGGGCTCAGTCCCATAGCAATTATCCTCGGTCCTCACCCCTTGCATCAAAAGTTTACCGGCTTGATTGTAGACTTTACACGTGTCCCGGTCAAACTTTACTGCAAAGTCAGTGTCGCACAGCTGGCTAATGCTGAGAAGGTTTGCTTTCAAACCTTTGACGTACAAAACATTTTCTAGCTTAGGAAATCCAGGTAACTCGATAGTACCACGTCCTATAATGCTAGACTTACTCCCATCTCCAAAGGTGACTCTGCCATCCTGATAATCCTCAAGAGTCGTAAAAAATGAGGCATCACCTGTTATATGTCTGGAGCACCCACTGTTAAAATACCATTGTGAGGTATTGTGTGCTTTGAGAGCAACATGAACAACGAAGGACTTTTTATCTTTCTTAGGTACCCAAGAAGAGATGACCTTTTGTTTGCCTTTGTTGTTGTTGGTTTTAGCTAGAATGTGAGAAGCATTCACTAACGGCAAAGACATCCGTCGGAATTCTTCCATTAAACTCTGGGTCGTGGCAGCTAAGAACTCAACTCGCTCTCTCAGACTAGAAAACTCATCAGTATGACGTGGTGGAGCAATAGTACGTCGTGTCCGACCCATGCTATAGCAAGACTCCTTAAGGTGGCCTTTTCTTTTGCAATAAGTACAAAAGAACATAGTCAAAGGCAGACCTTGGTTTGCTTTTCTTGGTCGAACTCTCCTTCGACGTTTTTTACGGTGACCATAAGGAGTTGTAGTAAACTCAGGAACTGGTCCAGGTGCAATTTGGGACGTGGAGGCACCATCATATCCAATTCCTTGCCGATCACCAAAACCTAAAGAGGGGCCGAGGAGTATCTTTCCCATCTTCCCAGATCTGTCCTCGATTTGTACCTTGACTTCCCGTGCTTTCTCAAGATCATGAGTCAGCTGGGCAACAAGGGCTTCAACTTTCTTCCGAGTCTCCACGGAGAAATGGAGTTGACTCATAAGACTAGCCACTTGTTTAGTCAAGTCCCCTCTTTCTTTCTCTAAAACACTCTCTCTCTCTCTAAACAAACTCTCTTTTTCGACACAGGCAGATTCTCTCTCTCTCAGGGTGGTGACGGTGGAGGACTATCTTTCTCTCGCCTTTCTTAAATCTTCCTCTAAGCCGGTGATCTTAAGAACTAGCGCTTTGTTACGTTTTTTAGTTTTAAATGACTCAGAATATAACTCAGCGTAGGCGCGTTGAATATCACTCTCGCTCTCACTTGAGTCATCCTCCCCCTCACTCATATCGATCTCACTGTCGAGGTGTCCCTGTGAAGCATCATCTTCATCGTCGTGAAGAGAACTAGGAGTTCTCACTTGACTGGCCATGAATGCGGTGAAGTTACACTCATGCGGTGACTCATATCCTGAATCCACCGTCTCGACCTCACTGTCGTCACTAAGGGTAGCATTAAGGACAACTTTCCCTTTCTCTCTATTCAGACGAGTGGCACACTCAAAGGCTCTATGAGCCCTACCATCGCACTCAAAACATCTCTCACTTTCCTTTTTAGGAGGATTTTTGGAGTCTTTTTCATTTTTCTTTTCAAACTTATTTTTCTCAAATTTCTTTTTATCTTTAAAATTGCCATTTTTCTTAAATTTGAGAATCCTCTTGAATTTTTTTGCAAAAAGAGCCAAATCATCTAGGTCAAAATCACACTCAGAATCTGACGTGTCAGTCTCTCTCTTTCTAGACGACTCTACCCTTTTTCTAGCCGACCCCTCACTCCTTCTCTCTTGGGCTTTAAGAGCAATTCCCTTATCTTTAGATTTAGCAGTTTTAGGGAACATATCAATTTCATAAGTTTGCAAATCTCCTACAAGTTCTTCCAATTTTAGCGTATTTAAATTACCCATAGAATTTAGCACAGTGACTTTAGGGATAAAACGCTTAGGTAAAGAACGAAGAATCTTTTTAACAACTCTAGCATTAGGAATATGTTCACCAAGATTAAAGCTAGTATTCACAATGTCAGAAAGTCTAGCATAAAATTCATCAAAGCATTCAGATTCAAGCATGGTGATGGTTTCAAATTGAGTTGTCAAATTTTTCAACTTAGATTCTTTCACATCATTAGTTCCTTCATGGGTGAGTTGTAAAACATCCCATGCCTCTTTTGACGTGGTGCACGTCATTATGCGTTTGAACTCATCAGGTGTGACAGACCCAGATATAGCACTTAGACCCTTAGAATTAAAAGATGACCATTTAAATTCTTCACCAGTCCAAGAAGTGACAGGTTTCAAGTTGATCACATTATCAACAGTCACGGAGGGAGGAGTCCACCCTCTTTCAACTAAAATCCAAACCCTTTCATCTATGGCTTTTAAAGCCGACCTCATTCGGGCTTTCCAATAAGCATAATTTGTCCCGTCAAAAACAGGCATTTTATTATATAACTTCTCCATTTGAACACGCACTTTTTCAAAAATCAATTTTTTTAGAAAATTGATATCTTAGAAAAATTTTGCGGAAAATAGGAATACGCGATAGATTAGCGTAACCTGCTCTGATACCAATTTGAGAACGTATGCGCTTGCGTTCAAATGAGCAAATTATATATATTAAACACCATATAACTCAAACAAACCCTAAACATGCAACAATATGTGATTGAATAAAATAATGAACTAAGCAAGAACATTCAAACACATGCTTGTGAGGAAAAATCCCCCAAAGGGGTAAAACCATTTATTTTCATTATAATATTGTAACTGTACAATTTCGGATTACAATGAAAATACAAGTGACTAAGAATTACCCTCAGGTGTCAGATTCTGTAGTCGGCGGTTGGAGTTATCCCTTTCCAGTAGGCCTGCAATGAAGAAGAAGAACGGTCTTCTCCACAATGGTATGAACAGCAAAAGTGCGTTCCTGGGTTGCAAAGAGATTCACAAATGTTTGGAAATTTGTGTGAATAAAAAACCTAGAGTCTTGGGCTCAATAGGTGAAGACTTAGAGTTTTTTGTACTCTGAAAATCGTGTATGGAAGTCTTAGAAAACCACTTCCCGTAGTGGGATTAAATAAGAAGTCTTGAGCCATAAAAATTTGAGCACGATCTGAACATGATCTGTTTAAGTTTATCCCAGGCGGACCGGTCCGGGTCTGAGGCGGATCGGTCCGGTTGATCGGATCGGTTCTTTTATTCCAGGCTTCATCGATTCGCTTGCGGTCCGGGGTATACTGGCCTTCAGCAGACGGATCGGTCCGGGTCTGAGGCGGACCAGTCCGGTTTGTCGGATCGGTTCTTTTATTGCAGGCGGACCGGTCCGGTCTGTCAGACTTTGATTCCTCTTCTTCTTTTGATATTCGGATCCGTTGATGAATGTATGAATCTTGAATTTCTTCAACGGTGTAACGGCGTGCGACATAATAAATTGTTAATGGACAAAAATGTCCTTACATAATTAGTCCATGTAATATTGTATTTTACAAAAAATGCAAAAATTTAGCATAACGGTTGGCTTTTCGCCAACCAATATGCCTAAGGTCCATTTAGGCGACACTCTGAAGATGTCCAATATATATGATATACAAAAACACTCCTATGCAAACTTACTCAAGGACTTGGTTCAAAACGACATCATTTTGCACCAAAATGTGCATTCATTTTCTAAAAACAATAAATAAATAAAAGGGAAGTGCTGATTTTGGTTTAAAACTAAGTCGCTTTGGACCAAGTCCGTAAGTAAGTCCGCACTTGAGTCAACTTCCTAAGATATATTCCAAACAAGGCTAAACTAGCAAAAAATTAGTGTTTACCTTTCGAACAAAATGAACACACGCAAGATTTGATCAAATCAACACCGATACTCGAGTTAGAGCATCGATCACCCTTTTCTCCTATGAGAAATGTTAATTTGTTGACCCTATTGTGAGAGTTAACATATTAGAAATCCTCTGAGAAATCTTAATTTGTTGACCCCAATGTGACAGTTAAGAAGCCTTGAGAGCATGGTAGTATATGGACTCAAATATGTCTTTGTTCAGCTGTTGAGCCTACAATTCAAAATAAAATAAAATAGTACACTCATATGATCCTATTCGGATTTTTTAATAGATAAGGTAAATCACTGTATAGGGGATTAAAAGCAGTTTGGGCCTATCCGTGCATCTAATAGTGACAACAGAGTGTGGGTGGACCCATGGGATACTATAGTCTTGGCCTCCCTAGATTTGGTGCTTCCATTAAGCACATTGCATAATAATTTCTTAATCATATAGAGCCTCTCTGGGCCTTTAATTGCAGCACCAGTTTTCTCATCGGTTACCTGCATAACAGTTGCGGCCCGCGTGTTGTGGGTCCACACCTCAGCATTAATCACATTGCATTTGAGGTGGGTGAGCCCTCACTCACCTCCGAGAGTAACCCTGGATGGTCGCTGCCGATTAACTCGATCGACGTATAGTCCGTGGACAATTTTACCCCGACGGATCTTCTTATGGAGGAGGTAAAATTTGAATTTGGTCCAAGAGCCTGAAGATAAACCAAAAGGTTAAGTCCATAGATTGAAACTTTTCAAATAAAAAATGACAAAATTATTTTTACCAGACATGTAAATTCAATCTAGAAAAGTTTCCAACATTTACAAAAAAAAGAAAGAAGTTAGCTGGAGTTGCTAAACATACCTTCCAAACTAAACTTTAAACCATAGTTAAATCACATAAAAATGGCTCATCAATTCAATCTAGAAAAATGCTTAACAGGGGAGGCACAACTCACCTTGTGAATATAATCAAACACCTGTTCCTCTGTGATTTTGTTCCCATCTTGATTAGTAACAGTGAAGACTGACCAAAAAAACAATAGAAAATGAAAAAAAATCTCAAAATAAAAAAGGTATTAGAAGCTCGAGTTACTAACCTGAGTCATGTTGGGTGCGAAAACCATGTCAATAATTCTGGCATTCAATTTGTTAGATTCTTCTTGCTCAACGACTTTGGCCATAAGATCGACTGCCCAATTACCAGTTTATATATATTTAGATCATTTTCTTATATATATATATATATATATATATATATATATAGCTAAGAATTGTATACTGAGCATAAAAGAATCTCCAAACCACTATATAGTAAATACAATCTGTATCAAGTCAAACACCCCAATCATTCACTTTTTGATGGAACATCATCATCATCAGCAGCCCCATAACTGGCAGTAGCCATCTCTGTCTTGATCTCCCCCAGTTTCTGAAGAACTTGGGTAGCTTCTGGCCGAGCTGCAGGTGAGGGGTCAACACAGTGTAGAGCCAATTTCAGTGTATTAAGCAACTCATCACCCGTGCTAGTATCATACGCATCTCTCATAAGTTCCAAATCAAAAACTTCATTAGTCCACTCTTCTTTCACAATTGATGCCACCCATTGGGGCAAATCAAGGTTATCGGCCCCCTCACTGGGGGATTTGCCCGTTCAGAGCTCCAATATGATTACCCCGAGGCTGTATACATTGGTCTTTTCATTGGCGTCCTTGAGCTTTGAGAACTTCGGTGCACGGTAACCCTGTGTACCCACAGTGGCCATCGCATTGGTGTTGGCAGCATTAGTCATGAGACGCGAGAGGCCGACATCACCAATGTTGGGATTGTTGTGCTCATCAAGCAATATGTTACTGGATGTAAGATTTCAATGAATTATGTTCTCTTGGGTGTGAAGGTAGCAAAGTCCTTTTGTGATGCCCATAACTATGTTCATCCTTATTGGCCATGGGATGGCTATTTCAGGCCCCCTAGTTGTATATAAAAGAAATATACAAAAAATCAGTTAATCATTATTGAAACTGTATGTGAAGTGAACATAAATCTGACCCACATCGACACACAATGTTTAGCGTAAACTGATGCTAGTCCCCAAAATTTCCATTAATTATAAGTTGACCCAAATTTTTACTACTTAAACCGTGTCATGTGCTACGTGATAAGTGGCATTCAGCCAATTGCTAATTGTCCAAGAAATAGAAACTTAAACTGGTAATGTGAGTTATAAACTAAAGTTTAGCGCAAATGATCTAAATATATAAATAACTGTCAATCTTATGGCCGATGTCGATCTGATCTATAAACTGGCAAATGATCTGAATATATATAAACTCTCAATTTGTTAGATTACAAGTGTATTTCAAAATTCTCAACTCAATCGTGTATTATGTGTATTACCCATATACATTATACGTTGTAATATGCATATTACAGTTGAATATGATATTGAACCTATATAAGAGTTAGTACTTGTATTGAACCTAATATGCAGATGCATATATGCATATGGCATATATGCAATATGGATGAGTTGTGTGCAATTGGATCTCTCTCTCACGCATATACAATTTTTAAACACTAGTAGCGATGGTGCATTAGAGGAGACTTGCTTAACCATCCCTACTTGTATGAAAGTATGAGAGGATCCTCTCCAAACATACATAAAAAGAAAGGTGATTTCTCTCTCTCTCTCTCTCTCTAATACGATATGATCAATTTCATTTCTGATTAGATATGATCAATTGCGGATTGTGCGTAGAGAGAAGAGCATTGGGATAGTATAGATGCTGCAGTGGAAGTATATTCATTTCTTGTTAGATACTGCCGTTTATGATTCTTCTTTATTTTGTAAACTATAGAGCAGATAATCAAACTCGCGATTAAACAAAACCTCAAAATCAATTATTTGGTGTCCCTAAAATTAATCATGTTAACTTACTGAACCAACTTTTGTTTAACAGATGGTATGATATGCATTTAAGTTGTGCAGAACATAAAACTGAAATAAAGAGAACTGAAGCTACGAATCAATGAAATCAATGGATTGAAGAGTAGTTACAGTAGCAATGAATATTCTGAAGCATGCTGCATTGGTATTGGTTTGCCACATTAAGGTACATTGGTATTGGTTTGTGACATTTAGGTACATTTGTATTAGTTTGACACATTAATACCGTCCTTATCTTTACTTATTTGATTAGAAGTCTTATTTTTCCTAACAGATACTGTAGGGACGTCTTTAATTTTCTCGATCTCATTAACATTTATGGAAGACACGACCTTTTTACGAATTTTCCTTATATGTAACTCCAAATCTTTGGCCTTCCTTTCGAGCTATTTTCCTCTTTTAAAAGATCTTAAAGCTTCTTCAGATTTTCCTTTTGATTTAAGATATTTATACTTCTTTTTTTCATCCAGGGCTTGTTGTCGTAATTCTTCAGGAGTAATGGGTCCTATCTCAGTAAACTCATTCGTAAGTGCATCACTAGAGAGACTTCTTTGTACTTCAACTCCTTCATTTTGAGGATTGACTTTTAGACTACTTTATCAAGATGCACTTCTTATAGACCGATCAACACTAGGAAACATGTCGATGGATTCTTGTCCTGATGAAACTGATTCCTTGAAGTCATTATTACCTAGAATCTAATTTAAAACATAATCCTCGTCATTTGAAGCATGTTTTGAACCACCTGCAAAAAAGGCTCCCGAGATTTAGCTAATAGACTATGTTCTTGCTATGAAAACTCAGCCTATCCTGTGTCAATTATGATAAAGATATTTGTTATACACAAAACAAAAAATATACATTTTCCCACAAAGACTGACATTGTATCAGCGAATTTCCAGAATATTATAAAATATTCAAATTGTTATAGATACTTCAAAATGTTACTATCAAACTAATAAAGTCCTGGTACAAGAATTCTTTTCCTGATTCATAGACATTCTCATAAGTTTCAAATGCCATCGTTATGTAGACACAGGGTGTAATGTATCTAGGAATATTATCTGTGTACATTTGAAAACATTCTTGCTTTCTTGTTTAATCCATTCCAAATTTTCAATCGTGTTTCTTTAATAGGGTGTGATTGCAAAATTATCCATTCGAACAATATTCATTGGATAATTTTTACAAAACTATCAACCCCACTAGTGAAAGATTCAACAATGGGAATCAGATGCACTTGACTCCTAAAATGTTTTTATACTTGAGGACTTTCTCGATGGAGTCAAGTCAATCCACAGAACTGTTAGTATTATACAACTTTCATTTATTTATTTTGTAATTTTTATACGTTTGCATGTGTGTGTAGACTAGGTTTTTAAACCATCACCCCCACACCTGCCGAGCATAATTGTTGCCAAAAATAATGGCTAATTGTTGCCCCAAATTAGGAATATTAGGAGGCCAAAACAGGGGCAAAATGTGGCAAACTCAGTAGCATATTGCTACCCCAAAAAAGAAATAGATAGTGGCCAAAACAGGGGGAAAAAGAGGCAAATTAAGCAAGAAACTGCTGCCCAAAAAAAGCATTAAAAATAGGTCGTGCTCACCCCAAAAATAGGGCCGAAATGAACCTATGGGGTTCCTGATTTCTATCATCTAAAATATCACAAAGAAACATAAGATTGGTATATTAGTTGTCGAGTTCCCATACATGTGTCATACATCCTAGTATTCATAGAATCAACTACAAAGGGCGTGTTGTCCCTTTAAGGGTTGACTCGCCACGTAGTGTCTTTGTTTCTTACTTTTCCTCTCGGTTGTTGTGTGTTGATTCAAACCAAGTCATGTTTTATCTTCATTGAAGATTTTGATATGATGTTACGTGGTGTATTGCATATTGATTTGATGTAGCTGGTACTCAGAATGGTGGGTAGGCTTAGTTTCTTTATTACTTCGTAAATCGGTTATGGGGCATTTCATAACTCTTTTTGTGGCTGTTTTATTATTATAAGTATATTGTTTTAGAGATGGTTTTTGTATTGGGTTTTAAACAATTATTTTTGAAGCATCTAAATTACATTAATGTTTCTCGACTATTTCAGACCCATAGCTAACTGTGTTTTGTATACCATTTGTTACAAGAAGTTTACTACTACACGAGGACTTGTTATATCTATACCTGGGCCTTTTACCGTCGGATCTTTTGCATCTATTCTCTCGAACAAAGACCTTGTCACTTATGTTCTCTTTAGTCTCGCTCTCAACCACATGCAGGGTGAGATATATTCAAGTTAAATTTTGTTCATTATGTTGTCCGACGGTAAAAGGAAACGTAATGTGTATATTTATTTACATTAGTTGTTTAGAGTGTTGTGGCTATTTCCGCCGTCGTTTTTTAGTTAATTTTTATGTTTAAACATGTTGGTTTGCATGAATAAATAAAGGAGACTCTATCGAATTTAAAAAAAAAATATTAAGCGTTTTTAAAAGTAAATAATATGAAGATGATTTAGAGAGTCATGAATCGATATTTAAATTATAAATCCATGTTTGTTTCATGTACCATTAACGTGATTAATCCATCTCTCAATTTTATTATTGTGTAATTAAGTTGATTATGTATGTTATATGTACGTACACAGATTCATGGCTAGAAAACGTTGGCGTTGTTTGAATATGTGCGGTATCATTGTCAAGGAAAGATCACTTGAGAAACAACCATTCACAACACAGATGGAAGCCGATTTAGAGACACATATATCGATATCCCACCGGAGTGAGGTGTTGCAACCCCAAACAACGACCCTAGTGGCACCCAGTCAGAGATGTCAACGACCCATATAATCTAGGTAATAAAACATCGTTATTCTATTTTTCTATATGTATGTGATGGCGTGTTAGGTGATATATATATTGTGGGTATTCCGCCCTTAGTTTTTTATAATATTGCGGCTATTTCTGCCATTTTTGAGTTAATTTTTATTTTTAAACAATATGGTTTTCATAAATAAATAAAGGAGACTCTGCCGATTTTTTTTAGAAATATTAAGTGTTTAAAAGTTAATAATATGAAGATTTACAAATTTGATAAGGTTTTTAAAGATTGTCATCTATAGGTATTATTAAAAAAGATTACTTCCTTGTTTAAGGTAACTGACACTAAATAAATTTTATTGCAGGTCGAAATTTTTTGTGGACAAGGCAAGTCATTGAAGTCATTTTGATGGAGGTTGTATGGTTTAAGATTGCGAGTTTACTTTGCTTACATTATTTTATTTTAGGAATAGACGGGATTTTATGTATTTTTTTCTAATGAGACAAGTGAAATTTTGTAGAGATATTTAGTTTGGTGGGCACAGTGTTGAAATTGTCTATTTTATCTTTGTATGAACTCTAATTTCAGTTAAATGGAAAGTTGTGTTATATTTGTTGAAATGAGATGTCAAATATGTCATATATTATTTCTAAGATTTTTTGTTTAAAAGTATATTGAGCATATTATGGAATTGATGAAATTTTAATTTTGGCGCAAAAATTATTAAAGACGGCTTCTTTTTCGTCTCAAAAGGGTTCCATAAATGGGGACTTTTTGAGACGGCTAAGTTATCATCTCAAAAAACTCTTTGGGGACGTATGTTGATTTCTCTAAAAAAACTTTAAAAGACGGATTTTTTGCCGTCTCAAAAGGGTCCTGTAAGCAATGGCTTTTGAGATAGCGTATTTACCGTCTCAAAAGAACTTTTTGAGACAGCTTTTGTCGTCTCAAAAATCTTTTAAAATGGGGGTCTAATACTACGCTCCTTTGCCGTCTCAAATGGTGTCACAAAAGGCTTTTGAGACGGCTAGAGGACTTTTTGAGATGGTTGGAGCACCGTAGTAAAAAGAATTTTTTTTTGTAGTGTTATTTTTAATTTTCCATCTATAGCAAATAGAATTATTGCCGCCCTTTCTAATATTTTAGCGCTATATTTTTAGTAGCAATATCGCTATTTGCCACTAATAATCTCTTCCACGGTAACATTTAGTGGAAATAAAAAAATTTGCTACAAAATATGCTATTTAGTTGGAAAAATTCATTTTGCCATCTAAAAATTCCCACTAATTGATAATTTTCTTATAGCAGTGGTAGAAGATACCTTCTGGCATCAACAAAACTATCATAACTATTTAAAGGGAAAAAATTCGTTATACTAAGAAAACTGAGGCCAATGTAGTCCAAAATGACTAGATATGGTGTAGAGTTGACTCGAGTAAGAAATACCTCACCAGAAGAAGGAACTATATAGGGAAATGCACTCCCAAGAGGTTTACATGAGTAAATAATATATTCTGTCATCGCCAGTGGAGCCTCAACTAATTATAACAAGACTGATGATGCCAATTTTTTATAGTACCAATTATAGAGACAAGGTTAACATGGTTGTCATATCGATAGTTCCTTTAGAGGAAGGTGCTACATTTGGGGTAAGTGAAACCACTTAATTAGTAGTTTTTTTAGGGTAACATGTTATTGGGGTTACCACTGGGTGATGGTTACAGGTATGTTTACAACTCAAGCGCATGGGTTTTAAATAGACACGAAAGAGTTTTTATTCCTTATTAGTAGTATGTTTACTACAATTATGAGATATATAGATTTTTTTTAACCAAGCATAAAATATATGTGGATACCCCAGCAAGTATGGTCATCTTTTCGTCAAGATTATGGAGATGTGGAAATATGTTTGGTCCTCTTGGTACTCAATTATTTTATTAATTTAGACATGTGGTCTTTTGACTTTATTTATCATTGACTAGTAACTATGTAATACACTTATATTGACTACCAGGGGTAGGCTTTTATGTTCCATTTTATAGTTATGCTTAGGCTCGAGAGAAGGCCTAACACATACAAGTATTGTAGATGTGATCACAATAGAGGGGTTATCGTGTCTTATAAATATTACCAATAGTCCATAGTTTTTAGTTGTAATTATTCGGGTACCGAGTGCTACTTACACCAGAGATTAGTTTTGGCCTTAATCTTGGAATTATAGTTAGACCCTTTACGAGGGTATTTTTGGTCGGGGTTAGTCTTATTGGAAAGTATAGAGTGCCGTGGGTGTAGGCACCGAAGATTTGGAGCAAGTAAGTTACAGTGATTAGCATGTTGTTATGTATATACTCCAGTGCACTTTCTTAAAAGATGGACGATTCATTTTGTGTAATGAATCACCCTAAGTTAACAAGGTTGTGATGCAGAGTATTGCTGCCTATTGACAACATGTTGGATCATTTAAAGAGATGTGTCTTGTTGTGATGAGTTTGTCACTACGTTAATGTTGACATCTTGTTGAATCACAAGCAATTATAGAAACGGTGGTCATTACACCTAATTTTTGGGGCAATGCTGATTCACGTTCAAGTGTTGAACTTTACTAAAAGGAAGTATGCAAGTTTCAATAGGGTGGAGTTAACTTTATACATTTTCGAATGCAGAAGGTTACAATTTTAAGGGATATTGTTTGTTCCAAAGGATTCCAAGCAATGAGAGGTAGTTTGAATAAGACATATATTTTGTGATTCACTTTACATCCTAGCAGCGATTGGATGTACATTAATTGGTGGAGTCCGTATTATTAGTACGGTGAAGTAGTTTAATATAGTTTATGTTAAGAGGGTATTACTGGAAGTGAAAAAGGTAGAACATGGGAGACATTTGAAGATTTGCAGTGTTCGAAATCCCAGTATGGAAGTGGGAGAGTAGACCTAGTCATTTGAGTTACACTGAACAAGTTGATTAGAGCTAAGAGTTAGTTTGGTTTTAGTGTTAGGATTGGTCGAGACACTTCAAAAGATGTAATGCTCCCTATAAAGTATGTGGGTGTTGTTAGGGAAAGCAAAGGAGATTTTAAAAAAAATAGAAGAATGGTTTGGAGTCCTAGGAGATAGGTCAGGTGATTTTAAAGATCTCCTTAAGGATGGGAATTGTGAAGTTTATATTCCGATGCCTAGGTGATTTCATACTTGTCGATAGGGATAGGCGATCATCATTTGACCTCACATTGCCATGGTCATTACGTGCACAATATTTCTACGGCTACATGATGGAGGGAACCCTTGAGGGGCAAGTTGATGTTTCAATAGCTAAATTAGTTTGGTTGAGTGTTAACCAAATGTTACTTATGACGACATACCTTAGTGTGCACTAGGTCATAGGGAGAGTAAATTATATATAGAGTGTGAGGATGCTATGAGCGATATATTCTTAGATTTTCAAGTATGAGTGTAACAAATTTTAATTTTGATGATAAAATTCCTTATTTAAGGGGTAAGAATATAATATCTCATATTTTCAATGCATTTTATAATTATGGAGATTATTTATGTCTGCTTGCTGTCATGTGTGATGTCATAATTTATATTTATATATATTGTCTTAGTTGAATTTGTAATCGCACATAATATATAGTAATTCATCAATTAAATAGTTGAGATTCAGACACTTCACGGATAAATATTAGTTTGTTTAGTATCTTGATTCGGTTTGACTTTTGAGACAATTAGAATGCCCGGTTATACATTAAAATAATGGATTTAAAGCCCTACGAGTTAGTATATAACTTAGCCTAAGTTTATGACTATTTAAGAGTAATTTTGGGCCTGTTTGGTGGCAGCCCATATGGGGCCTAAACCCAATTTCGTGATTAAGATAATAAAAAGACTATTAGGATTAATTTAATTCATTCCCACATAATTATAAAGAAACCCTAGAGCTAGAGAGAGGCTAATTGAAGAATAAAGGATTGGGGAAAATTGGACTTCGATCGATTACATCCCTTCTATTAAGGCAAGTTTACCTGGTGTAGGATTTTAATTATTTTCGTGTTATAGTATAATTATTCATTAGAACCAAAATATAATGGATTACTAATATAATTTGAAGATTAATTAACTAGTTTAGTATTTAAACTAATAAGATTATTTAATTACTATTCTTATTTTTGAGATAATCTATTTTTGGTAGAATTCATGATGAATCTAAGATGGAATTGATGTATAATTGTTATGATGATATTATATAATGTAAATTAATAAAAATTCCTTGATAATTGAATGAATTTGTAACAAATCTCAACCTAATTGATCAAATATAGAAAACTAGAGTTTTGGGTGAAAGTAGAATTTATGCCTTTAAATCAGGTTAAAATCATGTGCTATAGGTTGGAATTGATGTTAGGACAATTAGGTAAGAAGTTTTTTAGGCTTACGATTCATTCGAGGCTCGAAAGTGTGGTTTTGGGGTTACTACTGGCAGATTTTGGGAGTTGGAGAAGAAGATCTATGTCAATCTCATGTGGACAGGTCGTTCAAATGAATTTAAGGACCTCGTTCAAACCATCACAGTAATTGAGTTCTACCGACCTTAGAATGACTTTGAAAATATGAAATTATAGATATTTGAATTACAAATGATCGGGCCTTGGTTTAATATTTTTTTTTTATTTGGTATGAATTTATTATGAATATTTTACTAAGAGCGTACAAGGCTGAAAGTTTAGGTTGGTAATTTTGGTTTGGGCTTTATGTTGTGATTGGTAGTTTGGAATTGGGGCTTGGGGAAAGCTTGAGTGACCTTTAGGTTGTTTTTACTTGAAGAAGTGAGAGTATATTATTATTTTTAAGGTATAGTTTAGGTAATTGGACCGTTGGGTATATTGACCACTTGGATTTATAGGGATTAAATTGATTAGAATTTATTGATAACCCATTGAGTAGGGTAGTAATTTTACTAAGTTATTGATTATAATGGTTGGACGTGCGAGATACCTAGATGTAGAGATCCTGCAGAGATTAGTCTAGTGATGAAAATAATATATTATAGTTTATTATGCGTATTAACTAATAATAGTAAGAAATTTTTTGTGTAACCGTGAGATTGGAATTTGTGCTTATTTGTTTGGTCCGATTGAGTAGGGTATAACTTTTCTTGCACGTTATGTGTAAGATACTAGGTGTTAGTACTCATAGGATAGTACTAGAGGGGGTATACTTATGGGGAGAGAGTGTCGGAGGCAGGTACCTTGATGCGATGGTGATAGGTTTGACCTTAGTCATGATTACCCCATATATTGAAATTCTGGATGTATCTAGAGTGAGATACACGAGATGATCATTTCATATAGCTTCAGTTATGGGCATATATGACTGGTGTGTATGCATAATTATTATTCCTTTGGATATGATTTGATGTTTATAAGTGTGGGACAACTTATAACTATGCCTAGTACACACGAGCGATCCTCGAAGCGAATAGAAATGGACTTCATTATGTGCAGGCTTGAGAGGGGACTTTTCTGAGGTATGTGTGTTGGGCTGCACTTGTATTATGGGGACGTAAATCTAGAGACAATTTCCCATCACAAATATACACTTTAAATGTATAAATTAATCAGTAACAACACCCGTAACATGAGTTCAGTAAGATGAATAAGACTTAATAATGGGGTGAATATGGGCATGGGATTATAGGCATGAGATATTTAGTTTATTTAGATCAGGATAACTTTAAAGCATCTAAAATACATGAGGATGGTGTGTAATTATATTGTTAACCAAACTCAGTTATAATCTTACTCTTCGAAAACTTATTGTTAACGTTGTTGTTGAATCTTTTTTTTTACAGGTCTTAAACTGTTGTTGTTGTTATAGGATTAGGTTCATTTCATTAGATGAGTTTCTCTCGAGAAGTTCTATTTTTTTTTTATAGTTGAGGAGTGTTTCTCTTCGATCTTCTATTATATGTGTATATTTTGGTACATGAAGTTGTATGGATTTTATATTTGAGATACATGTGTATTATGTAGTTTGTTTGATTTTGTATTTGTAGTTGGATGATATTTCTTTTTAAATTTTAATTTAATTGCTATGATAAGAATGTTACACAATGTTTTTTATTCCCGTGATTTTTGTTGGTGACTTAATCAACCTATTTATAAATTTTATGGCATGTCACAAAGGCATTGCCCATATAATGAATAATTGACTTTGGGTTCTTTTTCATCTCATAGAGACGGATAGGATTTGTAGCATTGAACTTGTATCCCTACACCATAGTATACTGATTATTGATCTTAGTTTCCCTTGCTAGATCAGGGGCTGGATCCTTATGGATAATCACATGAGAGAGCGTAGGCCTCACTAGCCTCGGGTATTCCAGCTTAGGATGCTTTAAACCATGTTGGGTGTTGCAAGTATCCACATACATTTTTTTTAACCAACAATAGGAGGATTAATGGAACTAAAGGGATTATCAATGCCCTTCCCTTTCCTATTGGCTTGAGATTAACCTTTTTCTTAGCCTCAACATCTTCCTTTTTCTTTGCTTTGGCCTCATCTTGGTTTTTCGATTTCTCCTTCTCGAACCTCACTTTCTCATCTTTTTTTCTGACGAATGCGATCAAGAGTATGACAATCGATTTTCTTAGGTGTTATTTAAGAGAAGGTTGAATACGAAAATTTGAGGCCGATGGGGTGGAAGTTGCATGTAAAGTTCAATAATTAGTGAAACTATGAGGAAAATGAAGGATGGCCAAACACTCGAGAAATAATTTTTTACCTTCTTAAACCTCACGATTGGCCTCAACTTCAGCCTCAATTATAGTTGTAGCTTGCCTCTCGAACTCGAGCCAAATCTCGAGATCTATAATACTCAAGTTTTATAAATTTGTCCAACGTGAACACATCTTTAAAAAATAGGAGGCTGAGCAACACATACGTTCTTTACCAAGTTCCTTAGAGTATGGGACAATTTTAGAAAAGATTTCTCTGTATAAGACTAAACATATGTTATATAGCTAATCATCTAGAGAGGAAGAAACAAAAAGAATAAATATTTATACCGAGTACGTTCAACCCACACCATTCACGAGGAACTCTAACATCCCTATCTCTTTTCGTTTGACCCGAACTCACAATTCCCCTTCAAGAACATAAATTCTATATTGCCACTTATGATTGTTCATTTGTGATAACTGCACCAACTTCTGATTGGATATCCTAAGGGCAAAGTAGTAGTTTTTAAGGCCTTCACATTATCTTTTATCCCTTATATAAATTTGAAAACCTCCTCAGCTATATCATATGTTGAATGCTCACTCCCGATGACCATAAACCCTAAGATTATCCTGTATGCATTATGGGGTATTTGAGTTAGAGATGCTCCATATCCATCAAAGATTCGTATTATAATAAGAAAGAGATATATATGGACATTGACCTACAAAGATCATATAGGAAAGAAAATCTCATCGGTCAAAAGCCGATCGTAGACTCTTTCCTCAGGGCTTATCACCCTACACGTTATACCCAAAGGAATGTTATAAAAATCTTGAAACTCCAAGAGATAATCCTCGAAGATATCCTAAGAATAATACTGAGCTTTTATGAAAGTAACATCATATTGAATCTCAGAGTCGAAAGTACTCTCTTCATCAACTAGGAAAAAATGGGCGAACTAAAAAGCTTAGAGGATGTCTAGATGCCATAGCATATTCGATTGAAGTTGTAAGTTTACTAGAGATATACAAGAGGATTTTTTAAAATAATTTTTCCCTCATAGTTGACAATTAACACTATCAGAATGGGTAGACCCTAAAAATTCAGATCGTCTATTTGGAACCCTTGAGGGATGAGGAGACGACTTATTAGAAGAAGTAACACGAGCTATAAAATGGGGATGAGTTGGATCATCTTTAGGTTGAATAGTTTCAAATAAATTAACCTTCTACCCTCAAAGAAATAAGAGAAAACCTCATTCAAATTATGAATCCACTTTAATACCCTCTTAGCCCACAAAGATTCATTCATAAAGGGTAGATTTTGAGAAAAGAGAAGGATTTAGCGGTTGATTGTTCGTAAAATAAAAAAATTTGTGTAATGAAACCTAGAAGACCATAAGACTATAAGATCCTAGGAAAACAAACTAAATGGACACCTAAATTGATAAATTCACTAGAAACAATCAAGTCAACAACAAAAATAGAAATAATAATAGAAATATTTTAAAAATTACAAACCCAGCGATAGAGAAGTTATAGAAAAACTCTAGAAATTGGAAGAAAAATAGAAAAAGTAACGCCTGGAACTCCCAACGATGAGAATCGAATCAAAACCACCCACTGATGCATGAAAAAATCCGACAAAGAAGAACTCATAATAAAAGTCAATTTCTCAGGCAGGACAACGATTGTTAATGGCAAAAGGTAGTGAGAAAATAATTGGGGAATGAAGTTTGAAAAGTCAAAATCTTTCTTTTCTCTCTACCTACATATTGCTCATAAAAATGGGGTGGTGGAAAAATTGAAAAGACTTTTTTTACATTGATGTGGTAATTATTACTTTTGAAAAAAATGGCATGACATCATGCCTTGAGAAGACAACTGACACTTTGAAATTGAGGGCACACTACCCAATGCCCGCGGGCATTAAATTTACTTGCCACAACTAATAGCGTCTGATATGTGGCAACCTTTGGCCAAAATAAAATTCCCCAAAATTAACAAGTCAATGCCCTCGACCATAGATCAGTCGATGACACCATGCAATTAAAATTCCACTCCTTTAATTTGCTTAGCACCTACGCATAAGATGAAACAATTCAGATAATATACTAAAAGCTACAACTCTGAGGAAAGTCATAGCACATTGTAATCCCATAAATATGGGGTGTATAGTGAGACAAATGAAAGAGGACACCTGTATTCGCATATAAATAGAAATGAGAATGGCCTCATGGAACAATCTGGTCGGCCCTGATAAGTGGATGGATAGGTACTTAACGTAGAAATTAACACCGTCCTTAAACATGTTAGCTACCACTATTAGTTAAACTTGTTATAGAAAGCATGTATTGTGTGTCTAAATGACATCATCAACATTTAATACACATGCACATGTGGAAGATATAAAAAATATTCCCCTATGTGCCTCTAATTAATTATGATTATTCTCTCACCGTGTATGTAAAGTGTGTACTCACCTATCCTATAAGGTGAGACACATGGTAATATTTTCTTCTCTCTTATCTAATAACCTATAAATAACAAACACCACCCATATTTGGGAGGATACAAGATTTTACTTATTGTTATGTTGTCCATTTCTAGAGAGAATTTGAGAACTTCACCATTGTATTTGTTAAATGGTATTTTCCTAGCAAATTTATACCATCAGCATTGCACTTGTGGACATAGGCACCATTTTATGCTGAAGCATGTACATCTAGTTTTATTTCTCATTTTCTCATATATTTACTACTTTCTCTGGTTTGTCTTTAAGTAATCAAATCTATTATATGTTATTTGATTTTAAATAGTGCATTCTAGCTAAGATTACCACTATACCAATTTTAGGCGATAAAATTAATTTTATCCAACTAAATTAGAACTTGTTTCAATTTAAAAATATTTGATTTCAAAAAGATGTGGTAATCTTAGACTGTAAGGACAATTTGTCCATCTTTATGTATATGTTATGTCATACGCCGTTACAAGATTGATGGTTGAAAAGATCACATCGTCATCAACGAAATCCGAAATTCGAAGATCAAAAGAAGAAGGAATTTGGGAATCAGACCTGACCGGACCGATCCGGCTCAGATAAAAGAACCGATCCGGTTCATCCGGACCGATCCGCCTAAAGGTACCGGACCGATTCGCTGCCAACCGGATGGATCCGTCTTCAGAAAAAGAACCAATCCGAGTTCACCGGACCGATCCGCCTAAGGGACCGGACCGATCCGACGAGGATAATCTCAAGCAGATCGTGTTGCTGATTTTTTAGGGTTTTAACTCCTTATTTAAACCACGATCAGTAGTTGGTTTTCTTAAGACTTTCCCACGATTTTCAGAGCATATCAACTCTAAAGTCTTCACCTATTGAGTCCTATGATTCTAGGTTTTTAGATTCACACATCTTCCATATCTATGTGAATCAAGTTTGGTAACCCAAGAACACCATTGTTGTTGTTCAACCCTTGTGAAGTGGACCGTTTCTTCCTCTTCATTGCAGCCCTACTGGACAGGGATAGTTCCAGCCGCCAACCCTACTGGAAAGGGATATTCCAGCCGCGACTACAGAATCCGATACCCGAGGGTAATTCTTAGTCAGCCTGTATTTCATTGTAATCCGATTGTAAACCGTCTTTTACAAATTATAGTGATATACAAATGGTTTTGCCCCTGTGGGGGATTTTTCCTTAAACTTTGTGTGTTAAATATTTATTGCATGATTTCATATTGTTTCAATCACACCTAGTTGCATGCTTAGGGTTAATTTGGGTTAAAAATGGTATTTATTATATTATTTCTTAATTGAACGCAAGCGCCAACTCTTTCATAGACACCACATTCTAGGACTCCCTAAGTCTCTCCTTAGGCTCCTAACGCTTCCCCCTTCCACCGCAAGCCAAGGTCGCACTCTGAGTGCCCATCGGGCGCTCTCGGGCCCCGAATCGACCCCATTTGACTCCGATCACTTTCACCGTCAGAGCAAAAGCTCTTTGAATCTTCTAAGGGCACTTAAACCCCTTTCAAACGGTCCACCTCTTGCGCGAAACAGCATAACCGTTAGGACAAATGATCAGTTTTCCCCCAAAAATCGATCTGGGGGCCACCGAGCACTCCTGAACTCCGTTTGACCAAAGTCAACTCTTCAGCTTGAATGAGACTGAATGAATCTCTGAAGGGCAGTGAATACTCTTTCTAAATATCTGCCCCATACGTGATTCTATCCTACTGTACGGACGAATGATTCGTTTTACTCCGAGAGGTCACTTGGAGCTTTTGGGCCCCGGTTGACCGAGGTTAACTTCCCAAACTGAGCAAAACTCTTTGGAATGTTAAAGTACATTTCCTAACCTTTCCAATGGTCTACCCCGCGCGCGATTCTGACTCACCATGCGGACGAATGATCCGTTTGCGTTCGACGATCTCCCGTTCAAGGACCGACATGCGCTTCCGAGCCTTATTTGACCCAAATTTAACTCTTGATCCCAGGAGTGGTCCAAAGACTCTCATAGGACTCTGAAATATCTTTCTAACGGGGTGCCCCATGTGCAATTCGGATCAATGCTTTGTACTTTAAGGTCATTTTTCTAGAAAAGACGGCATGGGACTGTCAATTGGCAGGTCCTGAACCCTGCCTATCGGCACAGTGTCAAGGGTGACCTGTCGATAGGCACCCTTCGTGGTACGCTGATCGGAACCCCTTGACCCTATAAATTAGGGCCATGACCTCATCGTGGAAAAAAGGGCACAAATCCATCAGCATCAGTGATCTCAGCAACATTCTCTCCAAGTCAACTAAGTTCCATATGAGAAATCTCATTCAAGCCTAAATACCCATCATTTTCACACCCAGTTTGGCAAAATATCCTTCTCCCTCATCAACATTCAAAGGAGTTCATCCAAGATCTAAGATCAAGCTCCAAAAGATGGTCCAATTCCTACTTACTGTCTTTCAAACATCTTGTTTTGCATAAATTACTTTAGATTCAGAATTTAGTTTCATTCTAGTTCATACATATTACCATCTACGCTTTTATTAGTATATCGTACATACTCTATTTTTCATAAAAAAAAAAAAAAAACAAATAAAAAAGGGTTACACCCGTAAATTCCGAACGGAATTATCCACCACACTTTTTCCAAAACTAGAAACACATTTTCTACACGCACACACCTAATAAAATTTTGTTCGAATCTATGGGATAAACCCCACCCCTATTCTAAATTCGAACTACGTGGACTTTGATATCTTTATAGGCTGCGTAGGCATCTCGGAGTAAAATTCGAGACTCGAGTCTAATTTTCTAATATTCCAATTTCTCTTATTTTTTATAATCCTCAAAATTACTGATTATCATCATACATATATATAACATATTTGTTCGCGTCTCATCCCACACATATTATCGTTTCCCAATAATGATCAATATCACGTTGAACACTCATATTCTATCTTCTACATTTATTATTGTGTTCGGAACATTCCTATGGATGACCTCACCCTATATTTTCCATGATATGGGTAGAACGATTCCCATGAGAGACCGAAAGGGAGGGATGGGTGCCTAACACCTTCCCATTCCATAACTTAGCCGTCGGACCTCCGATCTATTGGTTTTGCACGTATTAATTTTTCCCTTGATGCCGCTCTCTTGAGGTGGCAATATATTCTTTTCCCCGTTTTGAGCAAAATAGGCTGGCGACTTTATCTCTTTACATTCATCCCACACCGACGACGGCCGAAGCCCCCTTTTCGAAGAGAAGGGTGCGAGACCAGGACGCAGTTTTCTTTTTCGAGGGGATTCTCTTTCTCCTTTCACCCCGGAACGAATGTCGCGCCGACCGAGATGGCCACAATGGTGACACTGCTAGGGACTATTTTTAAGAGGACTAGACTCTAATTTTATGGGTGTTTTTATTGTATATTCCCTTAATTGCATGTTCCCCTTTATTATGCATGTTTACCTTATGCTTATACTTCTATTCACACACTTGTAAAAGATTCTCTATGTACACTTCATACCTTGTGCACCTAGGATCACGTATATCCTATGTTGCACGCACCACTTATCCATGCTTAGTATACTCTTAGTACTTGTACTTTTCTCCCTATTTGGTATGACCAAGAAAGATATTCTTACCATTAGATACTAATAAGATAATCATGCATTATTCACACGACATCACCAAGGAGCATTGTTATTTACCAAATTTTGTCCAGTAACTGGAGGGTCACTTCGTGATGGGCGCTGGTTCGGCAGGACGTAGTTTGCCTAAGGATATGACTCTCACCTTCCATTGGCTAAGTACTTTCGACGTATATCAAATGGTTCCCTAGCATCGTACCTCTTGACCGAAGTCATGACGAGAGGTATATCGCAAGAAACTCGTTCACGTATGCCGTGTATATCGAATTGGCTCTCACACATATTGCCCCCATAAGTTACATAGTGAGGTAATTCACGTACACTCAGGTATATCAAATGGCTTTTCCACACGTACCAATTGCCCTAAAAAATGAAGACATATATCATGGAAGTCACGCCAAACTACATACCCGCATATAGGTGTCAAGCCTATGACACACATGTTAGATTGTCGATTTTGACCCGAAACTCTGCCAAAATTCCGGGTTGGCCTGCTGCCCAAATTTTTGCACATTTTTAAAATGAGACCCTGCCCATGAGCCTGGTTACAAGTCCAACCCTAGCTTTACATATATTGCAAGCCCAATTTTTCCAGGCTCGGGTCCCGTCCGACATTTTATTTTGCGTTTAGGTTAATTTATTACAAGTGAGAACCTAATAAACATAATAATCATGCTGAGACCCATCTCTAGTCTTTTCCTCTCTCTTTTTCCCAAAAACACTCCAAAAACATTTTTTCTCTTTTATTAAAAATACCAAAAACATTTTCGTTCTCATTTTTTCCAAAAATGTCAAAAATATCTTCCTCATTTTTTCCCCAAAATAATGAATTTCCCTTTCTTTTTTTCAAAAATAAATTCCAAATTTTCCCACTTCTCTTGTCGATCACATACCCTTGTCCTGGCTCCCTATTGGCTTCGATCTTTAATTAAACTACCCCAAAGTTCTATCAGTCCCTTTACTTCCTCTGAGTTCAAAACTCACCCACCTTCCATGGAGAACACGGATCAAGTGCCGAATGTACAGTTGGATTTATTGACGATTCTAGCTCAGCTCACTTCCAAAATTGATAACCTTCAAATCAAGGTTCATGAGATGCAAAGGAACTGGGTCCCTATTCCCGAAGATCCTGAGGTCATTTTCCCTCGCCCCATGGGTCCGCCCGCACCCGAACATATTTGGATCCCTGAAGAATACCACCATGCTCCGCGTGCTCCTCCTACTAATAAGTCTCCACCAACCCAGCTTCCTATGCCGAACCTTGCTCTGACTAGGGCTAATTTACTCGTAACTGTTGATTCAAAAAAGGAAAAAAGGTTCGAATCTCTGTGAATTACATGGACTACACCTACATGTCTCCCTATCCTAAAGCCAGGTTACCAGAAAAATTCAAGATGCCCAATATTGAGAAGTTTGGAGGCAGTGGACCCCTGATCGTTCATCTTCGTAGCTATCACTGAGACATGTCACTCCTAGGATCTTTTGAAGAAATAAAGGCTTAGATGTTCCAACAAACTTTGAAGAATAGCGCACTCCATTGGTTCATATCCCTTGAAGAATCCATAATTTGTAGTTAGGAAAACATTACCCGTATGTTTATGTACCAATACAAGTACAATGAAGAGCTAGAGGTTAACTGCCACGACTTAGAGCTATTTAAACAGAATCCAGGAGAATCAGTCAGCAACTTCATAGCAAGATGGAGAGGAAAATCATCTACCATGACTAATCAGCCTTTCGAAAAAGATCAAGTCCGCATTGTGAAGAAGACCTTTCTACCCCATGTCCAAGAAATAATGGGAGGATAGTACTATCCTCACTTTCGAGCCCTCCTAGAAGTAGGAGTAGAAATTTAAGAAGGTCTTGCCAAGACATAAGTCAAACAGAATAAAGTCTCTGGATAGTTTGCTCCCAGAAAATTTGAAAATCCTACTAGTACCTCTGTCTCTACCATCAATAATATCTCTCAGCCCGCCACTTCATGGTCACCAGAAAGTCACCAAACCTAATCTGGAAAGAATATACCGAGCTTCACGCTCCTCTCTCCAAAGTCTACCAGGATCTCTTGAACCGAAACTTAATGAAACCCGCTTCTAAAGAATTTCAAACTTGATGTCCATTGTGACTATCACCAAAATGCTGGCCATACCACCGACCAATGTTTCCATCTCATAAACATAATCCAAAGCCTAATTAACCGGGTTATCATCGCCCCACCGTCTAATCCTAAACCAAACACTACCCATAATCCACTCTCAAGTCACACAAACGCCATCTTCCTAGAAAAAGACTCAGAACTCGACCCATTTATCTAAATTATACCAAGTAAATCACCAGTCATACCTATATACTCTCCTAAATCTCTCCAAACATGACCATATTTCCTCTTACACCCAACCAACCTTACCGATAAAACCTTATCACTCTTCACCAGATCCTGCATCGCTATACGTACTCATTTTGGGGGTAAAGATATGGAATTATCAGAAGTGCTTAACCAACTCCTAGAGTTCGGGCTGAAATTGCCCTCCTAAATGACCATCGACTATTAGAGATTCAATGGGTTATTTTTAGAAGCTCAAAAAGGTCCCGAGAGTCAGACAACTGGGTAGTGCCAGCCGACGAAGTCAGTCTAGATGACCTGGTCCAGATCATGGAAGATTTATTTCGACAGACTGGTGACATTTGTAGCATATTCGAGGTGCTTGACACTTTAAAATTATAAGGTCACTTGGTTCCCTCAGTCTTGCATTTCCCTGCCGAATGGGAGGAATTATATGAAGAAGCCATAAAAGTTATATAGTATATTGACTTTGCATAGAAAGACGATATCATTGCCACCAGATGGGTAGACGATTCTGAAGATTCCGACGAAGATCCAAGTTCAAGAAAGACTAGTCTAATAGCCAACCTATGCGAAATGATATCATTCGTGGGCCTGCTAGGAGAGGTCAACTCGGTAGTTGAGCAACCTGATATCGATGAAGAAGTAGGATTTCTATTTTTCCCCTCTTCCATGAACCACATGACCAGTTTAGGGAGACATTACCAGAATCCGAGCTCACAACCATCAGCAAGAGATAAAGGGAAAGGTGTTGAGAATCTCCCTATGCTAGAAATGACACTTAAAGAAAGCAAGGTCCTTGATCAACTAAGGAAAATCAAGCCAATATCACTCCATGGGATCTTGTCATGACTTCCTAACTGCACCGAAATGCACTAATCAACCTACTCATAGGACTCACAGTCCCTCCCTCAACCACACCAGAGAAAGCAGTGAACCTAGTTGGATCTTTGACCTCTACTCGAATGCTCTCCTTTTTTGAAGAGGAAATCCCTAAGAATGGTCTCAACCATAATCATGATCTTAATATCTCTGTCGAAGTCATGGGGAAACTTTTCCCCACTCACTCGTCGACAACTGTAAGGACATAAATTTCTAATTGAGTCCCTGTATTGTTTTGACTTAATTCCGGGAACAAAATTGTGTTTGTAATATATCATAGGGAGAATTTTATTTTGTCACGATCCCACTTGGTCTATGACGTATTGAAGAAATATAAGACGTTGCGGCAAAGCTTCAAAGAATTAAATCATGTCAAAGTTTAATTGGTGCAAGTTTAATTGACTTCAAAGTTAATTTCATTCTGAGATCACTCAGGTATGAATGCGTTTAATTAATGGTGGTCGAAATTATTTTATAAAAGATAAGGATGTAATTTTTATAAAGAATTTTTTTTTAAAAATGTATTAAAAGTGTTTAAAGGTTTAAACTATGTTTTATGATGATAAGCTCGTAAAAGAGTTTGACATTTTTGGTTCTCTTATTGGAAGAGACGTTTTAAACAAAAAAGTCAAAAAGTCAAACTTTCGCGCTGTCGTTCAAATGACATACAATCTCGTTCGAACGAGATGGGATGTCGCTCGAACGAGTTCCTCATGTCGTTCAAAGGATACATTTTTTGAGGCGGCGTTTAAATCCTATTTAAACAGTGTTTTCATCATAGTTTCGCAAGTGTGCTTTCTGGAAAACAGTTTTATGAACCAGAACCTTGTTTGCACATGCTTTCTAAGGGTTAAAAGTCTTAAACACATCCTTTGAGTTTGCAAAGATCCGAGTTATCATTCTTATATGTTTACGTGATCTTACTGCACCAAAGTTGTTTGTTCTACACATTGAACATCAAAGGGTTTTGCGATGAAGAAAAGAGAGGGACTTCTTATTCGACATCGTAGACGAATCAAAGTCATTCGGTGGACACCGAGACATACGTGGACATGTGTCTTGTGGGCAGGTATCGTGGAAGATGAAATTTTTGCGTGGGCACTATTGAAGAACGGTTGAAGATCAGAAGGAGCATTAAGACCCGTTGGGATCGAGTCTTAGTGTAAGTCTAATCTGTCTTTGTAAAACCATATTCATAGTGATTGTCTGGCTTGGGCCGTCCGAGGTTGTTTTCCCGTTTTGGGTTTTTTCCTCGTACATCCGACGTTGTGACTATTCTTTACTTTACTTTACTTGCTTTAATCACTAGATGCATGTTTAGGATTAATCAAGATAAAACTGGTTTAAAGTAAGAATTGGGTTTTCACAACTTGGTTTGGTGCATAATTAAAAGTTGGATTTTTTTCGGAGAAAAATTAGTTTTATTTGAAACACACATATCGGGCCACTCACATCTTCAAATTGGTATCAGAGCTAGAAAATATTGCTTATTTGTTTTGTGATCCCGTGTGTTTTCAAAGATGAATTTTGGATATAATGAATTTTCTCGAACTCCTTTTTTTATGGAACTAATTACACTTATTGGAAGATGAGAATGAGATGTGCTTTAAAATATATTTATGAGAGTGTTTGGCTTGCAGTTGCGAAAGGTTGGACACCCCCTGTCGCTATTGTAGGTGAGGTCACTAGTTTAAAGCCTGCTGAGTCATGGATCGAAACTGAACAAATACTTGCACAATATAATTCTAAGGGTCAGGACGTTATTTCTTCACATGTCACACAGGAAGAATATAATAGAATTATGACTTGTGAAACATCAATAGAGGATTGGGATATTTTGGCACTCACTCACGAGGGCACTAGCACGGTTAGAGCGTCAAAACTTCAAAATCTCACTACACAGTTTGAGACCATTAGGATGTTAGAGAGTGAGACCTTTGATGAGTTTTATGCTAGGTTGTCCAATATTGTCAACTCGTCATTTAACCTAGGTGAGAAAATTCCCGACAACCGTGTCATTAAAAAACCCTTAGGTCGTTGCCTAGTAGGTTTAGTGTGAAGTGACCAATTTAAACTCCTTGAGTAGGTTAGAGTCAACGAAACTAGAATAGATTCTAGGTGACTTACAAACCTATGAAATCGACATGATGACATCCAAGCAAGTGCCTAAGAAAGAAAAGGGTATTGCGTTGAAAACCCAGAAGGAGGAAATTAAAGTTTCCGATTCCGATTCCAATTTCGGTTTTGAGGATGTTGCTTTGTTGGCAAAGAAATTTAAAAAATTAATTAAGTTTCAAAAGCAATCGAAAGATGCCAAGAAATTTGAAAAATTCAAGAACAACAAAGTAGATCCCACCTCTAAGGATAATTTTGAGAAGCCTAAGAGATTTGAGTCGGATAAGTGTTTTGGGTGTGAGGGGTACGGTCACAAAGTTAAGGAGTGTCCCACTAGACTTAAGAAAGAGGGCAAGCAACCCATTGTCTATAATGCCACCTTAAGTGGTAGTGAACCGGAAGAGGGAGAGAGTTCCCCCATTGAGCGTAACTTTGTTGCGTTTATGGCATGTCATGTGAGCGACGACGATACAACTCATGTGAATGACACTTCCGAGGAGGTGTTGAGTGTATCCCATGTTAGTGAGGGTGAAGAGAGTGACGAGGAGGAGGTTGATGTGAAAGAATTGCAAAATGCGTTTAATGAGTTGTATGCCGAATTGGTGAAGGGAAAAAAGGCTAACTCAAAATTTCAATCTAAGTTGAATGAGCGTTCCATAGAAAATAATGATAGTTTGATTGAGGATCTTAGGGCACGAGAGAAGAATTTTACGAAGAAATTAGAGTTTGTGGAGAAAGAGAGAGATAATCTCCGTGGTTTGATAGAGTTCTTAAAAAAGGAGATTTTAGTGTCTGAGGAGTCTAGACGTTTGCTCGAGTCTAGGATTCACGAGTTGGAGGAGAGATTGATAGACTCTTCTAGAGTCAAGTTTGATTTGGAGGCTAGGTCGAAGAAGTTAGATAAGATCCTAGGCACCGTCCAAATTGAGGAAGATAGGGGAGGTATAGGTTTTGGTGAAAGAGTTGTTCCCATTCCCCCCGCACGTGTGAGAAACACTAGGATGGTTAGAAAAGGTCCACATAAAGGTAATCATTCCCACCACCGCTACACTTTCTCATTTTGTGGTAGGAAAGGTCACCTTAGGCATTATTGTTACGACCTTAGATAAGCTCCTAGGAAGTTTAAGAATAAAGTTGCACCGGTTACCCAAACCCCCATGCACAGTTTTTCACCTATTTGGGTTAGGAAATCAGATTTAGTGGCTTTAGGAATTAAACTTCATGATTCTTGTTTGGGTGCACTTGATTCTTTCCATGCTAAATCTAAAGGATGATAGTGTTGCCATGTTTGTCATATGCTAGTTTTCTTCATGATATATTCATTGCTAGTATTATGACATGTGTATCATTTTGTATTATAGTTTTCATTTGTTTGAGTCTTATTTGAAAAATACAAAAAGATTTTGTTTTTTGAGAAAACTTTTGAAAATCCAAAATAATTTTGCTTTTCTTTGAGTCAAATATGTTAGAAAAGTCAAAAAGATTTTCAGTTTTTGCTTTTGAGTTTACATGTTTGATGTGGCATATTGGTGTGCTTGCACCCCCCATCGTTTCATTATCCATGTGGCTAGGACATTTGGTCATTATTATCGATGCTTAGAATGATCTTAACCATTGTTTATGTGGGGTTGTTTCGAAGTTGATATGCATTTTTATTCGACTTTGTGTATATGCCAACATTGCACACATGCACGAGTTTATATGGATGTTTGACTTCTCTTGCATATTTGAATTTGGTGAGGTGTTCTTATCTCAATCTTATCATCTATGCGTAAGTAGACTTAAGGAGAAGTGTGCATGTAATAACCGTTTACCGTGAGGATTTAAAATTGGTAAAAATGATGAGTGATTCATGGGAAAGGGCTGCAAGAGTTAAAAATTAACTCGTCGTGAAAGCCACCGTTTAAAAGAGCCCAAAAGAAAATGCAATATGATAAGAACAGGTACAATAAGATTTTCTCTAAGTTGAGAATGCTAGAAACCTCAAAAGAACTTGAAAAAGTATATATATATATGAGGGAGTTTGGTTGGAGAAAATTTAAACGGGTTTGCACATCTAATCCTAATGTTGAAACATTGCAATTTGACGCTATTGTTTGTAGAATAGTCAAAATTCTGGATTTGTGTGCATGTAGTATGTTTAGTTCATTAAGCTCATTCTTTAATTTTCATATGGCTATGATAAAGTTTGAGGATTTATCGCTATCAATTAGAGCTTCTTGATCGTTTTGATGTGTTGGAATTGTGACTCATTTATTGTAGTTTCACGCCCATTCATTCCATATCCATGTTTGAGCACATCGGTACTATGTTTGCATGTAACTCGCATTTTAAGTTTTTATGAGTTTTTGCATTTTGTGTTAAAAGCCTACTGTTTTAGCACTATTTTTCATCTGTTAGGCCCTTCCTGGATTTTTTTGTGGAAATTTTTTCACTGGGCAATACTTTATAATATTTCTCAGAAACTGGGAAACTTTGGCAGGTCGCGTGAAGTCGTTAAAATGACAACTCATCTCGTGTGAACGACTTCTGACTTTGTTCGAGCGACATCCTCATCTCGTTTGAGTGATGTCCCTGGCTCGTTCGAACGATATAATCAAAAATGTCTTCTGATTGGTTTGCAGTCCACTGGTTTAATTTGATATATTTTTGGTATTACGGGAAGCATTTCAAGTCTGACTGGTTTATATCCAGGTTCTTTTATGTTCCAAATTGGTATTTTGCATATGAGTCTGTTTATCACGCTTGATTTGATTGGTATACTCTATGTGTGATTCCATGGTTTACTAGCTACTGGTTTGTCATTGCTTGATCATAATTAGCTGGTTGTTTCATGATTATCTAGTGGTTTTCAATTCTCAAATTGGTATCAACTTGATTCAAATTGGTTTCATATTCTCATGCTAGATATTTCATATGGGTTTATCTTTTCACCGGATTGTCTATTCGAGATAAAAAGGGGGAGAGATGTATGTGATGTAGGGGGAGATTTGTTGAGCGCTAATATTGATATCTGATTTACACATTGTTTGATTATATTTGTTTCAAATTGGTATCAAATAATTTCTCACATGCTTCAAATGATTTGTTTTTATTAGAAATGTAAATTGGTATCATTTGTTCCTCCACACTTCACTGGGTACCTGTTTGTCTGGTTCATGTGTGTAGGTATGCTTCAGCGATTAGAGATTTCAAGACTACATCACATTCAGACAGTTCATGCTTGCCCGTGCTACATATTTTAGTCCATGTCGTGTAATTTTTTTTGGGTTTATGGGATGTGATTTAGGCATCATACGGCTTGAGGGACTGGTTAGGCATTTCACTGGTTTAGTTTTGTCACGGAATAGTCAAAGGGGGACATTTGTATGGACATAAATTTCCAATTGAGTCCCTGTATTGTTTTGACTTAATTCCGTGAACAAAACGGTGTTTGTAATATATCATAGGGAGAATTTTATTTTGTCACGATCCCACTTGGTCTATGACATATTGAAGAAATTGAAGACGTTGCGGCAAAGCTTCAAAGAATTAAATCATGCCAAAGTTTAATTGGTGAAAGTTTAATCGACTTCAAAGTTAATTTCATTTCGAGATCACTCAGGTATGAATGCGTATAATTAATGGTGCTCGGAATTATTTTATAAAGATAAGGATGTCATTTTTATAAAGAAAATGTTTTTAAATGTATTAAAAGTGTTTTAAAGGTTTAAACTACATTTTATGATGATAAGCTCGTAAAAGAGTTTGACATTTTTGGATCTCTCATTAGAAGAGACGTTTTAAATAAAAAAGTCAAAAAGTCAAACTTTTGCACTGTCATTCAAACGACATCCAATCTTGTTCAAACGAGATGGGATGTCGCTCGAACGAGTTCCTCATGTCGTTCGAACGACACATTTTTTGAGGCGGCGTTTAAATCCTATTTAAACAGTGTTTTCATCATAGTTTTGCAAGTGTGCTTTCTGGAAAACAGTTTTACGAACCAGAACCTTATTTGCACAAGTTTTCTAAGGGTTAAAAGTATTAAACACAACCTTAGAGTTTGCAAAGATACGAGTTATCATTCTTATATGTTTACGTGATCTTGCTGCACCAAAGTTATTTATTCTACACATTGAACATCAAAGGGTTTTGCAGTGAAGAAAAGAGAAGAACTTCTTGTTTGACATCGTAGACGAATCAAAGCCATTCAGTGGACACCGAGACAAACGTGGACGCGTGTGTTGTGGACAAGTATCGTGGGAGACGGAATTTCTGTGTGGGCACTATTATAGAACGGTTGAAGATCAGAAGGAGCATCAATACCTGTGGGGATCGAGTCTTAGTGTAAGGCTAATCTGTCTTTGTAAAACCATATTCATAGTGATTGTCTGACTTGGGCCGTCCGAGGTTGTTTTCCCGTTTTGGGTTTTTTCCTCGTACATCCGGCGTTGTGAGTATTCTTTACTTTACTTCACTTGCTTTAATCACTAGATGCGTGTATAGGATTAATCAAGATAAAACTGGTTTAAAGTAGGAATTGGGTTTGCACAACTTGGTTTGGTGCATAATTAAAAGTTGGATTTTATTCCGAAGAAAAATTAGCTTTGTTTGAAACACACATATCGGGCCACTCACATCTTCAACAACGGATTAGCTCTGAATGTTTTCCCGTCAAGAACCCCTAATTATTTGGGATTGAAAGTGAGAGACATTGCTCCAACCTCTGCTACCGTACGTGCCTACGAAAACACACGTCGAGAAGTAATGGGATATGTCAAGATTGCAATAGGGTATGACCCTATAAATCCTGTTGTTGAATTCCAAGTCATTGATATCCCAGCCTGTTTCAATCTACTGCTTGGACGAGCGTGGCACCATAACATCAAAGGGGTGTTTTCTTCCCTTCATTAGAAATTGAAGTTCTTTGCCAATGGACAAGATATCACCATCTTGGGGGATGGTGACAACATCGAGAATTCAAGAACAAGTAATCCGGTATTCGATATACAACATGGAGTGAACGATATTATGTTATTAGGCTTCCAGGTCGAACCACTCCTACTCCCAGCAGGGGACGACTTCAAAGACAGGGTTTGTCCAGAATATAATCCTCACAAAATATCAATATAATCCAAATGTTCAAGAATATACACTTTATGCTCGAACTGGGGCTACGACAAAGACAACAAGGGATAACTGAGCCCATTATATTGAGGATGGCCTTTCCTCCTTATGGCTTAGCCTATCAACCATTAAAATAAGAACTCAGTTTAATCCATCAGCCTCAGCTGAAGAAAAAATTAGAATGTGCCAGAACTATCTCTGGAGATTCCCTAAATGGACGATTCATCAAAGAAGGTGAAGATTTCCCCTTCTGTGGCTTCCTTGAACCTTGGTATGACCCTATAGATAAAAAGATAAAACCAGGAATGGAGATCTTTTTTTAAGACAGCTACTCGGGGTCTGAGAGTTCCCAACATTGTATGTAACCACTCACTGAGGAGACCTTAGATGGAACTGGGGATTCTGAGGATAGAGATTTTGAGGACCCTTTAAACTTAAAGATACTGGGGATGACACTCTACATGATCCACTCAGGGACTACATCATCTGATCCATCCTACCTCATCAAAGATGATGATATACCTCTTCTCCACTAGCATGCTGCACCTATGCCACATGCTAATATTCAACCTAACCCTGATGTTTATCCCTTTTCCCCTTTAGTTTTTTTCTCTCACTCTGATGTAATCGAGACCTCTTTTGATGAGATTCTCAATGCTATTTTTCCTATCAATGAAATAAACGAAGATTTTGAGTATTTAGTTGAGCCTTACATTAATCGTCTTGATTCTAATCAAACTCTTGATGATGGTGACTTTGCAAATGAACAAGTCTTAACTGATCTAATAAGGTTAATAACAAGAAATATAACAACGTTCATTAATGAAGATGAAACTGTTGTTATTAATCTCAATTCTAATAGCCAAATGCACAAGATTAGGATAGGTCTACCGTTAATGAGCACGAGCGCACGCAACTTGAAGAGCTACTGAAGGAATTTATGGATGTCTTAGTATGGTCCTACGATGATATGCCCGACATTGACCTTGAAATAGCACAACATGAGATTCCAATGCTCTCGGAATGTAAATCGGTCAAACAGAAGCTGGGAAAGCTCTGCACCAAATGGTCACTCAAAGTAAAAAAATAAGTAGTCAGCAACTGAACGTGGGATTCATTTGTGTGATTGAATATCCCACATGGCTAGCCAATATCATACATGTGCCAAAATCAGTAGGAAAGGTCCGCATGTGTGTCAATAACTGAAACTTGAACAAAGCTTCTCCGAAGGATGGTTACCCGCTACCCAACATCTATATGATTATGGACAATATAGCCAGTCATGCTTCCAAGTCGTTCATTAATGGATTTTTTGAATATAACAAGATCAAGATGCACCATGATCATCAAGAGAAAACCGCATTCATCACCCATTAGGGAACTTTTTGCTATACTGTCATGCCATTTGGTCTAAAAAATGAAGGGTCTACCTACCAAAGGGAGGCCACAACCATCCTGAATGATCCGATACACAAGGAAGTCGAGGTATATGTAGATGACATGATTATCAAGTCTAAGAACAGAGATGGTCATGTTCCCTCTCTCCAAAAATTCTTTAAATGACTGGGAAAATATCAAATGCGGCTTCTTCGGCATTACCAAAGGGAAACTCTTGGGATTTATGGTCAGTGAGAAGGGGATAGAAGCAGATCCTACCAAGATGAAAGCCATACTTGAGATGCCACCTCCCCGAATAGAGAAAGAAGTCTGAGGATTCCTTGGGAAATTATAATACATCAGTCGATTCATCAGCCAATTGACTTTCATCTGTGAACCCATCTTCAAACTCCTCCGTAAAGATTCAACTAAGGTTTGGAATGAAGCTTGTCAAGAAGACTTCAACCAAATTAAGAAATACCTAACCCAACCTCTAGTGCTCATGCCACCGCAGCCTGATCGTCCCTTACTCCTATACCTAATCTTGACCGATACCGCAGCTGGGGCTCTACTAGCCCAATACCTTGAAGAAACCCGTAAGGAGAAATCCATCTACTATGCCATTTGAAAATTGGCCGATTATGAAGTTAACTACATTGTCTTGGAAAAAGCATGTGTCTCCCTTGTTTGGGTTACCCAAAAGTTAAGACACTACAAGATCGCCTTGTCCATTAGACTCGTATACCTAATGGATCCCATCAAGTATCTACTCGAGAAGCCTACTCTATCCATCCGAATGGACCGTTATTTGACGCTTCTATCTGAGTTTGATATCACCTATGTCACACAGAAGGCCATGAAAGGAAGAGTCATCTCTGACTACCTTGCTGAATACCCTATGGAAGAAGCCGATGTCTGGATTTCAAAATTCCTAGACGAGAGTATGCTTTGCACCTCCCACGAAGATATTTGATGGAAAATGTTCTTCGACGGTGCTACTAACAAAAAGGGATATTGCATTGGGATTCTCTTAATTTCCCCAGATGATTCCCACACTCCTATTGCCATCAAATTGGATTTCCCTTAAACTAACAACGTGAATGAATACGAGGCATGCACACTAGGCCTCAAAGTTTCCCTCGAGAAAGGATTTAGATATCTCGATATCTATTAGGATTTATCCCTAATCATCGGTCAAGTACTCAGGAAATGGAAAGTCAGGGATGAGAAACTCTCACCCTTCCATGCCCACCTTGAAGAACTGGCTTCCTAATTCCACGAAATCACCTTCCTCTACCTACCCTGAGCAAAGAACAGTCTGGCTGAAGCCCTTGCCACATTAGCCTGCATGATTGACATGCCCAAAGTAATAACCATGGCTCCCTTCCTTGTCCAAAAATAGGATAAACCAACCCATTGCTACCACATTGAGCTCTGCACAGAGGAATAATCTGAAATAGTCGACTGCTGGTACTATGGTATTTGGCACCTCCTTTAACACAGTGAGTATCCCCATGGAGCTGAAAAGAGAGACCGAGTAACTCTTCACAGACTATCCACCCAGTACATTATCTGTGATAATGCACTATTTAAGAGAAACTTCCATGGCACCCATTTACACTGCGTTGCAGGGGATGGCATTGAAGAGATGATGCATAAAATCCGCAGCGGGGATTGCGCACCCCATATAAATGGACATATGCTCGCCAAAAATATCATCCAATAGGAATACTACTGCACTACCATGGTACAGGACTGCACGACCTACGTGCGAAGAAGTCTCAAATGATAACAATTCTCCAACTTACAACATCTGCCTCCGCGAGAACTATACAACATGATTTCACCCTGGTCGTTTTCCACATGGGGCATCGATATTCTATGGAAAGTTAAACTGAAGGCATCCAATGGGCATGGGTTCATCCTAGTCGCTATTGACTACTTCACCAAATGGGTCGAAGCTGAGTGATACGCAGTTTTGAATGCTAAGTAAGTGGCAAAATTCATTATGAAAAACATCATCTGCCGATATGGGGTCCCACACAAACTTATTTCAGACAATGGGTTATATTTTAAGGCAGAGGTTACAGAAGTGGTCGACGAGTATGGAATTTAGAGACATAAATTCTCTCCATACCGACCGCTAACCAACAGAGCAATTGAAGCATCCAATAAGAATTTCAAAGCCATTATCAGTAAGACGATCGAGAGGTGTCGTGATTGGGCCGATAGGATCACTTACGCCCTCTGGGGCTACCACACGTCAGTCTGAACCTCTACTGGGGATACCCCTTACTCTCTAGTGTATTGCATGGAAGTAATCCTACCCGTGGAGCTGGAAATACCCTCCTTGCGCTTCATGCTTGAAAGCAAGGTCAACGAAGAAGACTTGTACCAAAGTCGTCTTGACGAGTTGACCCTCATAGACGAAAGGAGATTGAAAGCTCTCTATCACATACAAGGGTACCATCGTCGTATAATGAGATCATTCAATAAGAGAGTCAAGGACAACGATGTTCGAGAAGGGGACTTATCCCTCAAAGAAATAGTATAGCCCATCTGGGACCCCAGAGGGAAATTCAAGCCTAATTGGAGAGGTCCCTACATCGTGAGGAAGATCTTATCGATAGCGCCGCTGTGCTCACTGACCTCGATGGGGAGGAAATGGTGCGCCCAGTCAACCAGGATCGTCTCAAGAAATTCTACCCCTAGTCTGAAATCTTGGTGCGGTACGAATCTTCTCATCCCCGTTCTATTCTAAAAAAACTCTTCATTTCTCCTACCCAGAAGTACGTGGGCCTGATCCTCTAAAAACACTTTCAAAATTGAATTTTAAAATTTTGAAAAACCCTCAGAGGTACGTAGGTAGCTCATTCACTTAACATGAGCTCGGCTCCCTTCCTTTCCATAAAATGCTATTATTTTCTTATCCCCGATAATGACAGTTCATTTAGACATAAACATGAACAAAAGGATTATGTATGCCTTAGCGATTGGTATAGATAATTCAAAATGCAAAAAGTCATCAAAAAGCACAACTAGATGATTAAAAACTTATTTATTTCATTATCTGAAGTTTTCGTATGATTACATCGGCATAAAGAGTCAAACGACTTCCCTGGCCGAAAAAGGCACAAAATAACAAGCCCTACGATCCCTGAAAATCATTCCAATTATTCCAGAAAACACAAAACAACACCTATTACAAAAAAAAAAAAAACTTCACCCACAGCTGCCAGAAGTACCAACGCCATCATCACCTGCATCCTGGACTCCCCAAGCCTCCCCCGCATGAATGGAGTATCGTAGAAGCTCTATGGAGAGATAAGCCAGAACTGACATGGGGTAGACCACAACACCCCCCTCCATAGTGAAAGATATGGAAAACCACCTCTGACCAGTCTCCACAGCCAGTATCTTGGCCACTACCTTCTTCCATAACCACTTCATGTAGTCCCTAGAGACATGCCAAACTCTCTTAGTAGACTGAGAAGAATGGATCAACGGAAGACGATTCTCCCACAAGGAACCAAGCCGCATGCGCATACGTTCTGTCAGATGCTCCACAGGAAAGAAATTTGGTGTCCGCGGTGGCACAATTTTCTCCCAACCATATTAGCGCATCAGCCGCCAGGGAAAGTACAAGGCGGTCTCCCTAAGGCCAGCTAGTCTGACGTACTAGTACTCTCCAAGCTCTAGAATGGGTAGAAACTCTCCCCACCAAGGCAGCGACTAGCGTAAGCCTCGTCCCCCATGCTCTACAAACCTATTCCCCCAACTCTCAATATCCAGACCTACACTAAGGTAATAGCACGAGAAGAAGTTTGGAACCGCCGACAATGGATACCCATGTGCGATCGCCATACGAACCTCTTCGACAACTACATAAATAATATACACGGCTGCCCGCCAAAAAATCAGAACGACCCTCCTGCCTAGAATCCAGGCCATTTAAGGTCTCCACCAGTATCACCAGCGCATGATTATGATGGTACGACATCCAAGAAATAATAGCAGCTAGTTGGGATCCACCAACGTCCCCTAGTCACTAACACAACTTTGGAAACAAGGCCTATGACGATGACCCCGGCATATCCAACATCACCCACGTCCTGCAAATGCATGGACTGTAACACCGCCGAAAGGGAAATCATTCCCCCCATGACCAATGGTGTAGCCACCGAAGGCGAAATATGAAGAAGCCCAGCTAATAATTCCCTAGGAGAGAAGGAAAACTCAGGCAGAGCCGCAGCAATGCTGTGATTTATCCCCAGCATGGCAAAAAATTCCTCGTAGGTAGGACAAATCTCATCAAACCCGAAGTGGAAGACATGATCCTCGGGATACCAAAACTTGACAGCCGTCATCAGTATGTTCCACTCAATGGACCGGTTGTGCCATAAAGAGACTCGCCGCATGTGAAATGCTCCATAAGTAACGTTGTAAGGACACATTTCTTCCAAGGCTTCGAGGTAGTTAGCAAACTCAATGTTACTAGGTAGAGCCATCTTACAAGACTAAGATATAGTAAGCAAGTAAGAATGTGGAAAAGGAAGAAAGTGAAAGTTTGAGGAGGAAAGCCCCATCCACACCCCCTTTTTTTATATACTTGGAAACTCTCAAGCTAAGACTAGGAACCTTGTAGAAATTGGAGTAAAACTTACCCCACCAAGTACCAAGCAATTGAAGAAAGTGCAATCAAAGCCTTTGATTGATTGGACTAGACTGACATGCCGATAGGTAGGATAAGGGTCATGCTGATCGGTAACCACCCATTTTAGGAAATTTGCCCTTTTCCTCTTTTGTCAGAATATAAAAAACCAACAAAAATAATTTTTATCTTAAGGGAATTATGAATTTCCTTTATACTTATGCTTTACTAATCTCATTTCAAATACTTATCAAAATCAATTTTCAAAGTTCTTTTTTACAGTGTCAGTAACAATGTAAAAAGATCACATGCATTAATCAGTAAATAAGAAAATTAACCTAAAAAATTTCATTATTTCATTTGCTTATATTTGGTAGTGTTACATTAACATTTTTCAGGAAATGAAGAAAAACAAATGACGGGATAGAGCTCGAACCCAATCTCTCTCCCTCCCTCTCTCTCTTTCTTCTCTCTCTTCTCTCTCTCTCTCTCTATGATCCCCCATCCCTGCGGCAAGACAACGTGCCCCACTACCAGAGCCCGATCTTTCCCTAGATGAGGCAGACGACACCAAGCAAGAAGGAACCGGAACCTCCTAAAAAATGTGAGCAGTCGTCGAGGATATCCAGTCCCTGATGTCCTTCAGCCAGGTGGTCGAAACACTGAGATAATGCAAGGAAGAATAGAAAAGATCAAATCAATCAAGCATAAGGAGAGAGAAAGAAATTAAGGAAATCAAAGGAAAATACATACCGCGGGCTGAAGAACCTCCTCCATCAGACCTAACTCCTCCGGATCCATCACGTGAGGGAGATTCTGTAGACGCACGGATCCCCCATCAACCCGTCAAAGTTTGTAACTAGGGGAATGCAGCCACACAAAAGAAGGCCCTGAAGTCATCTCCGTCGCCACTGACATAGATGCACTACCTCTGCTATGAGAAGACCCCACTTGTGGACTCGAGCCCGCTCTAGGGAGAGGAATCATGTCATAAATACTAGGGGGCATCAGCTAAATCGTGACGAAGTCCATATAATCATATAACACCGCTTTGTCAGTGTACAGGGAGTATGGCTCTCCGATCATCGCCGCCACCCGAGAATCATCTGACATCTCTCGCACGCGCCTCATTAATGTAAGGGGCCTTACCGGTGGCACAACAACCTCATCCTCCATAATCTGATGAAATACCCTCTCCCCGAGGTACCAAGAGTAGCCGAACTCATGCACCAGCAGGCGTCGCATCTGTACATATCCCCCAGTCACCCCGTTATGCTGAATAGATGTCCCCCAGGGATAAGGTCACTTATAAATACCCAGCAAAAGCGAAGGATCAATGTTAATAAAATGGCATTAAAGGAAAAGAACGGTCTCAAGGAGAAAAGAATGCTTACCCGCTCACTTGTTAGGCCATTCAAGACCTGACGCACTGCCTCTAGAGAAAGGTTCTTCTTCGACTGTTGATTGGACCTCCGCCATCGAAACATCCGACAAAAGTCCCCAAAGGAGTCATCCTTCATAGAAATCAGTTGGGTGTTCAACCCAGTCACCTCATAGAACCACGTCTACAAAGGACAAGAAATCAAAAGGAAATGCATGAAAGGAAAATGCGTAAAATAAAGAATACCTCTAGAAGATATGTGGCCTCAGTAAAAGTCAACTGACAGCACCAGCTAAATGCATTCACAGAATAGTACAGGGTCGCTAAAGTCAGGTTCCCCCAGTCATAGAGGCAGATGTTTGAAAACATCCTTAGAAATGGCAGAAACCATAAGTGAACGACGTCGCTACTCGTTCCACTAATAAACCTCCTAGCACTAACAAGATAAATAAACTAGCCACATGACACACCTGCTACCCGTCGTTCTCATCAACCCTCCTACTCAACAAAAGATCCCTCAGAGAAGACAAGTGGAGTGAATCACAAGAAACCACCCTAGCCACGTCACCTAAAGCCGCCGTCACCGCCTCCATCGTCACCCGCAGTGTCCTTCCACCTCAATCTTGGCACCCTCGTAATCCAGCCCCTGCAGCTGCTGAACATCGATGGGAGTCACCATCATCTCCCCAAAGACAAAATGGAAGGTGTGGGTAGTGTCCCACCACCTCTCTCCCAGAGCGCACAGAATCGCAATAGAGCGGGGCGTCTCATCCAATGCCGATGTTAGCCTCCCAAAATCTGGAGAGGAAACCATCCAGCGCACCACAACGGGAAGATGACCTCCATACATCCTTGAGCCCTGTCGTACCATGTGCACGAATTGTCGACATGGAGACGTCAGACTATCAAGAAATGAAGAAAATCCTCATCAGATTCAGGAAATAAAGAAATATCATCAATTAAAAAGTAACGGAATACCAAGGGTCATGTAGTACTTACATAATCATCAGGATTCACCACCCTTAAAGAACGATGATGCGAAGGCTCGCGTAGAAGAGTCTGATCGTCTGCCATAGGCTAAAATGAGTCGAAGGAGTTCTCGCTACCTAATGCGATAGGAACCCTAGCCCTCCACTCCAACCCTACCCAATCATTGGCATTGAGCCACGCTATATGGGTTGCACTGCTTGATAAATCAGCCATTTCGAACGTTCGGATGATTTGGCAGAGGTTTATAGCAGAAAAAAAGAAGTCAGAAAGTTATGCAAAATGAGGAGAAACCCGCCCCCTTTTTGTAGGAGGCTAAGGGTCATGCCCAACGGTAGTCCCCTCCACCCACCGATCGGAAATAAGCCTTTCACCTACTCGAGGCACACCAAAAGTCCATGCCAATGACGATGGGCACACCCACACCTATGCTGGTTGGCACACCTCTTAAAATTTCATACAAAAAGTCCAAAAAAATACAAGAAAATTCTGAACAAATCCCCAAAAATTCCTAGAACTGCCAAATCCGTTCTAGCACCTTGCTCACTAAAGAACACATTTTTTTACACCCCCAATGGAATTCCAAAGACGTATTCTCCCCAACAACGTCTACAAAGGACGCTCTATATTTTTCCCATGCTCATTTACTATTCTCGAGCGAAACCCAAAATCCAATCTTTATCCCCAGCGAAATCCCTAGTATTCCCGAAGGAAAGTACACCTCTCTCAGGTCAGAATTGACCTCGATCTTGGATCATCACCTTAATTAGGTGAAAATTAACCTCGGGCCTCAGTCGTCACCTCTGTTAGGTCAAAATTGAGCTCGATCTTGGATCGTCATCTTAGTTAGGTCAGAATTGACCTCGGTCCTTGGACATCACCTCTTCTAGGTCAGAATTGACCTCGGCCTTGGATCGTCACCTTAGTTAGGTCACAATTGACCTCGATCCTCGGTCATCACCTCTCTTAGGTTAGAATTGTTCTTGGTCTTAGATCGTCACCTTAGTTAGGTCAGAATTAACCTCGGTCCTCTATCATCACCTCTTCTAGGTCAGAATTGACCCCGGTTTTAGATCGTCACCCTAGTTTGGTCAGAATTAACCTCAATCCTCGATCATTGCCTCTGTTAGGTCAAAATTGACCTCGGTCTTGGATCATCACCTTAGTTAGGTCAGAATTGACCTCAATTCTCAATCATCACCTCTCTTAGGTTAGAATTGACCTCGGTCTTCGATCATCACCTTAGTTAGGTCAGAATTGACCTCGATTCTTGGTCATCACCTCTCATAGGTCAGAATTGACCTTGGTCTTGGATCGTCACCTTAGTTAGGTCAGAATTAACCTCGCTCCTCGATTGTCACCTCTTCTAGGTCAGAATTGACCTCGGTCTTGGATCGTCACCTCTCTTAGGTCAGAATTGACCTCGGTCCTTGATCGTCACCTCTCTTAGGTTAGAATTGACCTCAGTTTTGGATTGTCAGTTTAGTTAGGTCACAATTGACCTCTATCCTCGTTCGTCACCTCTCTTAGGTCATAATTGACCTCGATCTTAGATCGTCACCTTAGTTAGGACAAAATTGACATCGATCCTCGATCGTCACCTCTCTTAGGTCAGAATTAACCTCGATCTTAGATAGTCTCCTTAGTTAGGTTAAAATGACCTCAGTCCTTGGTCTTCACCTCTTTTAGGTTAGAATTGACCTCGGTCTTGGATCATCAACTTAATTAGGTCAGAATTGACCTCGATCCCCTGTTATCACCTCTATTAGGTCAGAAGTGACCTCAGTCTTGGATCGTCACCTTAGTTAGGTCAAAATTGACCTCGATCCTTGGTCGTCACCTCTTTTATGTCAGAATTGATCTCGATCTTGGATTATCACCTCTCTTAGGTCAGAACTGACCTAGGTCCTCTTTCATCACCTCTCTTAGGTCAGAATTGACCTCAATTTTGGATCGTCACCTTAGTTAGGTCAAAATTAACCCCGATCCTCGATTGTCACCTCTCTTAGGTAAGAATTGACCTCAGTCGTGGATCGTTACCTTAGTCAGGTCTGAATTGACCTCAGTCCTCGGTCGTCACCTCTCTTAGGTCAAAATTGACCTTGGTCTTGGATTGTCACTTTAGTTAGGTCAGAATTGACCATCGGTCCTCAGTCGTCACCTCATCTAGGTCAAAATTAACCTTAGTCCTCGACAGTCACCTCTTCTAGGTCAGAATTGACGTCGATCTTGGATCATGACCTCTCTTAGGTAAAAATTGACCTCGATCCTCAATCGTCACGCCTGTTAGGTTAAAATTGACCTCAGTCTTGGATCGTCGCCTTAATTAGGTTATAATTGACCTATGTCTTGGATCTTCACCTTAGTTAGGTTAAAATTAACCTCGATCCTCGGTAGTCACCTCTTTTAGGTCAAAATTGACCTCTGTCTTGGGTCGTCACCTCTCTTAGGTCAGAATTGACCTCAGTCTTGGATTGTCACCTCTCTTAGGTCAAAATTGACCTCAGTCCTCGGTCCTCACCTCTCTTAGGTCATAATTAAACTTGGCCTTTGTTCGTCACCTTAGGTAGGTCAAAATTGACCTCGATCTTGGATCGTCACCTCTCTTAGGTCAGAATTGACCTCGGTGTCCTTGGTCTTCACGTCTCTTAGGTCATAATTGACCTCGGTGTTTGATTGTCACTTGAGTTAGGTCAGAATTGACCTCGGTCCTCAGTCATCACCTCTCTTAGCTCAGAATTAACTTTACTCCTCAGTCGTCACCTCCTCTTGGTCAGAATTAACCTTATCCCTACTCGTCACCTCTTTTAGGTCAGAATTAACCTCGACCCTCTGAATCAGTCATCCACATCTCTTAGGTCTGCAGAACTGACCTCCTTCCATCCTGTGGTGTCTATTCGAAGGCATAACTTGTCCCAAGCTCACCCATCTAGGGTCTCTATAGACACCACATTCTAGGATCCCCTAAGTCTCTCCTTAGACTCCTAACACTTCCCCCTTCCACCGCAAGCCAAGGTCGCACTTCAAGTGCCCATCGAGTGCTCTCGGGCCCCAAATTAACCCCATTTGACTCAGATTAACTTCACCTTCAAAGCGAAAGCTCTTTGAATCTTCAAAGGGCACTGAAACCCCTTTCCAACGGTCCATCCCGTGTACAAAATAGCATAACCATTTGGACGAAGGATCAGTTTTCTCCTGAGAATTGATCCGGAGGCCACTGGGCGCTCCCGAATTCCATTTGACCAAATTCAACTCTTGAGATCGAATGAGAATAAATGAATCTCTGAAGGTCACTGAATACACTTTCTAACGATCCATCCCATACGCGATTCAGTCCTATGGTACGAAAGAACAATCCATTTTACTCTGAGAGGTCACCGAGAGCTTTTAGGCCCCAGTTGACTTTGGTCAACTTCCTAAACCGATCAAAACTATTTGTAATTTCAAATTACATCTCCTAACCTTTCCAACGGTCCGCCCTGTGTGCGATTTTGACTCACCATGCGGACGAATGATCCATTTGCGTCTGACGATCTCCCGTCCAAAGGATCGACATGCGCTTCCGAGCCACATTTGACCCAAAGTTAACTGTCGGTCCCGGGAGGAGTCCCAAGGACTCACATAGGCCTTTAAAATACCTTTCTAACAATATTCCCCATGCACAATTCGGATCAACTGTTAGTACTCTGCGGTCATTTTTCTAGAAAAGTCCGCACGGGACTACCAATTGGCAGGTCCTGAACCCTGCCAATTGGCACAGTGTCACGAGTGACCTGCCGATAGGAACTCTCCATGGTATACCGATCGGCACCCCCCTGACCCTATAAATATGGGCCATGGCCTCATTGTGGAAAAAAAGGCACAAATCCATCAGTGATCTCAGCAACATTCTCTCGAAGTCAACTAAGTTCCGTATGAGAAATCTCATTCAAGCCTAAATACCCATATTTTCACACCCAATTTGGTAAATATACTTCTCTCTCATCAACATCCATCAACATTCAAAGGAGTTCATCCAAGATCCAAGATAAAGCTCCAAAAGAAGGTTCAATTCCTTCTCCCTCTCTTTCAAACCTCTTGTTTTGCATAAATTACTTTAGATTCATAATTTAGTTTCATTATAGTTCATACATATTAATATCTATGCTTTTATGAGTATATCTCACATACTCCATTTTTTATAAGAAACCCAAAAACAAATAAAAGAGGGTTACACCCGTAAATTCCGAACGAAATTATCCACCACACTTTTTTCGAAACTAGAAACACATTTTCTACACACACACACCTAAAAAAATTTCGTTCGAATCTATGGGAAAACCCCCACCCGTATTCTACATTTGAACTATGTGTACTTTCATGCCTTTATAGGCCACGTAGGCGTCTCAGAGTAAAATTCGAGACTCGAGTCCAATTTTCTAATTTTCCAATTTCTTTTTTTTTTTTCATAATCCTCAAAATTACTCATTATCATCACACATATATATAACAGATTTGTTCGCATCATATCCCACACATATTATCGTTTCCCAATAACGATAAATATCGCGATGAATGCTCATATTCTATCTTCTACATTTATTATTATTTTGGAAATATTCCTATGGATGACCTCACCCTATCGTTTCTATGATATGGGTCGAATGATTCCAATCTCCATTACGTAAACACATGCATACACTTCACGGGGATAAAAAAGAAAATATAAACATCTTCCCATGAGAGATCGAAAGGGCGGGATGGGTGCCTAACACCTTCCCATCCCGTAACTTAGCCCCTGGACCTCCAATCTATTAGTTTCACACGCATCAGTTTTGTCCTTGATGCCGCTGTCTTGAGGTGGTAACATATTCTTTTTCCTATTTTGAGCAAAATAGGCTGGCGGCTCTATCTCTTTACATTCATCCCACACCGACGACAGCCGAAACCCCCTTTTGAAGAGAGGGGTGCGAGACTGTGATGCAGTTTTCTTCCTCGGGGGGGATCCTCTTTCTCCTTCCCCCCAGAACGAACGCCGCGCCGACCGGGATGTCCACAGTAATTAATTAAGGAAATAATTAATTTTACTAGATCCAAGGGAACATACATTTTCAAACTTTTATCAGGTATAAGTTCATTATAAGGATTCATGGGGGTATGTTGTTGCGGGTTGGTCAATTGTGCATCCACATACGTTTAATGGTAGAAACTATACGTACTAGATGACGTTTATGATATATTTATTAAATCCCAAGATTTAAGGGTGTGGTTAACCGTAGTTAGAGGTGGAAACACCCAATAACTATGCCAGGGGATGATGATGTCCCTAAGACTAAGAAGTCCTAGACTGAGTGATATGACAAGTATCATCTCTTATAAAACATGCAACCTCGGCCATAGACGACCCTCATCAATCATCCAAAAGTGAGACATTGTGACCCGGCCTAATAAGACTAGGCCAACACTGACTCAGATGCCTCGGCCTTTGATACTGTCCAAGTATGATCTATCTGTATCATTCCTAGTACCCTCGTCCTCAGCCTCACCTAGGCCGTAAATGGTAGGTCAAGACCGATCAACATCACATTTATTAGCTCTTCACTAGTTCGCGAGTCTTTAAGTCTAACCTCGACCAATGTGGTCGGTCAGGGTTATATTGCTGGAAAAGCGCGTGCATTAGGATATGCATGGAGATGTGCTCATGGATGTGTGATACATGTGAACTAAAATCGTTATACCCAGATCATTCTCTCACGTGAGGGAATATTTTTTCATCATGACATACCTGTGATGAAGACAAATGGCTCCTCCTCATTGGCTAGGAACATCCTACACATTCTTATTACATGCTTGGGGGTGAAATACACCCCCAAGGCACTATAAATATATCCCATTTTCTTCAATAAAGGGGATATGTGATTCATAACCCTAACAAAACTCTATCAAACTAATTATAAGAGAGAGAAAAGATGGAGTGTTATATTTACAGGCCATTAGTGCCCTTATTATAGTGAAAACCACCTTTCACACTCCACAGTGGACGTAGGCTCCGGCCGACCCAATTATATCTTGATGTTCATGCCCTTCACCTCACGTCTTTCTTTACTGATATATTATGTGTTTGATGCCATTGCTATATACCTGATGCGATTCTTATATCTTTGACCAGGTGGTGCCATTTTTTGTATGATCACTAAGGATGAATATATGTTAGACAATTACAACTCAAAGGGGATAAATGTGATTTCCTATGGAGTCACACAAGAATAGTTACGCTAGATATCTACATGCACTACGTCCAAGGATACATGAGAAATTTTACATGTCGCCTATAAAGGTATTGATAACATTTGGGTATCAGATCTCAAAAATCTGACCACCTACTTTGAGTTGTTGAAGATGCTCGATAATGAGACATTCAATGAGTTTTACTCTAAACTCCTAAATATCATGAAATACCCTATAATTTTTATTAATGTACTCAAAGAATTAAAATTACAAGTGTGAATATAAATCATGTTGATTTATGATGGTAGAAATAGAACTAAATGAGTAATTTATATACATTTTGCAAATTTATTGTTAATTAATTAAATAAAGTGGGATTTTATATAGCTAAGGTGTATTTGGATAATTAAATGGAAAACCTAGAGGTGTAGAGGTGTTTGGAGAAATCTTGGACACCAAGTTAGGGTTTTGAGGAATGTTGATTTCATGTAGCATATGGCCTTTGATTGTGTTATGGAGAGAGAGAGAGAGAGATGGACCATAGGAGGCTCATGACTCTAGCTAAACCCAGGCATGATCGCAGCCTAAAGCTCACAACCTTGGAGAAAGTTAGTATGACCGTAACCTTTGTGGCTTACAATAATATCATGACCCAACTGTGGGGTGTTCTGTATTGGATCTATAAATAGGGAATTATGCACTTTTGAACTTTTTTCTCTTAGATAAAAACCTACAATACGTATACCCACTTCATCCTGAACCTTATAAACCTTAAACCTCCATTAAGACTAAGCTCTTGAGCTTTGATTTGGAGTATTCAGACTTGGAATTTGAAAAAACTCTAAGAATATATATTATAGATCTTGGGATGGAGAACCGTCATTCAAATCCAAATTTTGAAAATTGATAATAAGTCAATAATATCCACTAATTTCACCCATTAAGTTTGAATTAGATGTTGCCTAAACCATGTTTAAATTAGAGTAAAAACTGATTATAGACTTAATTAGAGAAATAGATTCTTAATCATTTTTGTTATTTATAGATTTTGAGAGAATTTATTGATCTTTTATAATGTTTCATGAATTTGAGTGTTATCGTCTCGAAATGGATTCAAGTTGGCATTAGCTAGAGAAAAACCCAATCAAAGATAGCAAACAATACATAAGTAATGTATACGTAATTAAATAGAGGTGGGGTGGGGATAAAAGGATTAACACTCAGGAATTGGTGGTTCAGACCTTCAGAATGGATGTATGTCCACAAGTTGTCTTGTTGCTTTCGTAATTAGATCCATATCTGATAGTATAATATCTAGGTTTTGAACAATAAGGATGCTGGGAGTGATCATGCAGGCTGGTGTGTAAAGTGAATGATTGATTTTTTTTATCCCTATGGGAGATTTGTCCTTTTATAGTGATTCCTATAGAAGAAAATATGTACTGGACAACATGGGATAGATGGTGGCATCTTTGAGTAGTGGAGCACTTCCTTTTGTTTAAGATTGCGTCCATTAAGTAAAGGTCCAACACATGATGGCCCTCTAACATGCCAGGTACATGTTGTTGGCTAGATTCCAAAGTCCCATGTTGTCACTCTACCTTGGTAGCATCTACCCAGGTGGAAGATCTGATGAAGCTCGTAGTTAGGCTAAAATCTTTTAGTAGATTCTCTTTGGCTAGGGCCGAGGTCTTTAGATAATGAGATGTTCTACAAATATGGTATAACAAAAGCCCCCAAGACTTTCTTGTCACTGCGAAAAAGTGAATGAAGTTTTATTATAATAAATCTTGGGTAAATATTTGTTGGGATGCAAATTATTAGCTATTTTGCTCAGCCGATCGAACTGATCGCCTTGTATGTTTCGTATTGAAAATTCTTATCTGACTTAAGTTGTCCACATGTCAGTGATCTGCCAAGGTTTTAAAATGTCTCTCGCATGCATGTTTATCTCCTATGAAAAATGGGAAAAAAAATTATGTTTTGCCTTGTTTCAAAACATAAAGATCCAGATTTTTAATATATATATATATATATATATATATATATATATATATATATATATATATATATATATATATATATATATAGAGAGAGAGAGAGAGAGAGAGAGAGAGAGAGAGAGAGAGAGAGAGAGAGAGGGGGATAGAGATTCAACTGTTCATTTTCTTCTAGTATTTCTCTTATTTTTCGTCCTCAAAATCATCCTTCTAGGGGTTCTCAGATATTTTTATGCAATCTTCCTTTATTTTTACGATTTCTTCACTACTTTGGTTATAGTTTTTATTTTCTCTGAGGATTTTCTCGATTCCATAGGATTTCTATGGTGTAGTGGTGAGTTCCCTATATGAGTGGTTCATCTAAAATCTGAAGACACATTTAATATCTTCAACAACTTTACCTAGGTGCCTTTTATGATAAGTTTTTGAACCCAAAGATGACCTAGAATACCCTAACTTCATCCCTAAAGTATCCTCTTTTACCGAATCATCCCCCAAGCCCCTAAGAGTGTATGTTAGAGCTGAAGGCTCAACCGAACTTAGGGTTTTGTATTCCATCCTTGAGGATGTGTTTATTAGGATTTCTAACCCAGGGGACAGGGCTTATGATAGGAAGAATGTTGATGATGTATGTTTCCCTCTTTAGGCCCTTCATGAAGGAGTTCTTCCTCACTTCCATCCTTCAATAAGTTCCATCATGAAAGGGTTTGGACTGTCTTTTACTCAGCTCCCCCCAAATGCTTATACATCAAATGTTAGAGATATGATTTATTGCAGAAAGTACGAGGGGTAACATAAATGGGGATATATTTAGGTTCGTATATGGCTTGGATGAGAACTATATGACTCCTGGATATTAATACTTCTCCCTTTAAGAATCCAATACCGCGATGGTCCAAGTTTTTCAAACTAGTAACACTAACTGGAAGAACATATATGTTTACATTTTGGTGCATGAGGATCTTTTCTGAATGATCTTGATAGAGGGGTTAGTATACGTAGGGATTGGAGTCCCCCTGACCTGTTTGTTAAAAAATCTCCTTCTCTGGACAAGATACTGTTGAAGCTCATTAGGCGAGTATACACTTCGAACACTATGTTTTTTGATGATATGTACACTCTCAAGAGGTTTAGAAAAATGAAAAATTATTTGAGCATCAGTACGATTGACCTTGACACTTATTAGCCACCCAAGTGTGATGATAGCAGGGAAGAAAGTTTTGAGGAGAAGGATATAGCCAAGGTGGATATTGACCAAGTAGGAGCTAATAGTGAGGAAGCCGACCATGAGGTCAAAGAAGATTATATATTTCTTAACAGTGCTAGGTCGTCCTTATATTTATTTTCTCTTCCTTGCTTATGTATATAATACTTTACTTATTTATTAACTTATTGTTATTAATATTTTTGTGCAGCTTCCCCTCCAAATTCCAACTCTTTTATAATGTCCCTAGAAAATGTTTCCCGTGATAGGATGAAGAAGATTAAGGTCAAGCAACTCCATGAAATGAATAAAAAGGATGCTGCTAAGAAAGCCAAGGAAGAAGTGCGTACCGAGTAACATAATGACGATTGTTGATGTAAAAAATTAGATCGCTCTAATTATTCAATCACAGATAAATAAAATGAGACAAAGATTTTTAAAGTGGTTCAGCCTTATAAGAATGGCCTACGTCCACTGTTATGTTATTGCTGAGTGTTTGGGAATTCTCGATTACAAGATCTATCAAGAAATTCCGCTCCCCTTGAATGAGGGTGATACAAGGTATTTATAGCCCTTCGGCTGTATATGAAAGGGTCGATACATTAAATGATATACATATGAAAGGGTAATACATTTAATGCAGCGTGTGCATCAAGATGATAAACATTCAATGAATAGTTGAACTGTTGATTATCTGGCAATTAATGCTACGGCCGAGATGCAGCTCGGACCGCCTTAGTTGCTCATTGCTCAGGAGTTCCTCGGAGCACTAGAGTACCTCGGAGTGCTAAAGTTCCTTGGTGTATCCTCATTGCTCGGAGAGAACATGAGTTGGTCGGGGAAATGAACTTCCTCGTTGCTATTGTGCCACATAGATTGACACGTGTCTTCTTATTATTCGTCCATATCAGCATATTAATTTTGGTATCAACAGAAGCCCCCAATGTTTCATATTTCGAACTTTGAGGAGTATGGAACATTCTTTCTCGGTATATGGCAATATTAAATGACTTCCCTCGGTTTTAGGAGCATTTTCTTTGTATTTGAACTTCCTTCCCAATTCACAGAATCCGCCTTTTTACCTTTTCATAAGCGCTTCGATTTTCGTGCACTTTTTGTCTCTTTAGCCGCCGGGAGCGCAATGGTTTCTTTTATGCAATCATTTCTTTCGCTGGTTCCCAAGTCAAAGTATTTAAACTTCCCAAGTAATCATACCGTCTTCTACCTTTTCCATTTTTCTTCTCTTCGAATTCTCCATAGCTTTTCTTTCTCTTGTGCGTTCATCCTTGTTTTCCTTCGTTGTCAACAGATCTCCATTCTTCCTGTAAGATCCTCTTCTTTCTCCTTTTATTCACCATGGTTTATATTATTGAATCTATTGAAAAATTCCGTTCTGATTATTCCATTCCGTCTTGGGTATCTTTAGAGAATCTTCCTGAGCCCTTTGACTATTTTCGTTTGGCTGAGGGACATTGGTTCCCCAGCCTCTTTATTGCCGAGTGTGGATTTTCTTTTCCACCTAACTCTTTATGCTTAGAATTCTGTCAACATTTCGATGTTGTTCCTGCAAAAGTAGCCCCCAATACATGGAGAATAGTTAATGGGGTGCATAAGTTAAATCAAACTCATGGAACTCGTATAGGAATTCCTGAGATTATGTATTGCTATAGATGGGCTATTTTAGATAATATTTATTATTTAAAAACCAGATTCTTGAATAGGGCTTTAGTAGTGAACCTCCCTAATGCTAACAGGGATTATTTTGAACATGGATTAGTTTTCAAAAATTGGCAACATGCTCCTTTAATCGGAGACGACGTGTATGAAGGTCCCAAATGCCCCCATATGGCAATGGGATAGGTTATTTTCATTTTATTTTATTTTTGAAATTATGATTTCATCATGTTTGACAAAATGCATGATTGACATTTCAATTTATTTTTGTTTGCAGTTGACAACAAGAGAAAAACTCCCAAAGAATCAGAAGTTAATATAAGGCAATTGAAACATATCTGGAGTTTGCATCAGAAAATTGCAGATGAGCACATCAGGTCTGCCTCATACTTGTTGCAGTATAGGAGCTATACGTCGTCCTTTACTGCTCATCCTGTGGTCAGCATCAGTGATCCAGTGCAAATTCCTGAAGACTCTGATCCGGAATCTCATATTCCTTTGAGCCAAAGAATGGGCAAGAGAAGAGTTCCCACTCTCTTCGAGGAAACTTCCTCTGCTGGGAAGAAAAATAAGGTTGATGTCCAAAAAGGGACAAAGAATAAAGATGCCACCCCCCCTGTTGCTTCTCAAAAGGCTGTCGAGAAGCCCCCAGTGGCTCCTGTGCAGAAGAATGCACCTGTTGAAGTAATCAGTATCTCACAAACCAAAAGTTCTTCTTTGGTTGAGGTTGTTGAAAAGGCACCGAGGAGACTGAGGAAATCCTCCTCGGTCAGTATTTCTGGAGCCATTCCCCAGCTCCCAGCTGGTGGAGATGGTGTCCCAATCATTGTTCCTCCGAGATCTATGATGAGCTTGGCAAGATTTTCACCCATTCCCGAGGTGCAAGGTACTGAAGAGGAACTCACTCGGGATATGGTTACTTCTCTGGCTGCTCGTCATCTTGCTTCAGTAAGTATTTCTACTCTGAGTTTTTCATATTTTCCTTTGTTATTTCCCATATTTATTTCTGATATCATTTCCCTTTTCTGATTACAGTTGACAAGCTGTTTCAATATAATCCTTAAAAAGGATGAAGCGATTAAAGCTTCTTGCTCCTCGTCCACTGTGGAAGGAGCACTGGAGAAAGCTATCAAATCTGTGAGTGAATCTCGTCAGAAGTATGACGAGGATAAAATTGAATGGGAGAAGAAGTTGGCTGCGTCTGATGCAGAGAAGGTACAACTGGGTAATAAGGTGAAGGATTTGGAGAGAGAGAATAAAGACTATGCCGAGAAACTTTCAGGCTTTGGGGAGCTTGAGAATAAACTAAAGTCAGCTGAGGAAGAGTTGACACTTCTGCGCGAAGCAAATCGTCAGAAGGAGGAGTTGGAGGCCAAGCTGAAAGCCTCCGAGGATCTTCTATCCGAGAAGCTCTCCTCGGAGAAGATGAAGAGAAAAACGGCTGTGAAGAAATCCTTTCGGACTGGTTGGGATAAAGGATGGGATAGGGGGGTAGCTGCAATGATGACCCAGGTGAATTATGGAAGTTTGAAATTCTTCCATGATGGTTGGGTTGCTGCCTTGCAAGAATTGAAGGTGAGCGAGGACTCTGAGCTATTTCAACAGCATCTCCCTAGTCCTCCTCCATTTATTGAAGACGAAGATGAAGACGAGGCTGCATCTGAAGAATCTTTAATGACAGGGGGTGATCAAGTCCTTGTTCCAACACCCAACCAGACAGCCACCGAGGAGATTTCTTCGTTTCCTACTCCTCCAGAACAAGTCCCACCTTCTACCAATCAGATCAATGTTCCCACCGAGCAACCAAGATCCTCGTCCCAGCCTCCCGAGAAAGTCTTGGGAGACAAGGAAAAGGTGTGAAGTTGTTCGCTACTATCTTTTTGATTATTCTTCTTACTTGTACTTCTGTATTCCAAATGATGTAATCTTGTTGATGATGTAATAAAATCACATCTTTTTGCTCCTCTACATTGTTGATGCTCTGTCTGTTTTTATTTATTAACTCTTGCCTTCTCCTCTTTATTAGTTCATGGCTAGAATGGAACTGATATCTGCCCATGATACAAAGCTGATGCAACAATGCCATGAATATTATAAAGCTGGTCATACAGACCTGAGTGTATCAGATATTGCCGACATCCTTGGCCATGATGCCTTAGAGCAAGCAGTTGAGGCTTACCGGTACCTGAAGGATTTACTTGATCGATCTGTGGCCAATAATGTGGCATACTACGAATTGATCGAGGAACTTCATTGTACCTTAGAAGATCTTCAGAATCAACACAATGAATCAACTGCCTTGCTGCACAAGGAGTATGAAAATAGATATCAACAGCTTTCTTCTGAAACAGTCCATAAAAAGATCATTGCTGGATACGATATTAGGGAGATAACCCTAAAAGGTGAAGTTGAGGCCTGCAGGCAGATCGCCGAGCTGCTGGAACAAGAGAACAATAATTTGCAGAAAAAGTTGGCACAGTATGAGTCTGCAGCTTCATCTTCCACTGCTTTAGTACCGGTTACCGATGAGGGTTTCTCGTTCTTAGAGGTTGAGAATGCCAAAATAAGGCAAGAACTGGATACCTTAAGAAGATCTGGTACTTCTCCTGCTGCTCGGGGACGAGGAAGAGGTTCTCGTGGGCGAGGAAGAGCTGACTAGGATATTAACGAGGAACGAAGCATGTCAGCTGCTCGGGGACAATTAAGAACTCCTCGTAGTATTGAAGAAGCTCGTACTTTGTCAACATTGGAAACTCAAGCGTACCAGTTGAACGCAAAAGATCGGGCTTTATCTGAAATGTCCAAGAAAATCCTAACTCTGGAAGATCAACTTGCATCGACCAAATCTGCTCTGGATAATAAGGATGCTCTTGTCAAGAACTTTCATGAGCAGATAGAAAAATTAACTTTCCAATTCCACAAACAACCTCGTGAGTTCTGGATGGCCGGCTACAATGAGGCCCTTTATCACTTGGATGCTCATATTGAAAATGCCAATAATGAAGATTATAAACAGGGATGGTTGAACGCCCTTGGTGTGTTGAAGCTTGAACAGGGGCACTACCTGTGGGATTATCATAGGCCTGGGCTACTAGACTTGCCTGTACCACCCTATAAATTGGACATGGAATGGATCCCAGCTCGTGCCATTCCTCGGAGCTTAATTTCAAAATATCTTGGTGACTATAATGTTCACTCTCAAGTTGACGTATCTCGTCCCGAGCATCTCTTGGATACACCTTTTGTGATGAACGTCAGAATGCTCAGAGATATTAACTTCATTAATTCTCCTCTTTGCCTGGAGGATCCTCCTGCTGGCGAGGAGCCTGTTTCAAAAGCTAAAGGAAAGAAACCAATAGAATAGGTTTTTCAATGTAACAGTTAGCACATATGTAATTTGTAATTCGTTTTGAATTTTAATGAAAGACTTTCATTTTCTGTTTGCAAATCTGTATTGCTATTGTCTTGTGTTTATCAAACATTTTTATATTTGTGCATATGTATCTGTTAAAAAGATAACAATATTGTGTTGTTCATCAATCAACTTAGTAATAAAAATTACAAGTATCAATGTTGCTCAATCACTTAATAATAAAGTAATGAGTATAAAATGTTTCCAACCAACCAAGGTTGTTAAATTGTGTTTGTCGACCAACTACAGTTGATGGGTTTTTATCTCCAACCAGCCATACTTGGTAATTTTTTTCATAAAATGTGTCCGACCAACCAAGGTCGATAATTTATCCTCGTCGACCAATTACAGTTAGTGGGTTTTGATCACCGACCAACTATACTTGGTTCAGTTTGGAATTTTTGTATTTTCTGGAATGATTTTACCTTCCGACCAACATAAATTGGCATATTTTGTTTCTTAACCAGCCAAAATTGGCATTTTTAAGAATGTTGTTCTTGCCCTTTTACCAACCGGAGTAGGTCATGGGTTTGAACTATCGGGTTCTTTCGAACTATCTTGTCCACAAGCTCTTTTACCAACCGAAGTTGATCACGCAAGTGTACGCCTCCTAACGAAAGGAGTATAATTTTTTCTCGCTATTTTACCAACCGAAGTTGATCACGCTCGAACTATCAGGTTCTTTCGAACTATCTTGTCCACAAGCTCTTTTACCAACCGAAGTTGATCACGCAAGTGTACGCCTCCTAACCAAAGGAGTATAATTTGTTCTCGCTATTTTACCAACCGAAGTTGATCACGCTCGAACTATCAGGTTCTTTCGATCTATCTTATCCACAAGCTCTTTTACCAACCGAAGTTGATCACGCAAGTGTACGCCTCCTAACCAAAGGAGTATAGTTTGTTCTCGCCCTTTTACCAACCGGAGTTGGTCGTGGGTCTGAACTATCGTCTTCTTTTTGCTGTCGAGCAGCGTAGTGTACAACACTAGTATTCCCCGAAAAACTTTCAAACAAAGGAGAGAAAAATGGTGAAACATCATCGTTTTATTCATATTGATGGAACTGTTATACATTTTACATCATTGATAATACTTGCGAAGGTGTTCAGCATTCCAAGCATTCTTGAATTCCTCTCCTTCTAGAGTTGCTATTCGGTAAGTTCCTGGTCGAACAACTTCTGTAACTCGGTAAGGTCCATGCCAATTTGCTTCCAATTTATTGTGCTTCTGAATGACCTTCTTTAGCACATAATCTCCTTCTTTTAAATCGCATTTCTTCACCCTTTTATTGTAGAACAGAGATGTTCGTTGTTGATAAGCAGCATTCCTAATGGCTGCCTCTTCTCTGACCTCCTCGAGCATATCCAAATCCAGTCTTCTCATCAAGTCACTGACCGGAGAATTGAAATTAAGCACTCTATGTGTTGGAAGACCCAACTCGGCAGGTATCACAGCCTCACTTCCAAACGCCAGCATATATGGTGATTCTCCAGTTGCTGCTCAGGGAGTTGTTCGGTAAGCCCACAGTACTGACTGTAGCTCGTTAATCCAATTAGCTTTAGCCTCACTTAGCCTCTTCTTCAAACCATTTAATAATGTTTTGTTCGTCACCTCAGTCTGTCCATTGCTTTGAGGATGGCCTGGTGCTGAATGAACCTTCAAAATGTTTGACTGATGACAATAGGCAGCATATTCCTCGTTATCAAATTGTGTTCCATGGTCTGTGATGAAGGCATGAGGGAGACCATATCGACAGATTATATTCTTCCAAACGAACTGGTATACCTTCTCGTATGTCATATCGATAAGTGGCTCAGCTTCTACCCACTTAGTAAAATAGTCCACTGCAACGACGAGGTACTTGAATCTTCCTCGGGTGGTCGGCAGTGGTCCAACCAAATCAATTCCCCACATGGCAAATGGCCAAGGGGAAGTTATGGGTGTCAAAAATGCTTGTGGAGTTCGTCGGATGGAGGAAAAACGTTGGCACTTGTCACATTTCTTAGCATAGGCTATACAATCAGCCCTCATCGTCGGCCAGTAGTATCCTTGAGTCATCACCCTTTGCAAAAGTGTTCGACCTGCTACATGAGCTCCACAAGACCCTTCATGGATTTCTTCAATCAACTCTTTCACCTCGGAGGGATGTACACATCTCTGCAAACCTGCCATAATTCCTCGTCTATACAAAATACCATTAGTTAATACATACCGAGCAACTTTATACTTCAATTTCTTGGCAGCGAGCTTATCTTCCGGTAATTCGCCTTCTTCCACATATGCCCTGATGGGATCCATCCAAGATGGTCCTAAATCGAGGGTAATAATATTCATCGTCAAGTCTTCATCTATGCTTCGACTTTCTAATACTTCAATTGGTATTGTTCTTCGCAGCTCGGTACGAGTAGCTGATGCTAGTCGGGCCAGTGCGTCTGCTCGTGCATTCTCTATTCTTGGTATTTTGATTAATTGAATCGCATCAAATTCTACCAATAACTCCATTACCTTGGCATGATACTTGACCATTAATTCTCCTTTAACTGTATACGTTCCCATCATCTGATTCACAATCAATTGAGAATCACTGAATACCATCACTTGTTGCGCTTCCATAATCTTTGATAAATTAAGACCTGCTATCATGGCCTCATACTCAGCCTCATTATTGGAGGCTTTGAATTGGAATCGCAAGGCATATTCCATGTCAATCTCGTCTGGGGTGTTCAAAACAATTCTTGCCCCACAACCTGCTGTGCAAGATGAGCCATCTACATATAATCTCCATATGGGTAACCCGTCTTCAAATTTCTTATCTGATAGAGTTCCTCGGTGAAATATTTATTGCTTCTTTTCATCCTCCCCTGACACTTTTCGCTCCTCGTCGACCATCTCTTCTTGCTCTTTTACCAACCGGAGCTGGTCTGAGCTCGAAGTTGATGATCTTTCTACATCCACAAGCCCTTTTACCAACCGGAGTTGGTCTGGACTTATGTCTGTTGATCCTGTAACATCCACAGGTTGATCAGCGAGCAATTTTTGTTCCTCGGGGGTATCAGGATATGTAAACTCTGCTATAAAATCTGCTACAGCCTGCCCTTTCAATGATGATCTGGGCTCATACACAATATCATATTCACCGAGCTCTATTGCCCAGTACATCAGTCTCTCTGACTTTTCTGGCTTATGAAGGGCTTGCCTCAATGGCATGTCGGTATAAACGACGATGGTATGGGCCTGGAAATAGGGCCTCATTCTTCTACTTGCTTCAATTAATGCCAATGCCAATTTTTCCAGCTTTGGGTACCTGATTTCTGCACCTCGGAAAGCCTTACTTGTGTAATAGATTGGTTTCTGGACTCCATTCTCCAATTTGATCAATGCTGAGCTGACTGCATTCTCTGATACTGCCAGATACAAGTACAACTTCTCTCCTGTTATTGGCCTGGACAACAATGGAGGTGCTCCCAAATACTTTTTCAAGTCTTGAAAGGCCTTCTCACATTCATCAGTCCATTCAAAAGTTTTTCGAAGTGTTTTGAAGAATGGGAGGCATTTATCAGTTGCTCGGGACACAAATCTGTTGAGCGCCGCAACTCGTCCTGTAAGACTCTGCACCTCTTTCTTCGTCGTTGGGGATCGCAACCCTAAAAGAGCTTTGATCTTCTCTGGATTTGCCTCAATACCTCGTTGGTTGACAATGTATCCTAGGAACATTCCTTCTCATACTCCAAAGGTGCACTTCGTCGGATTGAGCTTCATTTGGTATTTATTCAGTTGATCAAAGGTCTGGCCTAAGTCAACTAGATGATCAATAGCTCTCTTGCTTTTTGTCAGCATATCGTCGACATAGACTTCCATGTTGCAACTAATTTGTTCGGCAAAAACCTTGTTCATCAGCCGCTGATATGTTGCACCTGCATTTTTCAAATCAAAAGGCATAACATTATAACAATAAGTTCCCCTTGGGGTAATAAAAGAAGTACTTTCCCTATCTTCAGGTTTCATTTTGATCTGGTTGTAGCCAGAATATGCATCCATGAAGCTGAGCAGCTCATGTCCCGAGGTAGCATCCACTAGCTGGTCAATTCTGGGTAATGGAAAATGATCTTTTGGGCAAGCCTTGTTGAGATCAGTGAAATCAACACACATTCTCCATTTATTGTTCTTCTTCTTTACCATCACCACATTTGCTAACCAGTCTGGATATTTCACATCTTCAAGGAATTAGGCTTTTCGGAGCTTCTCGACCTCCTCTTGTATGGCCTGATTCTTCTCGGGACTAAACACTCTTCTTCTCTGCTTCACAGGCTTGATCTCCTTATTCACATTGAGCTCATGACATAAGAAGTTTGGATCTATTCCTGGCATGTCTTCATGACTCCATGCGAAAGTATTCTTCCTGTTTCTCAAGAAAGTTATCAACTCCTGTTTTATTGAAACATCCAACGACGAACCTATCTGGGTTATTCGTTCAGGGTGCTCGTCGTCCAGAATAACATTTTCTGTGGATTCCACCACCTGTCCTTTTACAAGTTGGGATTCATCCCTGGGATCAAGAGTTTCAATTTCTGTACCTTCCTCCACTTGGTAGGTAGTAGTCTTTTTCCTTGACTCTTCAAGTTCCTCTTGCTCGGCAGACGAATAATAGCATTCCCGAGCTACTTTTTGATCACCTTTCACAACTCCTACTCCAAAGTTTGTTGGGAATTTTAAGCATTGATGCACTGTAGATGGAACTGCTTCGAACTTCTTCAAGCCAACTCTTCCCATGATGATGTTATAGGCTGACTGCACATTCTTATCCATCACAAAGAAGCGTATTCTTTCTGTTCGACAAGCAGGCCAAGTTCCAATGAATATATCCAACTTGATCGTCCCAAGTGGAAAAACTTTCTCGCCAGCAAAACCCAGGAGGGGTCTGTGATAAGGTTCCAATTGAGATAATTTTAGATTCAAGCTATCAAAGCATGAATAGTACATGATGTCTGCCGAACTTCCATTGTCTACCAACACCCTTGAAATCACTACTTCCTTCATCCTCATTTTGATCACCAAAGGGTCGTCGTGAGGGTAAAGAACACCTGCCAGGTCATTTTTTGAAAAGCCAATGACCAGCTTCTCTTTATTTACCTTCCTCGGACGATCCTCCTCGGCCAAATTTATTCGCTGAATATACGAGCAAGCTTGTGCTTCTCCGAGGTAAGCTTTTCTTTCTGTAGTAAGGTCTCCTCCTCCTGCATCTCCTCCTGTAATAACATTACAATCAAATGACCCAAAACGTATGGAAAATACCTCTTGTTTTGGTTGCCTTAGTTTCTTGGGAAGATCGGGGTCATCCTCTGCATCATCTTCATGATCTCTCTTCTTTTTCTCCTCTGCTCGACGAGGAGATCTAGACCTCTCTCTAGTTCAATCATTATTTCTTCTTTCACTTCCCCGATCAACATACTTTGCTAGCTTTCCTCTTCGGATGAGTGTTTCAATCTTGTTCTGAAGAGATATGCAATTTTTAGTCATATGGCCATGATCTTTGTGGAACTCGCAATATTTATCCCTGTTCCTCGCATCGGGGTCTGACTTCAGTTTCTTCGGCCACTTTACCTCCTCGCTATTCTTGATTTCTTCCAAGACATGATTAATACCCATTTTCAAAGGAGTATAATTATCGTATTTCTTCAGGACTTCCCATGACGACTTATTATTTCTGGAACGCTTGTCACCGCCATTGCCCTTATGCTCTTTATTCTTAGACTTGTCGACTTCCACCTTGGTGTCTTTATCCATATTCTTTTTTGCAGCCATAGCCTCTTCGGCATTCATGATTTTGGTCGCTTTTGCCATCAACTCTGACATAGTTTTAGGTGGATCTTTCGCTAAAGTGTAATACAACTTATTAGGCAACAAACCACTCATCAAAGCGGTGATTGCTGTCTTTTCCTCATAATCTATGACTTCCAGCTTTTCGTTATTGAAACGAGTTATGTAATCTCTAGTACTTTCACCAGATTTTTGTCTAACACTTAACAAATGCGCTACTCATTTTACTGGATTTGCTCCAAAATAAAAATTGCCAATGAACAACTCGGCCAACTGAAAGAAAGTTGAAATCTTACCCCGAGGAAGATTATTGTACCATATCTGGGCAGATCCAGTAAGGGTTCCCGAGAATGCTCTGCATCTCATCTCGTCGGGGACAGCATAGATGTCGGCAGCAACTTGATATTGTTCTATGTGAAGAACATGATCTGTCTTTCCATCGTATTTGGGGGTCACCACAGGGGCTTTAAATTTTGACGGTGTTGGAAAATTTACAATGGCCTGGACAAAAGGTGTCCCTTGAACAAAAGTTCGTTGTAGGGGATTCCTCGCCTTAGCCATTTCTCCCAATCTATCCTCCAACCGCTGAAGGGATCCTTTCCACGCTTCATTTCCTTCCTCGGGCCTATTGGTTCGAGCAATTAATCGTTCTGAAGTAGCCTCTTGAGATCTATCTTGACGAGCAGCTGGTCGGGACTGTGCTGATCCTTCTCTTAGATCTGATGGTTGTCAAAAACTCCTCGACATGGTCTTAGGTGGACTCCTATTCCTCCTAGGGCCTAATCGGCTGAAAGGAGAGGCCCTACTTAACCTTTCCAATGCGCTGGCCCTTTCTGGGGAAAGGGTGACACGTTGTTCAGTATTTGTAACCCGTATTGACGAAGTTCGCCCAGGTTGATAAGAGAAATCATCAGATTCCTCATTACGATATGATTCAGTACGCCTGGATCGCGAAGAAAGTAAATAGGTTTGCCTCTGACCACTTCGATGTCCTGACTGTGCAGGTGCACCGCCATGAAGAGTTTGTATGAGTTGCCGCATCGTCTCTTTCATGGCGGTTTGTCCTTGAACCAGATTTGTCATAATCCCGGCCAGATCTTGAGGTACAGAGGGATTTGGAGGATTTTCGGCATTTCCAGCGTTTCGATTGCTAGATTCTGGGTTATCCGCCATTGGTGATAAATGATTTTTGGTAAAAAACGATAATAACAAATCGTTCCCACAGACGGTGCCAATCTGTTGATGTAAAAAATTAGATCGCTCTAATTATTCAATCACAGATAAATAAAATGAGATAAAGATTTTTAAAGTGGTTCAGCCTTATAAGAATGGCCTACGTCCACTGTTATGTTATTGCTGAGTGTTTGGGAATTCTCGATTACAAGATCTATCAAGAAATTCTGGTCCCCCTTGAATGAGGGTGATACAAGGTATTTATAGCCCTTCGGCTGTATATGAAAGGGTCGATACATTAAATGATATACATATGAAAGGGTAATACATTTAATGCAGCGTGTGCGTCAAGATGATAAACATTCAATGAATAGTTGAACTATTGATTATCTGGCAATTAATGCTACGGCCGAGATGCAGCTCGGACCGCCTTAGTTGCTCGTTGCTCAGGAGTTCCTCGGAGCACTAGAGTACCTCGGAGTGCTAAAGTTCCTTGGTGTATCCTCGTTGCTCGGAGAGAACATGAGTTGGTCGGGGAAATGAACTTCCTCGTTGCTATTGTGCCACGTAGATTGACACGTGTCTTCTTATTATTCGTCCATATCAGCATATTAATTTTGGTATCAACAACGATCCTCCAAGGCTTTCCAATATTGAGGCTATAAGGTTGAATGTTGAAGAAGCCAATAATATTAAAAGTTCTAACATGGGCAAAGGAAAAATTATTGAGGAGAAACAAGGTGGTAGGAAGATATCTCTGAAGGATCCTACCTTCAAAGATCCAAAGTTATTGAAGCATACAACTCGACGACTATCCAAACAGGGGGATTTTTCCTCCCCATATGGTCTTATGGAGTCTTTTGAGTTACACCCTCTAGTCACTAAGGATGAGCTATTGGCATATCCAAACTCCATTATTCTCAATGTTGCCACACTCCTGTAGTTTTAGGGTATATGGGTTACAATCCTGATTTTAGGTTTATTCGGAGCCCGAATATTAAAAACTTGTGGAATTTTACTTCCCATAAGGACTTTGTGGTAAATTGATTTCACTCGTCTCTTTAATATGCTCTGACTATCCAACCACTTTGACATTGACTATTTTATCTTTCATTTTGCAGGGTAATATGGTTACTACCATCGTGAGAGAGAAATCTAAAGTCGTTGAGAATACCGATATTGATCTCAGGGAAACCAAGGAGGACCTTAAGCATAAGATTAAATCCCTTGAGGATGGCACGATAAAGTAACATAATAAATTATAAAAAATTAATGAGAAGATGGTGGACAAGGTTGAAGAGCTCTACAAGCTTGAAGGGGATCTCAAGTCTGCCAATGACCAGCTATAGGTTATAAAGATAAAAAAAAAATTAGGCTCTTATGGCTTCTTCTAAGGCTGGGAAATAAGTTGTGAAGGCCTTCAAAGATTTCGAGGAATACATCATCGACACCATCATAGCCTTCCTCAGGGGATATGATGAGCTAAATAATAGGGTAGTTAAACACTATCATGACATCACTGCAATCATCATGGACTGGGAAGGAAGAGATGGCGAAGTGAAAGCCATGGACAAAGAGGATGAAGCTTCTTGCTGAGTTAAAGTATAGTCATCCTCTGGGGTTGATCATCTCCAAGTCCTTAAGGTGGTTGAAGGAGATACTACTGCTACTGGTAAAGCAGGGTTACCTCAAATGATGCTACTAAAAAAATAAAATTTGTGTCCAATAATGCTGGATCCATTAAACTCATTTCCTTCTATGTATAGCAATATAAATATTAAAAAAATCTTATACTGAACAATGAATTAAGGAATATTTGAACAATATTTTGGTGTAGCATGAAGGGTATAATATTTATATTTATTCGTTGTGTATTTTATTCACTTTTATGCGACTTTTGCATGTTTTTAGATTCTTCCCACTTTGCAATTTATATTTCAATGTTGCTACTATTTCTTAGCTTTGGTTTACTAGGATGTTGTGCGGTAAAAAACGTGCAATAGATCAATTGGGTTGGCTGAAGCCGACCTAATCTATAATACTTAGTGTAGTCAAAGACATGCAACAGATCAATTGGGTCAGTTCTAGTTAACTTAGATCTATATTTACTTGGTGCAGTCAAAGACGTGCATTTCCCAAAATATGGATGGTATGTGATCGGATCTTGTCGATACATCCTTTTCAAAGAAAATATTTTGGTGCAGTCAAAGATGTGCAATAGATCAATTTGGTTGGCGAAAGCAGACTTGATTTTCATTTATATAGTACAGTCAAAGAACCGTATGTACAAAATATAGATGGTATATGATCGGATCTTGTCAATAGATCATCTTCTAAAAAATATTGTAGTTAAAGACATGCAACCGAACAATTGAGTTAGCGAGATTGGCACGATCTATATACATTTGAATAGTTAAATGTTAATGAGAATAAAACTAAAAGAGGTGACAAATGTCATCATATAATAGATTATTGCTCGTATAACTTTGATAATTTTCCACCGTAAGACATTTTTAATGATGATACTTTTTTAGATGCTCAGAATTCCATGGGTTTTTAATGGCTCCCCTTTTAAAGTTTCAATATAGTATGTTCCTAGTCTTACCACTTCATTCGCGCAATAGGGACCATGCCAATTTTCTTCTATCTTATTAGATTTTTGTGTAACTTTATTCAAAATATAATCTCCCTCTTTGAGTGTGCTCGTATTGACTCTTTTGTTAGTGTAGGAGGGTAGTGTGATTGGGGTCAGAGAAGAAACTGGAACGGGTGAGGTGTGACCCACTCTAATGGACTCTGTCTTCAAAGCCTCAAGAGAAGCTTTTAGTAGAACCTTCATCTTCTAGTTAAAATGGAGTCAATGATAGAACCTCATCCTGTAAGAAGATGAACGTCACAAGAAATAATGGTAACTTAGATAGAGAGATCTCCTGAGAATGATGGTTGTAATGGTGGGAGTGAACAAATAAGAACTTAGCATTTAGAGAAAGAGCAAGGAGAGAATACTAGGTCTGGAGTACTTTGATAGAGTAACAGCTTAACTTGAGTTTCAGATGTATTATTTGACATTAGTAATGGTACTATTTATAGGTGAATACTAGGGCTAGTTTGGGACTTTTAGGGAATAAAAAATGAGAGGGAACTTGAGGGAATAAGTCTACAATTTACCTTTTGTTCTTACCTAATCTACAGCCCCATGTCCCCTCTCTTAGACGACACCAGGTGTAAACCAAAGTCAAAAGGAAAATAGGTCTCCTAATGGTGAAAAAAACAAATGATTTGGTAAATATATTTTCAAACGGTAAATTAATGTACAAACTTTGTAAACTCGAGAGTGGCTTCGAGGGCCACCCTCTCTAAAATTATTTTATAAAAAGTGTTTTTCTTACTAGCAACCTCTTGAATACTCACTTCAATTATGACTAAGTGTGGGTTGTGTAAGGTCTTGAGTGACTCCTAAGGTCCCTCTACTAGTATTCTCTTTATCTTAAAGTGCTAAATTATTGAGCTTCCTTAATAAACCTTATCTCTTAGCCACCAAGCTAAAAATCCCAAGAGATCCCAACTGAACTACTTGGTCCATGTTTGCTCAACTAGGCTACCTCTTTCTACAAGGTGTTAACTTGGGCAGAGGAAGTTGCTCGTGGTGAGTCACCTCGCCCTGGCATTTTTCTGTGTCCTCCATCTTGTTTGGAGATGTTGCTCGTGGTGAGACCTCCTCGTCCTTGCCTCTTTTTCTGTGGCTCTAGTCTTAGGATGAGGGGTTGATCGTGGTAAACCCCCTCATCAGTGGCCTTTATATTTGGCCTCATTCTTGTTTGGTGGGGTTTCTCATAATGAAACCCCTCATCATTGCCCTTTTTCCGTGGCTCCAATCTAGGGTGGAGGGGTTGCTCGTGGTAAGTGCCCTCGTCCAGGTATTATATTTGGTCATAAGGTCATTCAAGGTGGAAACCCTTGCTCTAAATCTTTTCTTCTTAATTTGGGTAGAGGTATCCCCTTTAGGTTGGCTTGCTCACCCTAGGCTTATCATAGATGAAGACGCCTATTATTTAATCCCCTCGTACAAAAATTTTGTGTTGGATAGAACAAAGGGTTTTGTACGCAATGATTCAATTCGTCTTAGAATGTGAACCGTTTAACTCAGTCATGTCATTACATTGTTGGCATTAAATGATTTTGTCTCATCATCCCACATTGAGAGTCTCAAGGTGACACATGTTGAGGAGATAATAGGCATCCGATCATTTGGGAAATATTTTGCTTGAGTTTTGATTGGCAGGAGCATGTGGGCCTCTTTCAATATAAAATAACCATTTTAAACTTAATTAGCATTTTACCTTGGACTTTCATTTTTAATAGAGCTTTTTAGAGAGAGATGGATAGAGGGAGAAAACCCTTATTTTTACAGAGCTTTTAAACCATCGTCCCTACCTCTTCAAACCCTGCTAAAAAATGGCTTTTTCTTCTCATAAACCCTCTCCCTCCATCTCCACCACTACTAACGAGGTTTTGGTGGGTTCCTTCCCTATTTCTATTAGTGTTTCGATTATTTTGTCCACCGGATCAAGTATAATCACCACTGCCATTTTGAATACCACTGCCTCTACCATTGGGGATTCATCTTCTGGGGTTATTTCCAACAGGGGTCCCTCGACAACCGTCACTTAATCCAATTCGTAAAGGGAATACTTGGAAATTAAATAGTTCCAAAAGGAATTTTGGGCTATACGTCCTTGCTCCATACTTTGGTCCTCAAGACACTTTCATTCTTCCTCTTTCCAATTTCGAGCAGGAGTTTGTGGTTAAGATCATCGAGCATCCCCGGATGGGTTTGAGTGAGTCTACCGATTCCCGTATTCTTTTACCTGATAGTATTCATAGGGTTCGAGAGGATAGGGGTATTTTACCCATTCTAATATTGAACTCAAAGTTTGGGGAGGTTCCCATAACGAGTGGGCCCTCTGGGTAGATCATATCTTGGCCACCTCTCGCACAAGGCTATTGTCTAGGGGCTAGGACTTACTACCACCAATAATAGTTTGAAGACTTTTTCTATTGCCAAGAATGCTAGTACCTTCACTATGTTGGATTCTTGTTAGAGTAGGGACTCATACACTTTTGTTACTGGATAGGGTGAGTTCACTATAATCATAGAGGACATTTACGATGTGATCGCCTTACCCTATTTAGGAGAGCATATATTTTTTGATTGCTATGAGTATGAGGTCAAGGAGGGGATGGTAGGATATATCCACTCATATTTAAGTGATTGCTCTAAATATACTTCAATCAATCAGAAAGGAACCCCCAAACATACATTTATCAAATGGAAAAGGCATCAGTTTAAAGATTTCGAGCAGTTGCCCAAGGGGGAAGTTCGAGTAGGGCCTTGAGAACACAGGAGGGACCAAAAATCAATATCTTCTCTCACTTATAATCTTTTTTTGTGACTTTCATTAGTAGGTTTTTATTTCCAGAGAGATGATATGATTCCCCTCATGAGCTTGTTTTTAGACTTGCCGTGAGACTTGCTCGAGGGTAGGCGGTTAGCCTCACAGCTTTAACCTTGGTATCTATCTGTACTTGGTTGGATCGTGATCATGTTGATGTCAAACGATCTTTTGGATGTCATAACACAATCAATTTAAAAAATTCTTTTATCCTCGTGTCCTTTTTGTTTGAAAGATTCCCCAACTTTGTCCTAGAGGTAAGGGACAACCATAGTTAAGCTGCTCAAGCTACAAGGTGGCATAAGAAAGTTCCCAAAGCTCCTTTGGGCCCTCTGATTGATAATATTGATAAATTTTTCTTCCTACCATATTATAAATGAGTTGTTATGGTTTTTACATGGGGCTACTTCTCATCTTCAGGAGGTACTTTTTATTATCGTGCAGATGCTGAATCTGTTTTTACCTGTCCTCAAATTAAGGTGGCAATTATGCTCTTACCTTACATTATGCCTTTATTGACTGACCGGGGCCAGAGTATGGAGTTTACCACTGTGAGAGAGTAAGGAGGCAAATCATCTATGATCAAGGTGTTCATTCACCTTCCTATCCTTTAAGAACCTCTCCCTATGAGCTGTATCTTGAGGCCTATGATAATTTCACTTTCAAGGGGATGGTTAGTTAGCCACTTGGGAGGTTTATATGTGCCTCTTAGATATTATTTGCCATCTTTCACTCTCTCTTAGTTTTCTTTGTGGAAGAGGAAGGTGGGACTCATTCAGGATTGTGTGAAGGATGTACCTTGTGAGACTATTTCTAATAAGATCCCCAATAATAATAAATACTTGGGCAAAAGTATCTATTGAGAGGTTTGGCATGGCAGCACTGTCTCAAAGACCCCTCTTGATAAAGTTACCCCAATATTTGTGATCCCATTGATCAATGAATCTATTTATTCAAAACATCATGGCCTCAACATGCCAAGCCTAAGGAAAAGGGGAAGTAAAAAGCCATTGCTTCTTCCAAAAGGAAAAACCTTGACGTAAAAGTGTCAAATTCTATACCAGATACTACTACTTCACCTATTGCTGCCGCTACTACTGCTGCCCCTACTTCTCCTCCTTCACAAGTATGGACTAGGGTAAGAAAGAAGAAGAATAAAATTAGTTTTGAGGCTACTGCGCCTTGTCCTTCACGAGATGAAGAGTTTGACAATGATGATCTTGGATCGAAGAAGACCAATGGGACTGTATGGGAGCAAGGCTATGAAGCCTGGAGTATGTCTTCAGAGGAGCCTCTTTCTACTTCTAAACCTATTGCTGAAGGTATTATACCTGACTTGTCTTCACTTAATGAAACTGTCTTTCAGGGGGTTTTACCTACTGGTTCCCCTTTCTCATTCATTTAAAGAGGAACTAGTTGATTATATAAGAACTCCTTCCTATGATGATGACAGTTCTTCTTCAATTGACGTGAGTGACATTAACCCTCATGGTGAACATCGTGCTGATGTTTCTACTTTGTTGCTAGTTTTGCATGATTATTCTATCAAGGACACATTAATATATTCTCCTTCTGCCAGTAGTCCTACCACCAGATATCTCCCATATGGGCAAGGCATGTGCCTAACTATTGTAAGTCTTTTCTCTTAACTTTTTTTGCCTGACCTTTTATCTATCTAACTTTCATGGCTTATGTCTAATTCATTTTTATATTTGTGATATTTATAAGTTTTTTCTATTGTGGCGATTGATCCTTCACCTTCAACTCTTATTCTAGCATCCTTTCCCTGGGAGAGGAATTCCATGCTAGTCTTTTCTTTAGGTCTGGCCAGAGAGGTTCATTGATTCCTCTTTATTCAACTATTTCTTTCTTCTTTTCTTTTGTTATAACTTTCTACTAACATATCTTATTCCTTTTTGTCTTTGCATCTATCTTCTGTGTTTCCCACAATCACGAGGACCCGCTTCTGTGTCGTCTCCTTCTGTCCAGTTAAACATCATCGCATATTAGTTCTTATTATATGTCATCTTTTTAGACATATGTTAATGTCTTTTTCTATGTGTCTTTATAGAGAAATGTTCCTACCAGTCGTACTTCCCCACCTCCTGCCTCTTCCACGATGGGTAGTTCTTCTGTCGGGCTTTCAGAGGTATTTGGACTAGTTATTTCTACCATCATCTACTATCTAAGTTTTCCTATGTATATTTGATATTTATATTGTCTGTGTTGTTTTTGTCTTTTTTCTTTGCAAGGCCTGTCTCCATGTATCATTTCACCACGCAAGAGGGGGGGGGGGGGGGGGGGGGGGGGAATGGTGCTACTCACTGAAATCACTATCCCAGGCATGTCACCTTCTGGGTGAATACCTATGCCTCGAGTTTATATGCCTATGTATAATAGGTCCCATATCCATCCTCTTCCATCTCAGTCTCTCTTCACCATTGCTTCTAGTGATCCCGTTTCACAGGCCATCACTTCTTCTCAGTTACTATTAATCCTTGTTAAGATCAACTCTTTCCTTGATTTGTGTTTATTTCTAACAATCTTGTTACAAACAGGCCACTACTACTGCACCGTCTGCACCAGTAATCATCTTTTGTAATTCTTCCCTTGAGGGTGTTCAGGTATATATATTTTTTGAATCTTCAGTTTCTTGACTTATTTTTATTTATTGCTAGAATTTCATTCTCATGACTTGACATTGTATATCATGTTTTTGCTGGCTAATATTATCACATCATTAGATGCTTCTCCTATATCCTTTGCAACTGTTGAGGCCTCTTCTACCATGGGTTCTTGTAGAAGCATCATCATTGCACATCTCTCGATATCTATTTTAACTCAACTTTATTGCACTTTCATATATTTTCATCACTATATAAGTAATTCTTCAGCACTTATATCCTTCCTTTATTCACAGGTTGGTGCTGGTGAGGCCTCTTCATTTATGTCACCTGCAGTGAGTGCACCGAAGGCAGCCTTCCAGAGCATCACCTACAGGTCCAACCTTGATTCTTGCAGAGGTGAACACACATGTACCACGTATTCCTTATATAAGAGTAGCTATTTACATGCTGCCCTTTTACTTATACTTTTTGTAATCTTACTTGCCCTCAGACCATTATAGCTAAATTCCCTATAATAACCCATAATTGTATCCGGTAATTAATTAAATTAATTCAAAATTCGAAAATCTAGCTTAAAAGACTCATAATATGAGTGTATATAAGTCTTGGGTCATTTAGAAGAGTCCTTAAAACATAAAACTCTCAAGGCTAAAAATAGAGCCAAAATAAAAATCCCGCTTCTGAGAATTTTTCACAGATTTAAAGCGTGACTAATTATTTGTCACAGTTCTAGAGCGTGACTAACAAGTGAATTGTTTTAGTTTTAATAGGATTCAATGCCACTTAAATTCCACATATGTGTGCAACCAGCTCGACAATATAAACTTGAGCTAAGGGTTTTTCACATCTATGTACGAACAGCTTGGCAATATAAAGACGTTCCATCTTTAGGGTTTTGCACCCCTATAAATAAAAACGAAACCCTTAGCTCAAGGGAAAACTTGAATCATTTATATGTCGACCATCCTGAGCTATTGTAAACCCTACTGAATAACAACAACAGTGGACGTAGATTATTTTACAGCTGAATGACTCAAAAATCTGTCTCTTATGTGTGGTTTGAGTTATTTCTATTATTTTTATCTTTAATTATAAAATTGGAGTTAGTTCATTTTTAAACATCAATGCATGGCATTTCCTCAAGCATCTTCTTCAAAATATTGATGAGCATCTTCTTGGGGATAGATAAAATTTGGTAAACTATTTACACCACATCCAGTTTAATTTGTGCATAATTAATTTGCTTAATCATTTACTCAAAACTGATAATTTAAAATTGGTGTGTGTTTGGCAACCCATATAATCCTTAGGGCACTCTCAGTTTTAATTTGGTATTAGAGAAAGTGTTTATAACTTATTTTGGAATGATTATAGGATTTTTTTGTATAGAGGGTCAATCGATATTTAGGCCACCTTCATTTGATGGGTCGAATTATGCATATTGGAATACGTGTATAAAATTTGCGCTTAAGTCCCTCGACGAGCGAGTACGGTTTGCTATAGTAAGGGATGGACCCCACCCACAACACTTGTAGGCAATCTTCGTGTCCATAAACCTCTAGAGATCTGGAGTGAGGATAAACATAAGTTGTGTAACTATAATTATCATGGTTTTAATGCTTTATTCGAAGAGATTACATCGGAGGATTTCCATTATATTATGGCGTGTGAAAAATGAAAAGAGGCTTGGACATAATCCAACTCGGCCATGAGGGAACTAATGTTATTAAAACTTCTAAACTCCAAAACATTAGTACTAATTTTGAAACTATTAGGATGGATGAAGATGAAACCTTTGATGAGTTTTATTCTAGACTTTATGATACTGCAAACTTATCTTTCAAATTGGGAGATAAAATCCCCTGAAACTATCGTGAAGAAAATATTAAGGTCCTTACGTGAGTGATTTGATCAAAATTCACTATCTTGATATCGTTGGGCAATTTTGGATTAATGAAACTCAAAGAACTCGTAGGTGACCTTCAAACCCATGAACTTCCTAAATTTCCTCTCCACAAGAAGAAGAATGACAGGGGCATTATTTCGAAATATCAAAAGGAAGAAACACGCATTTTTAGTGAGGTGTCTGATACTAATTTCGATGATATGGACTTTTTAACTAAGAAATTCAAGATTTATTTCAAGTTTAAAAAATTGAGATCTAAATTTGACAGGAAGAAATTTAAGAAGAACAAAATTAATATGGCTAAAAAATTCCCTAATGATAATGACTGTAAAAAGAATAAAAACGAAAATTTTAAAAGGGATGAATATGACAGGTGTTTTGAGTGTGAGGGTTATGGTCGTAGGGCAGCTGAGTGTCCCTCTAAGCTTAGAAAATAGATAAAAAAAACAAATATACTTACAATGCTACTCTTAGTGATAGTGAGTCAAAAGATGAACCTGATTCCTTCGTGGAACATAACTACACCTCTTTAATTGTTAGTCATATGAGCCTTAATGAAATTTTTTTGATGAAGATAATTTTTTCCATAACGATTTTGCAGTTCAGTCTTTTGATTCCCGGTGAGTGGTAAGGAAGATAAGAAATGGAGGATAGTGAACTCCAAGTTTCCTTCCATGAGTTGTATATGGATATGTTGAAACTTGAAGTTGGAAGATAAGTTTAAATAATGTGCCATAATGAAATATGGTGCTAAATTGAATAAGTATTTGAGGGAGAGCATGAGAAGACTCTTAGGGAGAAGCTTAAGTACATCGAGGAAGAGAGAGATAAAATTTCATAGTTCATTAGAGAGTTTTAATAAAGAGTTCCTAATGTTAGGATTGTTCTTGAGTTTAGAATTTTTATTGAGTCTAGGATTGAGGAGTTAGAAGAGAGATCGAAAGACTCAAGTTATGTTAAATTTAGTTTGGAATCTAGGGCAAAGAAGTTGGATAGTATTTTAGGCATCGTCTAAATAAAAAATGGTTAAGATGGTCAACCATAGACAAGGGTGTTAGAAAAGGTCATCCCAAGGGTAACATTCATCCTTGCTTATAAACTTTCACATATTATGGTATGAAAGTTAACCTTAGTAAGTTTTGTTATGATCTTTATAAAGATCATTGGGAGTCTAAGTCGAGTGTCACAAAGGTACCCAAAACCCTTGATCATCATATTATACCTATGTGGGTTAGGAAATCGGATTTGGTGGCAGTTGATGTTAGGCTTATTGACTCTTGAATGCTTGACCATAATTCTTCTATTCTATATCTAATGGTTGATTATGTTTTCATGTTTTTCATAAACTATCTTTTATACTTCATATTATCCATTATTACTAGTTGTATGGTGTTTGAGTCTTTTTAATTTGTCATCTTTCATTTATTGGGGTTATGAGGAAAATACAAAAATATTCTACTTTCCTTTTAAGTTGTTTTGAAAAATGTTTAAAAACTCAAAAAGATTTTTATTTTATTTATGTAGTTTGGTTTTACACACTTTGTGTGGAAAATCAGTGTGTTTGAATCCCATTTTTTCCATGTATTCCAAGTGGGCAGCACACTTTGTTAGGGTTTACAATGTTGTGAATTATTCTTAATCATGCATGAATGGAGTTGTTCGTCTTTGATTTTCTTCATTTATTTACTTTGTATATGCCTTCGCACACACTTGCACAATCTCTTTTAGATTAAAACTATATATGTTGAATGAGATAAGTGACATGTTCTCCTATCAATCTTTTCATATAAATATATATATTTTATTAGGGTATTTGTGCATGTAATAACTATTACCCGAGAGTTTATTTTTCTTTGGAAATATGAGGGTGCAATGTAAAAGGGTTACAAAGGGAGTAATCTCCTTTACATGAAAGGCCACCATTGGCAAGAGCCTAAACGAAAAAAAGGCAAGGAAAAGAAAATAAATTAATTTCTAAGGACATGTTTAGAAATGATGATTTAAAAATAATATCTTCAATAAAGAATAATGAAAAATTATATATGTTTATTTTTAAGGAGTGTTATAAGTTAACGATTAATGGCTTTACACAATGGGTCATAGTTAATCTAAATATTTGACATTATTGATTTGATAATCATCAAGATTTTGAGGTAGCATGCAATTTTTATGTTTGTCCACTATGAGTTCATATTATTTGTCACTTGAGGCTAAATCGAAGTTTGATAAGTTAATGGGGGTCAAATAAAACTCCTTGAACTATTGTGAGTGATTGGGACATATTTTTTTTTATTTTATATTTTTCACCCCCTCACTCCATACCATATTTTATTTAGATACATTGATTCCGTACGAGTGTGGAAAACTTATGTGTTTTGTGTCTTTGTTGATGTTTATACCTATATATAATTTTGCATTATTGATATCTTATATATATATATATATATATATATATATATATATATATATATATATATATATATATATAAGATACCAATAATGCAAAATTAACCATTACATGCACAAATACCCCAAGTTTGTATATGGTATGTTTGCTTTAGATCTTTGTATTTTAATTTAGTCCATGTATGCCATACAATTCATTGATATCATTTGTTCAATTCTTGCATTATTTGTACTTGTGTTGCTAAGTTTGTTTGTCGTTGGATGTTTCACTTCACATTATTGCATGATATTGCTTGTTTTTGTTTATGTTCACTTGTGTTGCATTTATGGGGAGTCATTTTTTATATTGTACACTTTACCTTTTTCTATTACCAAACAAAAAGGGGGAAAAGTCAAATCTAAGGGGGATGCATACTCTAGGGGAGTTTTGTTTTCATATGTTGATTATATATGGTGTCTTGTCTTTACATCTGAAGGTGTCTTTAAGTGTGAATATTTGTAACCATACAACAAAGCTTCATAAAAGCACATTTACTAAACGTTTAAGTCGGTCAAGTGTTTATACTTTTTTCTTTTATGATTGAAATTGAGTCTTAGGAGAGCTTGATGGCCCATACATTTTTTTTATTGTGTCCCAAAATAGCAAAAGGGGGGATTTGTAAGGGAAAATTTCTAGTTGAGTAAATTTGTCTTTATTTTGGCTTTGTTCCGTTTGGACAAAACCATTTGATTCATAGTTAGGATTTAAGTTTTTTTGTCCTTCAAGCCTATGATGCATGATTAAATAGTGTAGAGACCAAGTAAACTCTCTTCATTATCGTGATGCATTTTTGTGTTGAGTTTCATCTTCAACATCTATAAGATTTCTAGAGGCATGGGTTTGTATTTAGTTTGAACAGAGGCTTTTTTTCAGAAAAATAGTTTTAAAAAAAATAAGTTTTTATTAAAGTCTTTTAAACGAGATTCTCTATTCGTTCAAATGAGTACTCACTAGTTGTTCGAATGAGGTTTTTGGTTGGTTCAAATAAGGTTTATGTTTTTATTCAAACGACCAGATAACAACGTTTAAATGATTTATCTCTATTTAATAGAATAATGTCATTCAAAGCTCGTTTGAAGGTTATTCGAACAAGTTTAACTGTTTTGTTTGATCAAGACTTTTTTGGTTCAAATGCGATTTACCATTTATTTTGAACGACACTTTTTCTTTTGTTAGAAAAAGATTTCTTGGTATGTTCATCAACTTATATTTTGCAAAAATCTATTTAAACCTAGATTGTATAGCTGTTTCATTTTTAAGGTTTCAAAATAAGTTTTCCAAAAAAAACTCCAAGAACCTCGAAACCCTAGTTTCACCTAAGCATTTGAGATCCAAGTTTCATTCAAATATTTTGTTTAAGGTCTCATGTGTTGAGCACTAACGTTTGATTACTCTACATCTTCGTTGAGTAATATTTGATATGGTTGATTCTGTGTATGTTGCGATTTGACACGGTGGACTTCATATTCGGTGACTGTTTACTAGTTAAGATCGGTGGATACTAAGACGTGTAAGGAGTAAGGAGCACGCATTATGGCAGTTAATGGGTGGATTTATACATGTCGCTCTAAAGACAATTCAAGGAGTGAAGATAGCATTAGGGATTGGAGGAGTTGAGTCGGTTGTGTAAGTCATATATCATCCTTATGTAATTCCTAGATCACAGTGAATTTGTGGGATTGGGCCATTGTGACACCCAGCCTAATTAAACGCCGGGTGATCAGTCCTAAGTTAAATTAAAACAGGTTTCTCAGTTGGTTTATTCTTAGCATCACTGTCGAAACTTTTTAATTACTAACCACCTAAGTGAAATTAGACTGGTGCCAAGTTTTATCTCTCATTAATTCAATGAAATACTCATGCGGAAATAAATCATTAACAATCACAAGCTACCTGAATCCAACCATCACATATAAATAAGAAACTGGTCGAATAAACCATCGACTAAAATCCAACACAAATGTAAAGACATAAAATAATAAATCTCAAGTATCTGAAATAAATACTAAATAAAATCATGAGCAACATGCTCGAATATCTTATAGAAAATCCCTATACTAGGAATATAAGTAATAGAGGCGCCTATCCAACTCCTGGAACATCCATATATGCTGTAGCAACGAATCCCTGGAATGAATCAAGCCTGGCGTCCCTGTGGCTGAATACCTAAAAGGTTTTGAAAATATTATATAGCATGGGTTAGAACCCAAAACATTTTGAAAACATTTAGCAAATGATTAACTTGCAGTAATAAAATATGCATGAATGCGCTTCATATTTTAGTTAGTTTCGCACTCCCTTGAGGACAGACTCACCCCTCAACTAATGTGCACATCTAACGCCTTCTTCATATCCCACCTACTCCTCTACCCCAAAACTAGATACTTGATATAACTCTTGTCAACCGCCCTATTCAATCACGAGTATTTTAAAATCATGATTTATAAGTTATTTATCACCTTAACTTAGTTAATCATATTCCTTAGAAGCCATATAACATTCACTAGTTATATATATAATACAATTTTCGCCATGTATTTAACTTACCCGTATATAATTATTCACCCCATTATATACGTAAAGTTATCTTACAACAATATTACATATGCTGAATATGTATATAACCCACATATATTTAATACAATTCACTTCATGTATTTAATTACCCATATATTTAATTACCGTATAAATATAACCCATCCTCATGATTAATAACTCACTGGATGTATCCTCTAAAGTTCTATCACACTAGGTGTACTCGCATAACCTAGTTACCCCAAATTAGAATCGCTCACTAACTTGGCCAAAAACATAAACATAATGGAGGCGGTCATATTCCTTCCCTGAAAGTGAGATAAGCCCCTTACCCATATAACGGACGCTATGACCTGGGGATATACTCACCCTACTCCTCAAGCTAGGGGATTCACCCACATCGTGCAACCTCCTCCGATAGCACTAGAGTATATATATTAATAATATCTAATCACTAATATTAACATGCACACACCATATATATATATTATCGCACACCGTATATATATAAATATAAAATATCCCGGCTTTACCGTGTACTGAGTCCGTAACACTACCCTATACTTAATATCTCGAGTTTATGGTCCAACTCTTATTATTAATTAATTTTCACATTAATTAATTAAATTATTATTGGTGTCACCCAACCAATATACTCAGCTCGCTCTCGTGGCCTGAAATTAATATAACACCCGATTCTAATCCCCGAATACAAATGAATTAGTTTTTCATCCATAATTAATTTAAGAAAGTTGTGTCGCCCTACTACTATACCCAAACTTATTCGCTCAGTCCTTTACTTTAATTTTCATAATTTATCCTCCCAATTTCACAGTCGTGTGTCACACTAAATTTTTCCCCACCTCTCCCAATTATTATTCCCTTATAATTGTGGAGATATAAATTTTCCTAATTAATTTTCCCCTTTAATTGGACTCGGTGGAAATTTAAACAAAAAGAAAATCCCACCTAAAACTCCTAAGGCCGATCTGTTAAAAAATTTCCAACCATCGATCGATAAATCCCAGCCATCGATTGATAGATCGAACAGGTCCTCATCTTATCCGACTTCTTGTTTCTACCATAGGCGAATTCCTCTAACCTCCAAACTCGTCTTTGGTTCATCTCAAGCACACACACCATTTTTATCGGAACTTGATTAGGACCTCCCCTAGAACCTTAAACACAAATTAAATTTCACAAATCTCTACGTTTTGGAATTTGGGGATATTTTTGGGTCTTTACTCGTTCAGTCCCAATTTCTTCTGTTTATCCCAAATTTGTTCATAAATTTCTACTGGGTTTTCACATCTGAATAAATTATTATCGTAGAACCATGTAACACAATGAATTCCCACATTAATTTCCCATTAATTTCATTCAAGTGTTCTTTACACAAAACCCCCTTTTTGTACCCTTTTGCACCCAAAACAAATTTTGATTTACACATCACAAAAATATGAATTGGATATCATAAATAAACATCATAGCAAGTTAACCACCTACCTTTTGGGTTCGTAGAGTTTGATCCGAGGTGAAATTTGCAAGGTTGACGATGAACTTCCAATAGGTTCCTTGCCTTGTCTCCAAAAGACTCCAATTTTGCAGCGAAATCACTCCCTATGGCTTCTTCTCCAAACCCTAGGTTCTCCCTTGTGTTTTCTGCCATTTCCTTTTTCTCCCAATTAGGTATGAAAGCTAAATCCCGTTTTTAGCCTAATGGGCCAAGCCCGAGTGACCCAAATACCTCTGTGTGTGCCCGACTATTCCTAAAAACATCCTAAGATCCATTTTCTACCCCTGGATACTCTTTTTTGACTATCTCGGCCAATCCGGACTCAACCATGCACTCAAAATCGACATTCGAATTAATTTGTAAAAATCCTTATCTCACACCCAAATTAGTCTGTATCGACTCCCGGCTAAGGTAAATAAATGCCACGTCACTAATACATGTTGTGACGTAAATAAATTATTACTATTCACTTAGTAATTAGATTTCCGTAAATATTAACCATTCGCTCTCCGATTAATATTTAAATAATTATTACCATAACTAATTCAATTAAATTACGACACACAATTAATTTAAATTTTTACCCAAATTAATTTTTAAAAAAATGATTGCACAAAAATACGGGGTGTTACATACTCCCCCCCTTACAAAGGAATTTCGTCCCCGAAATTTGGTCATTACTGCGGTGAATAAATCTGGATACTACTCTCACATATTCTCCTCCCGTTCCCACATATGCTCATCAATACTGTGCTGACACCACTCCATTATACTCTAACTGGTGGTACTACCTTAGACTGCATATTGTGCTCACATAGCTACTAGTCTCTCCTCATATGAGGGGTCTTATTGTAAGTCATTATCCTCGAGTGGAACGTACCCAAAAATCCCTATCGCTCCTCCTGTATCCCTCCAGCTATGTCACGTGGAACACATCCCGTATCTGCTAAAGATGTTCTTGCAAACCCAATCGATAAGCTACTGGTCCCACCCTCTCAAAGATAGGGAAATGACCCACATACCTCGATGATATCTCCCCTTTCTTGTCAAACTTCATCACTCCTTTCAAAGGAGACACCCGAACCAATACCTGGTCTCAAATCTTTAACTCAATGGCCCCTGACAATATAGTGCCCTAGAAGATGAGCATATACTCCACCGGCTCCACTATCTCTTAGTTAGGAAATTCCCCTCCTATATGGGTGTCACTTTCCTTGTTGCCAAAACGCATGACTATCTTCTGGGTAATTACCCACGTCATCCCTGATTAATCATGTCAGACTTGATTCTTTAACTCACAGTGACGTACCTCTGCTTACATCCCTGAACTATACAAAAGGATACAACTTACTTAATTCCCGCTGATGGACCATATCCGATTTCGGGTCCTAGAAGCTTGTTATATCTCCACCTCTTATCTACCAAAGGTGGATAATGAAACTTTTTCCATAAAGTTTCCCAAGGTGTCACGCAGACTAATTAGTCTGCGTATTTCTAGACTTAAGCAAAACATGACGTTAAAGGGTGAAAACTCGAAGCAACCCCCGAACGGGCCCGTACGTGGCCCCAACACCTCCCATGGGACCAATATAACTCGTAGGACCTGACCACGCAGCTGCGGGTCTCCCGGTTTGAGAATACGACGGTAATTTGCATATTTCTAGACTTAGGCTTAAAAATGTTGATATGTTGATAATTTTAACTTATATATGCAATTTTTCATCTTGATTAATTTTTTTGTAAAACTACTTGTTTACTGATATTTTTTTTATGTATCCTATCATTTGTAGGATTTTTGCACGCGAAACAAATGAAGGAGGCAATGGTTTACAGCATGAAGATTGTTTATTGAATTTACCAATCAGGATTTTATTTTTGTGGTACAACCGTGCAGGCTTTTATTGTTTAGTTTTATGGCCGTGTGGGATTTTATAATTTGATTATTTAATTTTATGGACGTGCGGGCTTTATAATAAGTAGGTTTTACATTTACAGGTTTTGGAATGTCAAGAAAATAGGGGAAACTCTGCCCAATTTTTTTTTTGGTCTGTGAATTATTAAGACGTGTAATATTTATAAGTTTGTATATATATTTGTTTATTAACAACGTTCTCGATTCGCAATTTGTGATTTTTTTTGTTTTGCAAATAATAAATATTTGTAACACCTCGTATGCGTCAAACGTTACACGTAGCAACTGACGGTGCACTCACAGGTCCCCCAATTTTAGGATTAGACCAAAAAAATATATATTTTTTAAAATTATAGTTAAATATGGCCATGGACTTTGTTCATGACCATTTTTATTTTTTTTTGTCAGGCATAAAAATGGTAGCGGACTTGGGCTGCGACCATTTTTTTCGTCACGGTTATGGGTCACGAACAAAGTCCGCCACCATTTTTTTTATTTTTTTGTCACGGTTGTGGGTCACGAACTTGGGTCGCGACCATTTTTTTTATTTTTTTTGTCACGGTTGTGGGTCACGGACAAAGTCCGCGACCATTTTTTTACATTTTTTGTCACGGTAGTGGGTCATGGACTTGGGCCGCGACCATTTTTTTAAAAATTTGTTTGTCACGGTTGTGGCTCGCGAACTTTGGCCGCGACTAATTTGTCACGGTTGTGAGTCACGGATGAGGGCCGCGACCAATTTATCATGGTTTTGGGTCACAGATGAGGGCCGCGACCCGTTATGGCATGGGTCACGGCCCAAGTCCGCGACCATTTGTCATGACCCCTCTCTACCGTGACCATTTTTTGGTTACAGACTTGGGTCGTGACCCACGAAAATGGTTACGCCCAAAATTGTCACGGCCCAAGTCCGCGACCCACAGCTTTGGTCAGGGATTTTGGCCGTGACCTAGTGTAAACCGTTACGAGGCATTACCCATAACTCTACCTGTGGTAATTACTACTCCCAAATTACCCAAAAATATAGAATGCACAATCCTCGCTTCCCGTCTACCCAATGGCTTATGGGAGACACGTTCAACCCAATATGTAACTTTGTCTCTATCACCTCCTGACACTTTTTACCAGAGGTGGGACGGAAGGTCTCACCCAAATTTCCAACAATATTGGACGACACCTTGTTCTGTTTCACTCCTTCCCATTAATAGTAAAGTTGGGTATACTACTTGATAATATAACCCATTCCAAGATAACAATTCGTGTTTATGGCAATCCATACAGAAACGCGATGTAAACCTTGACCCCTCTACAATTTTTCCAACCTGAGCATTAATTCCTTCACGAAAACCATAAAATTTCAAAAAAATTTAGGTTGATACCCTCAAATCAACCTTTTTCCATCCTTAAATGGCCTACCGGGCGACAAATTCATTATGTCCCATTCAACACCGATTCCCACACTCAAGAACTCTATTCCTTGTGCGGTTTTTGTCAGGCAGGAATCTATACCTTGTCTATGCGTAAAATTACTCTAGGTATATGACTAAGTGATACTCTATCTATCTTCCCAAAAATATGGGTTTATCCCTTGCCTAGGGATATATTATTACATAGGTCTCCCCTACCTTCCCACTCCCTACGGTGGAGGTAGTTCTGCTTGATATACATATAGTCAGACCATTTTCTTTCTCAAATGGATTTTAGTTCACCACACTTTTCCACTTATTCTCTGACTGCCCCGCATGCGTACGTTCAATATGTTTATTTACACATCCCTTTTATTTCAGACGACTCTGAAATCACACTAGCCAGGGTTCCCATACACCCTATATCCCGTGGTTAACCGCACAAAGGTTACCCTAATTAACCAGGGTGCCCATGCACCCTATCCCTGTGCTTAACCGCACGAAAGTTTCCCGACTATGCTAGCCTTAACCCGTAATATAACTTCCAACTCGTAGTCATATCACATACCTGAATAATAATCGGGGTGCCTAACCTAGGTACTAACGACCAAACATCTCCCCACTTCCAATGTTGCGCTAAGTTTCATGCGTGGGACGTCTCGCAAAGCGAAATCCAAACAAAGAACCCACCCGATACACTACTACCTAACATTATCGGTTGTTGAGATTTGTCAGTCCTTCAATCCATTGCACGTACCCCCAAATACCTGTTTCTTAACACAAAAGCGTACACGCCTACTCTTATGCTACAAAAGACAACATAAAAAAACCGCGCCCTTACTATCACTAGTTTTTGCACAAAATAAACCCGAGCTATCTCTGCCCGCTCGAAAATAATTCTAATCGCCCTGAATCGCTTCAGTATACATCCCTTCTCATCGAGAAAAATATAATAACACAAGACATTCTTATATGTCTATCGTACCATACAATACAAGATATACACACACACACACACATATATATATATATATATGCTAGGCTCCCTTTCATGTGACACCTAGCAGAAGTCATCCATAACCTGGTGTCACGAACACCCAAAACTTACTATCACTATCCATAATAGTTCACACCCATGGCTAACCAATCCATACCCACGAAAGATCATGCTTCCGTAACATTCCTAAAAATGAGTAAATCTCATAAAATATACCCTGTCAGTTTTCTTTTTACACTTTCTCCCTTGCAGACAAGATAAAAAAGAGCCCTATTTCCCTGTGGTAACCATATACTTAATAATAACACTACTATACACCCACTAAACTTGTCCCCCGTGGGAATATAGTGCGATCAAGAATATTGTGATAATTCGTGTCACAAAATTCACTCCATCTATCCGAGGATAAAATCCATACTTCCACTTGCCTATACATCGGCAGCCCAAATGCTTCCTCGACATAATATTCTCATCCGACTGAACCAAAACTTCGCAATTGTTGTCCCTAATGGGCATCACACTTCTATCCCCTAATTCACTATGAACATAATCAATTATTGTGGTTCCACTTTCCACACATAAGACACCTCTCTGGGTCAATCCCCTACCTCTGGCCCAATGCCCATGTTGGGGTTGTCCTTCTAGCGAACTTGGAAGTCTTGACCCTATGTTCTACCTTTGTTGTCCCTTTGGCTTCCCTAGCCCTATGGGACTCGTTATTGACCTCGACGACCCGGATCAAATCCATCGTCAATAGGTAAAAATTTACTTAATTTAAAATGTCACAATGGATCCGTTACTAGGTATACCCTTTCATCGTGCTTCACTAGCACTATTAAGTTTCATTTCGTTCTTAGGTTAAACTCTCTAACCTTATTGGCTCCTGTATCTTAGAAGCGTTAATGCAAGCTGGTAAACAAAAGATATTGACGACGTCAACACTAGTCACCCTAGTCGAATTTCCCATCCATTATTGTGTATTCTCACATGGTTCATTATCCATTTACAGGTTCCTTTATCGTTCTCCGTATCCCCTTAGTCGGTTATGAAGTTCGCTCATACAATTTATCGTCTCTGTCACGATCAGTTACAATCTTACGCATTTTATAAACTCTGAAATTTCACTCGCATCCCTATTTGAATAGTGGATGGACGATCTTATGGTCACACCGTACCCAAAATTTCTCGTTTGACTCCATATATTCTTCTTTATACGTGGTGACTGACTCTCGTCCCGTAATGCTGCTCTCATGAGATAACAAATTTTCCCAATTCAATTATGGTGCCGTTGCACTCTACCCCACACATTTTCCTTGGTTTACCTTCATCCATGGATCCATCACACTTCCTTTCTTTCTAGGACTCCTTCAGGTGACTTCTTGAGATAATCCCTCCTGACTCCTCGAGATAATCCTCACATGACATCAAACAAGTACTTAGCAAACTTTATGAGGGCATTTGTGGAAATCATGCAAGAGAGAGATCATTATAACAACCCTCGGTTTTGAGAAACTTATTTTATATTAATTTACTGTGTGAAGTAATTATATAAAATGCTGGAAAGTGGAGTAAATATTAATTGAATTAGTTGAAAGATAATATTTAGTAGATTGTTGCATATTTACTGTTATGTGTATGTAAATATCATCATGTTACGTTTATAGCGTCGTGTGCTTTTAACGACATTTATAATATAAATGAATCCGGGACTTGAAATGACTTAAATATTTTTGAATGCCAATTTAGAGGGCGTAGTTAGTCCCTAAATGTGCGAGATAGTCAAAATAAGTGCCATATTGTATTTTTGAGTTTCGAGCGCTTTTGACTGGTTATAGTTTAAATGCGTAGTTGCGAGACATTTTAATGTGGTATTAACAATTTAAGTTGGGAATTTAGACTAAAGGCACGTTTAAGTCTTGCACCTCATTTATTTCTCTTAAGTGTGTATTTACTAACCTAGAGAGAAAGAGAGAAGAAGAGAATCATGGAGAAAAGAGGAGAAAAGAGAGAGATTGGAGATTGAAGATTGGAGTTCTTGCTATCAAAGGAAATTTGAGATTTCAAGCTCAAGGCAAGTTTTCTACTTGATAATATATGATTTAGGATGAATAAATTGCGTGATTGTTGTGTATATGAATCAAATTAACAAATATGGATTTTATTGAATTTGTGGTGTTTTAGACCTAATCATAGTTTAGATTGATGATTATTTGGAGTATAGTTGTTGATAAACATGTAGGATGGTTTTGTTTAGAATAATGGTGGTTGATGTGTGTAAAAATGGAGGAGAAATGGGATTTGGGGAAAATCAGGGTTCATAACCCGTAGCCCCTTTCTTGGCAAATTCGCCAGGCCGAATCAATTCGACCCTAGGGCGAATCGATTCGCTAAGGGGTAGGGTTACAGGTCTGGGGGCCCGAATCGATTCGGGTTAAGGCCGAATCGATTCACCTTAAACATAAAGTTGGGTTCTTCACCCGAATCGATTCACTTTTGGGTGAATCGATTCTCTCCTTGGGGCGAATCGATTCGTCCCTAGGGCGAATCGATTCGGAAATCATGTTGTTTTTGAGTTATTTTTCTAACTCAATTTTCACCCTTTTTCTTTAGGCTTAGGACCCTTCTTGTATGAAGTAAACTTAGAGTCCTAGATGAGTTAGTTAACTACCCTATATTAGAAATGGATTAAATGGGGCTTATTCCGGGGGTGTCCAAATTGATGTTAAGGCATTCTTTTCCTTTGGTTAATTATTATGAGACTAGGAGTTGTAAGGTTATATTGGGAGACTTTAGAAGCTCAATTGAGGTATTCTAGACTTGGTGGTTTATAGTGACACCATAAATTCTTGGAGTATGAATAAGAGGTTCATTAATCATTGAAGTTATAATAATGGCATGAAATATGTATGGCTCCGGATAAAATGTGATGTATCTATTAAAATGGAAATGAAAAATGGTAAGTAATAATTTACTTAAAAAAAGCTCTCTAAATGATATCATAAGGGAAGTATGCGAATGAGGTGAAGTCCCCTGGCTAGTGAATGAAGGGTGAATATAGTCCTCGGCCATATGAACGGTTATTATGTATGTTGTATTTATTGTGCGATGTTGGGTAATTCCGAGTGTGGTTATGACTCACTCGCAGGTATATGGCCACTTCCCGACATTGCGTTAGGATGCCCAGGTTGTCTTGATTGATAGGCCCTGGAAGTTGATAGTCATTTAGGGGCGCGCACAGTGGGGAAACTCGGACAGGCAGTCTTAGAATCGTTATATATAGATGAATATAACTATTCTTATTCAAGTTGGACTTGATTTATGATAAATGCCATAAAGAGAAAATAACTGTGATTATATTTCATAATGAAATATGGAACGATGAAATGAAATAGTGTAAAGAACGGAGATTCTTAGTTAATGATATTCATTCATATTCTCTCGCATAATTGAATTAAAACTATGATCATTTAAATTGCCTTAGTTTATGCATTGAGTTGAGTAGGTAGATTTTTATTACTATTAATCATGATAAACTGTTCATAACTGTCATAGTCTTTATTCATCTTGTGATCATATAAAATCGGGCCCTGACCCGTTCATATTTCTTGTTTTGCATGAATTGTTCATTCGCTCAGGTGCTCCGTCGCAAGGACGCCCGTTCTGACTTTCCTATTCCGGTGTTTTTGGGGAGCCGTAAGACCTTGCGGATATTACAGGATATGTTGTTATAGACGCCTCCATTTTTGTACTCTAGTTATGATCGGGTCATTTACTCGGGCGTGTGGCCCAAGCTATTGTATTTGCTTATTGTAATGTATTATGTAACTTAATTAAACTGTTGTAATATTGTTGTAAGAGATTGTTGACCGACAGCGTATTCAGTCCCCTTATTGTATACTTGATGCGGATGTAATATAAGTCCTTTTGGGTATCAACTTTCTTTTTAAATTGGGTTGTTTAAATTCTTTCTTTAACTTATAAAACAAAATTTTTGGCAACCCGTTTTTCGGGAATATAGGGCGGTTATCCCGTATACTTATTGTATTATTGTGATGCTGAGAATGGTCCATCTGTGATTCCCATTATTATTGGAGTATCGGGCTTGCCACCCCTTATTTTGGTGAGCGGGTTATCACAATCATGTTCCTTTCGAGCAATTAAGGAGGGTTACTGGTGGCCTCATATGCCAAAGGACGCAGGCACTTACATTCACAAGTGTGAAAAGTGTCAGAAGCACTCCTATATGGTCCACGAAACCTCTAGTGACTTGAAGTCCCTAATAATCCCATGGCCATACACATAATGGGGGCTAGATATCATTGTACTACTCCCTACCGCATCTGGAAATCGTAAGTACCTACTGGTTGGCACAAATTACTTCACCAAATAGGTAGAAGACGAACCACTGGCAAACATTCGCAATTCAAATATGACTAGGTTCATTCGGAGAAACATTATAACACGCTTTTGGGGTATCAAGGACTATCATCACCGGTAATGGCACATAATTTAAAAGTAACTTTTTTTAGTGTTTTTTGATGAGCATGGTATTAAGAACCACTTCAATTATGTTGTGCATCCCCTAAGTAAAGACCATATAGAGGCATTCAACAAAACCATTCTCGATGGACTAAAAATAGGTTGAAAAGTACTAAGGGTGCCTAGGTGGACGATCTCCCTTATGTTCTGTGGTCTTACCGTACCACCCCTAGGCGACGAACTAGGAAACACCCTTTGTGCTCGCGTATGGGATGGAAGCTATCATTTTGCTAGAAGTTATTCTCCCTACTATGAGAACTACATTGGTCGACCATGGCCTTAATGGTGATGCATTAAGCACTAAACTTGACTTGCAGATGAACGAAGAGTGGTGGACATGATTAAGTTATCTTTCTACCAAAAGTGACTGCCTAGGAAGCACAATAAGAAAGTTAATTTGAAGAAGTCTCTGGTAGGGTGTAATGTCTTAAGGAAAGTGCTTGACACGACTGTAAAACAATCAGATGGCAAACTGGGGCCAAATTGGGAAGGACCTTTTAGAATAATTAGGGAAGACCTTCAAGGAGCATATCACATGGAAACGCTAACGATCGGGGAGATACCAAGAGCTTAGAATACAACCAATCTCAAGAAATTATACTTTTAGTCTTCTTTATCTTTTGTTAGCACATTTAGTTTAAGAAAATTTTCATTTCCAAGCTTATATTGCTTGCTAGTTATTATTCAATGAATAAAGGTCATCTGACCCTCGCACTTTGATATTATGTATTGGCTACTTAATATTTCTTAATCTCATCTCACTAATACGAACCTTTTCCAAATGTTAACTGCCTCGTGCATATCAGAACTCCTGAGGATTACAACAAGTTGTTCAACTTGTTTTAATCATGGAATCTCACATGCTGAGCAGGGTTGGTAGTAATTCTCAAAAGTTAGTAAAAACGTTTCAATAACTACGACCCTCAGGTCTTTGTCGCAAATACAATAGACCTGTGAGTTGCCCCGGTAACCAAAAAAGCGTTATAGAGGATCCTTAGGCAACAAATCCAATTCAGGTTAGTCACCAACTTTGTTGGTCATAAAAATCCTTCTCGGGAAGGTGGCCCATCAACCAGGTACAATCTCTCCATCATCTTACTTATGCCTAAGGGAGTGCGACGATACAACCTATAAGTTAATGTAGATGGAATGATACTGCTAAGGCATATTGTACTGTGAGAATGTTTGTATATATAGTAACATGTGGCTATCACTAGTTCTTAATATCATTTAGTCAATCGAGAAGCTCAAAATGATAAAATCCATGTACTAGTCCATTTGAATAATAAAGGGTCTAAGACGGTCAATCAATATTGTTTGGTTGACAAAGATGTTGATTAACCAACGGGTAAAAACTCTTTCTAGTTTAAGATTAAGAAATAACTATTAACATATGTTTAGTCAGCACCTACTAAAAATATGGAGAAGGATAATAATTAAAGCTTTCTATTAATATAAGTATGAAGTTACAATTACATCAACAACCAAAATACACCAAGACCTAAGATGGCCCAGGACGGCGAGAAAGATAGTCTGCAACGTGCGCTCTTCAACCATAATTTGGGGGTGGGGCAAACATCGATGCATCAACCTCTACGTAATGTTCCAAGAGTTAAAAATCAATGGCATTAATTGTGATCCACTTATTGTTCCCCGAGAAAGGATTATTGTGGTAGGATGTACACTCGATCTAGTACTTATACCACAAGCTTGACTCATTTAGGCCCTTTAACCTCCCTATGGGTGATGAGCTATCCACGAGCAAAATAAAGATCCTCTACCTCCCTTAACCTTGTCGGAGCATCAATCCAACCTTTATTTTAGCCGTCTGCCCAGGATTCTCGAAGTCTCATTCGAAACAGGTGCCTTAGCCTTGTGACCTCTCTCGAGTCCTGCAGCTATCATATATCCTCGTTGGACATCCCCTTTGAGCTTAGAAGCCTCTCTCTTTAGAGATTAGTTTTCAGCTCAAACTGTCCTAAAAGGTGATGAAGAAAACCTTTGTGTCACTAAAGAAGACCCTGACGAAATGTTCCCCTTCAGCCTAGCTACTTTCCTCTTCGGGGCATCATTTCGTTTTGGATTAGTTTACCCATATTTATCACATCTCCTCTCACTGGCAGTTGGGCCTTGAGATCATTTATCTCCTCTTGTACTAAAGTACCAACATCTTCCATAACTTGAAAATTATTGTTCGACCTTGGAACCATCTCGGTTTTCTTTTTTTACTGGTCGATCTTCTTCCTCAGAAAGTTATAGATCCTCATGAACACCTGGAGAGCTTCATTGCTGATGTTTGGTCCCCAAATCTCCCTCAACTTTGATGAAGGGGGAATGCAATCATCTAAGTCAATGGAATACAATCAAAAAAGCATGTGATAGATTTGAAAAACATTATCCACAAAGAGAAGCAAAAATACCAACATAAGAGAAAAATACTTTTTCATTAATAACAGTGGTGCAAAGACCAGTATAATCTTGGGAAAATTACAACACATGGTACAAAAAAGGACAAAAGTAATATAACTACAGGGATTCCACCTGCTCAAAAGATATTCGCCCCTTATCTTTCTTAATAGCCTTTGTAGCTTGGTCATCAGCAATCACGACCGTGACAGAATTCTTCTTAGTGTGATCAATAGGCTAGTTGGCCAGAGACTCCTCGACAACCATAGGATTGGGGCGTGACACATGTTTTTTGAACATATCAAATTCTGTAGGTACCCCAATAGATCCTAAGGCCTGGTCCTTTCCCTTCTTAAATGCTATCTACCTAGAATATCCTATTTGATGCTTGGTGTCATCATAAGCTCTTTCCCAACCTTCATTATACCCGTTATCCCTAGCGGTCTTGGCATCTCCCTCCAGCTTCTCGATATTGACGACCAGATCCTTATTTTCCTCAGTAATGTGTTACATTTATCAGCAATCACTAGATTATAAGAAGCTTGGAGATTGTCCAACTCCTTTGTTAACTTCTCCTAGAGGTTGGCGAAAGATGTTTCCTACTCTAGGTCAAAGGCAGACTTGGCGTTAGTTATATCCTGGTTGGATTTTTTTAGAGCTGCTTCAAACTCAAGATTTTTTCTTGATTGGTCTTCTCGACCATGCAATAATGTAGTGAAATTATAAATGAACTTCAAAAGAAAGGAGAAACACATATTAATCTAAAAAAATTTGAAAAGAGTTAAAGTAGAGTAGAGAGAAAGTAGGTGTACAAAAGAAAGTCCTTAAAAGGACTTGAGGGTTAAATGGTTAGATCCTATAGTCATTGATCACTCGCTCCAATGAGCACCACTCCATCCCATAATTTGGGGGCAAGTAGGGGGTATCGGTAACACCCGACCCCTCAAGGCCTGTGTCTTCTTCCGTTCCTCTTTTATTTTTCTCTCTTCCTCTTTCTCTTTCTTTTCTTTTTTTACTTTTCCTCCTTTTTCTTCTTTTCCACCTCACTCTTCTTCTGTCAGTTTTGGAGCCATCAGCCATATAAGAGTCCCCTTCAGTCCTCTTCAAGGACTTTATCCGATTAGAGAGCATATATTCATCATCTTCTTATAAATTAAACATCGTCTCTTGGGTGGAGCCATACCCTTTTCCTCACTGTCTTACCATTCACTCTTTCCTTTAGACTCATCTTCTTCCCCTTCTTCTCCTTCCTCTCCCACTTCTTTCCTTTCTTATTATTTTTCCTCTCTTTCTTCTAAATTGGTGGGCTCAGATGAACCACCAACCTCCTCCTCTAAAAATTAAAAATTAAGGATTGTATCCACCTACCAAGCAATAAAGCTACTAGTGGTGCTCTTGTATTACAACAAATAGTCTACTGAGAAAGGATGTTCACCATCCAAAAGCCTATGCCTAACATTCCAAGCCTTTAAGAGATCAGATGCTTTTAGCTCGCTAGGAGCAAGTTCTTGGTTTCTATCATAAGCGACAAAATAGATGGAAAAGATGAAGTCAAAAAAAGCAGACAGAGGAATAACGGGTAAAGAATTCAGTAAGAGATAGCGTCAGCAACCTATATATTCCTCCCCAAAGGTAGGGATCCCAGGTCCCCTATATCTTATGCCCTCAGGTTGGGGAGGATATTGCCAATTCCTAGCAATAAAACCTTGGCCCTAATAATCCTTATGGGAATCGGGTAGGTTCACAACCAAGACCCATTCATCACTTCTCATCTTTTAAGTATAAGATACCTTCACTGGTACGTGACCAGACTCTAAGAACCGGGAATTTTTCAATCCTAAATTACCTATGACTATTGTTTAAACCCTTATAATATGTGAAAAATTAAAAGTATTCTAAGAAGAAAGAAACTACACTTAGATACCTACACTTCTGCTAAATTAACTTAGACCCCTTAAAGTTTCATCAAATTTTAAAATAGCCCCTGAAAGTTTCAAAGTTTGATAACTTGATGTATATTTAACCCCTAAACTCCAACATTACACAATATTAATTCTTTAGACCTTAACTAATATAAAATTATAAATTCAACCTTGGAAACCTTTTAAATTACCCAAATACCCATATACTTTAAAAAAATTATACTTTTAAGGATATACAAGTAATTACCTAACCAACCAAGGACCAAACCTGGATATTTCTTTAATTGCGCTTGAATACCTATCCACCTAGTGCTCTATATAAGCACTAGAGGTTAAGTTACACATGAACATGTGATGTAAACATGTTCACTAAACTTACCCATAATGAAAACTCTACATAAAGTAGCTTATATCCACCACCTAAAAGCACCAATAAAATCTCTTGAAGATGTAGTATAAAAACCCCGTGAATTCAAAAATAACAACAAGCATTACATTTTAAAAACCTGAAATGTACCTTATGATTTTATGCTTAATTTACATTCTTTCGATTCCAATTATTTTATGTGTAAGTAATATAGTTAGAACAATCATTATATTCAATCTTTTACATGTAGAATAACTTAGGATATAAAAAATAAGAAGAAACACCATTAAAGCTTTAATGGTGAATCTTGATAAAATTCGTTAAACTTTGATTTGAAGCTACATATAACTTCATTATAACCAAAGGATCTCAAGTTTAATGGTTAAAATCCATGGTTATATATGCATATACAGCTCAAATCGAACAAAAGTGTAATTTGAACTCAAAACCTGAAAATCCAAAAAATTTCATGTATAATCAATCTTAATCTTTGAAATGAAAACCAAACTACTCTTATATAGAAGAAACCAACCCAAGTTCACGAGAAACCTTGACATACTCTAGATATCCATGAATATCAGGTCAAAATTTTAACAAAACACACAGTTTTGAATCTTGAGGAGCACTAAATATATATCCCCAAAACTTATATATTCGAATTCCTCATAAAACGTTAGGCTAAGTTAGTTAAGAAATCATCTCAAATGGTATAACAATGAAGTAGAAAATCAAGGTAAAAAAACTAAAACCCTAGAAGTCAAAATCGAGAGGTAAAAGATAAAGAATTTCAACAGGAACTTTGACCATGCACATGAGGGCACGTGGCCAATCAGGAATTTGTGATTTGTTTCCCAAATTTTTTATTAAATTTTTCTAGTCAAAATGATAAAAGGTAAGGCCATGTTTGGATATTCCTAGCTTAAGTTGTGAAAAACTAAGGTTTTAACTTAAGAATATTTTTTCAAATTTACAAATTGACCCCTCTCAACTTTTCCAACTTATAACTTTGATCCCTAAATTCTGTCTATGAATACTTCAAAATATTTTAAGACAAAAACTCTCTTCCACAATTGTTCAAAAGGGATCCTAAATCCAATAATTTAAAGTCCCAAGATAAATACAAATAAACCCGAAAACTTTAGAAGATGCAATTTTAGTACAAAACTGACCAACTAAATCCAAAAGACTTACATACCAAAACATTGTATACATAAAATCAAGAACCAGTCCTTCCTAATATCCTATTGTGATATAAAGTTGTCTGAATACCTAACGAGTATGTTTTTCCTACCTTTTCAATAGTATACTTTGTGTATTTGGCATACTGCTATTGATATCACTATGTGATAGCTCCTATTTACTCTTAGTGTGTGCATGTTATTATACTGTCCTACTACATATATTTGTATCGATCATCGGTATTTGAATTTAGCACTATTATTCAAACTTAAACTAAGGATAAATTTTATTTCTTATCATATACTAATTACTATCAAGTTTCATATTGATTCAGTTACCCTTGAACTTTGTGCCATTTTATTATAAGCATAAGTACTAACTAGGAAGTTGAATGACATATTATCCCACAATACTTTTTACTTGGCCTATTGGTCTTAGATGATTGAGAACCTTGATTGTTAATACATACGTATGAGTGACGCTTTTATTGTGTGAATACCAGGTCACTTTTCCCAAAAACAATTAGGTTGATTACATATTATTACATTTTTACTGATGGATTAACTACTTCTATACCCTTAGTGAACTAATAAGTATGGGATTATTATTTCAAGACTCTTTGCCCTTCTTTACATGATCCTTAATAAACTGGAAATCAACCGCATTTTCTCAAATGGACTTGTAACTATGGGATTATTAGTTCCAAATCTTTTAATGATTTCCTAAAATTGATAAGTATGGTATTATCAGCTTATTTTTATTGTGAGCATTGCTAAACACTGATTCTATACACAATCCAACTCTCATCTATATCTATATACTTGTTATAGAACTTGTAGAGCTTGCTTAGCATATTTGTGATAATTCCCTCCTTCTCCAAATGCTCCCATAGAGAGAGAGAGAGAGGATAATATCTCTTCTCTATTAGAGATAAAAATCGGTCACCTGTTTGCGTATGTGACTATGTGGGTAGAGAATAAGCCAAATACGAGCAAAGAGAGGTGTTTTTTTGATTTTCTATATTATAATTTGTACTAAAAACATATAACTCACCCCTGTGGTGGTACATCCCTATGTAAAACTACTTAGTAATGAATAAAGTTGATGATGCTGGAAACCTAATGGAAGATTTAAAATGTGTATAGATTATCATAAACTGAACTCGGTAACTATTAGGAATAAGTATCCTTTACTTAGAATAGGATATCTATTTGATCAACTTCGAGGAGCAAGGGTCTTTTCTAAAATTCACTTATGATCTAGTTATCATCAATTATGTATCAGAGAGGAAGACATTTCAAAAATTTCTTTTTGAACTCGTTACAGACATTTTGAATTTTCCATAATGTCATTTGGTTTGACAAACGCAAAAACAACCTTTATGGATCAAATGCATAGAATTTTTATATCTTTTCTTGACCAGTTTATTATCGTTTTTATCAACGATATTCTTTTATATTCTCAGAATCTGATAGATAGTGCCCAACAATTGAAAAGAGTCTTAAGCACTCTTAAAAATAATCGGTTATATGCCTAAAAGAGAAAATGTGACTTCTCAATAAAGCAAATAAAATTTTTAGGACATGTGATTTCTGAGAATGGAATCCAAGTCGATATAGCTAAAATTTTAGCTATTTTGGAGTGGAAAAGTCCTACCAATATTACTGAAATAAAAAGTTTTATGGGATTAGTTGGATATTATCATCGTTTTGTAGAAGGATTTTCGTGAATTTCTCTTCCATTTTTAAAACTAACTAGGAAGGAAGTTCCATTTGTATGGACTGAAGAATGTAACTAACCATTCCAAGTGTTGAAGGGAAAATTAACTGCTACTCTGATCCTCATTATTACTTCTAATGATGTATGTTACGATGTGTACACTGATTCTTCGTTACAAGAACTAGGATGTGTGTTAATGAAAAATGAGAAAGTGATAGAATATAGGTCACTACAACTCAAGACACATGAACACAACTATCTTCTCCATGATCTTGAACTAGCAGCCATAGTTTTTGCATTAAAAAATTGGAATATTTACCTTTATGGTCTAAATTTTTATGTCTTTTCGAATCATAAAAGTTTGAAATATATCTTTAATCAAAAGGACTTAAATTAAAGACAACGATGCTACATGGATTTTTATAAGATTACCGATTTAAACTCAATTACCATCTAGGTAATGACAATGTAGTAGCTGATGCTTTAAGTCAAAATCTAGTATGAAAACTCCACACTCTAATTTCCTATGATATTGTCTCTACCATAGAGTAATATGACCTATGATTACTTATCCCTTGTGAAAAACTCTTTAATATTATCGATTATCTTGAGTTCAGAGAGAAAATCTTAGTTCAAGAAACCCAAGATTCTTTTGTACAAAACTTTTTGATCACGAATCCTGATTTTTCATATGATAAAGAAACATGACTAAGATTTAGAAATAGATTGCATATACCTGATAACACATCTTTTCAAGAAGAAGTATTACAAGAATCTCATCGTTTGAAATTTATGATACACCCCGAAAGTTCAAAAATGTACCATGCTTTGAAGAAGCAATATTGGTGGCCCAATTTGAGAAATGATATCGAGAATTTTTTAAGGAAATGTCTTACGTGTCAAAAAACAAAGATAGACCACCGACACCCCAGTGGAATTTTCAACCCTCACCTATTCCTGAACGAAAATAGGATCATATTACCCTAGATTTTGTCAGTGAGATACCTCATACGTCCCAAGGATATAATTCAATTGGGGTAATAGTAGATAGAGTTACCATATATGCTCATTTTCCACCTTTAAAGGCACAAATTCATTTCCAAAGCTGAGCTAGATTTATTTTCCATAAATTACTTGATTACATGGAATTTCTTTATTCATTGTATTAGATAGAGATTCTCATATTGTGGGAAAATTTTGGTAAGCATTGCAAACTGCAATGGGTACTGAACTTCATTTAAGTATCGCATTCCACCCCCAAATAGATGGACAATCAGAACATACAATTCAAACCTTAGAGGATATGTTACATGCTTGTACGTTAGATATGTCTGACAACTGGAATGTATATTTACCTCTTATCGAATATAACAATAGTTACCAAGCCAGTATTAAAACTGATATGTTTAAAGCTTTATATGAAAGACCCTATAGATCACATGTTTATTGGAAATGATCTGGAGATAATAATTAATTTGGTACCGAAATAATCCAAGAAACCAGTGAAGTAATATAACATATTCGAGAGAAATTAAAGGCAACCCAAGATCAATTTAAAATTTATGAAGACCAATGCCAAAAACCCTTATAATTTCAAGTAAATGATCAAGTGTTTTTAAAAGTGTCTCCCCATAAAGGAATTTTATGCTTCAAAAAGAAAGGAAAACTAGCCCTAGATATATTGGACGTTTCACAATTTTTAAAAGGATCGGCTCTGTAGCCTATCAATTAGAATTACCTGTGGAATTATCCAATATCCATAATGTATTTCATTTAATATAGTTACGTCGGTATATTTTTTATCCATCCTATACTGTTACATGGAAAAATGTTTCAGTCGAACCTAACCATGGGTTTGAAGTACGTCCTATTCATATTCTAGATCATCAAGTGAAGTATCTCAGAAACAAGGAAATTTCCTCGAGTAAAGTATTTTGGAGCATCAGAATCAACAAGAATATATGTGGGAACCAAAACAAGCAATGAAGGCTCAATACCCCGGATTATTTCAAGGTAAAATTTGAGGACGTATTTTATTTATGTAGGTAGACTATAAGAACATGGAATTTTTCAACCCTAAATTACCTAAATCTATTGATTAAACCCTTATAATGTGTGAAAAATCAGAAGTCTTCTAAAAAGAAAGAAATTACACTTAAAAACTTACACTTTTGCTAAATTAACTTAGACCCCTTGAAGTTTCAGTAAATTTCAAAATAGCCCTTGAAAGTTTCAAAGTAAGATAACTTAATGTATATTTAACCCTTAAACCCCAACTTTATATCAAATTAAAAATTTAGATCTTAATTAACATAAAATTATAAATTAAACCCTAGGAAACTTTTTAACACTACCAAAATACCCCTATAAATGAATACACCATGTAAACATGTGCTCCACATCAGCACTAAAGGTTAAATTATACATGAATACACCATGTAAACATGTGCACTACACTTACTCATAATGAAAACCATACCAAAACTAGCTCAGATCTACCACCCAAAGGTTCCAATCAAATCTCCTAAAGACGTAGTATAAATATCCCATGAATTCAGCAGTAGAAACACAACTTATAGCCTAGTTCAAAACTATAAAAAAATCCCCTCAATTCAGGTACCTTATGATTTTATGCTTAATTTATAGTTCTTTCAATTCCAATAGTTTTCTGCGTAGTTAATATAGTTAAAACAGTCATAATATGCAAGATTTTACATGTAGCGTAGCGTAGGATAGAAAAAATAGGAAGAAACACCATTAAAGCTTGAAATTTAATGGTGAATCTTGATACAATGCCCTAAACATTGATTTGATGCTAAATTTAACTTCATTATAACCTAAGGATGTCTAGTGTAATGGTTAAAAGCCATGAATGTGCATATAGGGCTCAAATAGATCAAAAGTGTATTTTGATCTCAAAACCTGAAAATCCAAAATTCTTCATGTATAATACATCTTAATCTCTGAAATCAAAACAAAACTACTATTATATATAGAAGAAACCAACCAAGTTCATAAGAAACCTTTCCATACTCTAGAAATTCTTGCATATCAAGTCAAAATTTAAGCAAAATACATAATTCGGAATCTTGAGCTATACTGCATATCAATCCACAAAACTAATAAATTCAGATTACACATAAAAAACTAGCCTAAGTTGGTTAAGAAATCATCTAAAATGGTATAACAACGAAGGAAAAAATCAAGGTAAAAAACTTAAAACCCTTGAAGTCAAAATCGAGAGGAGCAGATGAAGACTTTGAACTGGAACTTTGACCATGCACGTGAGGGCGCATGGCCAATCTGGAATTTCTGATTTTATTCTCAAAAATTTTATTAATTTTTTTGGGTTAAAATGGTATAAGGTAAGGCCATGTTTGGATATTCCTAGCTTAAGTTGTGAAAAGCAAAGGTTTTAACTTAAGAATATTTTTCTAAATTTATAAATTGGCCCCTCTCAACTTTTCCAACTTATGAATTTGATCCCTAAATTCTGTCTATGAATACTTCAAAATATTTTAAGACAAAAACTCTCTTACAAAATTATTCAAAAAGGATCCTAAATCCAATATTTTAAAGTCCCAATATAATTACAAATAAACCCCAACACTTTAGAAGATACAATTTTAGTACAAAACTGACCGACTAAATCCCAAAGACTTACATACCCAATCATTGTATATAGAAAATCAAGCACCATCCCTTCCCAATATCCTATTGTGATATAAAGCTGACCGAATACCTAACGATTAGGTTTTTCCTACCTTTTTAATAGTATACTTTACGTATTTGGCATATTGTTATTGATATCACTATGTGATAACTCCTATTTACTCTTAGTTTGTATGTTATGATATTTCCACACTTCATATTTTGTTAACCATCATCCGTATTTGAATTTATCACCAGTATTTAAACTTATACCAAAGATCAATTTTAACCCTTCTCATCTAATAACTAGTATCATGTTTCATATTTATTCAGGTACCCTTGAACTTTTGTGCCATTTTACTATAAACATCAGTATTAACTAGGAAGTAGACTATCGTGCTATCTCACTGAACTTTCTACTTGGCCAACTGGTCTCACATGATTGAGAGCCATGACTATTGCTACATACATATGAGTGTCACTTAAATTGTGTGCATATCAGGTCACTTTCCCCCAAAAGTTTTGGGTTGATTACCTATTATTATGGTTGTACTAATGGCTTAATAATTTTTATATCCTTAGTGAACTAGTAAGTATGGAATTATTAGTTCAATACTCTTTGACTTTCTTTATATGATCATGAATAAACTAAAAATGAACCTCATTTTCTTAAGTGGACTAGTAATTACGGGATTTTAGTTCTAAATATTTTAATGATTTCCTAAAACTAGTAAGTATGGGATTAAAAGCTTATTTTTATTATTAGCGCTGGTAAACACTGATTCCATACACACTCCATCTCTTTGTGAAATCCCAAGATCCGAAATAAGGGGTGGCCAGCCCGATACCTCAACATAATGGAATCATGGATGGAAATCATTCTCAGCATCATCACAATAAAATAAGTATACGGGAAAACCACCCAATAAATCAGAAAACGGGTTGCCAAATTTTAGTTTGATTACAAGTTAAGGAAATAATTTACACAACCCAATCTGATGAGAAAGTGGAATTCCAAGGAAACTTATATTACTACTAAAACAACCACACAATAAGAGGACCGAATAATCTGTCGGTCAACAGTTACATACAACGTAGTACAACAGCTCAATAAATTACATAATACATTCATTAAGCAGTTACAAAAGTTTGGGACACACGCCCGAATGAAAGACCCGATCATATCTAGAATTCAAAAATGAAAGCGTCTAACAAAGCATCCTGTAATATCCGCAAAATCTTACAGCTCCTCAAAAGTAATGGAATAGGAATATCACATCGGGCGCCCTTGCGGAGGAGCACCTGAGCGGATACAATAACATATACAACAAAGAAAATGAACGGGTCAGGGCCCGATTTATATATGATTACCAGATGAGAAAGAAGCATGATAGATATGGACATTTAATCATGAATGAAGTAGATGAGAATCTTACAAGCTAATCACCAAGTATAATAAGGCAATTTAAATGATTCTAACAGTTATTAACTTATACAAGAGAATAAAATTTAACATCATTATTCCTCATATCTTTTCATTTTCCATTCCTTAACAGGAATATAATTACCATAATATTTTCTTATGGCAATTCACATATATCAAGTCCCACTTGATTTAGAAAGGTTATATTCTTATACATATAACGATTCTAAGACCACCCCTCCGAGTTTCCCCACTGGGCGTGCCCCTAAATGGCTATCATCTTCCAGGGCCTATCAAACAAGACAACCTGGGCACCTAACGCACGTCGGGAAGTGGCCATATGCCTGCGAGTGAGTCATAAACACACCCGGAATTAGGTCACTAGCGCAGAAAAACATATAGAAATTCCGCATATGGCCGAGGACTATAGTCTCCCTGCGTTCACTAGTCAGGGGACATCACCTCATGCGCGAGCTTACCTTATGATAGAATTTAGAGAGGTGTGTTTAAGTAAATTAACATTTACCATTTAACTTTCATTTTCATTTTCATTTCCATTAATTACATGTATGTTTCATTTTATTTGAAACCATAATCCTTGAATATTTCTCATTAATATTCATCATATATTAAGTACCGGAAGATTCTCCAAGTGACCACAGTTATCTTACAGGTCCCAAGGTTTTAGATACCTCAATAGAGCCCCTAAAGTCTCCAAGTATGGGCTTATAACTCTTAATTCCTAATAATTTGCGAAATGAAAAGTAATGCCTAAACATCACTTTTTGTACCCAAGGAATCGACCCTAAGTGAACCCATTAAACTCTAGGGTAACGATCAAACTCAACTAAAACTCTAGGACTCTAAGTTTACTTCATACAAGAAAGTTCCTAGGTCGTAAGCCTAAAGAAAAGGATTAAAATTGGAAAAGAAAAACAAAAGAAAAATGCAGGATTTTCGAATCGATTGGGCCTGGCCGAATCGATTCAACCAGACAAGTGAATCGATTCGGACCAATCGAATCGATTCGATCATGAAAACCAACATTCTGCATAACAACCGAATCGATTCGGTTCACTCAGACCTGGAAACTGTCCCCATGCGAATCGATTCGGCCTGGCCGAATAGATTCGCCCCTGCGAATTTTGTCAATTTTGGTTATGGAGTCTTGGACTCCTAAATTCTCCCAACTTCAACCAACCCAAACCCTTATCATTTATTACCACCAACTGATTATAAATGCATCAAACAACCATAATTTACACCAATATCATATCAAATCAACCTCCAAAGATTCAAAGCCCATAAATCCAATAAAAACCCTAACTTTCTTAAACCATAATTAACCCACAACTATCAACACTAATTATTCAACTTAATTATATAATAGCAAGTAGAAAACTTCCCTCAAGCTTGCAAATTCAGATTTGATGAAGATGAATGCAAGGTTAATCTCCAAGTCTTCATTCTCTCACTTTCTCCACAAGTTATCTTCTTATCTCTTTCTCTTTAGGTTTAGGAATACAATTAAGGGGAAATAGAAGACTTAGCAAGACTAAATCGTGGCCTTAGTCTATAATTACCAACTTAATTGATCAATACCGCGATAAAATAACACGCAACAACACATTTAAACTAAAACCAGTCAAAAGTGCCCGAAACCTCAAAATACAGTATGGCATATATTTTGACTATCTCGCACCTTCCGGAACTAACTACGCCCTCCAAATTATCATTTGGAAATTTCATAACTCATTTTAAGTTCCGGTTTCATTTTAAGCCAAAATGTCATTTTAAATTTTATGACACAGTAAAACACAATATGGTGATATTCACCTACACTTAAGGTAAATATGCAACATCTTAGTAAATATTAACTTTTCTTCATTAAATTAATACTTACTCCATATTCCAGCATTTTATATCTAATTACTATACCTAGCAAATAAATATAAAATAGGTTCTCAAAAGCGAGGGTTGTTACATACCCCCCCCCCCCCCCCTTATGAGGGAATTTTGTCCCCAAAATTCAAGCGTACCTTGTATAAAGAGATGCTGATACTTTTCCCGCATATCATCTTCGCGTTCCCATGTTGATTCCTTGGCGTTATGGTGACTCCATTGGACTCTCACCAAGGGAAACAATCGAGACCTCAACCTATGCTCCCCATGCTCTAGGATAGCAACCGGAATCTCTAACGGTTGCAACAAACCTGTCGGTCGTTGATGATCTATCTTGACCAATTAACAAGTAGTGCATTGGGACACGAACTCAGAAATATCCCACTTTATGCCTGGCCACCAATACTGACGACTCATGTCTTGATACATCTTGTCCCCACCAGGATGTACCGTAAATTTAGACCCGTGAGATTCGGCCATCACCGCCCGTCTCAAATCCCCTTCCTCCGGAACAATGAGTCTTCTATGGAAGCGTAATCCACCCTCAGAACTAATTGAGTAGGACTCCACTCCCCCAGACAGTAATCGGCATATATGGTCTTGGCAACCCTTATCCATTCCTTGGGCTTCTACAATCCTTTCCACAATGGTAGGAGTAACGGTCATTATCGATATGAACGCTCTCACCACCGCATCCTCCTGACTGAGTTCCTTCTATTTAGCTTTCCAAAAATTAGCTAACTCTCCCTCGGATTTCCTACTCAAGGCATCCGCCACAACATTCGCCTTGCACGGATGATAATGGATATCAAATTGATAATCTTTCACGAACTCCAACCATCGGCGTTGTCGCATATTCAAATCTTTCTGTGAAAATAAATATTGCAGTGATTTATGGTCCGTGAAAAGACTGAACTTCTCCCCTAAGAGATAATGCCTCCATATCTTTAAGGCAAAGACAACCGCGACAAGTTCTAAGTCATACACCACATAGTTTCTTTCATAGGGATTTAGCTTGCGAGAAGCATAAGCAATAGGCCGTCGTTCTTGCTGAAGTACACCTCCTAATCCCTGTAGAGATGAATCGGTGAAGACTAGATATTCCAATATCGGTTTTGGCAATGCAAGTACTGGAGCCGAAGTCAACCTATCTTTGAGCTCATCAAGTGCAGCCTGACAAGAATTATTCCTAACAAATCTCACCCCCTTTCGGGTCAAATTTATCAAAGGGCTAGCGATTTTTGAGAAACCCTTGATAAACCAACGGTAATAACCCGCCAAACCCAGAAAATTGCGAACCTCGGTAGGTGTCTTGGGCTGACCCCACTCCCTCACCGCAACCACCTTGCTCGGATCCACCGATATACCCTGGGACGTCACAATATGACCCAGAAACTGTACCTCCTGTAACCAAAAGCCACACTTCTTGAAATTAGCATACAATTGGTGATCCCTCAATCTTTATAGGACCAACCTCAAATGAACAGAATGACCAGATTCCGTTCGAGAATAGAGTAAGATGTCATCGATGAATACATTAACAAATTGGTCCAGGAAGTCCCGAAATATCCTATTCATGAGATCCATAAATACGGCGGGGGCATTGGTTAGTCCAAAGGGCATAACCAAAAATTCATAGGATCCATATCTTGTCAGAAAAGCGGTTTTGGATACATCCTGCTCCCGTATCCTCAACTGATGATACCCCGTCCTCAAATTGATTTTTGAGAAGTACGACGCTCCTCTAAGTTGATCAAATAAGTCATCGATACGAGGCAAAGGGTATTTATTCTGGATGGTGACTTTATTCAACTCTCTGTAGTCCACACATAACCGGAGAGAACCGTCCTTTTCTTTACAAACAACACTGGAGCACCCTATGGCGACGTGCTACGCCTAATGAATCCCTGCTCCAACAACTACTGGATTTGATCTCTCAACTCCCTCATTTCCATAGGAGCCATTAGATATGGAGCCCTCGCAATCGGTCTCGTTATCGGCGCTAAATCGATCACAAACTCAATCTCTCGGCTAGGAGGCAAACTCGGTATTTCTCTAAAGATATCCTGAAAATCTCTCACGATCGGAATAGAATCCAAGGGAACAACTACATCCCTAGAAATATCCTCTGCAATACAATACAAATAAGTACTAGTACTTCCCTCCAAATGAGACAGAACTACCAAGAACATTTCTTGTCCCGAAATGGCGAAGACTATACTCTTCCCGTAACAATTAACTATTGCATGATATTTCATAAGCCAATCCATGCCCAGTATCACATCATACCCGACCATGTCCAGGACGAGTAAATCTGCCTCAAAGCATAAATTACCAAGAGTAATTCCTATATGTTTACAAATAAGGAAAATGAGTGAACCATCACCCATAGAGGACTCGACGCTGGTGAAAGTACTCTTAGAAGATTTAATCAAATCTGTGGTCTAAGAAAAACTCTTAGAAATGAATGAATGTGTCGCGCCCGTATCAAATAAAACGAGACCCATATGTCCCTGAATAAGGAACTTACCCTCAATGTCTGGCGGTGCCGGCGGAGCCGGAGGAAGCATAGCGTCTTGAATATGATAAACTCTCCCTTACTGTAACTGAACCTGCTGTGGAGGAACAACTAGGTTAGGTACCTTTGGAGGAAACTGGACATATGGCTGTTGTGGAGCTCTAGAAAGTTGACCCCCAATCAACTGAGGACACTCCTTTTTATAATGACCCGCCTCACCGCATTGGAAACATCGACCCAACACATTCTCCGCATTTCGGCCCCGGTTATTTCTAAACTGGTTAACACCTTGGCCCTGATGGCCTCTACCTCCTTGACCACCCGACCTACTTGTTGTTGCGGGGCACCCTGATCGTGCCTATTATTATGGCTCCCCGAACTGAACCCACTAAAATGTTGCCTCTTTGACAAGTCCCCGGGCCGGGGATCCCTTTCTTTCTGCTTAATACCCGAAGATTGGGACAAGGGAAAGACTCCTCCTCCGTTCCCACTACCCCCAGGATTTCCCACTTGCCCCATCGTTGTAGCCTTCTTGTTATTTTGCACAAATAACCTATGCTCTTGGCAATGAAGTAGAGCCGCATTCATCACATCCCCAAAGGTTTGCAAAGTCGGATTACCCAACAAATGTTGTTTTATCCGCCAATGTAAACCTCCCACGAACTTAGAGATTCTCTTCTCTTCTAGAGTCACCTCATCCGGTACAAAACTTGCTAACCGGGTGAACTCCTCTTCATATTCAACCACGGATCTCTCACCTTGCACAACGTCCTGAAGCCTCCTTCTCATCTCCCTTTGGACTGCGGGAAGAAAGTACTTTTGGTCAAACAAGACCCAGAAATCAGTGATCGTCATGGTGTCTCTCTGTTCTGGTGTAGTCATAGACTTCCACCAATGCAATGCGGCCCCAACAAGTTTAAAAGTAGCGAGGGCTTGCTTCTTGTCCTCACTACATTCCACCATACATAGATGGCATTGCATATCTTTCTTCCACTGATTTGCACTAATGACATCAGAACCTCCATCAAATTTCGGGGGTTGGCCCTTTAAAAAGGACTCCCTAACTCTTTCCCACGGAGAAGGTCCCATAAGAGCTTGTGAATCTTGCGCTCGCTGTTGAGCTTATGGCATTTGTTGAGACACTGCTGTCATAGCCGCATTAACCGCTTGGGCCACTATGTTCGCTACATCAGCAGCATTTATTGTTCCTTGTGGCGGCGGAGGACCAACATCCTCTTCTACAACCCTATTACGTCTCGCTGGGCAACCTCTCTTAGGTGGCATCTGAGATGGAGAAATAATAGAGTTAGAATACTATATAAAACAATCTATCTTGTAGAAGATCGTAAATATAAGCAACAAAGCAGTCCTAACATTAGGATCTATATCAAAGAACGCTACGGTAGAACGTGACAAGTCCACATAGATCCTAAAGACTTTAGAACCTGATGCTATGATACCATCCGTGACATCCAGAGATCCGAAATAAGGGGTGGCCAGCCCGATAGCTCAACATAACGGAATCATGGATGGAAATCATTCTCAGCATCATCACATTAAAACAAGAATACGGGAAAACCACCCAATAATTCAAAAAACGAGTCGCCAAATTTTAGTTTGATTACAAGTTAAGGAAATAATTTACACAACCCAATCTGCTGAGAAAGTGGAAATTCAAGGAAACTTATATTACTACTAAAACAACCACACAATAAGAGGACCGAATAATCTGTCGGTCAACAGTTACATACAACGTAGTATAATAGCTCAATAAATTACATAATACATTCATTAAGCAGTTACAAAAGTGTGGGACACACGCACGAATGAAAGACCCGATCATATCTAGAATTCAAAAATGAAAGCGTCTAACAAAGCATCCTGTAATATCCGCAAAATCTTACAGCTCCTCAAAAGTAATGGAATAGGAATATCACATCGGGCGCCCTTACGGAGGAGCACCTGAGAGGATACAATAACATATACAACAAAGAAAATGAACGGGTCAGGGCCCGGTTTATATATGATTACCGGATGAACAAGAAGCATGATAGATACGGACAGTTAATCATGAATGAAGTAGATGAGAATCTAAGAAGCTAATCACCAAGTATAATAAGGCAATTTAAATGATTCTAACAGTTATTAACTTATACAAGAGAATAAAATTTAACATCATTATTCCTCATATCTTTTCATTTTCTATTCCTTAACAGGAATATAATTACCATCATATTTTCTTATGGCAATTCATATATATCAAGTCCCACTTGATTTAGAAAGGTTATATTCTTATACATATAATGATTCTAAGACCGCCCCTCCGAGTTTACCCACTGGGCACGCCCCTAAATGACTATCATCTTCTAGGGCCTATCAAACAAGACAACCTGGGAACCTAACGCACGTCGGGAAGTGGCCATATGCATGCGAGTGAGTTATAACCACACCCGAAATTACCTCACTAGCGCAGAAAAACATATAAAAATCCCGCACATGGCCGAGGACTATAGTCTCCCTGCATTCACTAGTCAGGGGATATCACCTCATGCGCGAGCTTACCATATGATAGCATTTAGAGAGGTGTGTTTAAGTAAATTAACATTTACCATTTAACTTTCATTTTCATTTCCATTAATTACATGTATGTTTCATTTTATTTGAAACCATAACCTTGAATATTTCTCATTGATATTCATCATATATTAAGTACCGAAAGATTCTCCAAGTGACCACAGTTATCTTACAAGTCCCAAGGTTTAGATACCTCAATATAGCCCCTAAAGTCTCCAGGTATGGGCTTATAACTCTTAATTCCTAATAATTTACGAAATGAAAAGTAATGCCTAAACAACACTTTTTGTACCCAAGGAATGAACCCCAAGTGAACCCATTCAACTCTAGGGTAACGACCAAACTCAACTAAAACTCTAGGACTCTAAGTTTACTTCATACAAGAAGGTTCCTAGGTCCAAAGCCTAAAGAAAAGGATTAAAATTGGAAAAGAAAAACAAAAGAAAAATACAGGATTTTCGAATCGATTCGGCCTGGCCGAATCGATTCGATCAGACAAGTGAATCGATTTAGACCATTCGAATCGATTCGATCAGGAAAACCAACATTCTGCATAACAGCCGAATCGATTCGAAAATAGCCGAATCGATTCGGTTCACTCAGACCTGGAAACTGTACCCATGCAAATCGATTCGGCCTGGCCGAATCGATTCGCCCCTGCGAATTTTGCCAATTTTGGCTATGGAGTCTTGGACTCCTAAATTCTCCCAACTTCAACCAAACCAAACCCTTATCATTTAAATGCATCAAATAACCATAATTTACACCAATATCATATCAAATCAACCTCCAAAGATTCAAAGCCCATAAATCCAATAAAAACCCTAACTTTCTTAAACCATAATTAACCCACAACTATCAACACTAATTATTCAACTTAAATCATATAATAGCAAGTAGAAAACTTCCCTCAAGCTTGCAAATTCAGATTTGATGAAGATGAATGCAAGGTTAATCTCCAAGTCTTCAATCTCTCACTTTCTCCACAAGTTCTCGTCTTCTCTCTCTTCTCTCTAAGTTTAGGAATACAATTAAGGGGAAATAGAAGACTTAGCAAGACTAAATTTAGGCCTTAGTCTATAATTACCAACTTAAGTGATCAATACCGCGATAAAATAATACAAAACTACACATTTAAACTAAAACTAGTCAAAAGTGCCCGAAACCTCAAAATACAATATGACACATATTTTGACTATCTCGCACCTTCCGGAACTAACTACGCCCTCCAAATTATCATTTGGAAATTTTATAACTCATTTTAAGTTCCGGTTTCATTGTAAGCCAAAATGTCATTTTAAATCTTATGACACAGTAAAACCCAACATGGTGATATTCACCTACACTTAAGGTAAATATGCAACATCTTAGTAAATATTAACTTTTCTTCATTAAATTAATACTTACTCCATATTCCAACATTTTATATCTAATTACTATACCTATCAAATAAATATAAAATAGGTTCTCAAAAGCGAGGGTTGTTACACTTTCATCTCTCATCTATCTATATACTTGTTATAGAACTAGTAGAGCCTGCTTGGCATATTTATGCCAATTTTTTACTTCTCTAGAGGTGCCCGAAGTAAGAGGATAATATATCTTCCCTACTAGAGACAAAAACCGATCACCTGTTTGCGTACATGACTCCGTGGGTAAGATATAAGCCAGATGGGAGCAAGGAGATGAGCTTTTCACTTTTCTATATTATAGTTTGCACTAAAAAAATGTAACTCACCCCTACGGTAATTCAACCCTATGTAAACCTACATAATAATGAATAAAGTTATATTATTCTCCCTTAGCTTTGATTCATTTCTTTATGTGTACTTAATGTTCATTTATACCAAAAAGTAAGGTGTGACATAGACATAACAGTTGAAGATTTCAGCAAGTCCTAAGTTGATCCCATGCAATACATTTATTGTATGGACCCCATTGATGATATTCCAAACATTTGGGGAACACTGAGTAGGGACAACATCAAAATACTTGAAGAACCTCAGAAAAACAGGATTTATGGGAAATGTCAACTGTGATCAGGAGAGTTAGAATCCAATGTCCATCTTCTAAAGAACGAACATCTCTTGGGATGAGAGCATATTCAATTTCTACCCAATCATGAATACTCTAACATTTATTGAATTATTCTATCATTTCACCAGCTAACAAAGCTATGGAAAAATAAAAAGACATTGAATAAGAGGAGAAAGTTAGAAGAACTTACAAGTAAGAATGACTCAAGAAAGCTCTAGATTTGAATTAAAGAACAGGAAGAAAAGCTTAAAGACGAAGTTCACATGCAAAAATGCCCAGAAACAGTTAACTGATGATTGATTAGCACACGAACGAAGTTTGAAATGTCTAAAATGACGAGTTACAATTTCCTAAGGGGATCTCAACGCTTCAGTTCACCCCTCAAAATAAGCATACCCTTAGCGATCCTCTTTAATTACAAACATTCCACGTCGATTTTTATACTGATCCAAGCCTTGGGCGTTAGACATATTTTTCATATATTGGCCCAACTTGTCAGTGTAAAGATTTTAGAGGCAGTTGTGGGGCTATATTAAAAGCCCAATAACTTAGTCGACCAGTCCAACACATAAGACGGACTACCCAACCAAATTTCAGATAATTACTATTTTATTTGCGCATTTAACCTATGCCTAAATGCATGGGGATAGGCATGAATCAATTACCAACAATCTCAAGGAGATATTCAGGGACACTTACCTGCTATCTATCAAGATGATTGAGTTACCTATAGAATTCAATCACTTATTTCTCACTTCTATAAATTGTAAACCCTGACCGGGGATAAAGGGATGTAATCTCGAGCATTGAGAGACACTATAATAAAACGGTAATGTCTCAATGGACATAGGCAAGTTACCAAACCACATACATTATTCTTGTGTGTGTGATTTTTGCATTCTATTCCTTGTGATTATTTCATGGAATTATATAGTGATAATTCTTTTATTCACACTTTATTTGGATAAATTATCAAATACACTATGCAAATATACTCTTCTTATAGAAAAATCTATTTTCTTAGAAATTTAATCTTTTTCGTGTATTTTATGTACAATCATCCTATGTTAGGAAAAAACATACTTTGAGTTTTACCCAAACATATTTTCAAATTTTTTTTGGCAACACTCGACCAAATCTTTAGAAGGTCTTGCAGATTGCTTCACCGTAGTGATAAATTTCTTCACTACTACCAAAGACTATAATTGGATGCTTTTATCCCATGTTTTTACCTTGGAAGCTCATGCGACCTCAACGCTTTTGGATCACCATAGAGATGCTTTCTCTGATGCAATGATGCCATCAACAAGTCTTATAGCATCGAAAGCTCTTTTTTATAAGATATTTTCTTAATATCTTCTTTGTTTACATACCAAGCACACTTTTTTTACTGCGTTTAGCTTGTAAGTGATTATTTGACACCATAGAAGTGTGACACATAACGTACTGTCCTACCAAATACTTTCAAATCTAAGGATATATAGCTAAGTGTTCAAAACTCTTACAACTAAGAGTGAGAGCTTTGACAAAGATATTAGTTGATTAAAACATTTAAAATATTTTAGAGCATATTTTTCACTCCCCTTCTTTGAATTCTTCAAGCCATTGCTTTTGGATTTTTCTCTTTTGAGAAAACCTTAGAGATTTATATACTTATCTTTGTGATAAAAAAATGTTTTCTAAACTTTGTGTTCCTGACTAGATATTTCCTCTTCCCTGGATTGAAAAATTCTGAGAATGCAAAATAATTACAAGGGTGGAAACCAACAAAAACTGCAACACCAATTTTAAATGCGAAAATGAATTTTAAATGAATTTTATCTTTTTATCCTACTCATGCATCTATGGTGATAAAATAGATAAATCAAACCGAAGAGATCGGATAAGGCCAAATTTTTGAAAAAAAATCTTTCGGGTAAAAACCTTTATTTCACTATATAAGGTAAATCGCAACTTACAAATTACATAAAGAAATCTGCAATGAATCTTTTGCAGAAAAATCACATAGACCACAACCTAAAATCGTCAATAATTCCCTCAAGAGCCATAATAGACTATAACCATTCGTCAGCCTTAACCTTCATCTTAAGCAGTGAATCCCCGCAGGTATAACAAGTCATCAATGGAGTGCCTCTCCACCAAGGTGTATGCAAGAGATACAAAATTTTCTAGGGTTATAAACCAATTCACAAGAACAATATTCAAGGATGCCTTTTGTGAATTAAAAGAGTGTCTTGTGAACACAAAACTTGAAGAAATTTTCCTTCTGATATGATAAAACATAGTTGGCAAAATTCTTAAACAATCAAATCATGCAACATGCATTTATGAAAAACCTTGAGTCGGTGGGTCATTCAAACGACATGGGGATGTCGTTTGAACGACTTCCAGTGTCCTTTGCATGACAGAGCCTTATTTTTTTAATGATAGAAACGTCAAAAACTTTATTTTTTAAACTCCACCTACACGTATCTAAAAAACATATTTTTGAAACCAAAATAGTCATTTTTGTCTTTTGATAAAAATTAAACATCCCAAATATAAGTCCATGAATTAATTTAAACTCTAAAATATTTTATACGTTTTGGCATGTCGGGAAGTCTTCAAACTTGGAGATTCTTGAGTTCAGTTCGTCTTCTTGGTGCGTGACAATTTGTAACGGGATATGCCAAACTAACCTAAAGTTATGCTATGAACAATGAAAGAAAAATTGTTCTTACAAATTCATTTTGAGATTTAGAACACCATACCATCAAAATAGACTAACACAACCTTTTAGGATTCCCTCAAAATACTTGGTTTAGCTTTTATAGTTGCATTAAGGTTACATTATTGGAACCAGTTGATTCAACTTTAAAGAAAAATAAATTGGTAGAATATATGATGACATTTGTTATGAACCAAAAATGGTGGCGGTGGTGTAGCATTATTTAGTTGTCAGTACTTTCCTCAGAGGAATTTATGTGAAAGAGTTTTTAGTGTGTCCTAGAGTCGTGTGGTTGTAAATATTTGTCTTATAATTGCAATACTCTCCCATTGTTCATTTGCTACTCTTATCGACCCAAGGTTTTTCTTGTTAACGGATTTTTCCCTCCTATATTTGATATTATGCTTATTTCACCTTTTCCTCATTTTTAGAATCATTGTCTGAATTAAGAAGATAAATTTGGATTCTAAAATCTAGCAAAATATTTTGTCACGTAGACTTTTGGATTGTTAACACTCTTTGAATAGTAAATTAGCACTCATTTTTCTCGAATTAGGTGAATTAATTTTTATTTGGGTAGTTATCATCGACAGGCACACTCTCAACTGGTAGCAGAGAGGGTCTCACACGTTTAGGTGTTATAATCTATGTTTTTATTTTATTGTGTTTAATGGATGAGAGTTTACCCTCAAACCTCCTCCATTTGATGGGAACAATTGTTCCTATAGGAAAGCTCGTATTTTTACATACTTGATATTCATGGAAGACCAAATATAGAATAGTGTTCTTTTGGGATGGAGTTACCGCAATGTTATTTTCAATGATGTCCTAATAGACAAAGTTAGATCCAGTTTGGATGACAATAATTTTAAGGAGACTGGGTGTAACATGAACGGACTTAATGCTATTTTTGATTCCTTGTCCCCGACTTAGTTTAGATATATCTCCACTTATACAACATCCGAGTAGTGGAAAATTTTACAAATGACAAACGAAGAAACCTCCACTGTTTAGTAATACAAAGATCATAGGTTGGCCAACAGTTTTGAACTTCTTACCATGGTGGAAACTGAAACTTTTGATGAGTTCTATTGTAATACCCCGTATTTTATGTGAAATATTTAAATTGTGTAATTTATTATTTGTCCACGTGTGACATGTGATGACACATATTCTATATTGTTTATGTTCTATGCGAATTAAGATCTTTTAGAAATCCAAAATAATATATGGTAATATATTAATCAAATATTTATGACTTCGTATTATAGACAACTTTTTAATGGTCAGGGATTTGGTATCCGGGGTTTATTTGTTTAGATTATTCCCTTGATATTGTGTACCGACCATAAAGTAGCCTTTTTATAATGTCGAGTCGTCAGGGATTTATTAATAATTGATTTTTAATTAATTTGACTTGTACCATCTTATAAGAAATTTGGTGAGGTAAATTAATGAATTTTGTTTGATCATACTTTAGGTTGGCCTTTGGGACATTAATATTGTCTATTTTTTTTTAATTAAAATAGCACAACTTAAGTTCGTTGGGTTAGTATAATACTTGGGCCAAGCTTTGGGTTATTTGGAATAAACTGTAGACCCATGTGGTTAAGGGTAATATTTTGTCTAAGGTTAATTTCATGGTTAATACATACATTTTCTTGAGTTAAAAACCTAATAGAACATACAACACTTAAGAGATAAACCTAAAGGCTATGGGAAGAGGCACAATAAGAGTTGAGGAGGTTGGAAGTGGGAAAGCTTGGAATTCAACCAAATTGTATAAGTAAATTCTATATAGATTAATACTTTAATTGAAATTTGTGTTAGATAAATTGCAAACTATTTTATTATGAAATTTTATACTTACAAACTAGTTTTAATCAATTTAAAACCTTAATTTGAGAATTGTTTACCGGTAAATTTCTATCTTAATCCCTTGTTACTGGACTAAGATATTTTCATGATAAATTCCTGAGTTAAGCTTATAATCTGAAGAAAGTATTTATACTTTGAATCATTATAGTAAACACTATAAAATCCCTCTTGAAAATTTCATAATATCATTAAATATATGATAAATTTGTTTCAAATTATGAACTTCGGATTTCGAATCCCGTAATCTAAAATAAGATTATAATTCATGGTTAAAACATTAAAATCTTGTAATTATTTGAGGGATTTTGATATATAAGGGTTTGGATATCATATATGGGTGGGCTTGAAGTATTTGAAACCTTGGTTGAGTTACCCAAGGCGATTTAGGGCGTATAAGGTTGTAACTTGGAGGTTAAGAAAGAATAAAATTAAGGCTTGGAATTTTAGATTCCCGCATTGTGCACACAATTAAATAGCTCGGTGTGAATGATAACATGAACAAAGTTAATATTATCCTCGTGTTAACGGATGCATGCACATGGATACGATTATCCCCATGCGCACAGTCTTGGCAAAAGTGTTGGACTTTACTCTTAATTTATTAGTATAATTAATTAAAGACTTATATTACCTTATGTTAATCTATGAGTAGACTAGATATCTATAATTACTCTATGCACACATATTGTAGAGTGTGAGTATCCGTGGGGACATATTACGACCAACTTTGATGGGGAACATATGATGTTGAACACGTTGGTACCCCGATGATGTGACGGGCTTTATGTTGGACCTTTTCCCTGAACCCACTTGTTAAAAGTACCGTTGTTACCAGTGGGAGTTAACAGGGGGATCCTTTTATATATTCTAGGGTATTGGGGCCATAAGATTGTTGTAAAGGCATAGTGATTATCCCTTATTACGCCTTTGTGGTTATGCGCTTAGGATGACTTATAACTATAACTAGTATGCACGAGGGATCCTCGAAGGCAACAAGGATAGGCCTTTGTATTTTATGTGCGAGCTTGTGCATAGTCCATTTACTTGTCTGTGTTGGGAACATACTTATTTGGATATTGGATTTTTTTAATTTTCCTTCTTTTACTTTAATTAAAATTATGATGTATATACTGGAAAATTTGTTATGAATCCCTCTTCAATATGATCAGTTTAAAAATACTTATAATCATACATTGTTGGGTTCACATGGGATTGGGATTAGACCTTCATGCGATATTTAGGTTGTTGGATTGGGTTACCTTAAAAACAACTAAAATACGGGATGCCAATATATTATTAGTAATGTAGCTCAAATTTACTTATATTGTTACTCGTTATAGACTTGGTAGATTCAATCATGTTGTTAAAATATGTTTTTCGATCCTAGACCATAGTTACCACTGTGACCCTAATCACAGTTCATTCATTCCATTTTCAGATTCATATATAGGTTATAGGTGTCTAGCTTTTATGCTCCCTCTTATGTCTTACAATTACTTTTCATTTTAATTAGTGTTGGATTATGCATTTGGATTTACTTTATGGTGGTATTAGATTGTATCTTCAGTCTTGGAGTTACACTCGAGATAATTTTTGGTTCTCCAATGATGGAGACTTTATTATGTGGTTTTGGTATCAAAGTTATGTTGGTTTACTTATTTTAGTTATAGTCATTTTCTTATTCTTACACTTTATATTTATTTCATTCATGCCTATAATGATACTTATCATTATACTCCTATTTTATTTATATTTGGACTTGGTTAACCTATTTATGGATTTTACGGGATGTCACAGTTACTATCAGAGCATTCTAGGTTCCAGTGTCCAAAGGATCTTAAGTGCATCTGTCATATTTCTGCGTTTCTTTCTTTGATGCTTCATATCTTTGTTAATTATATTGTTGTACTCTTATATTTCCTCGGATTACTTATACTCTTTTGATTTTCATCTTTGATATAATGAATACTAGATAGAGAGAAGCACGTCCTAGATCCGCGGTGAGTTTCGAGTCATCAACAACGACACAATCACAACCATAACCACATTCACCATAATAGTCATCACAAAAGCAAATGCCAACACTTTCATCGATCGATCTAGTAGCCATTATAACATACACTGTTGCATCCATCATGGATGATATGAACAAGAAACATCCACCACCATCACCACCACTTGTGGTTGCATTTGTCCCTCATATTACATCCACCTGGGAAAGTCCCAGGAATTCCTTTAGTAAAGTCCACCCTCCAAAGTTAACGGGATCCATTGACCCCATAGTATCTTTGAGAGGAGGAGAGCGATATAGAGGCACCTACATCTGGTAGAGTTATCAGATGTTCAGAGATAGATGTTGGGAAGCTTTAAGCTAGTAGGGGTGTATTTAAGTGGTAGGAGTCGAGCACCACTGAGGAGGACATGTCACTTTTGGCCATTCAGCACTTCTATATCAAGTTTAAGGGAAAGTACTTCCACCTTATCATTAGGATAATTTGAGGTCTTAGTTTATAAGATTACGATAGGAAGAGTATATTATCATTGAGTACGAGTAGGAGTTACCCATCTCTTTTTTCTTACACTAGAGGATATTAGCATAAAGAAGAAGAATAAGAAGATGAACCACTTTATTTAGGGCCTCACATGGAGGACCATGCAGGTATTTCTCAGTAACCCAACCTTCACAAATTACACTCAAGTTGTGGATATATTTTCAGAGAGAGAGGGACATAGAAAGAAAAGGTTAGAGCCGAATAAGGGTCGAAGACTGTTAAGAGTGGTGAGTCATCCCTGAGCACCTCAAGGTTCACATTATCATCACAAAGGATCAGTTAAGGGGGAATAGCACAGATTCAGATAAGTAGATAACCAATTCCATTAGTGTAGCCCGGTATAGGGCCACCAAGGCTAGGGACAATAACACCCAATAGGGTCAAGATCAACAGGATCGATCCCAAGGTAAGGGGCAATAGGGTCGTCATTCAAACCGTACCATCAAGGGTCCATGATACATTTGTGGTTAGTTAGGAAACATATTTATGAAATTCCCTAAGGGTATCCATGATGGCCAGGGCTAAATTCAATAGGGGTAGTAATAGGTTTTTCCAACCCACCTCAGTCTCAGGTATTGCGAAAACCACCTTAGTACAAAGCACTGCCACCACCAACACCTAGGGACCCAATGCAGGGTTACCCACAACTTTACTATGGACATGCGTATAACATCTATTAGCAAGATTTACAGACCCCTCCATAGGCAGTTGAGGGTAAATTTTATGTTTAGGGTATTTATGCACGAGTCTTTTTGACATAGGGCATCATATTCTTTTCTTAGTTACACTTTTACGAAGACTTTGGGGTTAATAGATATTTCTATCGACGTTTTCATGAGAGTGGATACCTTAGTAGTTATGAATGATTCCTCATGTCATATTTGAAGATATATGGCAATGGATATTGGTCATTTGTGTTTTTCAGCATACTTATTGCTTCTAAATATGTGGACATATGACGTTATTCCAGGCATGGACTGATTCACCCAGTACCACGCACAGATCATCTGCAGCAGGAAGGCAATCATGTTTCCCATTCCCGAGCATGAGATATTTCTTATAGCCATGCCTAGGTTTGGGGGAGGGTTTGAAAACTTTTCCTCCTTCAATCACGTATTTTATTACTTCATAGCAAAGTCTCCTTGCTTCTTTCGGATCTATCGGTACTACGACAATTTCCAAGTATGCATTGATGGGATCCATCCAAGATGGCCCCAAATCTAACCTAATTATAATCAACCATTCTTCTTCAATGATGCGATTTAAATTAAATGATGCCATACGAGAAAGGGCATTTTCTTGTGCATACTCAGCTCTTAGGATTCTGAGCATCTGTAGGTCCAAGAACCTTGTCACTAGTTTTTTTACCTTCAACATATTCTCTTTTGTGAATTCATAAATATTGAGCACTTAGTTCACTACCAATTAAGAGTCACTATGTGACGATAACTACTTTTCGCCCAATCATAGCGTTAATCCCAATCTTGCGACCCAGGATTCTTACTCGGCCTCATTATTAGAGGCCTCAATGTTGAACATGAGGTGTAATTAAATATCTGAACAGGGGGTTGTATTAATAATTAGTCCTGCTACGCTTCCATTATCACATGATGAACATCTACATATAGTTGTCACGCGGGAGGTTCATCTTAGAAATTTCCTTCGACAAAACATCCATCTTTTAATAGATTTTTAATCTTCTCCAAATAATGAGTCCTTTCTTCCTTTTGAGTCGATGACTCTGGTCTATCACTAATCTAGTCGATTGAATTTTATATTGAGCTCTCTTCAGGAGATGTATGCTTGGCTGACTTTGTAGAAGTCTGATTAGTTGTCTTTGTTGTTGAGCTTTTTTTGATAAAAGTTTGATCGTCATTCTTCTCCTTGGAAGTGAGTTTCTCTATAAAATTGGCCAATTTTTAGCCTTAATTGTTGTTCTAGGTTCATAAAATATGTCATATTATCCCAGTTCTACACTCCAAGCCATCAGTCTGCCAAATTTCTCGAGTTTATGAATACCTTATCATAGAGGAAGATCAGTATAAATGATAATTGTATGTGCTTGAAAATAAGACTTTATTGTGTTAAAAGCTTTCATCAAAGCCAACACCAACTTCTCCAGCCTAGGGTACCAAATTTTAACTTCATGATATGCCTTACTAGTATAGTAGGCGGGCTTACGTACTCTTCCTTCTTATCGGACCAACGTCGAACTAACTGTTGACTTTAACATCGCTAAATATAAATAGATTTTTTTCACCTAGGGCTGACCTTAATAGCATAGGCGCAGATCCTAAGTACTTCTTCAAGTCAAATAAGGCTTCTTCGTACTCATTGTTATACTCAAAAGTCTTTCCTAGCACCTTAAATAATGGAAAACATCTATCAATCTCTGTTGAAATAAAATGGTTCACCGTTACTACTCATCCTTTAAATCTTTGAATTTACTTTTTATTCTTTAGAGGATGCATGTTGAACAATGCCTGAATCTTGTCAGGGTTCGCCTTTGTGCCCCCTAATTAATAATGAAGCCACTTTCCTTCACAAATTCCCAAGACACAATATGTTATATTTAGCTTCATTTTTAACTTTTCTAACGGGTCGAATATTTGGTCGAGGTCACTGATATGATCAACTTCCTTCTTATTCTTTATTAGCATATCATCCACTAATGCTTCCATGTTCTTTCTGATTAGGTCATCAAAGACTTTATTCACTAATGTCCGATATATTTCTCCAGCATTCTTGAGCCTAAAGGGCATACCATTGTAACAATAGGCACCTCGACAAGTGTTGAATGAGGTATTATATCTATCATTGGGCTTCATCCTGATCTAGTTATATTCTAAGTAGGCATCCATAAAACTGAGTAGCTCATTCCAAGCAGTGTCATCGACTAGTTGATCAATCCTAGGCAAAGTATAATGGTCCTTTTCCTAAGGTTGATTATTCCCAACAAGCTCTATTTTAGTCGGTGAAGTCAGCGCAAATGAACCACTTATCATTCTTCTTTAGATCCATAACAATGTTTGCCAGCCATTCTGGGTACTTTGCATACTATATGAAATATGTATTTCCAAATTTGTCAACCTCCTCTTGGATGTCCATGTTCATATCATAGTTGAACAGACTACACTTCTGTCTGACAAGCTTCCTTTCCTTCACTATACTAGGTTTGTGGAAAAGGAATTTTGGATCTATCCCAGGTATATCTTGATGGCTCCATGCAAACACTCCCTTCTATTGCATAAAAAATTAGCCAATTATTTATTGAAGTTATGATCTAATGATGAGCCAATTTGAACCATCCTCTTCGAGTGCTTGTCGTCCAGAATCATCGATTCAACATGATACACAACTTCGCATGTGGCTATCTTATCATCATTTATTTCATCTCCACTGCCTGTGTCACCTCCACAGCTTCGTCCAGATTGACCTCCCTAATATGAGCACATATCTTTACATAATTTAGGTAGGATTTACACTCAGTTGGTCCATTACCACCACTAGCGCCACCTCCAACTATAAAGTGAAAATCGAGAGAAATGATTCTAACATCATTCACAGGATCCTTTGGCTTCATAGGCAAGTCTCGATCATCCTTAAAATCTTCATATCGCACATTTTTCTTCTTGTCTACCTTTTTACAAAGGGACTTTGATCATCTTTTAGGTTTTTATCATCATGCTTACTTGATCATACACCTTTATCAACATATTTCATTAGTTTTCTTTATCTAATAATATTTTTAATCTCGTTTTTTACGGCCAGGAAACTTTCAGTGTTATGGTCACGATCCTTATGGAATATGCAATGTTTTCTATTATCCTTTTGATTTTGTGGTGCTTTTAAATTACCCATACATTTTAGGTCGCTGCTTCCTGTAATATATTTGAGGATGTGGTGCACACCTTCGGTATGTAGTGTAAACTCATCATACTTATTCGACTTATCTTCCAACTTATTCTCCTTAGAATTTTTCTTCTTTTTTGATCTCTTTCCAATATTGGATTTAGTGTGGCTCAACTCCCTTACTTACATATCTTCTTTCGCATTCATAATTTTTCCATCCTTGACCAACAACTCTGACAGCATCACCTTGGCTAGTGTCAATACAACTCCCCATGCAAAAAACTACTTATGATCGTCGTGATTGCTATCTTCTTATCATATGCAATAACCTCAAGATTTTTAGTATTAAAGCATGTGATAAACTCCCTAGTCATTTTATCCTTTTTTTACGAACACTTTACAAGTGAGTTACCCTCTTGCCTATCTTTATATCAAAATAAAAATATATGACGAAAAGATCGACCAACTGTTGGAAGTTAGATATCTACCCTCTTTGTAATCTGTTGAACCAAATTTGATCTGATCCAATGATGGTACTGTAAAATTCTCTACAACGTATTTCATTTGGGATGGAATAAACATTCCTAGTATCTTGGTACTACTGCACATGAACCATAGTTTTGGACTTATCATCGTATTTGGGAGTGATTATAGATGGTTTAAATTTTGTGAGCATCAGATAACCCATAATTAATGTTATAAATGGTTATCCCTTGAATAAAACCCTTTATAAAGGGTTCTTCATCTTTATAGTCTTCCCCGAAAAATCCTCTAGGTATTGGATAGACCATTTCTTGGGTTCTTCCTCCTTCTCAGTCTGAACTGTCACTATATTTCTTACTTGGCCTCGGCTTTCATCTAATCTCTCTTCCTAAGAATTTTTTTTTATCTTTGGGCATCCCTCGAACTCTTGGTCTTGGTATGGATGAGAATTTAACCTCTCTAGTCTCAGATATTTTGGGTTATTCTCTATACTCTATAGGCTCCCTCGGATCCCTTTACTAGTGGGCCCCGTAACTCTTAAACCCAATTGATCAAAGGAAGATCCTTTATTGAGCCTCTCCAAAACTCTTAGGCATTATGGGTGGTAAGTTTGGTCATCATTGTATCCACCTGCTTTGATGGTGGATGTTTCCCCTGGGATATAGGATCAGTCATTATACTCTAATCAAGAGTATTTGGACCTGCTACCTTCCCTTTTCAATTCCAAATCTAAATGTCTAGGATTCTCCACATCTCTTTCGTGGTTTTCCTGCCTCATATCCCTCTATGGGGCTAAAAGAGGAATATCTCACTTTTTATAGGACTTTTCACCCATGTTGGGGTAACTGGGTTCCCTTTAACCCATTTTTCCCTACCAGAATACATTGCATCAGCTATTTAATGTTCTTCTGCATAGCCTCTTGGACTCAATCCGATCATTATAATATTCCTATAGATCGCCTACACCCACAATCATGGAAGGAAGAATCACCTCAGCAGCTCTACTACTTTCTTGGTTTTTTCCCACATGCATAATTTTTTTAGAAAAATAGAGTACCAAATACATAAAACAAAGTACGACAGTTACAATAGCATAAGTTATAGAAAAAGAGAATTTAAAGCAGGGAAATCTAAATATGATGGTGAATTGAAAGAATTAAAGAGAATTAAAATAAATTTAGCAATTGGTGGAACCTAACCAAACGAAACAATGATGAATAGGATTGCGATTCACTATTTTCTCAGAATTAGGTATCCTCAAGTTTTAGAAATCAATAATGGTGGAAAATAACAAATGTCTTGCCGTTTTCCATAAACAGCTCTAATCAAGGTATAGTCATAGGTCACTGAAAACTTGAGACCTCGTTACGATAAGTGGATAAATCTCTATGCATATACGTCATACATATAGCATACCATACCCAAGACAATATGATGAACCATATTTATGAAACCATATCATTACATATATTCCAAGACATGGTACCTGAGGTAAACAAACCATGGCATGCTTTCCTATTCACCGAGGGAGTATCGCGACAAACGTCGCATGTGCCCCATAATGGAATCCCCCTAGTACGTTCACCACGAGAACTCACGCATGGTATGCATTTCACATAAATCATCCAAATAAATATAACCATTGCTAAAGGGTTGAATCAAGTAAATCAGTAGAACATATCTTTGGGAATAGTTCCATAGCTTATGAAGTGTGGAGCCATTTTAATAGTGTGTGTGAAATTCAAATGCTTAATTTTTCTATTAGAGGGAGACTCATCTCTTGGTGGTCATCTTCTAATAAAAATCAGTTTGGCATTGAGCGAAAGGTGATTCCTACTTTTATTCTATGGGGGATTTGGAAGGCTAGAAATGCATGGATATTCGATAATATCAAAATGAATTCGTCAGCCATTATTTTTTATATTTACTCAATGGTTAGGCTTCATATGGATATTGACTTTATGTCCATTGACAAACACATATGTTCTACCGATACTCATTCCAAATATATTAGACTAGTTCATTGGAGACCTCCGAATGATAGTTTTCTAAAACTCAATACTGATGGGAGCTGCAGAGGTAATCCAGGCGATATGGGAGGAGGTGGAGTTTTGAGAAATTCAAAAGCTAAACTCATTAAAGCTTTTGCTTCATTCTTTGTAAATGGTACAAATATTCAAGCAGAAGCTATGGCTATTTGGATAGGAATTGACTTATGTAATCTTACTGAATTAGAAGGGCTTCAAGTGGAATCAGATTCATTAGTCATCATAAAAGTTCTTTTAAATCAATCCAAATATCCATGGTGCATCAAGTCAATCATCTACAAGATTAAAGCCAAGATTAAAGGATACAATGTCAAGTTTTGTCATGTTCTTAGAGAAGGAAATAAATGTGCAGATCTTCTTGCCAACTATGGTGCTTCATCTCAAATTCATCTTCAGTCAAGCTCGGTGAATGATTTTCCTAGAGAGTTAAAAGGTCTCCTAAACATGGATGTTTGGGGATTTCCAAGCTTTAGATTTTACAAGTAGTATCTTTTAGTTCTTTTGTAAAGGTGACTCCATTATAAAGTCATCCGATTTATTGGTTGTTTGAAAGATTTCCGTTATCAATAAATTGGGGCTAGTCCTCTTCCAAAAAAAAAAAAAGTAAACATATTATACATTCCGATCCAAATCAACCGGATCATATTTACAACCCTCACTAGTGGGTTAAATCAACATAAACATATATATAGACCTATCACTACCTGACCATACATAATAATCCCAATTATGAGAAGGTAATACACCTATTACCCATATCCGGTTATGTACGCTAACTAGACCTACTTCCTAAGACTTTCCAAATTCTCGTTATAGTCTCACACACAATTTATATAATAAATAAGCATCATAACTATATTCAATCTCGTATAATCCAACCCCAATTTATCGAGACTACACTTCTAGGTATCAACCCACACATAGCTTATATAGATACATCCAATCTACTAATTACCCCATACTCTAGGGTTTTGAACAATTTCTATTCTCCCCCAAAAGGGTAATCGCCCCACTCGTCTATCATAATGACCCTAATATTCCTAGTTAAAATCCTAGTTCCTCAAAATTATACAATTTCCAATAATTACCCATAAAACTATAGGGTTTGTAATCTAATGCTCGGTACATAAAACAATCCCCTTTAATCATCCCCAAATATCTAATTAACCCAAATAATAATTTTTAACATCTCAAGTCATTAGTATTCATCTCCATTCAATAAGTATAAGAAAGCAAAGCCAATATAACATCCCTAAGCCCCAAACCCAACAATATAATCAAAACAATAAAAATTCTAGGGTCGATCGATCAACATTCTAGAGTCAATCGATCGACTAACCCCAAAAGTATCCACTCCCCCTTTTTACGACATTCTTCATATTTAAACCCCAATACTCATCCTAAAGCTCCATTAATGAACTCAAACGCTTCATCCAAGCCCTCAACCAACATCAAAATAATAAAACCACGTTATATAACAAATTGGAACTTATTTATAACATAAAATTTGAAAGAGTAACATTTATGATTGCTCACTTTTTTAGGTATTTTGTTTGGCATATCCCATTACACAAACACGACACCTAAACACGTTATCATCACTACTTCTCGGTATTACAAGACTATGTTTAAGATCGTCAAAGATTTGGTCATCTCTACAACTTGGAAGAGGTATGCGTTTGGTGTGGTAAAAAGGTTCTAAGTATTTTCTGGTTTTTTTTTATGAGGCAATATTTTTTTAAAAGGAACTCAAAAATTTTTAAGAAAAAATTTAAATTTTCGAAATGTCGTTCAAACGAAGTTTACCCTCATTTAAATGAGATTTTTATGTGTCATTTTGACTTCTAGTTATAAGTTCGTGTTCGAGTGATTTTGACATTGTTTCAAACGAAATCCTTTTTGGTTCACGTTGACTTCTCGTCTGAAGCTCTCATTCGAAGCATCGTTCGAACGATCGGAGCATATTTTATTTTTTAATTTATATCTTCCCATTATTTTTTTGTCCCTTCTTATAAAAAAGTTGAACGTGACCACATATTACAATAGCTCTTTTCATGAAGAAAAACATCTTTTGAGTTCTCTTTTGTGATCAAAACACCTCATATCAGAATCTTCACCCCCGGGATATATTCAAGATCACTTTTACTGACATCAAGAAGAATTCTTGTGATACACTCTTGTATAGACTTTTCTCTATGACTGATTTTGTGAAATGAGGTTTCCCTGCTGAAGAATAATGAGAAGGTTGATCGGTGGATACCGAGGGTAAACTGCTACCTGTGCACGAATCTGGAGTTGGGTCGTATATGTTGGAGTTTCTATAGATCTACACGTCTAATGTAGTTTAGCTAAGTGTTTTCTAAGTTGTTTGTATTCATAAACTTCCAATAGTGCTGAATAAAAGGTTTTGCCCTGCAAAGGGATTTTTCCTCATCTTGATTGTTTTTGCATGTTTTGCTTGATAATTGCAAATGAGAATTTGGACATAACTCACATGCACACCATAATTAATTAAAGATTAAAATCTAGATTTGTGTGTTGGGGAATTTAACTAACTAAATTGATTAAATGGTTCGTGCGCACTCTCAAATTCCTATCAGAGTGGGTTTCACTAATTTATCGTGTAATCCTTTTTCGCAAATTTTTTTGGTATCAATTTTTTGAAAAATTATTGATCTTTAAAAAGCCGAAATTCAATGGACAATTTGTATAATCAAATGCCTATTTTTTGTGATTCCAATTATGCTTAATGGAAAGCTAGGATGAGGTCATCCTTAAAAGAAATTGATGAACGTGTTTGGTTAGTCTGTGAAAGAGGGTGAGCACCACCCACTGTGACTATCGATAATGTCAAAAGTCTTAAGACTGTTTCTTCATGGACTAAGGATGAATTTAAATGGAGTAATTTCAACTCTTGCGACTTAATAGCTATTTCTGGAGCCGTCACCCCTGACGAGTTACACCGCATCATGATGTGGACCACGTCTAAAGACGCATGGTATACCCTCCATCTCACAGACGAGGGAACCAACGTTGTAAAGGCATCTAAGCTTCAAAATTTGACTACCCAATTTGAGACCATCATCATGCTAGAGTATGAGTCTTTCGATGAGTTTTATGCACATTTATCGGACATAGTTAATTATAGTTTTAATTTGGGTGAGAATATTCCTGAGAGAGGAGTTGTTAAGAAAATTTTAAGATCCTTGCCATCCTATTTTATCTCTAAAGTTATTGTTTTGAATTCATTGATAATATTAGATACATTTAAGTTAGAATAAGTCATAGGAGACGTTCAGACTTATGAGATCGGTGTGCTTGCCAAAACTGTTAACCCGAAGGAAGTAGGTATTTCTTTGAAAACCCAGGTTATGAAAAAGAATAAATAAATAATCTTTGAGACCGAGTTAGACTTTGATTTTGAACCTGATGATTTAGCCCATTTTAAAAAAAAAATCAAAAAGTTTCTCAAAATTTCAAACAAAAGACTTTTGAGAAAAATAAAAATAAGGGTGAGAAGGTTTGTGATAAAAATAAGATAAGGTGTTATAAGTGTGAAGGCAAAGGTCATAAGTCACATGAGTGTCCCACTGGTCTTAAGAGAAAGGGCATGAAAGTTGTAAATAAAGCCACTCTTAGCGATAGTAACATCAAGTCAGTTGATTCCGGGGGAGAATTAACACATGAACTGTGCGTTGCGTTCATGGCGAGTCACGTTAGCACTTTTAGTTTTCCCAACACCAATGAGGACATATGTATTGTGAAAGCATCGATGATGTTTCGATTCATTCTGGAGTGAGTGAGAGTGAGGATGAGAATTTAAGTGAGGGAGAAGGTTGACTCCAAAAAGCATTAAGTGATCTTTACACCCACACGTTAAAAAAGAAAAGGCTTATTAAATATTTGTCACTCAGGATGTGTGATTTAGAGACGGAAGTGAAAATTTTGAGAGAAAGTGAGGCATTCATGAGTCAACTCAAGAAGATAAAAATTTCATTGTGTGATCAGTTGATTGTTTCAGGTAGGGAAAAGACCAATTTGACCAACACCGTGGCTAGTCTTACGAGAGATCTTCAATATGCATTGGAGACTCATGAGAAACTTGAAGCTTGTGTATTTAATTGATCTCAAACATGATGGGAGGTCAAAGTCACTTTAGAGGACACGTCTAAGAAGGTTGTAAAGATGCTCCTCAGTTCCGCGTTAGGTAATGTTGAGAGGCAATGAATAGGTTATGACATTGAATCCACTTCCAAAGTCGCATCCAAGCTAGTTCCCAAGTTTGTGATGGATCCTTATGTCCTTTAACTAACCCACTTAGGCGACCCAAGCCATTAATGAGAGATTATCCTAGATTTTTTTTAGCAAGGTGGACCCAAGCCCATGTTTTTTGTTACCATTGAAAATAAATAGGCCACCTTAAAAAGTATTATTTTAAGCTAGGGAGAGTGTCATAGGTATGTTCCACGGTATGCTCCCACATGAGTTCCTGCATGCACTCCCACTCATGTTGCTCCGTATACTCCCACACATGAATGTATATATTTTTAGAGTTTTCTAGAACAAGTAGAGTATTTAGTCAAGACTTCACAAAATTTTATGGAGGAATTTCTTAAAATGTCATCGTTCTTTGAGAGCTCCTTCGGGCCTAATTATTGAGGTTCAGTCTTTTTTCTAGAATAGGGTGCTTATCATGATCATATATGATATCCTTATTTCTAGATTGTACTATCATTGTGTTATCATTGTATCTGCATTTTTTATTTTCACATATATTTAGAAAATCCAAAAACAGTTTTATTTTTCTAATTTTTTTTTTAAATACAAAAAGATTTTATTTTTGATAAGAATTTTGAAAAAGACAAAAAAATCGAATTTTTTTATCAGCATATATGGATGAACATTTAACAAGTCTGGATCACCCATTCATTCCATATTTTCATGTGAGTTCTTCATAGTGTTTTGAGACATGACATTGTTTCTATAGTGTGCTTAATAATTTGTGGATTCATTATGTTGGTGTTTGATGATTACTCTTTACATGTTAGACTCTTCGTCACCTTTAATAAACACGTGCATGAACTTATCGAATACGATGTTCTCATCTCAATTTTGATTTATAACGAACCAAGTATAAAAAGAGATAAAGTTTTGCATGTAAGAACCATTGCTCGAGCAATGGAAAGGGGATACGAAAGGTAAAAATATTATTTGCATGAAAAGCCACCATTTGCCTAAAAGAGCCTAAAAGGATTAGATTCACATAAAAGCATGAGTGTCAGACCAATTTTTGATACATTCATGCTTCACTACACATGAGCATTAATTTATTCTAAAATCGTTGTGAGTTTATCATCATTTATGTGAGATTTTACGGGAGTCAAAGTTGAAGATCAATAGCTCTGTACGACAAAAATGTCTCAAAAAACATTACATAGTTTGGCATCATTGGTATGAGAATCATTTATGTTCATGACTTGTTGATTAATTTGAGTTTATTTCACTTGAGTTCACCTATTTGACATCTAAGGTAGACTTTGAGCTCTTTTGTTAGAGGTATCTCAAAACTTCATGCACATGTGTTATGACTATATATATTGATTAACCTATGGAAAATATTCATACCCTTACATTGTGCTTTCACGATTTGAATATTTTCATGTTAACCTATGGAAAATATTTACAATGGTTGCAACAATGGAAAAACTTTGAAAAAGGAACTCTGCAAAAATCTGAGCTCCTACAAAACTTCAAATCTTTTGATGAAATACTGAAAGGATTTGTTGATATAATTAAAGAAAATATGATTGGATACACTGGAGAACCCAAAATCCAAGAAGATGCATGTTACATATTATCTAAACTAGAATTATGTAACATTTGCCAATTTGAAGAATTTGTTGAAATATATAAAAACTATTATTTCAAACTAAAGCATCCAGAAAATATTCATTGGCTGGATCAATTCTTCCACAAACTCCCAAACCCATAGGATGAAATGTCTTTAAAAACTTATCCTTCTTGGTTAAAAACTATCGAGAAGGAAGACAATCTTGGTTATTGCATTAATTGGGTATTAAGACAAATATCCAATAAATGTATTGAAATAAAAGCTAAAAAGCAAGTTTAAAATCAAATCACTGCGTACATTTTATACCTTATATTGTAAAAAATTCAAAAATAGTTGGTTGATACATTCCTTTGAGATTATCATCACTTATGCTAACTTGACTATCCTTATTTTTATATCTTATTTCTTCAAGTGATGACGATATTTTATTATTAGTTTCGACTTCTTTCAATGTTACAGACATAAACGGGGAGAATAAATTGAGGGGGGTGTTATTTTTTATTTAAAACTCTATGCATAATGGTATCTTTATTTGTCTCATGTGTGTAGGACGTTCCCCTTGGATGATAATCGTTTGGACCCACACAGGATGAAGACAATGTGTGCCAAAGAAAAGATCAAATTGCATGATTGAAGAGTTTCAGATATTTTACGTTCCATTTTCATTTATACTTTAGGAGGGTAGATTATTGTATTTAGTCATAGGATTCAATTTGGCTTAGGATGGTGTTTCGTGCCAGAATATTCAAAGGGAGAGATTTCTACGAGTAAGATTTACGATTGCTCACTTTTTTATGTATTCTGGTTTGGCGTATCTTGTTACACAAACACGACACCTAAACACGTCATCGTCACTACTTATTAATAATTGAAGACTGTGTTGATGACCGTAAGAGATTTGAAGATTCAATCATCTCAAAAACTTGGAAGAAGTATGTGTTTGGTGTTGTAAAAAGGTTATAATTATTTTTCGGGGTTTACTTTTTTATGAGGCAATATATTTCTTTAAATGAACTCTATTTTTTTTATAAATTCAAATTTTCAAAACTTCGTTTGAACGAAGTTCACCCCCGTTTAGATGAGATTTATATTCGATCATTCTGACTTCTGGTTAGAAGTTCGTGTTTGAACGAGTTTGAGGTTATTTAAAATAACATCTTTTTTGGTTCACACTAGTTTGAAGCATCATTCCAACGAGATGCAGTGTCGTTGGAATGACTTGCCCCTTCGTTCGAACGTCAAGAGAAGATTTTTTTTTAATGTACATCTTCCCATTATTTTTTTGTTTACCCTTTTTATTTTCCCTTCTTATAAAATGGCTGAACATGATCAGATATTTCAAGAACTGTTTTTCATAAAGAAAAATATCTTTTGAGTTCTCTTTTATGATCATAACACCTCATATCAAAATCCTCACCTTGGTATATATTCAAGATCACTTTTACCAATAGCAAGAAGATTTCTTGTTATACACTCTTTTAGAGACTTTTCTCTACGACTGATTTTGTTAAATGAGATTTCACTGCTGATGAAAAAAGAAAATGATGATCGGTGGATGCCAAGGGTAGAGTGCTACCTGTGGAAGACTCTAGAGTTGGGTCGTATCTGTTGGAATTTATGAAGATTTAAGCATCTGAGTTAGTTTAGCTAAGTGTTTTACAAAGGGATTTTTCTTCATTTTTATTATTCTCGCATTTTTTGCTTGATAATTGCAAATTGGAATTTGACCATAACTCGCATGCACACCATAATTAATTAAAGATTAAAATTTGGATTTGTGTGTTGGGGAATTTAATGAAATAAATTTATCCATTAGTTCATGCGCACTCTCAAAATACCAAATTTACAGTAAGATTCAAAGGAGACCCCAATTCTCATTCAAGAACCTAAATTTATCAATTTCTTCCCTTAACTTATCATTTCAGTGGGTTAACTCATAAAATCATAGGTCTATTCATTGATTTATGTTATAAAACATCTTTTAATCAGTCTCTAACAATTTCAAAGTCATATTCATTAGGGAATCAATCAAAATAAGAAAGATTGTAACCAATTTATTATCTCCATTAGGGTAATTATGAAATTAATCAATTTAATAATACAAATCATATGTAAAAAAAGTTAAGTTTCGATTTCGATAAATAGATTCAATATTAACAAACATGCAATTATAATTAAATTTTATATAAATTACCTCAATTGGTTGGAGGAGAGAACTATGCTAATGTCCCCCCAACTCCTTCTCTTATCTTTAAGTTCCTTTTCTTTATCATAAGGAGCTTACCCAATGAAAATGCGTGTTATATGGATAGTCCGTATAGTAGGTCACACACACACACAAAATTCCTTTTAGCCAAATTTTATCTTCATTAAACTCACATGAACATGAAAGATAACATGAAGCCAAAACATAAACTAAATACTCAAACCAAAATAGAATGGGAAGAATATAGGATTCAGACAAAACCTATATTTCAAATCTTTTTAAGACATGGAAGACCAATACAGCCTTATACAAAACTTAGAGTTCCATTAAGCTTAATGCAGTAGTATCTTCAAATCTTTAACAGAAAATGGTATAGTCCAGCACCGTCCACAACAAGCAACTCTTGCCTCGGTATCCACTAATCATCCTTAGGAATTGTAATTCCTTTCTTTTTTAGTAATAGAACCTCAACTCCATAAATCAGTAGTATAGAAATAATCTTCATAGGTTTTAGAACTCAGAATAATTTTTTCTTGGTTTAGTAAAGTGATCCTAATGATCCAAATGGGTTGGATTAAAATTTTAAAGAGTTTGATCATAAAAAGAACTCTTAAAAGACTTCTTCATAAATGCATCCTCGCATATATAATTATAGGGACAAATATCTCTAAAGGATAGATATGAAAGATTGCATTTGAAATCAGTTAAAAATAAAATCTTGCATACTCGTTCGAACGAAGTGCCCAACCTCATTCAAACTCACTTCTAACAAATGATCGAACGACATTCTAGAGCCTGCCAAAAGATGCAACTTAAGAACTCGTTCGAACAAAACTTTGAAGTGTTCTAATTAGCAGTGTAAACTCGTTAGAATGACATCTAAGGTCATTCTAACGAACCTACAAATTTTTCAAAAACACATTAAAAAAATTATAAAATATTTTTAAAAAAGGGCAAATTCAAACTCTTTGAAAACCACCTTACTAAACTAAGATTACTAAAATCGCCTCATAAATATTCTCGGGAAAATTAGCTGATGATGCTAGAAATAGCACCACCAGATGAGGTGTTGATAAGCTCAAGCTATAAATAACAATGGCAACACAAAGAGTAAATATCTAGTGGAGGGAGGTGAGGAGAAGAGGACGAACACCAGTATATAAGTGATTCAGCTAATTTGGCCTACGTCCACTGTGGGTGTGTGAGTAATTTCACTAGATGAATGAATTAATGGCCATATATACAATCTCTCAAGCTTTTTCTCTCTACTGTGTCAACCAACAGAGTTTTAGCTAGGGTTGCAATTATCGATCCTTTTATAAGGTAGAGGAAGACCTCTATATATAGTGCTTGGAGGGGTGTAATGTACCCCCCAAACATGCAATGAGAACGTGTATGAGGATCAAACAAGTATGATGATGACACCTATCTGATCTTATGTAGATAATAATGACCATAATATTCCCTCACGTGAGGTGAGTGATTTGGTTATAACTGATTTGCTCACGTGTTACAAACCTTACATGTGCTTGCATATGCTTGGACTTGTGTCCTTGATCGATGTAACCTCGGTCTGGGCGAGTACGAGGTTGGTGAATTCTGATAATGTTGCTTTGTATTATCAATAGCCATGATGACCTCAGCCGAGAAGACTGACCGAGGTTGGGCATGAGGTGAGATGTAACATCGATTCAAGCAGAGTAGGATATTTACAATAAATTGTCTCCCTAAGGCACCGCTGACCTCGGCTGCTGCAGAGCCGAGGTTGGTAGTAGAGAGTCGACCTTGCAGAATACAACCTTTCTGATGGCAATTATGAGCTTCTTGTGTACGCGAGTGTACTTTGGACATATCAATCACCCCTAGCCCTTAGTCTCCTATGTGAGTAGGTGATTGCGGGGTATGTTAGGCCGAGGCTGAGTTTCTTTTAGTGATTTGGGGTGTGAAGTGATTCCTTGACACATGTCACTCACTGAAGTGACTAACGTATTCCCCAAGGTGTTGATATTCCTGGCAGCGTCTTTTAGGTTTCCAAGGGTAATGATGGGGACATTGGAAATCATGCCCCATCATCGAGAAGGTTTAAAACCTTTTTCTCTTTCCTCATTTTCTCTTTCCTCTCAGGGTCATAGGTATCAACTCTATGAGTGGGAAGTCCTACCTTTATTGGGATGACATCCTCTGAGCAATGGGCTAACATAAATGAACTTTCTCTTGTTAGTGTCCTCGCTGTTGTCCTGTAGGCCCAAAGCATAGCATATACCTCATCTATCCATCTTCCTTTGGCCTCTTCTAACCTCTTTTTTATCCCATCAAGGATTATTCGATTTGTGACCTCAGTATGGCCATTTGCCTGGGGTTGGCCGAGAGAAGAAAAGAACTGCTTGATTCCCACTCTTTCGCAGTATTTTTCTAAGGATATGTTCTTAAATTGGGTTCCATTATCCGAGATGAGGGTGTTTGGAAGACCATACCTGCATATGATGTTCTTCCAGATGAACTGGAAGGTCTTTTGCTCAGTGATTGTGATCATTGGCTCAATTTCTACCCATTTGGAGATATAATCAATTTCCACTATTAGGAACCGATAGTTGTTTACAGCTCTTGGCAGGGGTCCTACCAAATCAATGCCCCATATATCAAATGGCCAAGTGGAGATGATTGAAGTTAGAGGTTGGTTAGGCTAATGAGGGATGGTGGAGAACCTTTGGCATTTATCACACCTCTTCACATATGCGACTGCATCTTTGGCCAAGGTCAGCCACCAGTACCCCTGAGTAATTATCCTCTTAGCCAATGGCCTTCCTCCTATATGACTAGAACAAGAGTCCTCATGCACATCGTGCAAGATGTTTTGAAACTCTGAAGGGTGGACACATGTGAGGATAGGGAGCAGGAATCCATTTTTATACAGTACATCTCCGACAATTGAGAATTTAGCATCTCTGAACCTCAATTTTCTCCTTTTAAACTTTGACTCTAGCATCTCTCCCTCTCTGATGTCTCTGATGAGAGGATCCATCCATGAGGCTCCCATACTCAGATTTAGGGAAGGTCTAGCAACCTCTTCCTCTTCGATGGTCGGCTTGAGCTGAATCTCAACTGGCACTATTCTCCTTATGTCTGTCCTTGTTGCTAATGAGAACACACTATATGGTTGACTTACTTGAGTCTATGCCATATAGGAGTTCCAACTAGTTTTGATATCGAGACAAAATAGGATTAGATTTTTTTGAGTTACTCTATCTCAAATAGGCTCCAAGGAATCCCAGTCCAAGTACTCCAATGCGACACAAAGAGGTAAGTACAACTCTTGAACCACAATTATGACACATACACTGCATATACATGTTTATTATGTGTGCATATTTTTTATGGTGGTTTTGTTGCTTCAAATATTTTTTTGGAAAAAGATAACATAAGAATGATTTTTTATATACATGATTTTTTATATACACTGCATATACATGATTTTTTGGTTCAATTTTTAATTGGTTAATATTTTTGTTAGTCAAAAAATTTAATTTTTCCAAGACTTTAAAAAAACACATGTGTGTTATATTTTAATAAGGCTTTTGGTGTTTGTTTAGTGTCTTGGTGGTTAGATTTATTTGTGGCCCTAGATTGAGTGGTTATCAATGATCCATATTAATAAAGCCTCAATCCTAGTGTATACATGTTAACCAATCAAATTAGTTCTTCCACTTTCTTTCTACACCCTTAGATTTTGGAGATTGGATCTAGACCCTTCATTTGTAACAACCCTTTTAGTACCTCATATAAAACATCTCTTAGGTTTTTTTAATTTCAAGAGAGGTCATAAGAGAAGAGGATTACGGGAAAAATAAGGGTCGACGTATATATATATATATATATATATATATATATATATATATATATATATATATATATATATATAGAGAGAGAGAGAGAGAGAGAGAGAGAGAGAACTCATCTTACACACTTTATCATCTTATCCATTGAGAGAAATCGAGAACCGAGAGGGAGAAAAGACGCTGTCGCCGGAATCATCTTACCTCCGAGAACACGTCAACGTCTTGAGCGAAAATGGAACCGTGAGAGGGAAAGATCAGCCGCCGAAATCGAGACCAAACTAAGGTTGTCGGCTCTGTAACCGAGTCCGATGCCGGAGCTTTATCTCGCCGAAAAAAGGGGTCGCCGGAGAGGATTTAAAAAAACCAAATCATACCCTACCTTTTCATAGTTTATTCTCAAAACCCCATACCCACTTTTTTGGTTGATTTAATCTGAAAAAAATCCAAGAGCATAGAAGACTATTTGTTGAGATTTTTGTGTATTGGGTTTTGTTGCTGATTTGTTGGGTATTTGAAGACATCTTCAAATAATATATCTCTAAGAACCATTTAGTTCACACTAATATTTTTTGGGGTTCTTTATTTGTTTTCTTGGATCTGTATTATATTTGTTATTGATATTTCTTTTGATCCAAAAATATAGTTTCAAATAAATTTGAAACACAAGACCTTCTTGTTGTGCTTATATTCAGATTTGAGAAAGACATTTTTGGTTTCAAAAATTAATTTCACAAATTGGTGAAATAAATTTGGACATAAATAATTTTGAAACAAAACTTGATTTGAAAAGATTGTATTCCAAATCTGAAACTGTTGAAAGTCTTGTATTCAAAGCATATTTGGTATTATTTGCATTTCATATAGAAGTTTCTTATAATTCATAGGATATTGCTTGTATTATTGATTGAGAGGGTGAGAAGCATTTATACATTTATTTTAATACACACACACTATCACTCTCACACGAACACTTAGAAGTTGGGGTACTTGGTGATATATTTTGTTTGTTGGAGCTTCTATAATCAAAGAGGACAAGGACAAATCAAGGACGCTGTGCGAAGGAAGACTGCATCAAGTCAGAAGCCTTTGAGAGTGGTGGAAACTCGTGTAGGTAACGTTATGAACTTAGTTTTAGGTCCTGTATTTGCATGCTTAGTGCTGTAACTTGTGTCGTGTGATTATAAGTGGATTTTGTTTTTCTCCGTAGAGGGGCCGTGGATGTTTTCCTTATTTTAGGGTTTTACCACGTTAAAAATCACGTATCTAATTTTCTTGAATCTTCTTAATTTCTTTGGTGAACATTAGCGAACTTAAAGACTTAATTGAACGTTTTAGTTTTAAAAACTTAAGGTAATCAAACTAACAAATCTAGAGAACATATTCAGAAAAATTGTTTTAACACTTCTAGTGTTCATTTTGAAAAGACTTTTGTTCAACGAGTTTATTTCGGAGTTTACTCAACTTATAACTTTTTGTTATTAATCTTGTAAATAATTTTTTTTAAAGTGGTATCAGAGCGGGTTTTTCAAAAGATATTTTGATCCTGAAACTCCAGAAATTATTTTCGAAATCTATTTCTTAGGGCTGGAAATTTTTGACACAATAACCCGTTTATGGTAATAACCCGAACATGACATAATTAGCTTGTATGGATTTAAGAGTACCCAAAACATATACTCAAATCAAAATCAACACGACCCAAAAATGGCACAACTAACGAATTGTAACCCCTACTATTTCTGAATATGGATGAAAGATTTGAGAAGTTAGGTAACCTTTCCCTACCGCCACTCTTTGATGGAAACAACTTTTCCTACTGGAAAGTACGAATGGTTTCTTTCATTCAAGGAGCTCTTGGTGATGATGTTTGGGATATGACTGAAAATGCTTATGAACATCCAATTAAGTCTTTGTTTGATAATGATCCCACAATGGTTAAGAAACTTCGCAGCGAATTTACTACGATAGAAAAAAAGAAGTCTCTCGGCAATAATAAGGGTAAGAATGCTATCTTTATGTCCATTAACGAGCATGAGTTTAAGAGAATATCTATTTGCTCTACTTCTAAGGAGGCTTGGGATACTCTAGTCACCGCACATGAGGGTGATGAATGAGTTAAGGCCGAAAAAATACAAATGCTTGTCCAACAGGAAAATACATTGATTATGGATGACAATGAATCCTTTGATGATTTCTACATTACGTTAACCGACATTTTTACAAAATTACATTCAAGTGGTATAACTTATAGTAGAAAAGAAATCGTTCAAAAGATTCTTATGTCATTATTTGCTAAGTTTGACAATAAGAGATATTCCATAGAGGAAATGAATGACCCAAACCTGACTCCTGAATTTCTAAGTAGCAAATTAAGAACTGTTGAGATGGAGTTAGATTTCAAAAAATAATTGACTGACCGAAACAAGAGACTCACTGGATTTAATGTTTTATTTTAATCAAAATTGACTTCACCTAAAGTTAGTCCCTTAGACTTTGACCTTGACTTGAATGATGACTGTGACTTGGATCACTATGACAATCAAATAGATCTTATGAGCAAGAATTTCAAAATGATTATCAAATTCTGAAATGTTTTAACCTGTAAACAAGGCAAACAAGATTATCAAGGTAATCAAAATCATAGACGTTATAAAAGACATGACAACAAAAGGACCTATGACAACAGTAGACCTAAGATAGACATGAAAGATGTCAAATGTTATGGATGTGGCCAAATGGGACATGTCGCTAATAAATGCCCAAATAAGCCTACCACAATACTAGGGCTAATTTTTGTAAGACATGGGACGACTCTAGTGATTCTGATGAAGATGAAACTGAGTCAACTCATAATTATGAGTCCTATGTGTCATTCTATGCTAGGATCATATACCATGACAATTTGATGAATGTGTGGCTATTAATGATTCTATTATTCCTATTGTTGCATCTGTTATTAAAAATGTTGTGACTGTTGAAGATGAAAACAACATCATTGATAGTGATAGCTTAAGGGTGCGTCAAACTGAAAGCATTGTCGTTAAACCTGAAGTCTGTGTGAGTTCCACATATGAAATGAGCGATATAGGAGACACTTCACACGATACACTTAGTGATTTCGATAATGATTTTCCAGATCTTCAAGAGCTATACACGAAAATGCGTAAGAAAAGTGTCTATCTTGATAAAACGGTTCAGCTACTTAATGAGCATATTGATTTACTTAACTAGACTATTAGGAAGAACGCAGAAGAATTTACAGCACAATGTGTTGCCCATGAGACTGAAACTGAAGAATTTTCCACAAAAATCGAAGATCTTTCTAAGAAAAAAAATATTTTGGAACGAAAATACAAGTCTACCTTGGTAGAACTTAAAGAATCTAAGAAAAACGTTTCAAACGTGTTTAAAATGCTTACACTTTGAAACTCAAGCTAAGTCCTATGAAGAAATTATTGTAGGAAGCATGTTTGATTTTGACGATATATTTGGTTTTGGATTTGGAGAAAAATTTTATACTAGCAAAAATGTTTCTCCTAAAAATGTTGTTTTTGTAAAACAAGTCCAGAATCCTCAAAACACTCAGAAAGAAAATTGTTTTAAAGATGTCTCTAAGGAAAAACAAAGTGATTATTCTTAAAAGCCCAAATCTAATGATCCAGCTAAGTATGTTTGTCCACTTATTAGAAATCATTATCAGAAACCCAAAGCCAATGACACTTGGATGACCATTCCTATTAGAGATAAACCAATCTTCAAAGACTTTAGTAATAAATTCAAGTCCTCCACACATCAGTACTGTTCATACTGTGATGTCTACGGCCACTCCATTGCCGAATGTTTTCAAAAGAGAGTGTATACACCTACTTATTCAAACTTTAACTATTTTAGAAAGAGTAGGAATACGTATGTTCTCCCAAGATAGGCCATTCATAGCTCTAACTATAAAAATAAGGGAGGACATAAAACTATGAAGAAATCATTTAGAAAGACCCAACAAAACTTTTCTAAATCCAAGGCCAATCAAACTGTTAAAACTAGGCCTATTTAGATTAGAAACAATGACTTGTTACCTTAGCTCAAGTGCAACATTATCATATCAACTATTAAGGCACCAAGCACTTCGTCTGGATGGTATCTTGACTCCGAATGTTCTAAACATATGATCGGAGACGAAATTAAATTAACAAACAAAACAAATTTCCTTAGAGGTAGTGTTGTGTTTGGTGATGGAGTTTCATCTAAGATCATAGGTAAGGGAAAATTGTGTGAGGAAGGTCTTCCCGAGATAAATGATGTCCTCCTAGTTAAAGGTCTCAAGGCTAACTTGCTTAGTATATCTCAATTTTGTGATTCCAATCATTCTGTTACCTTTTCTAAAACTTATTGCAAAATCCTCAATGAAAAGGGAAATTGTATTTTAACAGGAAACAGAAATAAGGATAACTTCTACACAACCCTTCCTAAGTCTGAATCTTGTAATAGATTGGGACATAAAAATTTTGATAATCTTCGCAAGTAATTGTTAGAGGATTACCTAAAATAAAAAATTCTCTTTCTCTTGTATGTGGTCCTTGTCATAAAGGGAAAATAAGTAAACCCTTTCATAAGAAAGTTAAAAATGTTTAACTACAAAACCTTTGGAATTAATCCACATGGACATTATGGTCCTTCTAGGACTATCAACTTTTATGGTAACAGTTACATACTCATTATTGTGATTACACACGATATACGTGGGTTGCATTCACAAAAAATAAAATCCATACCTTCGATGAGTTCTTAAAAATACTTTTAAAAATAAAGAACGAGAAGGATGCCCAGGTATGTCGCATCAGAAGTGACAGAGGTGGAGACTTCAAAGATTCGAGTGTTGCAAAATATTGTATAGGCAATGGCTATAAACATGAATTTAGTGTGCCTGAGACACCTCATAATAATGGCATTACTAAAAGGAAAGATAGTACTTTACAAGAGATGGCTAGGGTTATGCTACATACAAAAATTCTACTTGAGTATTTTTGGGCCAAAGCTGTTAAAACAACTTGTCGTATCATTGATCAGGTATACCTTAGGAAGAATTTCAAATCTGTTAATGATATTCGATATGAGTATCTTCGTAATGCCATTGATATGATAGTTCTTACTTATTTCAAAACATCATTTATATCCTCGGTAGTTGCATGCTTATAATTGGTTTCTGAGGATTTAGGGCATGGTCGTTTCTCAAATGACAAAAGATGCCTCCTAATATATGTTTTATGTAGGAGACCCTTGTATTTTCCCTTGTATATGTTATTGCTTGTGTTATCATCTTATATCATATTCTCCTGATTTATACTTTTTACCCCGTTGTATATTTGAGCAAAATTCGGGGAGAAGAACTTGAGTACCTATGCTACGATTTATATCTTTTGGTATTTACTCAACTAATATGCCATTGAGTGTTTATCTTTTTCGGGCATTTTTCAGACCGGATTGTATAGCTTGTCCTATTTATTAGGCTATTGGTCTGTATTGTAGTTGCGTAATGTATTTTCTTATCTTGTTTTCAGTTCTAGGATGGGAATGGGTAGATAGAGATTTTTGTATAGGAAATCTAGGATTTTCATTTTTACCCATGAGTTCAGGATACTCAAGGGAATTTTGTCTCCAGTATCCAAAGGGGGAGATTGAGAACACACTATATTGTTAACTTACTTGAGTCTGTGCAATATAGGAGTTCCAACTAGTTTGGATATTGAGACAAAATAGGATTAGATTTTTTCGAGTTACTCTATCTCAAAAAGGCTCCAAGGAATCCCAGTCCAAGTACTCCAATGCGACACAAAGAGGTAAGTGCAGCTCTTGAACCACAATTAGGACACATACACTGCATATACATGTTTATTATGTGTGCATAATTTTTATGCTCGTTTTATTGCTTCAAATATTTTTTGGGAAAAGATAGCATAAGAATGATTTTTTACGAAAAAAAATTTGATTGGTTCAATTTTTAATTGGTTAATATTTTTTTGAGTCGAAAAATTTAATTTTTCCAAGACTTTAAAAAAACACATATGTGTTATATTTTAATAAGGCTTTTTGTGTTTGTTTAGTGTCTTGGTGTTTAGACTCTTTTGTGACCCTAGATTGAGTGATTATCAATGATCCTAATTAATAAAGCCTCAATCTTAGTGTATACCTTTTAACCATTGAAATTAATTCTTCCACTTTCTTAATACACCCTTAGATCTTGAAGATTTTATCTAGACCCTTCATTTGTAACAACCCTTTTTGTACCTCATATAAAACATCTCTTAGGTTTTTTATTTCAAGAGATATCATAAGAGAAAAAGGTTAAAGGAAAAATAAGGGTCGGCGGCTATAGAGAGAGAGAGAGAGAAAGAGAGAGAAACTCATCTTACACACTTCAACATCTTCTCCATTGAGAGAAATCGAGAACTGAGAGAGAGAAAACACAATCACCAGAATCATCTCACCTCCGAGAACATGTCAATGTCTTAAGCAAAAACGGAAAGAACACCGGAGCCATCGGTGCCGTTAAAGAAACTCAGAACTCACCGAAAAATATAGGAGGGAGAGATATCGTTGTCGGAATCTTTATCTCGGCGTAGATAGACGAAATCGAGAGAGAGAAAGATCAGCCGTCGGAATCGATACCAAACTAAGGTCATCGGCGTTGTAGGGAGTCGGATGCCGGAGGTTTATCTCGCCGGAAAAAGGGGTCGCCGGAAAGACTCGCCTGAGAGGATTTAAAAAAACCAAATCAAACCCTACCTTTTCATGGTTTATTTTCAAAACCCCATACCCACTTTCTTGGTTGATTTAATCTGGAAAAAAAAAATCCAAGAGCCTATAAGACTATTTGTTGGGATTTTTGTGTATTGGGTTTTGTTGCTGATTTGTTGGGTATTTGATAACTTCTTCAAATAATATATCTCTAAGAACCATTTAGTTCACACTAATATTTTTTGGGGGTTTGTTTTCTTGGATCTTTATTATATTTTTTGTTGATATTTCTTTTGATCCAAGAATATAGTTTCTAATAAATTTGAAACACAAGACTTCTTGTTGTGCTTATATTCAGATTTGAGAAAGACATTTTTGGTTTCAAAAATTAATTTCACAAATTGGTGAAATAAATTTGGACATAAATAATTTTGAAACAAAACTTGATTTGAAAAGATTGTATTCCAAATCTAAAATTGTTGAAAGTCTTGTATTCAAAGCATATTTGGGATTATTTGCATTTCATATAGAAGTTGCTTGTAATTCATAGGATATTGCTTGTATTATTGATTGAGAGGGTGAGAAGAATTTATACATTTAGTTTAATTCACAAACACTATCACTCTCACACGAACACTTAGGAGTTGGGGTTCTTTGTGAGATATTTTGTTTGTTGGCGCTTCTATAATCAAAGAGGACAAGGACAAAGAAAGGAAGTTGTGCGAAGGAAGACAACAGCAGGTCAGAAGCCTTTGAGAGTGGAGGAAACTCGTGTGGGTAACGTTCTGAACTTATATTTAGGTCTTGTATTTGCATGCTTAGTGTTGTAACTTGTGTCGTGTGATTATCTAAAGAACATATTCAGAAAAATTATTTTAACACTTCTAGTGTTCATTTCGAAAAGGGGTTTGTTCAACGAGTTTATTTCGGAGTTTACGCAACTTATAACTTTTTTTATTAATCTTTTAAACAAGTTTTTTCTACTGAGGACAACCTTGCAAGTGCATCAGCTCGGATGTTATCTAACCGAGGTATCCTCTTAATCTTAACTTCCTTGAAGCTCTCTAGCATCGCTCTCACCCTCTTCAGGTATATGGGCATCCTTTCATCTTTGGATTCATATACCCCCAGGATTTGGTTCACGACTAATCTGGAGTCACTGTGGACTAGGAGTTAGCCGATCTTAAGGGCTTTTTCTAAAGAAAGACCTGCTATTCTTCAGGCCAAAGGGCCTGATCTTATAAAAAATTTCCTATCTAATATTTTCCTATCTGTTCTTCGAACATCTTATTTATAAAACGTTGGTAAGTTGCCCCTGCATTCTTCGGACTAAAGGGCATGACCTTATAGCAATAGGTCCCCTTATCTGTAATGAAGGTTATCTTCTCTAACTCTACTGAGTCCATGAAGATCTGATTATACCCCGAATATGCATCTATGAAGCTCATGAGCTCATGTCCTGATGTGGCGTCCACCATCTGATCTATACGAGGGGTGGGGGGAACTATCTTTTGGGCTAGACTTGTTTAAATTAGTGAAGTATACGCACATCCTCCATTTCCCATTACTCTTGCGTACTATGATAGCGTTAGATAACCAGTCAGGGTATATGACCTCTTTGATGAACTTGGCCTCTTCAAGCTTTCTAACCTCGTCTCTGATGACATCATACTTCTCTCTTGAGTATACTCTTCTTCTCTATTGATGGGCCTGGTATCTTCTACCTGATGACATCATACTTATCTCTTGAGTATACTGTTCTTCTCAGTTGATGGGCCTCACATCTTCTACAACATTGAGTCTATGGCACATAATCTCAGGATCAATACATGGCATGTCTGCGTGGATCCATGCAAAGATACTTTGTCTCTTCCTTAACAACTTTACTAGATCCTCCTTGATCTCAAGTCTTAGGGCCTTGCCGACTTGGATGCTTTTTTCCAGCTCGTCCTCATTGAGGACGATGAATTCTACTTCCTCCATGGCTTCTCCCTTTTTTATCTTTGTTTAGTCTCTAAAATCAAGTGTGTCGATGTTGTACATGGTTGTTGCCCTCTTATGAGCCTCTCTCTTTTCTCCAGAGTTGATGTAGCATTATCTTACTGACGTCTAGTCACCTTGCACTTCCCCCACTCCATAGAGAGTCGAGAATTTTAGCATTTGGTGGACCGTTGAAGGAACGACCTCAAATTCCTTGAGGGCTACTCGTATTATGATGGGGTTGTAATATGAGAAGACGTCTTCGTCCATCACAAATAAATTATTTTTTCTAGTCAATCTCTTAGGCCACTCATCTCCCATTTTAACATACATTTCATATATACCCAATGGATGAACCTTTTCACCGCTGAAGCTAATCAAGGGATGATGATAAGGGACAAGCCTAGCTCTGAACTTCACACCTATGCACACTTGTGGTGATGACTAAAGGGTCATATTGGGGAGCTAAGATACCCTTAAAGTCAAGTCCCGAGAAGCCGATCACGAGTGTCTCCATATCTACCTTCATTCTCTTTTCGCGCTTATCCTCTGTAGATGCCAAGTTCATAACCTCGGCTTTAGTCACTACTTTAACCTCTCCCATATGAGTCTTGTGATCTTTTACCTCTGAGCCACCCCTTCTAGTCCTCCACAGATAGTGTTTACACTGAAAGAGATCATACCGACCCTCTTCACTGGGGCATTATCATCTTTTGTTGGGAGGTCAGGGTCATCATCATCATCATCTGAGTCACCAGCTCTTCTGGCAGGGGCATCTTCTCGGCATTTATCATTTCTTTTATTTTTGGGGTCATCTCTTCCCCCTTATAAGCTCTACCATCCACATAATTTCTGAGCTTTCCAGACTTCAACATTTTCTTAATCTCGTCCCTCAGGGCAAAACACTTGTTTGTCAGATGGCCGTGATCTTGATGGAACTCGCACCATAGATTCTTGTTTCTCTTATGTGGCGGAGCCTTCAGCTTCTTAGGACATCTTAGGGATCTATTATTCTTTATTTTGTTGAGAATATGTTCGCAGCTCATAGTTAAAGGAGTGTATTGTGTAACTTATCGTCTGTAATCCTCTTTTTCCATCCTTTTTCTTTTGAAACTTCACACTGCTGCTTCCATTCTCATCCTCATAATTTGCAGTCATTGCTTCCTCTACGTTCATAAACTTTCCAGCTGCTCCTAACAGCTCATCCATAGACTTAAGAAGGTCTTCAGCAAGCTTCCAAAGTAACTTCCGCTTCTAAAGCCCTCCAATAAGGGCTGTCATGGCTATGCTTTCTTCATAATCTTCTACCTCCAATTTTTCTTTGTTAAACCTTGCGATGCAGTATTTGAGGCTTTCATTCTTCCCTTACTTTACATAAACCAAGTGGGTCGTCCTCTTCTGAGGTTTTACCCCAAAACAAAATTTATGAATAAACCGCTCGGCTAGACCTTTAAAATTTTCAACTGAATTTTTAGTAAGAGAAGTGAACCAGATATGTGCAACCACAGTTAAAGTTTTTGAGAAAGCTCGACACCTCATCTCATTAGAGATTGAATAAATGTCTGTTGTAAATTAATACATTTTAATATGATGGATCGACTTAGTAGTGCCATCATATTGGGAGACACCACCGGAGGTTTAAACTTGGCAGGGGTTGGGAAGTTAACAATCCTTGCCACAAATGGTGAGCCCTCTGAGTACCCCCTCTGTAATGGGTCTCGGCTTTTTATGAAATCTCATATCTTCTCTTCCAACCTCTGAATAGAATCATTCCATGGTTTGGCAACATCATCTTGGCCGAGGTTGTCCCCAGTGTAATACCCCGTATTTTTACGTATTTTTATGCTATATTAATTTGGGAATTTATTAAATTTAATGTGAGTTATTTATTTAATAAAAAATCGGAAATTAATTATGTTATAATTATTAACGTGACGAGAGTTAGTAATTATGAGAAATTTGTTGAATATTACTAATGAGCAAAGTAATATATTATATTGGTTATAATAAATGTCATGAGTGAGTTAAATGACAATTTTCGAAAATTTAAGTCGGGACGTGCCCGTGTCACGTCGGGACTAATTTTGTTAAATAAAAAGTGAATATTTTATAAGTTGTTCATATGGTCATTTCGAGTGAGCCAACGTGTCCGGAAGGGTCGAGATAGTCAGAAAAGTGTACCCGGGGGTGTAGTTTGGATCTCGGGGCATTTTTAGGCCTAATTAGTACCCCGGTATGGCATTTTAGTCATTTTACATAATTGGGTAATTAAACCCACGAAATTCAGCAACCTATATCAGCCATTTAGGTTAGCCTTTTAGGGTTAGAATATCCAGAAATCATGTGACGGCCATTGGAGAAGAGAGGAGAGAGCTCCAAGGCAATTCAAGGCCAAAAAGTCACCGGTTTGCACCGCCGCCACCACCACCGTGTAGATCGCGAGACGAGGAACGCAGCCATACCAATATCAGCCGTGAATCAGAATACCAAAAATCCCAGGCAAGTGTTTAACTTGCGTATTTTCGTTAGTGCAATCTTCATATTGGTTTAGGTTTGATTAGAGATGATAAATATGGAAGAACACCCAATTTGTGTTAGGAAAATGCATGTAGAAATGATTTATATGAAATTCTGGAATCCTTGCCATGTAGAGGAATATAACCCACGAAATTTTGATGATATATTAGAAGGAAATTTTGGTAAAAGCAGATTAGAACCTTGATTAAGAAAAACTCTAGGGTTCCTGATGATTAGATGGAATTTTGGGTTAATTATCCATGTTTAATGTTAGATATACACATGCTTTACGTTGAAAACATCTGGTATAACGTTATAATGATAGTAGTAGGATTTTTGGGACGTTTAGAATGGAAAAACATGGTTTTGGATGAAGAAATTTGGTAGAACCCGTAACTGCATTTTTGCAGAATTTTTGCAGACATGCTTGATCGATCGATCGAGCCTAGAGCTTCGATCGATCGAAGGTTCGATCGATCGAGCCCCAGACCTCGATCGATCGACCCCTCCTGGCAGACTCTTATTTCCTTGTCTACTTAGTTAAATTGAATTTTCGTGAAATAATTCTTGGGTATTCTTAATGAAATGTTTTGGGAGATAGGAAAGACCAGTAGGACATTTGAATAAGTGTTGGGAAATTTATTATAAGACGAGAATCTTGTTTTTGGGATAATTATATAATGAACTATGAAACTACGTATTTCAAGTGAGAGAATGCGGTGAATAGCTACGATAGTAAATAGAGGTATACCTACTGAATTTTCCTACTTGGAAGGATAGAGTTAACGAATGTCGCGTATTAAGTGAGAAACCCTTCGAGTTAAGGTTAGAGATGAAACCTTATACGTAATACAAATAATGTGAAATTAAGGATAAATGGTATAATTATGGGTGACGAGAAGAACCTATATTAATATGATAACAGTGGTATATTTATATGATTGTGTGTACATATATTATATACATGTGAAAAACATACCGCGCTACTTGCTATCCTTGAGGTTACCGCGCTGGGACAGTCTTATCTCGATGGGACCTTTATGGGGGATATTGACTTGTACCCTAGAAGATAGATATCCTTGGTACAGGCTATCGAATCGATAGTTCAGACGGTCCTAAGAGACGCGAGTATGTGCCATCCTCTTAGAGACTTGGAATCTATGCTTCGCCTCGATATTGTTTGTGTATGTGTTAATACAGTTCGAGAGTGATTCTGAACTTGTATTCCCCTTGATATGAGTGGTATGGGGTTTGGATAGTGGAAGTATGCACGCACCATAGTTTTATGTGGGGTGCTGTTATATATATATATTATACCAGTAGTTAATATATATATGAGATTTGGAAATTTGAAACTGCCTACTGCGATTTGATAAGTAGGACATGATTGATGACTCATATAGTAAATACTTGTTTTGTGAAAGTATAATATGACACTGTGAAACTTTTTAAATTAATAAAGCTAAAACGAGAGTTGTGATGCAAATTGGAAGTATCTTTTTAAACAATGATATTGTTCGGTTTTGAAATCTTATGAGTAAGTTAAGGTACGCTAAATTATTGGGAAGGTTAGTATGATAAAATTGATAAGAAAAACCGTTGGGAAGGTTAGTGTGATAGGGGTGCACATTAGAAGAGAGGTGAGTATTTCTCAAGAGAGTGACGCACTAATATATTGTTGCATTGACTTGTATCAATTTAAATACTTGCTAAACGTATTTTAAAATCAAACACACTTTCGGGCTCTGACCCGTTTCTTTTTCTCTCTCTCTTGTATATATATGTATATATTTCAGGTGCCCAGCCACAGGGGCGTCTTGCTTAGGATCTCTTGAGAGGAACTTGCTGCAGCTTAGGTGGGAGTTGCAGGTCACTTGCGTAGACGGCTTCCTTTATTGACTTCACCTCTAGCATTATCATTTATTGGGCATGTGTCGCCCTTTCCATTATTTCATTTGTTATTGGGACATTTACATTTCAGTTGTTTCCAGTATTGTTCTATGGGATTTATTCAGTTTGGATTTGTGACTTTAGTTTTCGTATGTTGACATTCGATTGACGAATGTATTATATTATTTGGTTTATGTTGCAGAACTTAATATGGTGTGATTCTTACTTATTGTATGTTGTTAATAAAATAAATGTTTTTCCTTTAAATAAAATTTGGAAACTTTTGTATGAAAATGTTTTTGACACTTAGCTTAATTATTTAGGGTGTTAAATTGGAAAATGTATTTTTATCGACAGTGATGCTGAGAATGAACCAACTGTTTACCTTGATTTAATTTAATAAAGGAGTGATCGCCCGGTATTTAATTAGGCGGGGTGTCACACCCAGCCACTTCTAAAGGGTGAACTGAGGGTTCCCCAACTGCTGCACTTCGTCGGCTATTGACCTCCCCCTGACCATAGTCTCATCCATATGGGGGTCGGCCATGATGAGGCCGATGATCACCATGTTCCCTTTGTGAGCCAGCTATGCTTCTTGACCTGGATAGCCAATGCCTCAGATCATTCACTGGTCCAATCATTTTAAAGGTCGACTCTCTACTTAAGCGATCAAAAGATGACCCTTTATGTCGTGCATCACCATCTCGTCTTTCACACTGACCTCGGCTCTGATGTATAGGACGTATAGTGTTGTTCGAGACCTCATACGACTGCCAACAGTTTGCCAAGGCATCCTCTACCGCAATGTCATCATACCTATCCTCAGGGCTAGGGTTTCCTTGCCTACCCAGGCATAAATGCCTAGGATCAGCAACATCCCTCCTCCGCTGAGGAGAAGGTTGGTCCTTTCGTGGTGCCTGGGATGGTCCCCAGGATTCATGTTGTGGCTGAGCAGCCAATTGAGTAATCATCTCCAGTGAGACCCCAGATGGTCTCATTATTATGTTTTGACTTAACTGGGCAAATTTCTCCTGCATCACTTGCTGAGTTGCAGCCAAGGACTTCAAGGTTGCTGCCACCTCAGCCATCTCGTACTGGGGTGGTGCATGGATAGCACTGGGTCTTCCAACACCAGATGGTGGAGGCGGCGATGGTAACTCAAAGGACATATGCATGAGCTTTTGATGAAAGGATTATAGAGCTTAGAAACCTTAAGGGACCTCTTTTAATGGTGAAACAACTCCACGTGAAGGGTGAGGCCGGGTTCACCACCAGAGTCTCTGGTGAGGTTAAGCAGCAAAAGAGGAAGAGATGAATCTTCTCGTTCCCACAGACGGTGCCAAAATGATGATGCTTGAAATAACAACACCAGATGAGGTGTTGATAAGCTCAAGCTAGCAATAATAATGGCAGCACAAAGAGTAAATATCTAGTAGAGGGGGGTGATGAGAAGAGGAGGAACACCACTATATAAGTGGTTCAGCCAATTTGGCCTACGTCCACTGTGGGTGTGTGAGTAATTTCACTAAATGAAGGCATTAATGGCCATAGATATAATCTCTTAAGCTTTCTCCCTACTGTGTCAACCAATAGAATTTTAGCTAGGGCTGCAATTATCGATCCTTTTACAAGATGGAGGAAGACCTCTATATATAGTGCTTGGGGGGTGTAATGTACCCCCAGCATGCAATGAGCATGTGTATGAGGATCGAACTAGTATGATGATGACACATGGCGATATTATGTAAATAATGATGACCATAATATTCCCTCACGTGAGGGGAGTGATTCGGTTATAACTGATTTGCTCATGTGTTCTAAACCTTACATATGCTTACATATGCTCGAACTTGTGTCCTTGACTGATGTGACCTCGGCCTTGGTGAGTACAAGGTTGGTGAAGTCCAACAATATTAATTTGTCTTGTCAATAGCCATAATGACCTCGGACGGGAAGACTGGTCGAGGTTGGTCACGAGGTGAGATGTACCGTAGGCTTAAGCAGAGTAGAATGTTGACAATAACCTATCCCCCTAAGGCACCTCTTACCTCGGCTGCTGCAGAGCCGAGGTTGGTAGTAGAGAGCCGAAATTGCAGAATACGACCTTTCTATGGCTGTTGTGAGATTCTTGTTAACTCGGCTGTGAGACAGGCCGAGGTTAGTGACTCTGAGTGCGAGGGTGTACTTTGGTGATATCAGTAGAGATGCTCGATCTTTAATTATTTCATATGGCCAATAACTATTCTTCATTTGAAGACTTGAGAACGTTCATGATGGTGCAGTGATATGTAACGGTATAAGCTAAACTAAAATTTAAATAACGAGCAATTATAAATTTCTCTCTTAAAAATCTCCCCATTTGGCTATTCAGGTACAAAACACAAGCCGAAACCAAATTAACCCCTAAGAAATATACAACTAATTTCCTCCCATACCAGAAAATGAAAAGGCATAGTGACTTTGCATTCAATTGAAAGTCTTCACATAGAGTCTATGAAATCGTCAAGGCGGATAGCCTACACACATGAAGATAACAAATAATGTGATGCATGCGAGTTTAAAAAAAATAAACTCCCCCAATGTGATCTCCCCCTTTTTTTCCATAATAGAAAAAGGAATCGAAACTAATCATGAAATGTTAGCATCACCCGAATCCAAATATTAAATATCATCACAAACATAGACAATTAAGCACATGTACTGAGATTCCAAAGAAGCAACCAACTATTTTTGCAAATGTTTTAAATTTTTTAAGTATGTAAAAAGAATATGAGTATAAAAATACATATTGGAACAAACACAACCAAACCATGGAATAACACGAAAATACCCGAATCATGAGGTCGGAATCTAATTGTGTGAACTTAAACCAAGTTACATGAAGTCAATAAGATACTTCTAAAGAAAGAACTCAATCTCAACCTTAGGTGTTATAATGTTGAACAAAGTGAGGTTCACTCGACTTATGCAAAATGCAATGAATTTTAATGCTTCTCAAATCAATAGCACCAAACTATTTAATGTTTTTCAAGAACGTCCATTGTGAAAACCCATTGATCTTCTACTTATAACAACATTAAAATCATATATTTTAAGTATACACAGTCAAATTTTTGAGACATCATACTTCTCTTGTCAATGGTGAATTTTAATGCAAAGAGAATTTTCTCTTTTGTATGCCCTTTCCATTTCTTTAATTAAAACTAATTTTTCGAGAAAAGAAATTTGGGCAATCGTTCTTACAAGCACAATTTATTTCTATTACACATTTGGTTCGTTATTAAACACTTTTGAGATGAGAACATTGTATTAGACATATGACAAGTAAGTACAATGTTCAAAAAGTCCTTGCATGTGTGCAATAAAGGTGATAAAAAGTCTAGCATATAGAAAGTAATCATCAATGAAAAACAAAATGCTAGCCACGCATTATTAAGAACGCTAAAGAAATGAATCCATATCTCAAAACACCATGAAAAAGTCACATGAATGGATGGAATAAAGATTTGACTTGAACATCTTAAATGCACATCCATATATAGTGAAGACCAAAATAAAAAATCATTTTTTAATTTTTCAAATTTTTTATCAAAAATAAAATCTTTCCGAAATTTTTCAAACCAATTCTCAAAGTAAATAAAATATTTATGAATTTTTCCAAAAAATATAAACATATATAAAAAATAAAATACAATGTAGTGATAGGGACAAAAGATAGCAACATGATAATCACCCTATACTAGAAATAAGTCATAACCTTAATCATTAGTCTGGGTGGTTTTTTCAAGAAGAGTAGACAACCTTTGAAATTCCTCCATCGAAAATTGAGAAGTTTTGACCAAAATCTCAACTTGCTCTCTAAAATATCAAAATCTCTATGACTGTGTGGGAGAGCATGTGTGGAAACAGGTGTGGGAAAATATGGGGAAATATGTACAAGCAACATTTAGAGCCTCCAAAACTAATTTCCTAACCCAAATAGATGAATACTTAATGCGTCGAGCTTTGGGAACTATGGGGATACTAAACTTCAACTTCCTAGAGTCTTTTATAATATTATAGAAAAAATAATTAAGGTGACCTTTCCTATCACAATGTGTGCACGTGTACCTATGATGAGGAGCGGTACCTGTGGGTCGACCTTTTCTAACACCCTAGGATGTTGTTGAACCTCTAAATCAAATAATGGTATTAGCTTTAGCTATGGAAGTATTTGAATCATGAAATCCATTAGCTTCACTACCAATACTATTTGAGTCTCTTAAATCATTTTTTAACCTCAAAATCCTAGACTCAAGCAAGGAAGTATTGCAATTATTAGAGACTATTTTTAAAAAAATTTAATCATTTCTAGAAGGTTATCTTGCTCCCTCTCAATGCAAGCGGACTTATCTCTAAGAGTCTTCTCGTATGCCCTTAAATCTGTAATAAATTTATCATTACCCTCAATGGTACGTACATTCACCCTAGAAATTTTAGAGTCCTCTAATTCTTTCTCTAAAACTCAGATTATGTCCTCACTCTCTTTCTTAGATATTTCTAAAGTTTTAAAATCACAGCTCATCTCCATAAGCTTCTCATGAAGGATATCTCTTTGAGTTTGAATAATTTTCAAGAAATCAATTCCAACTTTGAAAGGAAAACTTTCATTTTTAAGAACTTTAGTTGTTTTTCAAAACTTCAAATTCATAAGAGCTAATGTTTTAGCACGATTATCAAACTTATTATACTCATCTCAAATATTAAAGTCATTGTCATCGCTAAACGCATTGGACAACTTATCACAATCATGACTCATAGAGAGAAAATAAACAAAAACAAACATGAAAGAGAGAGAGATAAACAGACCAGCCTAAACAGCACTAAACAAGGATCTACACGATAACCTAGTGTTCCTGCTCTAATATCAATTTGAAAATACGGGTTATATAAATAGTCTAGATAGTAGGTCACACACACAAAATTATTTTTATCCAAATTTTATCTTGATTAAACTTACATTAACATGTAAGATAATGTGAAGCCAAAACACAAACCAAATATCCAAACCAAAACAGAATGGGAAGAAGATAGAGAAAAAATCCATTTCTGGAAAAACCTATATTTCAGCACTGTTTTATACACGACAGACCAATACAGACTTACACACAACTTAGAGTACCACTAGATTTAATGCAATAGTGTCTTAGAATGTTCAACAAAAAATGGTACAGTCCATCACCAACCATAGTAAGCAGCTCTAGCCTCAGTATCCACTGATTAACCTAAGGTATTGCAATTTCTTTCTTCTTCAGCAGTAGGTCCTCAAATACACAAATCAGTAGTAAAGAAATGATATCCACAGGGTTTAGAACTTAGAATATGTTATCTTGGTTTGGTAAAGTGATATTAAATGATGTAAGGGGTTTAGAACTTAGAATATGTTATTTTGAAGTGTTTGGTCACAAAAAGAACTCTTAAAAGGCTTCTTCACAAATGCATCATCGCATCTCTATTTATAGGAATATCTCCAAAGCATAGATATGAAATATTTTATTTGAAATGAGTTCAAAAAATATCGGGTACTCGTTCCAATGAAGTCACACATCGTTCAAACGAAGTACCCCATCTCATTCGAAAGCACTTCTAAAGAATGATCAAACTGCATTCGAGAGCCTGCCAAAAGATAGAACTTAAAAAATCGTTTGAACGAAAATCTGAAGTGTTCTAAGAAGCAGTGGAAACTCGTTCGAACGACATCTAAGGTCAGTCTAACGAAGATGCGGAGCTTTTTAAAAAAACTTTAAAAAATATATTTTCGAACATTTTGAAAAATATTTATAAACATTTTGAAAAATATTTTAAAACTCATTGAAAAGACCCCTAAATAAAGTAAGTTTACTAAAACCATCTCATAAACATTCTCAAGTAAAGTAGTTATGCTCGATATTAGATTCATGCATATGGTCAGTAGATCTTCTTCACTTGAACACTTGAGAATGTTCATGATGGTCCATGGGGTGTAACAGGATAATCCAAACTTAAAATTAAATAATAAGAAATTATAAATTTTTCTCTTACACTCAATTATGTTATGTGACTTATGAGATCTCGAAATCACTCATTAGACCCCTTAATCCACGAAATTATGCCTTGGCCCTAAATGGACCTCACATAAAAGACCCTAAAATCACCTTTAAATGACTTAAAATCTTGCTTAGGCCTAGTACTAGCCCAATAGGCCTAATATCCACCATTCTAAACTAAAAAATGGATATTCTATGCATCAAATTAGTTTAATATAAAATATATCCAAACAAATAACTAGCAACCCAATTATTTAATAATCAATCAGTACGAGTCTAGATATCAAATTATTTATTAATGGATTATCGTGTATTAAATTTTATTTCAAATTCGAATTAAATAACACATAAAAATATAAATAATGCCATCTCATGTCATAATCAATAACACGTAAATAATTTCAAATTTAAATAATATGCCAAAAACATAGGGTATTACATTGTATGACCTTCTTTAGTCCGAGGTCATCCTCTTTTAAGGTGCTCGGATTGACTTTCTTATTGAAGAACCTTGTTAACCTCTATTGATACGTTGCAACCCTCAACGCTGCCTATTCTCTCACTTCATATGCCAAGTACAGGTCAGTGACACCCCGTAAAATCCATATAAATATTGATCATGTCTCATATAAAAATTATGAGAATTAAAAACATTTTGTAACATTCTCAGAATAACGACACAAGTAAAACTTGAAAGTGCGTGTAGTCAAAACTGAGATGGAAGAAAGGTAACCGATCATAATATCTTGTCAAGATATTTGTAAGATCATAATATCTATTATACCTTCATCATCATGTACATTCTCAAGTCCTTAAAGTGAAGAAAAGTGAGTGACGAAGATCAAAGGAGTTGAGATCATAACTTCAATCATCGGAGCAGGTATATGATTTTGATTATTTGTAAACATTTTATTCACATGTTTTTTTTATAAAATATTTGAGGGATGACTTCAAAATATTTTTCAAAAAAAACATTTTTTATTTTTTATGTTGTTCAAACGAGATTTAAGTCTTCGTTCGAATGAGATTGGCAGTTATTTCAAACGAACTTCAAATGAGATTTTTCTGTAAGCAGAATAATCGTTCAAAGCTCGTTTGAAGTTTGTTCAAACAAGGTTGGTTTTTCGTTCGAACAAGTTTAATTCTGGTTTGAACGAGTCAACTTTTTTATTCAAACGAGGCCTTATTTTTATTTGAATGAGTCCTCAAAATTTATGTCGCCTCGAAAATAATGTTTCTATATAAAGGGATCTTGGGATCAGTTTTACATATGAATATAGCCGAAAACACTTTCCCAAACATATCCAAATAATCTCCAAACCCTAGTTTAGTTTTAAAACCTTTTTCTTTTCAATTCAAACTCCTTGGATGATTTGTTAAGTATTTGATCAAACCCTATAAGAACACATACCATGTTCATACTCTTGTAGAGTTGATTCTCCATTAATGAAGATAGGAATATATTTCTTGAGGTTGATTGGTGGACACCGAGGCAAGTGGAGCTTACTGTGGAGCTTTGTTGGATGTGCACCATTGTCTACTGACAAGGATTAAAGACACAACTTCATCAATTAGTGGAATTTAAGTTTTATAATTCTGTTTACGTTGTTTCTGTAATACTAGTTGTAATGGTGCTAAAATATAGGTTTTACCTGAAAGGATTTTTCCTCATCTCTTATCTTTTGATTTGTGATTTATCTGTTTGCTTTGATTTACTTTCAATATCTTTCATGGTTAGGCTCACCTAATTAATCAAGATAAAATTTAGACTAAATAGAATTTATCTTGTGTGTGTGTAACGTAATCTACAATTTGTACATATAACCGGACCACTCACATTTTTGAAATTTGTATCATAGCTCATTTCTAAAGGTGATTTAGATGAATCCTTATGTTTACATGGGTAACTTGTACAATATGAAACCTTTGTTTGATGGATCCAATTATGCCTATTAGAAATATCGAATGAGATCGCCTCTGAAATCGATTGATGATCGCATCTAGCTTGTTGTTGAAAGAGGGCGGACTCCTCCCACTGCGACTAATAAAAATTCCATTAGTCTCAATCCAAACGCAATTTGGACTGAAGATGAACTTAGATGGCGTAATTACAACTCTCCTGGCTTAAATGCTATTTTTGATGATGTCACTCCTGATGAATTTCGTCTGATCATTACGTGTACCACGTCTAAAGAGGATTGGGATATCCTCCAGCCCAATCACGAGGGTACCAGTGTTGTCAAAGATTTTTTTTTTCTTTTTTTTAGAAACTCGAGATTTTATTAGAAAATAAAATGGGGAATATCCCCCCACTTGTGGCATACATCAAAATAGAGCAATGCGAGCACCTAAAAGTGAAAAAGTCTCAAAAATATCAAAATAAAATCTCGAATTGCTACCAGTAAATGGATAAATTTGAAAAGCCATCTTAATTTCCCCACAAATGAGAATGAGAATAGAATCTTCCTTCATTTCTACCCCCTCATACATATTTATATTTCTCGCACACCATAAATTCCAACAAATATAAGTAGGAATAATCCGACACAGAATACTTCTAATTTTGTCGCCTTTAGAATTGATCCACCAAGTCATCAAATTCCCGCTAAAATTTGAGGTTATAACTTTCAACCCGAGAATATTAGATAATCGATGCCAAATAGATTGAGCAAAAGGGCTACCCCAGAAGAGATGATCTCTGTCCTCCACACTAGCCACCTTACAACATCTACATTTCGAGGTAATAGGTATATGAATTCTTTTCATGTTATCGTCTATGGAAATTCCTTTATGAAGGAGGTGCCACATGAAAACAGAAATTTTTTGTGGAATCCTCTTATCCCATATTAGAGAGAAGGATCGTTGGATACAACCATTATCTCTGACCAAGTGCCAAGCTGATTTGACTGTAAAGCATCCATTTTTTGTCAAAAGCCATTTTTCGGAGTTAAAATCAAAATTTTCTGAAAAATCCTCCCATACACTTTGCATTCTCTTCCATACATGTGGTGCCACCGATATAGTACCTCCAAAATTTTGGGCTTCCAATTTTTTATACTTATTATGCATGAAACGAGACCATAAAGAATTGGAATTGAAAATTTTCCACCATAAGTTATGAGCATACGCAGAAGATAAGTCAATCATGGATCTAATATTTAGCCCACCTTCCTCCTTTGTTGTGAATATATCCTTCCAATTCACCCATTGAAATTTTGATTTATCTTCTTGTTTACCCCATATAAACTGAGCCAACAAATTATTAATATGGTTGAGAACATATACTGGGGGTTTGATTGCCGCTAGAAGATGAAGACGCATGGATTCTGCCACTGATTTGACAAGAGTTACTCGCCCCGCTTGAGAGATACTTTGATGATTCCAATAATTAAGTTTCCCAACCAGTTTGTCAATGTAGGAAGAGAAATGGGATTTTTTTCCTACCCGCGAATAAAGGAATTCCCAAATAGATGATCGGAAGATTTTTGCATTTGAAACCGGTGACATCTTCAATTATTCTCTTTGTGCCAATCGACTCATTTCCCGGGAGATAAAAGAATGATTTATTTCATTTTACCACTTGTCCCGAATCTTCTTAATAGGCTTTCAAAAAGTTCATGAGATGCTTTAGTGATCGTCTGTCACCATTGGCTAAAATGACAGTGTTATCTGCAAAAGAAAGACAAGATATAATGGAACAACCCCTTGTTAGTGCGAAATGAGTCATTTTACCATTTCCATTTTTTTTGAATTCCCCAGTTCAGCACTTCTGAAGCTAGCACAAATAAGGACGGTGATAGAGGGTCTCCTTGTCTCACTCCATTTTTTTATTTGAAGAAACCACAAGCCTTCCCATTAACAACAATTGAATACCAACAATTTGAAATCAATCTCCAAATTAAATCTATCACAGTTTTTAAGAAGCCAAATTTCCTAAGATTTTTGACGATAAACAGCCATGACATCCTATCATACGCTTTAGACATATCAAGTTTAATAATAAGATTGGATCCCCTCACTTTATTTTTAAAAGAAGACATCATCTCTTGAGCTAACATGACATTTTCCAAAAATGATCTACCCTTGATAAATCCAGATTGAGCTGGAGAAATTATTTTCGGTAAAGCCTATCCTATCCTTTTCGCAAAAAAATTAGAAATTATTTTAGACGAAAAGTTACAAAGACTAATGGGACGAAGTTCTTTGCAAGATTTGGGATTATCATTTTTTGGAATGAAAACTATATTAGTTGATGTCCAACTCACTGGCAGTTCCTCACCAACAAAGAAGGAGGTTATAGCCTTTATGAGACCAGCCTTGATGATGTTCCAATAAGTAGTAAAAATATTACCATTAAAAGCATCCAGACCTGCTTCCCCATCTTTGTTCATCTCGTAAATGGCCTCGTGGATTTCATCAGTAGATGAAATAACACTGATCTGCTCGTTATCTTCTTCGATAACACCTGTAAGAATGCAGTCCCAAATTTTGTTATGGCCAAGAGATCTACCGGTGCTTCTGTTATTGCTGTTTGCGTTACTTGCTTGGACGAACCTTCTTAGAGAAATGTTTGTGGTTTTGTTATTCATGACCAAGTTACTTTTTTGGTCGCACCTGCTAAGAGGACAGTCTATCATAGCGTAGGCAGCCCTGCTGCTAACTTGAGTGTTATCCGACTGCAACAGTTTACTGAACCAACCCCAAATTTCATGTTCCACCTCTCACTCCTCCGTTAACCAATGCCCTTGATCGTTTTGAATTATCTTTAAGTTGAGAGCTGCTCTTTTCTTCCTAGTGATAGAATGAAAAAAATTTATGTTGGCATCCCCATCCTTGGCCTATTTTGCGCGAGCTTTTTGCTTCCAGAAGTCTTCTTCTCTTTTTAAGGCTATTAAATATTCCGCTTGAGACTTGTTAAATTTAATTCTATTATCTATTGAAGGATCCACATCAAATTCCATTTCTATCCCCAACATATCATCTTCTGTTTTTCTCGCCATTTGAAAGATGTCCCCATATCTACTTCCGGACCAAATTTGAGGAATGATTTAACTCTTTTAAGCTTTTTAGTAAAAATATTTAGGGGCCTACCCTTAATTTCAAAATTCCACGCTTGTTCCACCACTTTTAAGAAATCATCGCTTTTAGTCCAAAAAGACAAAAATTTGAAAGGCCTTGACAAATATTTATCTTCTACTTTAATGTTGAGAAGTAGAGGACTATAATCCGATTTTGTTCTATGAATATGTTCCACAAAGCTTACAAAGTTCCCATTAAACCAATCCGTGTTACCCAAAATTCTATCCCAACGTGCCCAAATCCGAGCATTACCATCCCAATTGTTACACCACATAAATCTAGACCCCTTGAAATGAATTTCTTATAGCCCAACATTTAATAGTCATGTTGAAGTCTAAAACCCCTTCCCAATTGATTCCATTTCCACCAACTTTTTCATCATTATTAGCTACAATATTGAAATCTCCTCCCACTACCCATTTCATCTCTCCCAAAGTAGACAAGTATTCAAGGTCCTCCCACAAAGTCAATCTTTCTATTTTTTTACATTTCGCATATACTCAGGTAAAGAGGATAGGTTTATCAAAAAAATTATCACTCAACCATAGAGAAATGGATTGTGTTCCGTCATGTGCTAAATTCACCTTCCAGTTTTTCTTCCAGAGAATCCAAATTTTATTGTTTCTATTTGCTATTCCCCTCTCAAAATTTAATTTCCTACACACCTCCTCAAGCTTATTTTCTTCAATTTTTGGGTCAAGTAAAACCAAAAAAGTAATTGAATGAATGCGAATAAGTCTTTTCAATCTACGAATAGAGGGACCATTTCCCACACCTCTAATATTCCAAAAGAGTACTTGGATCATTTGGAAATCGCAAAGATTAAAGTTTTTGATGACTTACCTCCTGATCGAGTGCTGATTTGCTTTGATTTTAGTGTTGAATAGTTTTTCATGGGCCTTCTCTTTTTAACTACTGTGAACTCTTCTTCAATCTCGTCCGGAACCTCGAACATTATTTTCCTGTTTATTTTTCGAAATTTTTTGGATATCCCTTTCGAAAATGTCTCCCAGTCATCATTTATCTCTCTTACCAAGTACGATTCTGAATATGAGGCATATAGGTGTCTCTAATCTTCTGTATTATATTTTTTTATTGAAAGCTTAGGCGCCCTATGAGACAGGAAATATTCTTTCATCGTATAAGGATCCATGATAACTTTTTAAAGTTTTGGAACATCTGCCATATCAAAATCCCAGTTTTTAATTGAGTTATTCTCCAAAATTTCTTGACTGTGAGGGTTATCCCCAAGCTTGTCTTGCACTTTTTGAATTTCACCTTCTTTCAGTTCCATGTTCTCAGAAGCTAGATTATCAAAAGAGTTGATCATTGGAGGACTAGGCTCATCTCTATTATTAAGTGTAGTCCCCTTAACAGCATTAGTGTTCTTGGAAGTTCCTATTGGAGACGAATCAGAACATGTTTGGAATCCAACAAGCCTACTGAAAAGCCTATTTTGAGATAGAAAGTGGGGAATGTTTTCCTGATCATTTCCAGTGATGGCCTTCTATGATGAAACTACCCTATCAATGCATACTTGGATGGTGTAGATAAAGTGTTGATGTCTTCATTAGAGAAGAAAATGGTTATTTCCCCTTTATGCTGCACTGTGGGTTGAATGTGAATCAGCGTATCTGTAGATGTTCTTTTCATGAGAATATCAGCAAAGGATTTGACAGCATTCCTGTATTCAGTTTTTGGAACAGTCAAGGTGATCTTCAAAACTTCACCATAAAATTTGAGACTATAAACATGTTTGAATCTAAACAATTTGATGAATTTTATGCACGTTTGTCTAGTTTTGGGTGAGAAAATTCTAAGGTCTCTCCCATCTCGTTTTAGTGAGAAAGTCACAGCCCTTAACTCTTTATGAATTCTAGACTTGTTTAGACTAGAAGAGCTCGTAGGTGATCTTCAAACTTATGAAATAGACATGTTCCTAAAAAAATAATAGAAAAAGGGAAAGGAACGCTTAAAAGCTCAATCAAAGAAAAAATATAATATTTTTTACTACAATTTTGAATTCGATAAGATGACCTTGCCTTGTTTGCTAAAAAATTAAAACATTTCTCAAATTTATAAATGATAATTCTTACAAAGTGGAAAACAAAAGTTTTGAGAAAGAAAAAATTTCGAGCGGGCAAGAATGTTTTCAAGAATGAATAAAGGAAAGCTAGAAGAGACTATACTAAGAAACATAATTCAAAGAGATGCTATAAGTGTGGGGGGAAAGTTAACGAATCCCATGAGTATCCCACTATGCTTAAAAGATGGACCAAAGGAAAATCTACTTATAATGTCACTCTAAGAGATAGTGATGTTATATTGGTGGATTCCAAGGATGAATCCTGTATGGATGTAACTTCACCGCGTTTATGGCTAGTCACGTTAGTACTTCTAGGACTTCTCATACTAAGGAGGACGTCTCTAAATGTGATAGAATTGACAACGTGTCAAACCATTCTGAAGGGAGTGAGGATGATGATCTGAGTGAGCGAGAATGTGGCCTCTAACACGCTTACTCTGAACTTCACACCGAGTCATTAAAAACCAAAAATAAAAATAAAAATTTAGCACTTGAGGTGTTGACTTTTGAGAAGCAATTGAAGGTTTAAATAGAGAGCGAGACTCAGTTAGGATATCCTTGAGTGAGAAATTAGTTTGGTGGGTAGACAAAATAATGACTTGACCAAGAAAGAGTCTAATATTATGAGATATCTTCAAGAATTAGTAGAGACTCGTGAGAAACTTAAAGCATATATTTTCTAACTCAAGAAAGATCTTGAACATGCCCAGGAGGTCAAAGTTATTTTACAGGAACGTCTAAGAAGGTTGTAAAGGTATTCATAGGTCCCACTTTAAGATTTAAAGAAAGGAAAGGATAAGATTATAATGTTTCATCCACTTCCAATATCACACCCAAACCGATTCATAAGTTTGTGATGGATCCATATAAGCCTCAACCTAACCAACTAAGGAGAACTCATCTTAGGCGTTTTAACAAAGGTGGATCCAAACAAATATATGATCGATCAAAGTGTAATGTTTTATTATCAATCCGGTGAACTTTTGCTACAAGGTGTAAGGACTACCGAAAATTTCTATAATATAATTCTCAAGTCCTCTCTAGTTTGTAATAATGATAAGGTGTCCACTATGGACCTTTGGCATCAACGACTAGGTCACCTCTAGTTTAGATTTGTTGAGAGATTCGTCAAAAAAGACCTAGTTTATGCCTTACCATCTCTTGGAAAACAAACTTTGTCGATTTTATGATCTTGCCAACAAAATGAACAAATCAAGGTTCTCCATAGGAAGATGAATACCATTACCACCTTCTATGTTTTAAAATTGATATATGTGATTCTTTTGGTTCCTATTCGTACGAAAAGTATTGATGGTAAGAAGTATATTTTTGTGATGGTTGATGACTTTTCGAGATATTCCATCGTTGGATTTTGTGGTGAAGCACACATCAAACATGATTTTTTGATTGTTCATACTCCTCAGTAAAATAGGATTATTGAGAGGAGGAGTCGAACAATTCAAGAGCTTTCTATATCCATATTTGTTGGTAGGAACTTGCCTATACCTTTTTGGGCAAAGGCAGTTAACACCGCATGCGACATGGTGAATAAGGTCTATTTTCATCCACACACACTTCACACTCCATATGAGTTGTGGATGGAGAAGAAACCTAATATATCGTATTTTTGAGTTTTGGGAAGTCCTTGCTATATACTTAGAGATTTAGAGCACTTAGGTATGTTTGACTCTATAAGCAATGAGCAAATTTTTTAGGATATTCATCGTCGAGTAAAGCCTATAGGGTGTTTAACCTTAAAATTTTTAAGGTTATGGAATCAATAAACGTCATAATTATAGGTAATGTTTCGGACACGATTATTAATAATAATCTTGCGTGTGAGAACAATGCACCCCCCAGTGACGATTATTAATAATAATCTCATTATTCCACACACAACCATGGTGGACTCGGTTATTGATATAGAGGATCCATCCTATTGGGTTCGAAAGAGTTGACCCTATCGACATAATTTATGATCCAATACTAGGTGTCAAGACTCGTGTTCAACTAGAGACTATGGTTATCTAATTTTGATACAACTAGATCCTAAGAATGTGATGTAAGAACTCAAGTATGATCATTGGATATATTTTATGAAAGTTGAGTTGCTTCACTGTTACACACAAACTGAGGGGTTAGACTTTGACAAGACATTCACTCTTGTTACTAGGATTGAGTGTGTCCGCATACTACTCACGATATCATGTCATCTTTAACTTAAGCTTTACCAAGTAGATGCCAATAGTGCCTTAATTAAGGGAATTCTTTAGGAAGAGGTTTACTTTGGATGACCAAAGGGGTTTTAATTCCCAAATCACTCGGGACACATCTTTTGTCTAAATAAGACCTTGTATGGTTTGATGCAAGCACCGTATAATCGGTACAAAAGGATAACTTTGTATCTCTTAGCTCGTGGATTTATTAGCGGGGGAGTTCATATGACATTGTATTTTAAGTTATAGGGTGCTGTTATCTTGGTTTCCCAAGTCTATATAGAGGACATAATATTTGAATCCATGTGTTCCCAACATGCTCACACTTTTGGGGAAGAGATGAAGAGTGAATTTGAGATGATTATAGTTGGTGAACCTACTTTCCTCCTAGGTCTCCAAGTGCATCATCTCAAGAATGGGATATTTTGTATCTCAATATAAATATTCAAGGGAACTAGTGAATAAGTTTGGTTTAGACTTTGCTTAGAACTTATGCACAACCATGACTTACTCGAAAAAGCTTAACGAAGAAAATTTAGGTAAGGGCATAGGGCTAACACTCTATGGAAGTATGATAGTTGGTCTCCTCTACTTAACCTCTAGCCATCCCGATATATCCTTTAGTGTTAGCATTTGTGAATGGTATCACGCATCTTCAAAAGAATCGCACTTTCTTGCACTTATATGTATCATCAAATACATGAGTGACACTCTTTCGCATGGCATTTGGTATTCCGTTGATACCAGTGACCGTTTATCGTCTTATTGGAATACCAATTGGGTCGGGCATGTTAATGGTTATAAAAGCACATTAGGTGGATGCTTTTAATTTGGAAGTTCTCTCGTCTATTAGTTAAGCAATAAGAAAAAATGCATTCCCGTGTCCACGGCGAAGGTCGATCACATAGCCGTTGGGTGTTATTGCATAAAACTCCTATAGATGAAGAAATTCTTGAAAGATTATGGCATTACTCAAGGCACAATGACTATTTCTTACGATAATATGGGTACAATTCACATTTCTCGTAGTCTGGTCTAATATTTCCATATTAAGCTCATTAGGATTCGTTAGCACTTTATTCATGATCTTATTCAGCAGAAGATTGTTTCCTAAAGCTTCGGGAACACTGAACGTTAATATTCTGACATTTTCACTAAATCTTTAGATGCACTTAGATTTGAGGATTTTATGAAATCATTGGGTGTTTATTCCATTGATTAAATTTGGGCACTATTTCTAGTATAAGGTGATTTTCATATTTCTATCATTTGTCCCTATTACTAGATTGTATTTTTATCTTTATATTTTTTAAAATTCAAAAAGATTTTCTTTTCTTTTTGAAAAAATTTCAAAATTTTTCAAAAAGATATTAAATTTGATAAAAACTCAAAAGGATGTTTGTATTTTGTTTTACACCATATATAGATGTGAATTTAAGATGTTCGAGTCATAATTACATTCCATCCATTCATGTTACTTACTCATGGTGTTATGTGACTTGGCTTCGTTTCGTTTGTGTGCTTCGAAATGTTTTTTAGCATTTCATTGTTTGTTATTGATTATGTCCTTCATACTAGACTCATTATATTTCCTTGATTACATACATGCATGAAATTTTGAATATTCTACCTTCTTTCCATATGTTTAATAGGATGTTCTCATCTTAATCATTCTTAGTAACGAACCAAATATACTGGGAACTAATTATGAATGAAAGAACCATTGTCCGAATTAATTATCGTAAATTAATTTTTGTTTATGCAATAAAAGGGGCTACAAAAGAAACAGTCTTCTTTGCATTAAAGGCCACCAATGGAAAAAACCTAGAAGATTATTTCGACATATAAAAAACATAAGTGCCAATGATAATTTTCTTTGTTTCATTGATGCTTCATTAATATGAGAAATATGATTCCTTCAAAAAATTTGAGAGTTCATGCATAAAATATGAGAACTAGAGGGTGTTATAACTTGAAGATCAATGGGTTTCCATAATAAACTTCCTTCAAAAATATTAAATAGTTTGGCATTATTGATTTGAGAAGCATTAAAATTAATGAAATTTTGTATGAATTGAGTTAAATTCACTTTGTTCAATTCTTTTGCACCAAAGGTTGAATGGAGTTCTTTCGTTAGGAGTATATCTTTAAGTTCGTGCACCTTTACTACGTATGCCTATTTAACATTCTCATGAATTGACTTCTCATAATTTCATTTCATTTTCATGAATTAGATAATTTGTGTTACTCTATGGTGTGATTGTTTGTATTTGTATTTATATGTATATTTATATACTAAAAAATTTCAAAAAATTTCAAAAATAGTTTGTTGATGTTTCATCACACATGCTTTTATTAGTACAGACAAAAGGGGAAGAGTATATTGAGGGGGAGTTTAATATATTTTCGTTAAACTCCATGTGTCACGGTATTTTCTTTACTTCATGTGTGTAGGTCTTTTTCGCCTTAATGATTTCATGGATTACACAATGAAGATATTCCGTTAAAGATAATGTCACAAGTGTCTTTTCCATTTCGAGCCTGGGAGGGACATATTTTGAACTTGTCTTAGGGGCTATTTTTTTGTTTTTGTGTTTTGTATAGGAATAGCCAAAGGGGAAGATTTGTAAGACCAATATTTATAATATATCATCATGTTTTTAAGTTTACCATATTCCCTTACACTTCCATCATCAAGTACATTCTCAAGAGACAAGTTAGTGACAAAGATTAAAAGAGTTAAGATCGTCATTTCAATCATCGTAGAAGGTCATCATCATCATCATCCTTACCATAATTCCATCATATGGGGTCAGCCACATGGATTCTCTTTTTCCGTTCTAATCTATTTTATGCAATATTATCATTCAAGTTTAATTCTTTAAGATCACTTATACTAATTTCCTCCCATGATAGCTTAGGTCGACCCTTTATCTTTTACCCTCTATTTCCAATAATATTCCTCATATTATAAGTGCATCACCTGGTCTATGCAACACATGTTCGTACCATCTTAGTCTACTTTTTCTTATTTCAAAGTGTTTTTCAAATAATTTGTTTTTCTATTTTTGATTGTTCTAACGACTTTAAGTCTTTGTTCAAATGAGATTACCAGTTCATTCAAACAAACGTCACATGGGATTCTTTTGTTAGCATAACAAATGTCATTCGAAGCTTGTTCGAAGCTGGTTCAAATGAGATTAATTTTTCATACAAACGAGTTTCATTTTTTTTGAACGAGTTAGCATTTTCATTCAAACGATCCCTTATTTTTATTCGAACGAAAGTACTCAAAATTTGTGCCACCTTAAAAATTGTGTTTTCTATATAAAGGGGTCTTTGGATCCATTTTACACAGGACGTTTGGAAAAAAAAACACTTTCCCATACATATATACAAAAGTTCTTCGAGCCCTAGATTGTTTTAAAACACATTAGTTTTTCAATCCAATACTTAGACCCTCTCGACGCTATAACTGACTATATACTCTTTCCCACCATATCCTTCATAGATAATTCCAACAATTAGAGAATGTTACACAACTATGAACGATTTTGGTCTGTAACCAATGTCGTGAACTTCTTTGCCATAAATTCTTCGGTTAGAGTTTGAAGAAAACATTTGTTTTCCATGTTTTGGAACAAGTTTGAGAAGATTTTAATGAGTGTAGTACCACCTTCTAGGTGTGTGATGAACCTAAGGTCAAAGTGTATTTGAAAATAATGTCTTAACTCGTAAAATATAATTTTTAGATAAATGAAATCTAAAAATAACACAAGAACAAATTAGAAATAGGTTTGTTCAAGGTATAAAAACATTTTAAAGCAAACAAATTTACTTTAAAATATTTTTAGATTTCACAAGTATTTAAACATAAAATATCTCAAGAATATATAGAAAAGAAAAAAAGATTCAAAACTTGGAAGAATATGAGATTCAACATCAAAAGAATTTCGTGTGTTTACAAGATTTTTCTCTCGTAAAATGATTCTTCTGGGAAAAAGTACCTATCAAAAATATTTTCTCCATAAAAAATCACAAAATCACACTTCACACACACACAAAATGAAGTTTAAATTACTTAGTTATACATTGAATCTTGCAATAGAAGCTTGGTGTAGTCTTACATGAAGTGACTTAGTGTAAAAAGTAGAAAAGGTGTGGTTATATCTTTAGTTTGCATGATTATCAAGAAAGATGTGCACATTATTAAGAAAAAGTACCTTTTTGTGCCAGACTAACACATTTCGTCGGTGCATTGCTGCACCGAGGATCTCCCTCGTTGTGGCAAACATGCAGCAAAAATACTAAACAAAAATGAAGATAAATCTCTGGAACTCAGCGCGACTAGCGAGGCACTATCGCTGCAGCGAGATAAAGTCTCATTGTGGCAAAGGTCATGAGACAGACCTACAATAGACTTTATAAAATCCAAAAAAAAATCAAAATAGTTTTGTTTTCACTTCATAAACAAGTCCAAAGATCCATATCAATAAAAAAACATACACTAAAAGTATTTTCTATAAAAGAAATAGTGTGAGAAAAATGTCTGTGAGTCTATATGTCCATTTACCTTTCGACTAGTGGTATCAAAGGATACGCGAGAAGAGGATGTATGTTGAATGATTTTCATGAAGTTTTGTGAGAATGACCTCAAGATAAGACTCAAATTATATTTTAGTCCACAGAATAAGACAATCTAGTCCTATTGGGGCACATGAGTATAATGCATGCTCTTATAATCTCCACCTTTGTCTATTATGTGACAACATGTACTAAAATGAAGATTAAAAATATTATAAGAGAGTCTAGAGACCTAAGACATATATACATAAGCCCAGCTAAAGGCAAAAGACAATCCTATACTACAAATCTTCAAAAATAAGTGTTCTGAAGATGTCTTGCACCTGTTAAGTTGTCATACATTCTAAACACAAGATATATAGTACAAAATTAACGAACATTTTAAACATAAAACGTGTGATGAATAATATATAAAAAGTGATTCATGATTCTAAGGTGTGTATACAAGTTCTAGAAATGGCAATATCCTAATGTTATAAGACATACTGAGATATGTACTGTATTTTTTGAATATATACTCCATATTCATTTAGTTTATCATGAAATAACTCAAGGTACATTTATTTGTAGAACTCCACAAAAATATACTATTTCTCCCCCTTTTTGTCATGGAATTGACAAACGTAAAGAAATATCAAATTAAACATGTGTTCTAAAAATAATAGTATATGCAATTCAAGGATTCGAATACAAATTTCACCAGAGAGAAAACAACGTAAGATAATCAAGCTAGAACATGAAACATAAATTCAAGTCAAAGTGAACTAAAGATAGATAGAGTGACCCATATGTACAAGTTAACAAGTCTATAAAAAGCATGGGTTAGAAGGAATCAAGTGAGATAATGAATAATAAGCCTAAATAATCCATGTTATGCTAAATAAAAGCACGTGAGATTATGAACTAAGAATAAAAAATAAATAAACATGATACAGATGTGATTAAACGTAGACCATAGTATAAAATCACATAAAATTGTTATTAAGATATCCACAAAATATTAGAAAAGATTCACAAAAATTATACTCCCACCTGCTGAGTACTATTAATATGATCTTTATTCATAATGAAAAAGTCATAAAAAATAACACAAAATATCCAAACCAGCTAAAGAACTAATAATGTTTGATACCATCAAAACAAAATATGTCTAAAGAGACAACATATAACCATCAAAAGAAAATATCAACAACCACCATAAAGCTACCACCTTTAATAGTCACCACCACCTATTCTTCATCCTCGTCATCCTCATCCTCATCAGAGTCTTCATGATATCATCGGAAAACATGTATCTCTGTCTGGATATCAATAACTTCCCATCACGTGGCATCTAACTAAGAGAAGACCAAGGTCTAAAATACAGTCTAATGCTCCTGAAACGATGTGAACTTGGTACAAATATTAGAACATAATAAATTAGCCACCCCTTTAGATATATGTGTTACCTGGTCATCAGTAATATGGGTGTGAGTGGAGTACGAGGGTGGTGTGGTCCTATATCATGGCTAATAAGTTTCACCACCAAGTTCATGTGTGAGATCTTTTTCCATTTCGTCTACAGTAAGGGGGTAGAGGTGTCTTCCTCAGATTCTTCTTTCATTCGAAAAAATGACGTGGGTGATTTTCTTTACATCTTTGTCCTTTGCTTAATTAGAATATTCACATCATTCACCAACGAAATGTGATTGATCAAACGTCTAAAATTGTTGGTAGCTTGTCCTTACCTTTGTTGATAATGTAATAAACCATTCTCTTATAAATTACCCAATCCAACTCCAAAGTGACACTAGTTCCAACAGCATGTAAAATCTTGTAGTTATAGGGGGGATGGAATAATAATGTGAATTTTGGTTGATATTTGCAGAGAAGATGATGTGACGAAGGTATTATAAATCAGTGAAATCTTTATGAGGTAAGGCCTTATGTAGTGCCTTGACGACTGCTCCACCAATAAGTTTACCAATTATCTCATCTTCACTAGGGCCTTTAAGGTATTTATAAGGAAAATTTGGATTGGGGACCTCAGGTACACCATAAAGATCTCTTAAGTAGGCAGTGGTAATAATGATAGAAGTTCCTTGAAAATTGGAGAAAAAACCTATATCAAACCTTAAGAAAGTGGCAGTGGTAAATAACCCATGGACAAGGTCAGGGTAAACTATTTCTTCATCCGCACCATGGTTCCCAATGTGTAATGTGTGACGATCATCAAAAACCCTTAATCCAGCAACACGCGAAGAGAGTTCTAATCAATGCTTCTATTAAAAGGACAACAAGGTAGAAAAATTCTTAAACCTATCAAAGTCGTTTAGGTTATTGACTCATGGAGGATATGAAGGCCTATATTTGGAAGATCTTGCACCCGTTATGCATTTATTGGAAATCTTATTAACACTTGGCATGGTTTGAAAGAAGGAATCCCAACCGAAATCCAAACTCAAAACCAAAAGAGCCTCAATCTAGAGCAAAAACATATATGAAGAGTTAAATCCATGGATTCTAACTCAAAATAACATGCATTACTAAATAATAAATCTTAATAGAGATAAGAATAACTCTAGTAAGACAAAAAGATAAAAACTCCTTAAATCCCCACTGGAATGTCAAAAGGAATTAAAAATTCTAGATCAATAAGAGAGAATGAAGAATAAACTTACCAAAAGGTTTATAGATGTGGAAAATAAGGAGGAAATGTCCAAAAATGGAGTCCTACTAATAAATGAAAGATAATAAATGTGTCTCGACATTATAATTTCATATGTCTCGACATTATAATTTCACTATTAGTAGGACTCGATATCAAAAGGATAATAAATGAAAGATAAGAGATGGATGCATCTTTGTGGGGACATAATATTATGAGATGTATTATCGAGGCATGTGCTCATGATAAGGACTTGGTATTATGCCTACGTACTCGTGTTTCCATGAGATCAAAGCCTACGTAGTTCAGTTCTTCACATCTTCCAACGTGATACGTGTGCAAATGTAGGGATTGGCTCGGATATGGGGATATGTTATATGTAGGACAACTGGTAGCTTTGGTGGAGGTTCAGAATGGTAGTGGACCCTAAAATCATTTATATTCGCATATCATATTGTAATCGTTAAGTGATCATTAGTCGCAAGATATTGTCCTTCAAACTAGTTTGGAGGTGTGGAAGGGAAGTTTTGTAATAGATGTAATTTTTTACAGATAAAAAAAAGTAAGATAGCACACCTTGGGATTGGAGTGGACCAAAATCCACAAACAAAGATCTATGTACCCCTTATCGACATAGCTAAAATACTGGAGGTGTTATAGTCCTCGGGCTAGTTTAAGGTGATGGAGAAGGGGGTTTGGACTAGTGATGGAAGCATCCCTAAGAGATAATATGGTGAGAGATTTATTATGAGGCTTGGGTTTCACGAGTTTAGTTCGGTGTAGTGCCTACGTACCCTAGGGGATTTAGGATCTAACTCAATGTAGTTCCAACAAATGGGACATATTAACAGGTATATGCAATGGAATATCAAGTATAAAATATAGAGCATTAATGTATTTATGGATCCTAGTCCTTAATATAGCATTTTCATTATATTGGATTAATATATTGATATGTTAAAAATACGCAGATAAAAGGCCGATGCTTGATAAGTATTTATATGAAAAAAATATTTCGAGGTCCGGCATAGCGACATGATTTTTTCACTCGGAGAAGCAGTGGGAGTAGTTCAATTTTAGACTTTGTCTTGAGCAAAGTTTCATGTTGACTCAACTCACTACACTTTTATAAGAACAATTTTCAAGAGTATTTTTTCATGTTTTTATTTAGTAATGGATTTGGATTATCATTTATTTAACATTTAGTATTCATTTCAATGAACAAAGGTGAAAAATTATCCTTTACAATATAAACAATGTGAAGTGCATACTCAGTCCCTTGAATAGGTGTTGGGCTAAATGACATAAAAAGGTGTGGATAATTTATCATAATATATATAGGCTGTTTGACCCAATATTTGCGCACATTATTTTTACCCTTTGTCGTCCTCGACTTCAACACAATATCAAAGTCCCCTAATTTCACCGGCTAGGACATTAACCAGCTAGACTTTTCAGGTTTTTTGATAGCCTATATGAAGGGTTGATCAATATACAAAACTATTGTGTGGGATTAAAAATAGGGTTTCATCCATTTTTACACCTTAATCAATGCCAACGCCATCTCTTCCAGGCTATGGTACCTGATTTTAGCTCCCTTGTATTCTTTTCTAGTATAGTAGACTAGTTTATGTGATCCTTCTTTGCACCTCACTAGGGCTGAGCTAACTTTTAATTTGGAAACTGCCAAGTATAAATATAACTTATCTTCAAGTATTGTCTTGGAGAGTAGAGGAGGACACCCTAGATAGCTCTTCAACTATTGGAATGACTTATCACACTCCTCATTCGATTTGCAGGTTTTTCTCAGGACCTTGTAAAATAAGAGGCAGTTATTCGTATCCCGCGACATGAATCTATTCAGAGTTTGACCTGACCTATCAGTCTATATATTTCCTTCTTGCTTCTTGGAGACTATATGTTGGTAAGGGCATTAATTTTGTTGAGGTTTTCCTAAATACTCCTTTGGTTAACAATGAATCCCAAAATCTTTATTTCTTGGATGTCGAACATGCACTTAGTTAAGTTCAACTTCATTTTGTATTTTTCCATTATGTAGAATGTCTGGACAATGTCACAAATGTGGACATATGCTTTCCTTATTTTAGTCAACACACCATCGACGTAGACTTCCATGTTGTTTTCTATCTTCTCCAAAAAGATTTAGTTAACTAACCTTTGGTACATTGCCCCAATGTTTTGTGTCCCATGGGTTATAACATAGTAGAAATATATATCGCATTTAGTTATTAAATAGGTCTTCCCCATATATTCATGGTTCATTGAAATTTGATTTTATCCCAAATAATCATCCATAGAGCTAGGAGAATTATGCATGACCATAGCATCAACTAGCTAGTCAATTCGATGAAGGGGATAGTGATCCTAAGGACATGCGTTGTTAAGGTATATAAAACATATGCACATGCGCCACTTGCCATTATTCTTTTTCACCATCATAACATTCAATATCCTGTTTGGGTACTTCATGCCTTTCATGAACTTATTTTTATTGTTCTTTCCCACCTCCACTTCAATAGCCATATTCATATCTTCAGCAAATAATCTTCGCTTTGCTTCATAGGTTTAACATCTTTTACTACACTAATCTCATGACAAACAACCTTTGGGTCAATGCCTAGAATATCTTCATGGATCCATGTAAATATATTTCTTCTCTATATGAGGAAATTAGTGAGATCTTTTTTCATCTTTGGGTCTAAGTAGGAGCTGATCTGAGTACTCTTTAGATGTTCATCATCCAGTATCATGAACTTGATTTCCTTGGCCTCATTGCCCTTGAAAACTTTTCCTCATCCCTAGGATATAATGTCTCAATTCCATAGGTCATGGTAAGACTTTGGTGTTCCTCGATTGAGGTGAAATAATAATCCATTTCTAGTAATTAATTACCTCCGACTTTTCCTACTCCGAAGTATGTGGGAACTTAATTACCCGATTAACTGTAGAAGCGACTGCTTTGAACTTTTTTAAGCCTACCATTCTAAATTTTATCTTTTAGTCTGAATCCACGTTCTTATCCATAATACATAATTTCGTAATTTATGTACTATAGGTTGGACTTATCTCTGCCATGCCTTCCAATTCAATAGGTCCTAGGGTGTACACCATCTCTTCAGAAGCTGATAAGTTGATGGTGGTAGGACTGCACTTTCTTCCAAATTACTTCAACCTCTAAAAATAGTCATACAATAAGATGTAAGTTAAACTCCCATTATCGATCGGGATCCTTCGCATAGTGCGCTCATGCACCACGAGGCTCACTAACAATGGGTCATTATGAGGATATAAAGGGAGGGTGAGGTCGTCCTTGGAAAATCTTACTATAAGCCAATCACGGTTAACCTTGCAAGGTTGGTTGTCTTCTACCTCTGCTACGTTAACTTCACCTGAACAGTTTCCTTGCCTCATTTAGATACGCTTTCCTTTTAACAGAGCCATCATTTTCTCCTTCTTTTGTACTCAAAATGAAGTGCATCCCAAAAAATATCATATTAACGATTTCCTTCTGCTCCTTAGGCTTTTTTGGCGAGTCATCCGTGTTGCCTACACCAGAATCATTATGATTGTGTATGTGTTTCTGATCATCCCTTTTCCTTACACGAAGACTTTTATCACCTTCTTTACTAAGTTACTTCCTTCGATTTTACATCTTGGTCAGACTTAACATATTTCTTCAATTTTCCCCCTCTAATCAAAGCTTCACACAACTAATGGTCATCCCTAAGTTCTATGTTCTGAGGTACAAATAAATACCCCCCCCCCTAAAATGGGCTCATCGGGATAGTTACCCATTGCCTCATTTTGGGCAAGACTTTTTCATGTGTCCCATCTCTCCACAAATGAGACAACTGCCAGAGAACCCCCTGTCTCTGGTCCTAGCCCTACTAGCCTCCCCTTCCCTTCCCTTGGTTATGATGGCCTTAGAGAATGAAAAGTTATTACTACTGAATACCCTACTAGTCCAGACTAAATCCACCATTCTCGAGTTGTAAAAAAAAAATTGGACCTAATTCTCTTAGCCCAATTCCTCTCCCAGAAATCTCGCTCCTCCGACGGTTGTTCCCCACTGACACCATTTCCATCTACTTCCCAGTCTGATTGATCTCATTTTCTTACAGTGGACATGTTCAATACAAGTGGCTCTACACTCCACACATAGGACACTATGTTGCGTCTTCCCCTTGTCTCTGACCCCCATTGTTAATATCGAGGTGTCCTTATCTCGAAACTGGTAGTATTATCCCCAATTGCTACCCCCGTTGTCCTTTTGGCTCTGCTAGCCCTATAGGACTCGTTGTTGGCCTCGATGGCCCTGACTGAATACCTCATCACTTGTTAAAAATTTTCCTAATCTGAATCTTATAATTGGTTCCTCTACTAGTTATATCCTCCTGTGGTACTTTACTAGCACCGTTTAATCTAGTAATCCAATTCAGATAGATTTTCGACCCTCTTGACTACCTTCTCATGGAAGCATTGATCTAGACTTGTAAACATATGGCCTTGCCGATGTCGACACTATTCATCCTATCCGGATATCCTATCCATGCGTGTGTCTTCTATTGACAAGTCCATTATCCACTTATGTACCCATTTATTATCTTCGCATTCCCTACTTCAAGTACGAAGTTCGTTAAACAAGTCAGCTTCTCTCTAGTGATTGATCTTCATCTGACCCACTCATAATAATGTTCAAAACTCCGTTTTCATATCTATTTAGTTAGAAGATGGAAGGTCTCACGATTTACTCGCATATAAATTTCTTCTTTAACTCCATATACACGTCTTTATTTGTGGTGGCTGACTCTCATCACTTTATGTTTCTCCAATTAGCTAAAAACTTTCGCTCAAAGTTTAATCCTACTCGTCTCTTCACTCTACCCTATAATATTGCCTTTGGATTGTCCCCTTCCATTGGCCCGTCACACTTCCTCTCTTCTTCGTATTAGTATAATCACCTATAATACTCTTATATAACCCCTCTCTCATATCCTAGCTTAGAGCCTAAGCTAACACATATGAATATATTGTCCTTTAATTTTCAACATTATAAACTTTACATATTTAAACCATTACAAAATTCCTCAAGGCCAATTAAAATTTATGAGTGTCTCCTCGAAAGAGTCCTTTCGACTTCCCCACCCCTTGTCGACTACATTGGTGAGTCTGCAATTTGCACCACTGTCAGCTACAGTAGTTCTTGAGGAAGCTATTATTCTTGTATAATTTTCCTATCGTCATATTCCTAAATAATAATCGTGTTAATGCCTATCATAATCACCGTTCATAAAAATACTCTATGGCTTTCGTCAAGTCTCTCCTCCGGCAGTCCTTCCAACGACCTTTGTTGGCCATCCGATATTGTTCGGTGTACAAAGCCCAAACAATCTCATATGTGAATCACATCAACTATATTTAATAGCAGAGAAACGTAAGTCGTAATACATAGAGGAATACAATAATCCTATAATATGGCTCTATATTAAAGAATGCTAAGTTGAAACGTAGAAAAGCTGCACAGATCCTAAGGACACTAGAATCTGATGCTTTGATACCATATGAGACACCTCGCCCAATTAAATATTTAGTGATCAGTCCTTTATTAAATTAAAGCAGGATTCTCATTTGATTCATTCTTAGCATCACTGTCGAAAACCATATTAATTACTGACCACCTAATAGTTAATTAAGCAAGTGTCAAATTTTATCTTTCATTAAACAGATAAAAATATGCGCAAACAAAATAAACAAAACCATACACACAACCACTGTCTAAAAAGATACCGAATAATAAATGACTTGCTTAATAAACCATCAGCTATAAAATCCAAAACCAGAATATCCAACAGCTAATAATAAATCTCAATACAACAATCTGAACTGAAATAAAATCTGAACAAGTTCTAAAGGCAACACGACCAAAATAAAATACTGAGATATGATTACTAATCTAGGAATGAAATAAAAGAGGCTTCTACTCCAACTCCTGCATACATCCCCATATGCCACAGGTGCGTATCCATGGAATAGATAATCAAGTCTGGAGTCCCTGTGATTGGACACCTAAAAGGTTTTGAAAATATTTGCAGCAAGGGTTAGAATCCAAAACATTTTGAAAATATTTAGTGAGTGATTAATGTTACAGTACATAAAATGCATGAATGCTTTTCATATTTAAGTTAGTATTGCACTCCCTTGAGATAATTATCACCCCATATCTAATGTGCACACCTACTGCTTCTTCCTAACCCTCCTAGTTGTACTACCCCATCTAACTAGACTTGACATGAATACTTATCTACACACTACTCTTGCCCGAGTAATCTTAAAATTTTCATAAGTTATTTATCTCATTAACTTAATTAATTATCTTTAATTAATTCTCCATAATATTCTCAGACTTAAGGCTTTCCCACACCTAATATTTTTCTGTGCCCACTCGTATTGCGCATACAATATGATACCAAATTTCCAATACCTTATTATTTATTTAGTGTCACCAACTAATTATAAAGTTCTCGCATACTAAAATTAATTTAGCTATCACTATCTACAATGTATACTAATGCACCCGTAATAGAATAAATCACACGTGTTTGTGTGTGTGTGTGTCTCTCTCTCTCTCTCTCTATATATATATATATATATATATATATATATATATATATATATATATATATATATATATATATATATATATATATATATATATATATATATATTCACATCACTATCATAATATATACGTATACGGCATCCCTAGGTGGAAACCTGCGATGCAGGCATACTCTGCTATCAAGTCCTGGTACATCACATACTTAATAAGGACATCGATTTAGATATCACCTTCGAACCATAAAATGAAATCACACATATTGGAAGCGAACGTAGTTCTAGGCCTTTGGGCTATGCACATACCTACGCACCCAAATGACCGGGCACACTCTAATTCATAAAATTAGTGGTCATCCCTAAGTTCTATGTTCTGAGGTACAAATCAATATCCCCCCAAATGGGCTCATCAGGATAGGACTATCCATGACGTGAAAACTCCCCTGGTAGCAAGTAGCCTAAGTATGTTTACACATAATCAATCAACCAACCTATGCATATATATATATATATATATATATATATATATATATATATATATATATATATATATATAAGAGATAATATAGGTATACCATGAACCTATAATATTTGTATCGTACGTAGTGTATATATATTACCCGATTACCCCATGTACCCGAGCGTTTTCCCTCACTATTCGAAAAGTCATAGCCACTCCATTATATTATTTCATTAGTTAAAATACAATACCTGGACACATCCACTCATCCCATTAATTGAATCCTACGACGTTCATTTCCCTTACTTTATTAATAAAAATCGATCACTAATTAATTTTCAACTCGTAACAACTTCCCACTTGATTACCCCTTCTCATCGAGGTCAAATAATTTCATACAATATTTTCAGCAAGTTTTCCAACCCATATATTTTACAATATACATTAAGACCCCTCTATTCTTAACCCTAAAAGTCTCTCGCCACAACAGACCGCCTGAACCGGTTCGGTGTACCTGGGTTCGATTCTCCTTCTTTTCTAACTCGCTTTTCCTCCATTAATGAACCTCTAAGTTTTTGAGTTTTTCCCCAAACCTCAATACAATTATTCTCAACATAATACACAGTTAAGTCAAGTTCTGAACATCATTTAATACAATTGATTTCAACCAATCTCCATCAAATTCTGAATTGGGTTTTTATTTAGGTTTCATTTAATCATTCATAAATTCAATTCTCTAAATCTGAAATTAATCAATGATCTCCAGTGGGTTTATCATATACTTTCAGTTACTATGGCCTAGAATCATATAGTATTACCAATTCCATATTAATCTCTACGCATGATTAATTCATTAAAACCCTTTTTTATATCAATACCCTCTCAAAAATGGATTTTCATTTACACCACCAAGATATGAATCGAATATCACAGATTTATATCGAAAGAAAAATTAACCACTTGTCTCTATAGATTTTTAGTGTCCGATCCTTTGATGTAGACAGTGATTCGACGAAGAACGCCCTCAATCCTTCTTGGTTTAGCTCCCCAAAACCTCCCTATTTTCTCTCTCTTTTCTTCTTTGCAGTTCTAGGGTTTTCTAAATGACTTACGGTCGTTCCCAATTTCTTCACTTAGATTAAATAAAGTAAATCCCATTTTTAGGCTAATGGACCAAATCCAATTGACCCGAACACCCCCTTGGGAACCCGATTATGCCTAAAAATGTCCCGAGACCCAATTACTATCCCTGAGTACTCTTTTATGACTATCTCGACCTATTAGAAATAACCTGTGACCTCTGAAATATCATCTGAGTTACTCCATATAAATTTTCTTATTTCACTTCAAAATATGTTTAAAAAAAATGAATATCAACTTGAATTAATTAAATCTAACTCACCGAATTAAATAAATTCTGCAAAGTAAATAATTCTCCAAATTAAATAAATCTCTAATTTAAATAAATTTTCCAAATCACTAATTTTAATTTAGTGCCTATATCCTAAAAAATATGGGGTGTTACAATACCTATGCTGCCTGTTATCGGCTTCGCGCAGAGGGCGATCCGACCTTGACGATTCCAGTGAGATCCGGATTTGCGACCCATAAAATGGAAGTTAATATAGATCACTATGTGTGTGTATGAGTCGAATCGGTGTGTCATTTGGGTAAGTTAGGTATGTGCGTATCCCAAAATCTAATAACCATGTTCTCCTTCATTGTCTATTGATTTATTTTGGGTCCGAGGAAACATGACGAACCAATAGTCATTGATTTAGTACGAGACATACATGAACTTGAAAGCAGAGTATGCCAGCATCACGAGGGGCCATTCTGGGGATGTTATAATTGTATATTTTGTATGTGTGATAAACATATATAGATTGAGTATATCTACTTATGTGTGATAGTTGAACTGATATACTGTGTGTATCAAAAAGAAATTTAAGTAGATAAACTTAAATAATTGATTCAAAAGTAATATATGGGAATTATTAATTATTAATATTGTGGTAGCGAGTCGTATATGTCATACGAGGGAGTTGGACCTTTTGAGGTTAGATACATACTTTACCTAGTTGGGTTAGGTAGTATAGCTAGGTAGGATACGTTAGTCGTGAATGATAGTTGAGAGGTTAGGAACTCAAAGGAGTGTACGTTGAACTAATGTGTGTATCTAATAATTGATTTATACTGTGATTTAACTACTTGCAAATATTTTTAAACTATTTTCTTAGGCTCTAACCCGTGTCAAAATATTTTTAAAACCTTTTAGGTGTCAAGCCACAGGGACGCCCAACTTAATGATTCAATCCAGGGATGCGTTGCTGTAGCATTTGTGGAGGCTTGTATAAGTTATTTTAGACGCTACAACTCATCCATTTCTAGAGAAGGATTCTTTGCTATCTCATTTGGACATTTTAGACACCCCATTCTAACATCCCCTAACCTGTCCGTAGGTCCCTATAACCTCCCTTCATCGCTACAAACCTAAGTCATACCCCAGGTACTGACCCAGAGGCCATCGGGCACTTCCAGGCTCCATTTGACCAAAAGTAAAACTCCTCAGCTCAATCAAGACATAATGAATTTCCAAAGGGAACTGAAACCCCTTTCCAACGGTCTATCCCGTGTGCGATTCTGACTTACAGTGCGAGCGAACGACCCATTTTCCCCTAAACCTTGATCAGGAGGCCACCGGATGCTCCCAGGCTCCATTTGACCAAAGTTAACCCTTCAACTCGAACGATACTGAATGAATTTTCAAAGTTCACTGAAAACCCTTTCCAACGGTCCACCCCATGAGCGATTCTGACTTACGATACGGACGAACGATTAGTTTTACTTCGAAAAGTCATCGAACGCTTCCAGGCCCCGGTTGACCAAAGTCAACTTCCCGAACTGAGTCAAACTCTTTGGAATGTATAAGTACATCTCCTAACCTTTCCAACGGTCCACCCCATGTTAGATTCTGACTTACCATGCGGATGAACGACCCGTTTGCTCTGAGGATTCCCCGTCCAAAGGACCAACGAACGCTTTCGAGCCACATTTGACCCAAAGTCAACTCCCGGATCTAGGAGTAGTCCAAAAGACTTTCTAAGGTCTCTAAATTACCTTTCTAATGGTTTTCCCCATATGTGATTCGAATCAATGGTTTGCGCTCTACGACCGATTTTCTGAAGGAACCCGAAAGAGACTGCCACACGGCAGGTTCCAAACCCTGCGTATCGACAATGTGACTAAACACACCTGTCGATTGGCAGGACAAGGACTATGCTGATCAGAAATGCCCTAGGCCTATAAAAGGTAGGTCCTGATGTCATTGCAAGGAGCCAAGATCTGAGATCCATCACTCTCAACGAACTCAGAAAACCCCTCTGGAAGTCAGTGTGATTTCCACATCCAAATCCTTTTCCAACCTTCACTTTTCATCATCCTTTTCATCAAACTTGGTAAATTAACCACCCTTCATCATCACCCAAGTGCAAGGGCTGCTCTCCAACATCCAAGATCAAGCTCAAGATCTCTAAGAAGGTCCAACTTTTTCAACTCTCTCTTTAAATTCTTCTAAATTCGCATTAATTTGTTTTATTACTTAGCACTTTTATTCTCTCATCTCATAAACCCTAATATACTTTTCTATCTAGTATTATTTCACATCTCTTATTTTCATATAAATAAAACCCAAAAAATAAGAAAAATAGGATTTGCTCATAAATTCCAAACGGGAATTCTCACACTTTTCTCACAACTAAAAACACTTTTTTTACACACACACAGCCCGATTGGATTTATGGGATAAATCCCACCCCTCATTTTGCATACGAACTACGTGGACTTTGATGCCTCTATAGGCTACATAGGTGTCTCGGGGTAAAACACGATACTCGAGTCCTTTTCCTACTTTTTTTTTATCTTTTTATATTCTTTAAACTTAACTCTCTTAGACTCTCTATACATATATTTGTGCTTAGTGGCATATTATTCTATATATGTTATCGTTCCATTATAACGATCAACGCAAGGATAATTGCATAAATCCTATTTTCTAATATTATTTTTTAGGAACATTCCTATGGATGACTCACTTTATCTCTTCCATGATACAAGTAGAGGATTCCTATCTCCACTATATATACACATGCACACATATCATGGGGAAACAAAGGAAAATAGCAATAACCCATGAGAGACCGTAAGGGCTGAATGGGTGCCTAACACCTTCCCATTTTGTAACTTAGCCTCCTGACCCTTTTCGAATCATTTTTTTTCGTATGTATCGGTATGTCTTTGGATGTCGTTCTTCAGGATTAATCCCTTTTCTTTTGTCTATTTTGAGTAAAATAGACTGGCGACTCCATCTCTCTACCTTTTTCACCTCATCACCAACGCTGGTCGAAGCTCTCCCGAGAGGGATGCGCGGCACCAAGATCCTCTCGACGTTAAAGACACCCCTCTTCTTTGTCCCTCCCATCACGAGGATCGGGGGATGGCCACATGCATGTTTCCCTTCAGACTATTTATTTCTCCAGTGTATTTATCAAACTGTATTTAGATTCAGCTTTATTATGTTAGACGTATATTTGGATTGTTTGTGAACTTTTGGTTTATTCGGTCTCATTTATTTATGTATTTTTCATGTGATTGCTCAGATTATATTTGTGTGGATGGTTTAGTTGATTTATTTTATTTCCGTATGTTGTTATAATAATGTAAGATGAAATTTGGCACCGACTTAATTTAACAAAGGTGATTAGGAATAAAAAAAAATCGATAGCGATGCTAAGAATGAACCAAATGGGATTCCTGTTTGTTTTAATGAAGGAATGATCACCTGTGGTTACAATAGGTGGGGTGTCACATGTTGTACTCCCTATTTTTTCTCCTTTAATTCTACCTGGCATTAATCGGGTAAGACATTCTCTTTCCCATCTTCATTCCAAAATAAAAATTACTGATAAATTTATCAGCTAACTGCCTGAAATTGGTTATCTTCCCCTTAGGTAGCCTCATGTTATAATACACCATATTTATTATGCATTATTTAATTGTGAAATTAATTATATTTATTTAATTTGACATGTGATTTCACTTATTATATTTATATGTTATATAATTCATATGTGAAAATGGAACTAATATAAGATAATTCATTAATTAAATATTCGGAAGTGACTGAGTATTATGGGATTATATGGAATGGTTAGGGACTGTGTGTCGATGGTTTCCTTATTTGGATTATCCCCTCGCTATTGGATCACACCAATCATGAAGTAGTTTTTTATATTGTGGTGTCCATATAAGTAATTAATAATTAAATAATCAACTTATTGGATCATACATAATGATATATTATTTTATCGAGATAATAAATTTATTGGAATATGTTATATTTTGGGTTGCCATTTGGGATACATAGAATGTCTGTTTTTACTTAAAATAATAGGTTTTAAGTTTATTGCGATATTATATGGCTTGGGCAGATTTTTGGTCAATTTGGAGTGTCATTTAGGATCATTGGTTTGAGGTTCATATGGAGCCTAAGATTAATTTCGTGGGAATCGACTTTAGTAGGTCATTAGTCATAACTTAAAACACGTTAGATGATTTTAGAGAAACCCTAAAAGGCTTAGTGAATAGGCATAACAAGAGAGAAGGCGATTTGGAGGATTGAATTTTTTTATATTGTCTAAGGCAAGTTTACTAAGATTAGAAATTTATTTTGAGCATCTGTTAAAGTAATGATTACTCATAGGAATTTGGTTTAACATGTTTATAAATATGATTTTGAAAATCAAACCTTAATTTCGAAATTTATTTAATTATAATATTAAACCTTAATAAAATGCTAATGTCATAGAGTAAATTGATTATGAATCCATCATTTCTGACTTAGAATATGAAGGATATTGTTACATATTGAATTATGTTAATAAATCTAAAAAAAATCCCCTCATTTGATTCAAGAATTAAATTGGACCTAAGTTTGAATTTTTTTGACTATGAACTTATTTTTCTAAACCTTAGAATCTTAAATAAGCACTTGAATCCAAATTTTCATTAATCAAAACTTATAGGAATAGGTCAGTAGTGATGCATTGCAACTTATATCTGAAGGAGGATGGGTTTCAGGTTATTTGGATACTTCGGAGTTAGTAATTGTTATAAATGGCGATTTTTAAACTTTGGAGAAAATGACTCTGCTTCCTTTTCATTAGAACATGATTAGAGTCTTGTTCAAATAAGGTATAGGTTCTCATTAGAATGAGTCCATATTTTATTACAAAGACTTTTAGGTTATCCTTCAAACGACTTGGTAGTATCATTCGAACGACTTATGTTATTTCATTAGAACGAGTTTGGATCATAATGACACTTTAATTCTTTAGAGATTTGGGATAATTAACATATAAATGTGCGTCGTGTTTTGGTAATCTATGAGTGAATTGGATTTTTATTTTTTAGAGTTACGTGCAAAAAATACCATGTGTGAGTAATCATAGGAGACTTTCTAGGAGGTATTTCATTATGGGGGTATACAAAATCGACCACGTTGATACCCTGGTGATAGCGATGAGTTTACCTCAGTTCCTACTGTTGACATACCCATATCCTGAGGGGAATAAATAGGGGTTCTCTTCGTATAGTCCTAGGAACAGAGGTCTATACGGATGATAAGAAGGCATAGTGACATTTCCCTTTTCTAATGCTTTGAGGTTATAAATATGGAGCGATCTATAACTATACCTAGTATGCATGAGTGATCCCCAAAGGCAATAGAGATAGGCATTTTTATTTATGTATGGGCTCCTGCGTAGCCCGTTTAGTTATATGTGTCGGGGACTATACTTAAGTGAATATTAAATCTTGAGATTGTCTTTCCTTTATTGATATTATACTAGAGATGAACACACTTGCACTTATTATGGAACCACTATATTATATTCTATTGAGAAGAATCATAATTAATCATTCGATTCACTTTTATTAGGATTATAACCGGGTGATATATTTAGGGTTGTTTCGGTTGAGTTAATTTAAAAATAAATCAAATAAGAAAGGGGAATGAGTGGTCATTGTAGCCCAAATTTGGTTAAATTCTTACTCTTTGTAGTCTTATTGTAAACATTATTGTTGAAATCTATTTTTAGGTCCTAGGCATCCATTGCAGCCTTAGCCCTGATTCTTACTTGTATCCATTATAGTTGAAGTTCTTATACAATATGTATGTGTCAAGCCTATATGTGTTCATCCCTTTTATTTGTATTTACATTTCCAACTAAATTGTATAGTTGTAGATTAGTTTACATTTGTGATAGTTGTATCTTCCCCTAATGGATTACATTTATTATTGCGTGTTATGTCATTAGCGATTATGTTGGATCATTCACATTGTCATTACAGTACTTTAGTATTATGCTTTAGTTTGTTTTAATCATGCTTAAAATGGTACTTAATTATTTTAGACACCTATATTATTTATTTTTGGACCTGATCAATCTAGAACACATATCCCAAGTTAATCTAACTATAGATTTTATGGGTTGTAACACATATACCACACATGAGCTGTAAAATGCTCTACACCTCATTTCGTCAATTATAGAGTAAATGTAAAAAGCAGCCTAGTACTACTCGATTTGGTGCATGGGATCAGTCTTCCCATCATACATCGATGTCATCAAAGGTGTTTTTAAATTTTCTAAGATATGATAGATCAATATGGATACATAGAATGTAGATCCTTCAATACAACCCCTTTGAAAAGGGTTTTTCGTTTTGATTAAACTTAATAATTGATCTTCCAATCATTTGATGGAACCCTTCCACGACTGGTCCTTCTCTATGTTCTTAACTTTCACTAACTTGTCGACTCATTGTGACACCCCGCCTAATTAAATATCGTGTGATCAGTCCTTTATTAAAATTAAAACATAATGTTCGTTGGATTTATTCCTAGCATCACTGTTAAAAACATTCAATATTTTTAATCACCTAATAAATAAATAAGCTAAGTGTCAAAATATTTTATCAATTAATTATACCCAACTAATCCATTAATAAATTTCCATTCTTCAAAATATAAGTTACTCAGTATCCACAAGAATAAAATAAGTACTGAACATGAGTCAAATATTGAAATAAATCGGACTGGACAAAACATTCCAGTTCAAAGTCACAAACCAACAAGCCATAATATCCTGAAGCGAAATAGAAATAAAATCTTGAACTGAACGGAGTACAATCTCTACTAAATGACAAGGAAAGGGGAATAACATTGCCTAAATGAAATATCTGAAAAGAGTGGAGAGAAATGATAGAAGCGTCAAAGTGCAAAGGTCTGCAACTCCCACAACTGCTGCAGCTCGCTAAATGATCCACGCATCTAAGTCTGGTACCCTTGTGGCTGGGCACCTGATAAATAATATATATATATATATATATATATATATATATATATATATATATAGCAAAAGAGAAAAGAGTAACAAGAAAGGGGCAGAGCCAGAGTTGTAAAAATATTTTTTAGCAAGTATTTAAAACTGCAATGATACAATTATTAAGTGCATGTTAGTTTTGAACTGTCGCATGAGATTCTCACCTCTTTACTATTGCGCACGCCTAACGTACGTCTATCCTAACCTATTTATCCATAATGTTCCCAACTATATCATAGACTTTATACTTCTAAATATATCTCAAAGGAGTAAACCATATCGCCTATACAATACACTAATAACATCATTTCATTCCAATTAACCGTATTTCACATTCAGCGTTCTGATAGAAAATCTTTTATCCACTGAAAATACTTTACTTACCAACATTTATAAGTTTGATAATTTCACCCATTAGAATCATTCAGAAGTATATATATATATATATATATATATATATAGTCACATCATCCATATATATATATAAATCATGCGCCCCTCGTTTAGGACCACTTGGCGGAATGCATAATCTGCTATCGCGTCCCGATGCATTACTCATTGCGTAAAGGACAATTGGTTCGGCGTCTCTCACGAACCATAAATCTCATAACACAAATATTGGAGGCGAGCATACTCACCAGCCAAATGGGTCATGCACACACCTACGCTCTCATTCAGCCATCGAAGCGATCCTACGTCTTAGATATCACATATTCAAGTTCATATGCTCTGGGTACAAGTCAAATATCCCCCCATTGGGTCACCCAAGATAAGACTGTACACTGCGCGACAACCTCCTCCCGATAGCAAGCAACGTAGGTATGAAATACACATAATACAAATACTAATATAATAATAGTTGATCCCACGTCCTATTAAAGTCCGGGTATTCACCTAACCCATACATATATTTCAACAGGTAGTGTACTTCCCAATATTACTTATAATGTAATTAATTCAAATTTTTACTCTCTCTAAAATTCCAGAGTTAATACACCTATCCAATCCTTAAGGTATTATCTTAGGAATGCTTCCCAATTAATTCTGTACTAAGTTAATATCAGTAAAATGGTAGTTTTACTCACTCAACTAACTGTGTAACACAATTTGGAGAAAAATAGTTTTTTTTTGGAAAAAAAATTGGACTGTTGTTCGAACAACTAATGGTTTGTTTCAACAAATTAGCATGTCGTTTGAACGACTATGCATCTTGTTCGAACGAGACGTCGCTGTCCCCATTCTGCTACCTGTTGCGTTTTTCCAATCTTTCTCAACTTAAAACCTCTACAGATTTATCCCAAACTCCAAGTAATTACTTCCAATCACTAATTAAATATGCTGGGATAATATCTAATAAGCTAGAATCATTTAATCATGCATAAACCTTAATAAATTCTGAAAATCCCCAAAATTATTCAAAGAAACCCTAGTTCTTCAAATTTCTATATAAGAACTCAAAATCATATTTGTCCATCATAAATAATTCATCAATTCATGATTTTCAACCTATCTACATGAAGGATTCATCCTAATTAGATATCAGATTTCAATAAATGTCCTTAGTTATCCAATTTCATCAAAATTTATGAACCATAATTGAGTATTATGTATACTAACATGAACATGATTGTTGCTACAATTTTGCGAGGATTAAACACTTCCCTCAATTTCGAAGGTGTGATCTCCTGATGATGTTGGTATAGGTGTGTTCCTCGTATCACGATCTACACTTTGGTGGGATTTTTGGTGTGTGTTCTTGAGTTATGTACCAAGAACTCCTATGGGTTCTTCCTTCCTCCGTGCCTTTCTCTTTTCTCTCTCGTAAGTTTAGAAATGATAACTCCCCTCTAACCCACGTTCCTCTATATTTAATTTCCTAATTTTCGTCCATAATATTTTCCCAAAAATTCAAAGGATAAAAATACACCTACGAGGTGCCGGTTAGGCCTTAAAACATCCCGGAGTCCAAATAAAATACCCGGGTAGAGATTTCTGACTATCTCGACCCTTTTGGACTCAACGGCGCACTCAAAAATTACCACAAGAGTTACTTAAAAATAATTTACTTCTTTAACCCATTAAATTTGTCCCGACACGACTCACACGCGCGTCCTGACTTAATGTACCAAACTGTCATATTTCCCACTGTCAACAATTTATACAAATTTCATAATTCCATATTACGTATTTACATAATAATATCCCACAATTATCAACAATAAGTATTAACCCTTGGCACGCTAGTTAATATTTATTTTTAATCCGGATTAATTCATAATCAATTTCCTCACATCTTTAATTTAATTAATCCAACAATAATTATTAATTCCACAATTGTTTAGCATAATAAAAATACAAGGTATTACATACTCCCCCTAATAACGAAATTTCGCCCTGAAATTCAAAAAGTAAACCATACCTGGTAAGAATAAGTCTGGATATTTCTCGCGCATATCCTCCTCTCGCTCCCAAGTAGACTCCTCTACATTATTATGCTCCCACAGAACCCGTACAAGTGGAACTACCTTCGACCTCAATTTTCTCTTACTACGGTCTAGGATAGCCACAGTTCTCTACTTATAAGAACTGTCGGGTTGTAAGTCAATCTCCTCAATCGCAATTTGGGTGTGGTCCAACTCATCCCGAGGATAACGCCTCAATGATGAGATGTGGAACACATTATGAATACGGGGCAAGTGTTCCGACAACCCAAGTTTATATTCCACCGGTCCGATCCTCTCAATAATGGGAAATGATCCTACGTATCTTGGGGACAATTTTCCATTCTTCACGAACCTCATCACTCCTTTCATAGGAGACACTCACAGTAATACCTAGTCCCCCACGTTAAACTCCTTGAAGGACTGCTTCGCATTGGCAAAGATTTTCTGCCCGTTCTTGGCTAACCGAATGCGACTCCTGATCAACTCAATTCTTGATGATGTGTCCTGAATTACCTCTGGCTCCAGTAACTTGTTGTCCCCCACCTCTATCCAACAAGTCGGAGAATGACAAGGTCTAACGTATAATGCCTCAAATGGGGCCATGCCAATCGTAAACTAGTAGGAGTTATTATAAGCGAACTCCACCAGTTGAAGGTGTTGCTCCCAACCCCCTCCAAAATCAAGGAAATGCATACGTAGCATATCCTCCAGCATCTGATTCGTACGCTCAGTCTATCCATCTGTCTAAGGATGATAAGATTTACTCAACCAAATCTCGGTACCCATAGCCTCCTGAAAACTCTCCCAGAAGTGCGACAAATTTTTTTTGTCTCTGTCAGACACGATATCCTGGGGCACCCCATGCAACCTCACTATCTTAGTAATAAATAATTTGGCATACTGTCCTGTAGTGTAGTCTGTCCGCACTAGCAGAAAATGTTCTACCTTGGTCAAAGGATCCACCACTACCCATATAGAATCGTGACCACGCTGTGATGTAGGCAACCCAATGATAAAATCCATGGAAATTCTCTCCCATTCCCACATAGGGATCTCTAGCGGCTGAAGTAACCCTGACGGTCTCTGATGGTCATCTTTTACCAGCTGACAGGTGGCACACTAGGACACGAACACCATAATGTCCTTCTTTATTCCACTGTAACACCCCGCCTAATTAAATACCGGGTGATCAGTCCTTTATTAAATTATAATCAAGGTGACAGTTGGTTCATTCTTAGCATCACCGTCGTAAAAATAATTTAACAATTTAAACACCCTAAATAATTAAGCTAAGTGTCAAAACCATTTTTATACATTACTTTCCAAATTTTATTTATATAAACCAACATTTTATAACTTTACATAATTCATAGATAAAGAAAAATCACGCAATAACTATCCTGGAACATGTAATCCGAAATTTAACATCTAACAAATTAATTCCAACATTTAAAACTTTAAGGAAAACATCCTGACAATAATAAATCCCAAAGTGTAAATACTGGAAATAAACGAATCATAATATCCAATGAAACAACTGAATAATGTAAAAAGGGCGACACATGCCCAACTGGAATAAATAATGCTAGAAGTGGAATCAAATAAATGAGGTCGTCTAAGCAAGAGGCCTGCAACTCCCACCTAAGCTGCAGCGCGTTCCTTCCAAAGGATCCTATGCAAGACGCCCCTGTGGCCGGGCACCTCTAATATATACATATATATATACAAGAGAGAAAAGAAAATGGAAACGGGTCAGAGCCTGATTGTAAAAACGATTTAAAATTTGTTTAGCAAGTATTTAAAATGTTTACTGGCCAATGCAACAACATATTAGTGCGGCACTCCCTTGAGAAATTCTCACCTCTCTTCTAATGTGCACACCTATCGCACTAACCTTCCCAACGGTTTAACTTATCTTATCTTAGGTTTCTCGTAAGATTTACACTGACACATTCAACTGTTTAAGAGGTAAATTTTATTCAATCACAAAGCTCTCATTTTAACCTTATTTGCTAATAAAGTTTCCCAGTAACATATTATACTTCAAAGCACGTATTTTCAAATTGAAATCATTATTCATCTCTTACTTATAATATACACGGAGATAGTTCACAAATTTCAGACTTCAATATATATATTAAACACTCATATAATATATATATTCTAACAGCACCCCACATAAAAATTATGGTGCGGGCATACTCTACTATCCAGTCCCCGTATCACTCGTACAAAGGGAAATACAAGTTCGAAATCACTTTCAAACTGTATTAGCACAAACACAAACAACATTGAGGAGAAGCATAGAGTCTCAGTCTCTAAGAGGTCAGCACATGCCCCCACGTCTCTTAAGCCGTCTGACTATCAATCTGATTAGCCCGTACCAAAGGATCTCTATTTTCTAGGGTACGAGTCAATATCCCCCCATAAAGGTCCCATCGAGATAAGACTGTCCCAGCGCGGTAACCTCAGGGATAGCAAGTAGCGCGGGCATGGTTTTCACACGTATATAGTATATGCATAAACACAGTCATATAAATATACTACTATTACCACATCAAATTTAGGTACATCTCATAACCCATAATTACGGTATTTATCCTCATTTCTCGTTAATTAGTTATCACGTATAATGGTTCGTTTCATACTTTAAATTGTAGGATTATTCCAACTTACTACGAAACACTCATGGACTCTATCCTCCCAAGTGTAGAATTCAGTAGGTACTCATCTATTTTCCAACGTAACTATCTTACGCGTCTCTCCCTTTAATAGATAATTCCATCATCCTTTATATGTAAACATCCCAAAAATGTAAATCTCGTCTTACATTAAAGGTCTCATAATTATTAATAAGTCCTACTGGTCTTCTTTATCTCCCAAAATATTTTAACAAGGATGTCCAAAGATTATTACCCATTTAATTTGAATTCAACTATTTAAAAGGGGAAACATGAGTCTGCCAGAAGGGGTCGATCGATCGATGGCATGAACTCGATCGATCGATGCGTCGATCGATCGACACTCCTGCTTCGATCGATCGATCAAACAGGTATTGCGAATTCTACAGATTAACAGTTACGGGTTCTATCATCCAACCTCACCCAAATTCAGATTTTTAACACCCAAACTCCCAGAAATTCATACTACAAACATTATGAGCCCAAATTGAACATCTCCTACGTAAAGCATGCGAATTTCCATCAATATCCATGGATTAATGGGCCAAAACTTATATAAATCTCATGAACCCTAGAAATTTCTTTAACTTTGTTCTAATCAGTCTTTTTCCAGATTTTTTACTTCTAATTCATCATAAATCCGTTGTTAAACCAATACATATGAAGGGGGTTTCTAGATTATCATTCATATCATTACTACATGCAATTTTCCTATCTCCAACATGGGTTTTCTTCGATGAAACTCATCCTAATCAACCCTAGACTAACATGAATGATGCATTAACGAAATTAAGCAAGATAAATACTTGCCTGGAGATTTTTGTCTCTGGTTTGTGGCTGAAATCAGTGTGGTTACGATCCTTGCGACGTGATCTATCGTTTGGCGGCGACGGCAGTGCAAACGGAGAAGTTTTCTTCAGCCTAGAACACCTTGGAAAGCTCTCTCCTTCCCTCTCCTATGACCGTCACTTGTCTTTGGTTGTGTTAACCCTAGAAGACAACCTTAGGCATCTGATATAACCCTTGTAAATTCGTGGGTTTAATTACCCAAAATTATAAAAAGTCCAAAATGCCCTCACGGGGTACTAATTAAGCCTAAAAATGCCCCGAGACCCAAACTAAACCCCCGGATACACTTTTCTGACTATCTCGACCCTTCCGGACACTTTAGCGCACTCGAAATGATCATACGAGTGACTTATAATTTATTCACTTTTATTAATCAATATTTAGTCCCGACGCGACACGAGCGCGTCCCGACTCAAATTTCCAAAATTGTCATTTTATTCACTCATGACATTTAATAGTACCAATATTATATTACTTTACTCATTAGTAATATTCAACAAGTTTCCAATGATTACTAACTCCCGTCACGTTAGTAATAAAAATATTTAATTTCCGGATTTATATTCAATTAATAACTCACATTAAATTTAATAAATCCCCAAATTTAGAAAGCATAAAAATACGAGGGATTACATCCACTCCACCCGTACTGTCACCTCATATCCTGGTACATTTTATCCCCTCTGGGATGTACCGCAAATCGAGATCCATGTGACTCTGTTATTACTGCATGACGAAAGTCCTCACCCTCCGGGACCACTAACCTCCCATTAAATCGCATTTCTCCATCTGAACTTATTGAGTAGGATTCTGAGCCTTCGGCTGGAAGTCGTATAATCTGGTCTTGGCAAAACGAATCATCTGCTCGGTCTTGGATCACTCTCATAAAAATCTCTGGCGTGACTGTCATGACATACATAAAGGATCGGGACACTACATCCTTATGTCCCAACTCTTTCCACTTTTCCTTCCACACGGCTACCACCTCACTTACTGGCCTATGGATCAATGCATCATCAATTACGTTTTCCTTCCTCGGGTGGTACTGTATCTCGAACCGGTAATCTTTCACAAACTCCAGCCACCAACGCTGACGTATATTCAACTCCCGCTGAGTGAACAAGTACTGCAGTGACTTGTGGTCTGTGAAGATGCAAAATTTCTCCCCTAACAAGTAGTGTCTCCAAATTCGTAGGGCAAACACAACAGCTACTAGCTCCAAGTAGTGGGTGGGGTAATTCCTCTCGTGAGGCTTAAGCGTACGGGAGGCATAATTTATAGCCTCCTCCTCCTGCTTAAGTACTCTACTAAGTCCCTGTAGAGAAGCATCAGTATATACCAGGTATTCCACCCCTGGCCTAGGTAAAGTAAGAACTGACACCAAAGTCATCTTATCCTTTAGCTCATCGAAAGCAAACTAACAAGCATCATCCCAAATCAACTTCACCCCTTTGTGAGTCAAATTTTTCAATGGGACCTCAATCTTCGAGAACCCTCGGATGGACCGCCTATAATATCTATCTAACCCTAAGAAGCAATGCACCTCCATCGGTGTCGTGGGTTTTCCCCACTCCCTCACCATCAACACCTTACCCGGGTCCACATATATCACCAATTCTGACACAACGTGCCCCAAAACTGCACCTCTCGTAACCATAATCTGCATTTTTCATACTTAGTATACAGCTGATGCTCTCTCAGAGTCTGAAGAACTCGTCTTAAATGCTTGGCATGCTCCTCCTCAGTCTGGGAATAAATTAGAATGTCATTTATGAAGACAATGACAAACTGATCTAAGAACTCTCTGAACACCCAGTTCATTAAGTAAATGAATATGGCTGGAGCATTTGCCAATCCAAATGGCATGACTCAAAACTCGTAGGAACCCATACCTCGTCAAGAAAGCAATCTTCGACATGTCCTGCTCCCTAATTCGTATTTGATGATATCCCGATCTCAAATCTATCTTTGAGAAGAAGGAAACTCCAATCAAATGGTAAAAAAAGTCATCTATTTGGGGCAACAGATAATTATTTCATATCGTGACTTTGTTTAACTCACGGTAGTCCACACACAAACCCAATGAACCATCTCTCTTCTTTACAAACAACATGGGAACACCCTAAGGTTAGGTACTCCTATAAATGAAGCCAAGTCCCAACAGATGCTCAATTTGATCCCGTAACTCTCTCATCTCAGCTGGAGCCATACGGTACGATGCGCAGGTTATCGATCGAGTGCTTGCCATCAAATCTACAATGAAATCGATCTCTCAGCTAGGCAGTAGTCCCGGTATATCCTGGAACACATTGAAAAACTCACGAACTACAGGAATTGAATCAATAGGAATCACTATCTCCTTAGAGGTCTCCTCCTCTATATAGTATAAATGGGTGGACGATCCTCCCTCAGGATGAGGCATCGCCACCAAAAACATCTCCTGGACCAGAATGGAAAAAATAATTGTCCTACTGAAATAGTCTATCATGGCTCTATAAGTAACAAGCCAATTCATGCCAATAATGGCGTCATGCTCGTGCATATCTAAGACTAGTATATCTATAAGAAAAATCAAACTCCCAATCTCTATACCTACTCCTCGACATATAAAGAAAATTAGTGGCCCATTACCCAACGGTGTGTCTACACATGTCAATGTACTCTCTATAGTATCTAACAACCTCGTGGCCCGTGCAAAACTAGTGGTTATGAAGTAATGTGATGCCCTCATGTCAAATAAAATGCACCCTATAGTACCATGAATAGAAAACGTACCCTAAATTGCGGGTGGTGCCTGTTGTGGGGCTTCTTCCTGGTGGACATTATAAACACGTTCGTATTGTAACTGCCCCTGCTGAATCAGGGGTGCTGACAAACTTGGGACTGGTGCCACTGCTGGTAGGACGCCGAGAAAGATGGGTCTATGGGGCTCCAGTTAGGATCCCTGCTGCTGGGGGAACCTTCCCTTGTCGGGGAATTCCTGTTTCCTATGGCCAGTTTTGCCATAAGAAAAACACATGCCACTAAAGTTACCTCCCCTCTTCCCATCTTGGCCTTCGCCCTATTGGCCATTATCGCCCCTCCACTTCCCTGCTAATGTCTCTGTTAGCCCTGATGGCCCTACTGTTGGCTTGATGGCCATGGTGATAACAAAGTTGGCCCTACCTATAACCCCCATATCCTTGCTGCCTAGAATCACCAGATAGAAATTACTTAGCAAGGTCCCCCTACTAGGAACTCTGCTCACCCTGATGGACCTGTCCCTGAGCTACTGGTGCCCCATAGGCACTACTGCCTCCTGTCCGGTAATACTGGATGGACTCCTTGATTAATTTTCTCCCCTGCTGATGGAAGCGGTGGTCCTGTAAATGTAACATGGCGACGTTGAGTACGTTGGTATAAGTACCCAACGACAGATTACCTATGAGGTGTTGGCGAATCCTCTAATTCAACCAATCCATGAACATCTGAATCTTCTTCTCTTCGGTGGGTGCCTCATCTGGAAAGATAGTGATCAGTCGCGTGAACTCCTCCTCATACTCAGTGACAGTCATACTCTCCTTCTTGAGATTCAGCAGTTTTTACCTCATCTCTATCTGCACGGCGGAAGGAAAGTATTTGCGGTCAAACCACACCCAAAAGCTTTAAATCGTCATGGTATCCCTCTCCTCCAAGGTGGTAGTGGACTCCCACCACTGCAAAACAGCCCCCACTAGCTTGTAGGAACCCAGTAACTTCCTCTGAATGTCAATACACTCGTACATTCGAAGATGCCTTTGGATATCTTTCTTCCATTGGCTCGCTATGATGATGTCAGAACCGTCCGAGAACTCTGGGGGATGTTCCATTTAAAAAGCATCCCTGACCCTCTCCCATGCAGTGGGAAACTGAGCTGGAACTGGCGCCATAGCCTAGACCTGGGGTGGAGCCTGCTGCACCATCGCTAAAGATGCATTTACCAACTCAACAACTATGGCGACAACTTCAGTTGTGTTAATCATTCCCTGAGCCTGAGGTGCTGGCTGCTCTGGCTAGGCATTTCTGTTCCTCGGGGCTCGTCTTAGAGGCATCGTAAACGAGAAGGGATTTTATTAGTCCATAATTGTTATTAAATATCAAGTAGCTGAAGACGTAAAACACATAAATAAGAATACAACAGTCTTAAAGATAGGGCTCTATATCAGAGAACGCTAAGCGAAAAACATGTTAAGTCGTACAGATCCTAAAGGGCACTAAAACCTGATGCTCTGATACCACCTGTGACACCCTGCCTAATTAAATACCGGGATATCAGTCCTTTATTAAAATTAAAACAGAATGTTCGGTGGGTTCATTCTTCGCATCACTATTGAAAACATTTAATATTTTTAATCACATAATAAATAATTAAGCTAAGTGTCAAAACATTTTCCCATTTAATTATACCCAAATAATCCATTAATAAATTTACATTCTTTAAAATATAGGCTACTCACATTCCACAAGAATAAAATAAATACTAAACATGAGTCAAATATTGAAATAAATCGGACTGGACAAAATATTCTAGTTCAAAGTCACAAACCAACAAACCATAATATCCTCAAGTGAAATAGAAATAAAATCTTGAACTGAACGGAGTACAATCTCTACTAAATGACAAGGAAAGGGGAATAACATTCCCTAAATGAAATATCTGAAAAGAGTGGAGATAAATGATAGAAGCGTCTAAGTGCAAAGGCCTGCAACTCCCACAACTGCTGCAGCTCGCTAAATGATCCACGCATCTAAGTCTGGTACCCCTGTGGCTGGGAACCTAATAAATCATATATATATATATAAAGAGAAAATAGTAACAAGAAACGGGTCAGAGCCAGAGTTGTAAAAATATTTGTTTTAGCAAGTATTTAAAACTGTAATGATGCAATTATTAAGTGCATGATAGTTTTGAACTCTCACATGAGATTCTCACCTCTCTACTATTGCGCACACCTAACGTACGTCTATCCTAACCTAGTTATCCATAATGTTCCCAACTATATCATAGTCTTTATACTTCTAAATATATCTCAAAGGAGTAACCCGTATCGCCCATACAATACGCTAATAATATCCTTTTATGCCAATTAATCGTATTTCACATTCACCGTTCTGATAGAAAATCTTTTATCCACTGAAATTACTTTACTTACCAACATTTATAAGTTTGATAATTTCACCCATTAGAATCATTCACAAGTATATATATATATATATATATATATATAGTCACATCATCCCTATATATATATATATAAATCCAGCGCCCCTTGGTTAGGACCACTTGGCGAAATACATAATCTGTTGTCGTGTCCCGATGCATTACTCACTGCGTAAAGGACAATTGGTTCGGCATCTCTCACGAACATTAAATCTCATAACACAAATATTGGAGGCAAGCATAATCACCAGCCAAATGGGTCACACACATACCTACACTCCCATTCAGCCATCGAAGTGATCCTACGTCTCAGATATCACGTATCCAAGTTCATATGCTCTGGGTACAAGTCAAATATCCACCCATTGGGTCACCCAGGATAAGACTGTACACTGCGCGACAACCTCCTCCCGATAGAAAGCAGTGTAGGTAGATATACACACAATAAAAATACTAATATAATAATAGGTGCTCCTACGTCCTATTAAAGTTCGGGTATTCACCCAACCCATACATACATTTCTACAGGTACTGTACTTCCCATTATTACTTATAATGTAATTAATTTGAATATTTACTCTCTCAAAAATTCCAAAGTTAATACACCTATCCGATCCTTAAGGTATTATCCTAGGAATGCTTCCCAATTAATTCTCCACTACGTTAATATCATTAAATGGCAGTTTTCCTCACTCAACTAACTATGTAACACGATTTGGGAAAAAATACGGATTTTTTGAATTTTTTTTTGGACTGTCGTTCGAACGACCATTGGTTTTATTCGAATGAATAAGCATGTCGTTCGAACGACTATGCATCTCATTCGAGCGAGGAGTCGTCGTCTTTTTTCCAATCTTTCTTAACTTAAAACCTCTACATATTTGTCCCAAACTCCGAGCAATTACTTTCAATCACTAATTAAACATGTTGGGATAATATCTAACAAACTAGAATCATTTAATCATGCATAAACCTTAATAAATTATGAAAATCCCCAAAATTATTCAAAGAAACCCTAGTTCTTCAAATTTCTATATAAGAACTCAAAATCAGATTCGTCCATCATAAATAATTCATTAATTCGTGATTTCCAACCTATATACATGAAGGATTCATCCTAATTAATATCAAATTTCAATTAATGTCCTTAGTTCTCCAATTTCATCAAAATTTATGAACCATACTTGAGTATTACATCTATACTAACATGAACATGATTGTTGCGACAATGTTGCAAGGATTAAACACTTGCCTCAATTTCGAAGGTCTGATCTCCTGATGATGTTGCTATATTTGTGTTCCTCGTCTTACGATCTACACTTTGGTGGGATTTTTTGTGTGTGTTCTTGATTTATGCACCAAGAGCTCCTATGGCTTCTTCTTCCTTCCTCTATACCATTATCTTTTCTCTCTCGTAGGTTTAGAAATCATAACTCCCCTCTAACCCACGTTCCTCTATATTTAATTTCCTATTTTTCGTCCATAATATTTGCCCAAAAATTAAAAGGAAAAAAATACCCCTACAGGGTGCCGATTAGGCCTAAAAACATCTGGAGTCCAAATAAAATACCCGGGTAGAGTTTTATGACAATATCGACCCTTCCGCACTCAACGGCACGCTTGAAATTTCCATACAAGTTACTTAAAAATAAATTACTTCTTTAATCCATTAAATTTGTCCCTACACGAGTCACATGCGCATCCTGACTTAATGTACCAAAATGTTGTATTTCCCACTGTCGACAATTTATACAAATTTCATAATTCCATATTACGTATTCACACAATATAATCCCATAATTCTCAACAATAAGTATTAACCCTTGGCACGCTAGTTAATATTTATTTTTAATCCGAATTAATTTATAATCAATTTCCTCACATCTTTAATTTAATTAATCCAGCAATAATAATTAATCGAACAATTATTTAGCATAAAACAAATACGAGGTATTATACTCATTTCTTTCTATAAGTTGAACTCTCTTCTTTTTTAGAGGTATGATCAGGTCTGGTCGAGCCCCCCACACTTTGTCTACATGTGGCCGAGAAAGTGTCTCCCCTAGCAACTGATCACTCAGATTCCTACCTATATTATCTACCTAAGTGTCCCCTCAACACTTGTGGACTATGCCACTACACAGTAAAATGCGCTTCCTTTGCTCAACTTTTCAAGAATGCTAGCTCAGAGAGGTTCGATTGTGTAGCTCCCCTCTTCTGTCATTCTAACAGTTGAGGTTTTTCCTGGTCCGTAGGACACATTGTCTTTATCTAACCCAGTTTTCCTACCTGGAATGTTCTTTTCACCTATTGAACAGATCTAAGTTTCTTGGGTTATCCAAATCTTGTTCTTTAGGTAATTACATTTTGTCTTTGTGTGGGGCTGGTGGAGGCATTTCCATAGTTAGGTTAATGGGATTCAATTCTTGTTGAGCCTGACCTATCATGTTATGACTATCCATGAGACTCTAGATCAACAACATCATATTCTCCTCTATAGTATCTTTTCTTATGGCCAAGCTCTACTGGATACTTTGCAAATCGGCCATTCCAACTGGGGTAGAGGGTACAATCTCCTCAATCACATGGCTACTATCGAGATTATTTGACATTTTAAGCAAAATAACCTCATAAAAATAGGATATCATAATATAGAGTAAAACGATTCACGTGGGATGAAATTAAAAGAAAAATTATAAAGATATGTAAAAAAATCAAGCATAATGTTAAGAATCAAATGAAATTTCTTCAATAGGATCTCTAACCCTTCATAATAAAAATGGATCAAATTGGAATTCCCTAATTTGAGTGATGTGGGTAATGTTATCTCTAGAAATTAAAATGGATTTGATCATATCTAAATACACTTACTACAAGAAGATAAACCAGATAATAGACGTGAATAATAAACTACAAATACACAATAGAATTCGAGTGTAAAGAGAGAAATGGGAAGAACTTGGTTTATATGGTTCGGATAAAAATTGGTGCCTTTGTCCACATATGTTGTCTTCTCTATCGATTAATGGGCAAATGCCACTAAAGAATAAAATTTACAAGCTATCAAGTTATCTCTAAATTTTGGCATCATAATAGTGAGTAAAAGTCTCATACCCCGCGTGAGGTTTGTGTGTGATATTTATAGGCTGTTAAAAGAGAGAGAAGAGAAGGAAACACATGTCTCACATTTATAGGTGAGGTGAGAACACATTTTATAAGTTAGGTGAGATAAAAATCAAAAGTAGTTATTGGCATAGGGCGAGAATATTTGTGTTTCCCCTCTAACTGCATGTGTATCAAGTTGTTAACATCATCCAATCACAAGGTGTACACTTCCTTTAATAATGTTGACTAATGGAGTTTGTAATTTTACCTACCCAGGACGTGCCAACAACCCTAGATGTTCTCGAATCCTTCAATATGTTAAGCCTCCAACTAGCATATCTTTGGCGCCAGGTGTCATCTTGGGGTTGGTCGACGAGTCACCATATATTTAGAGTATAATAGGTATCCTCGACATGTCTAGTCGCTTTCCATAGATGTCACCAATCTATTATCTCTATAAATTGGTATGAATTTGATCTTAGGTAAATACATGAATTACTAGCAAATAAACTAGATACGATACATGAATACTAAAATACAAATACATAATAAAATCAAAGAATAAAGAGAGATGAAGGAAGAAATAGACTTATGTGGTTCATCCCAAATCAGTGCCTACATCGGTAGGTATTGTTATATCTACTAATTACTGAGAAAATGCCATTAAAGAATACAATTTACAAGTTCTCAATTTCTCTCTAAATTTACGGAGCATAACAACATGTAAATATATCATACCTCACATGAGGTTTGAGTGTTATTATAGGCTGTAACATAAGAGACTTATAGGCTCAGGGAGAGAAACTTGCCCATAGGGTAGTAGCCTAGTGGTGTGGTTGGTTGTATTATGGAAGGAATCATCACGTCCTCACAATTGCTCAGAGAACTTTCTCTATGATCGGTAAACACATTTTCTTAAGATGATAGAAAAATGATGTATCAGTCAAATATTATTCAACAATAGCGAGTGACCTATTATCATTTGAAGATGAACTATGATAATAATAGGAAGAGAGACTTCCATAATCAGTAAATTTTTCTCTAGATGAACATGAGGTCGAACAGATACCCATATCCTCATTATTTTGATCTTTATAAAGTATTTGAGAAATAAAAAAGATACATTTCCTTGTGTTGAGATGTGGCGGGAGCAGGTGAATAAGGAGGCACTACTTTAAAAGCTTCATATCCTCCCTCGTGGACTATTTGATATATTTACTTAATACCAATAGTTATATGTTTGATCTTTGGTCAACTAAAATGGCACTACTCCGAACCTCGGTTTTCTGAGTATCTTTCTCTCCACTGGTGTTTGGAAATAAAATTAGGTGAATAGTGATTCCCACAAGACATAAATCGTGCCTTTAGTCAAAATCCCAACTTAATTAATCAATAACGCGATAAAATAATACGCAACTACATAATTGAGGTATAATCAGTCAAAAGTACCCAAAACCTCAAAATACAATATGGCACATTATTCGACTATCTCGCACGTTCCGGAATCAACTGCAGTCTCCAAATTATCATTTGGACATTTTATAATTCAATTTAAGTTTCGGTCTCTTTATTAAGCCAAATATCATTTTAAATTCAGATGATATTAATAAGCATAACATAGCAATATTCACCCACAGTTACAATGTATGTGCAAACTCATAGTGAATATTAACTTTTCTTCATCGAATTAGTACTCAATTCATAATCCGACATTTTATCTCTAATTACCATACCTAGTAATTAATGTAAAATATGTTCTCATAAGCGAGGGTTATTACATACTCCCCCCCTTATGAGGGAATTTTGTCCCCAAAATTCAAGCGTACCTTATGAGAAGAGATGTGGATACTTCTCCCGCATGTCATCCTCACGCTCCCACGTTGATTCTTTCGCATTGTGATGACTCCATTGGACTCTTACCAAGGGCACCACACGAGACCTCAACTTATGCTCCCCATACTCAAGAATAGCAACCGGTTGTTCTTCATATGAAACATCGAGTTGCAAGTCGATATCTTCAAAAGGGATGTGCCAAAGGGCACCCTCACATCTTCTATACTTCTTCAAAGAGGAGACATGGAATACATCGTGGATTTGTTGTAAAGGATCCGGTAAAGCAAGTTGGTATGCCACGGGACCAACCTTTGCAATAACTGGGAACGGTCCAACAAAACGCGGTGCGAGCTTTCCTTTCTTCCCGAAACGTTTAATGCCCTTCATTGGGGACACTCGCACCAACACTTGGTCTCCAACCTCTAACTCCATGTGTCTCCTACCCGCACCGACATAGCTCTTTTGACGATCTTGGGCTATCCGAATGCGATTTTGAATAAGTTCAATCTTTGAAGAAGTGTCTTGGATCATTTTAGGTCCAAGAAATTTGTTATCTCCCACTTCTATCCAACAAGTGGGCGATCTACATGGTCAACCATAAAGAGCTTCATAAGGCGCCATTCCAATAGTAAATTGGTATGAGTTGTTATAAGCAAACTCAACCAACGGAAGGTATTGTTCCCAACCGCCCTTAAAATCAAGTATGCACATACGAAGCATATCCTCCAACATCTGGTTTACCCTTTCAGTTTGACCATCTGTTTGAGGATGATGGGAAGAGCTTAACTTCAACTCGGTCCCCATGGCCTCTTGAAAACTTCGCCAAAAGTGGGACACAAATATTTTATCTCGGTCAGAAACAATATTTACAGGTACAACATGAAGTCTAACGATCTCCTCGATGAACAATTAGGCGTAGCGAGCGGTATCATAATCTGTACGCACAGGCAAGAAGTGTGCCGACTTAGTCAGACGGTCGACAATCACCCAGATCGAATCATGACCTCTCTGTGATCTAGGTAAGACCGTAATGAAGTCCATCGAAATGCTTTCCCATTTCCATACGGGAATCTCCAGTGGTTATAACAAACCTGTCGCTCATTGGTGGTCAATCTTAACCAACTGACAAGTAGTGCATTGGGATACAAACTCCGAGACATCCCTCTTCATACCTGCCCACCAATACTGGCGGCGCATATCTTGGTACATCTTGTCCCCACCTGTATGCACCGTAAACTTTGACCCATGAGATTCTGCCATCACCGCTCGTCTCAAGTCCCCATCTTCAGGAACGATAAGTCTTCCATGGAAGCGTAGTTCGCCCTCAGAACCAATCGAGTACGACTTCTCTCCCTCGGACAACAGTCGGTGTATATGGTCTTGACAACCTTTATCTCTTCCCTAGGCTTCCACAATTCTCGCTATAATCGTAGGAGTAACGGTCATCAAAGAAATGAATGCTCTGACCCCTTCATCCTCCTGACTGAGCTCTCTCCACTTAGCTTTCCACACACTAGCTAAGTCTCCCTCAGGCCTCCTACTCAAGGCATCCGCTACTACGTTCGCCTTTCCAGGATGATAATGGATATCAAATTGGTAGTCTTTCACAAAATCCAACCAACGACGCTGGCGCATATTCAAGTCCTTTTGGGAAAATAAATATTGTAGCGATTTATGGTCGGTGAAAAGACTAAACTTTTCCCCCAAGAGATAATGCCTCCATATCTTCAAGGCAAAGACAACTGCGGCAAACTCTAAGTCATGCAGCGGATAGTTCCTTTCTTGAGGCTTCAACTTACGAGAAGCATAAGCAATCGCTTGTCTTTCTTGCTGAAGAACACCTCCTAACCCTTGAAGAGATGCATCGGTGAAGACTAGATATTCCAATCCCGGTTTTGGCAATGCAATAACTGGAGCCGAAGTTAATCTATCTTTGAGCTCATCAAATGCAGCTTGACATGAACTGTCCCAAATAAATCTCACTCCCTTTCGGGTTAAATTCGTCAACGGGCTAGCGATCTTTGAAAAACCCTTAATAAATCGATGGTAATAACCCGCCAAGCCCAAAAAACTACGAACCTCAGTAGGTGTCGTGGGCTGACCCCACTCTCTCACCGCAATCACCTTGCTAGGATCCACAGATACACCTTGAGATGACACCACATGACCCAGAAATTGAACTTCCTTCAACCAAAAGCCACATTTCTCAAACTTTGCATACAATTTGTGATCCCTCAATCTCTGCAGGACCAACCGTAAATGAGTAGCATGATCAGACTCTGTCTGAGAATAGACTAGGATGTCATCGATAAATACAATAACAAACTGGTCAAGGAAATCCCGAAACACCCTGTTCATAAGATCCATAAACATAGCAGGAGCATTGGTTAGCCCGAAGGGCATAACCAAGAATTCATAGGATCCATAACGGGTCAGAAATGCAGTCTTGGATACATCTTGCGCCCGTATCCTCAATTGATGATACCCCGTCCTCAAATCGATTTTGGAGAAGTATGACGATCCCCTAAGTTGATCAAACAAATCATCGATGCGAGGCAAAGGGTATTTATTCTGGATGGTGACTTTATTCAACTCCCTATAGTCCACACATAACCGGAGAGAACCGTCTCTCTTCTTCACAAACAATACCGGAGCACCCCATGGTGATGTACTACGCCTAATAAATCCATGCTCTAATAACTTTTGAATCTGATCTCTCAACTCCCTCATCTCCACAGGAGCCATTCGATAAGGAGCCTTAGCAATCGGTCGAGTTCCCGGCATTAAATCAATCACAAACTCTATTTCCCGACTGGGAGGTAATCCCGGTATCTCCCAAAAAATATCTTCAAAATCTCTAACAATTGGAAGAGAATTTAGGGGAACCAAAACATCCCTAGATGCATCTTTCGCAATACAATATAAATAAGCACTCGTACTCCCTTCCATACAAGGCATAACAACTAGGAACATTTCTTGTCCCGGAACTGCAAAAACTATGCTTTTCCCATAACAATTCACTATCGCTCGGTATTTCACTAGCCAATCCATACCCAATATTACATCGTACCTGACCATATCAAGGACGAGCAATTTGTCCTCAAAACACAAGTTACCAAGATTAATCCCTACGTTTTTACAAACAAAGAAAATTAATGAACCATCGCCCATAGAGGATTCAACTCTAGTGAAGGTACTTTCAGCAGATTTTATCAAACCTGTGGTCTGGGCAAAACTTCTAGAAATAAAGGAGTGTGTAGGACCCGTATCAAATAGTACTCGACCCATATGCCCCTGAATGAAGAACTTACCATCGATCGCTGGCGGTGTCGGAGGAGCTGGAGGAAGCATAGCCTCCTGAATATGGTAAACCCATCCATATTGCAACTGTCCCTGCTGAGGAGGAGCAATTGGATTAGGGGCATGGGGCGGAAACTGTACATACGGCTGCTGTGGAGCCCTAGGAAGATGCCCTCCAACCAACTGAGGACACGGCCTTTTATAATGGCCCAACTCCCCACACTAAAAACATTTATTAGCCGCATTCTCCTGATTCCTACCTTGATTGTTTCAAAATTGCCCCGCGCCTCGGCCCTGCTGGCCCCTACCTCCATTTCCACCTCTACCTCCATGTTGCTGTTGTCCGCCTTGACCCAGCCTGTTATTATTATTGTTTCCACCAGCATTAAACCCAGCGAAACGTTGACGCTTGGACAAATCCCCTTGCTGAGGATCCCTCTCCTTCTGCTTGTTCCTCGAGGATTGGGACGAAGAAGATGTCCCCCCTCCGCTCCCATTTCCTCCCGGTCTCACCACTTGCACCACTGCTACAGCCTTCTTATTGTTTTGCACAAATAACCTATGCTCTTTGACAGTGAAGCAGAGCAGCATTCATCACATCCCCACAGGTCAGTAAAGTCGGGTTTCCAAGCAAATGTTGTTTTATTCGCCAGTGCAAACCTCCTACAAATTTGGATATCCTCTTCACTTCCGGAGTTACTTCATCCGGTATAAAGCTTGCTAATCGGGTAAACTCCTCTTCGTACTCGGTAACCGATCTCTCCCCTTGTACTAAATCTTGAAGCTTCCTCTGCATCTCCCTTTGAACTGCGGGAGGGAAATACTTTCCATCAAACAGAGTCCAAAAATTGGTGATTGACATTGTATCCCTTTGTTCGGGCGTCGTCATTGACTCCCACCAGTGTAAGGCCGACCCGACAAGCTTAAAGGTAACGAGGATTTGCTTCTTCTCCTCACTACACCATCCTAAGATGGCACTGCATATCCTTCTTCCACTGGTTTGCCTTTATAACGTCCGAACCTCCCTCAAATTCTGGGGGATGACCCTTTAGGAATGACTCTCTTACCCGTTCTCACTGAGAAGGTCCCATAGGAACTAGTACTTCTTGTCCTCTAGCTTGAGGTTGTGGCATTTGTTGTGCCACTGCAGTCATCGCTGCATTAACAGCTTGGGCCACGATATTTGCCACATCAGCGGCACTGATATTCCCCGGTGGCGGCGGTGGAGGACCAACCTCACCCTCGACAACCCTATTGCGTCTAGCGGGACGTCCTCTCTTTAGCGGCATCTGAGATAGAGAAGAGATAGAGTTAGAATATTATATAAAATAATCTATCTAGCAGAAGATCGCATACCTAAACAACAAGACAATCCTAACATTAAGATCTATGTCAAAGAACGCTACGGTAGAACGTGACAAGTCCGTATAGATCCTAAAGACTCTAGAACCTGATGCTCTGATACCATCTGTGACAACCTGCTATCCGAAATAAAGGGTGGCCAGCCCTATACCCCGATGAAATAGGAATCATGGATAGATATCATTCTCAGCATCACAGTAAACATACAGAGTATACGGAATAACCACACAATATTCCAGAAAACAGGTTATGAAAAATTTTAGTTTATAATTTAAAGAAAGACACTTTCAACAACCCATGATGGAAAAGAGGGTGGAAACTCCCACAAACATATATATGAAATCCAATAGATAAGAAAGTACCGATTAGAGCGTCGGTCGATACAACCCATACAACAAAAAATAAGTCTCATGTTACATAATACATCATTATACAATTACAACTATTTGGGCCACACGCCCGATTAAATACTGATCTTAACTAGAAAACAATAATAGAGGCGTCTACACAAGATATCCCGTGATACCCGCAAAATGTCACGGCTCCTCAAAAGACTCAGAGAAAAAAAGGTCATTACGGGCGACCTTGCGACGGAACACCTGGACGAAAAGAATATACATACACAACAAGAAAGCGAAGAACCGGTCAGAGGCCGGTTTGATATGATCACTAGATAAATGACAGGTATGACAATAATGTACAAGTAAACATGGATGATATTCTAACATGGTAACATCATATAAAGAACTAAGACAGATAAATGATCATTAAAATGAAATCCAATTATACAAGAATTTAAAAGTACTTATAAGACTTTTTCATCTTTCATCATTTTCAATTCCATCTTCTTTCCATTCCTTATCAGGAATGCATTTATTACCATGTGCTCTTTATGGCACTTATCTCAATAGTACGCTCTTTGTGGCATATCCTTTGATCTTTATGTCATTAATGTTCCATCGAGTCCAACTCGATAATAGAATAGTTATAAATATAAATGTAACGATTCTAAGACCGCCCATCCGGGTTTCCCCACTGTGCGCGTCCCTAAATAACCATCATCTTCCAGGGCCTAACATAAGACAACCTGGGATCCTATCGCAAACGTCGGGAAGAGGCCATATGCTTGCAGGGTAGTCAAGACCACACCCCGAATCTCCTACCCATCGCAGAAAAATATAAAACAAGCGCTCATATGGCCTAGGACTATATCCACCCTGTATTCATTAGCCAGGGGGCTTCACCTCACGCACGGACTTCCCTTAAGATGGTATTTAGAGAGGTGTGTAACATCCATTTTATTAATTTCCATATCATAATTCAGTAAATTAAGTTTTACTTTATCCATTTTACATTTTATCAAATGCATTATGGTGTACTTCACATCATCATAATAACCTCGAAGAATAATTAAACTCCCAAGTTATCTCTCCCAAATGTCCTTATTTGGACTTTATAATAACTCGTCAAATGAGATCTGGTTCGCATTTACTCCTAAAGTCTCCAAGTTCGACCTTAAGATTTCCCTAGACTCTTATGGAACTACATGACAGAAGAAAAGCCTAAACATTTCTTTAAATCCCCCATGACAGGAACCCTAGATGAACCCCTTCGAGTCTAGGGAGTCGACCGAACTCAACTAATACTCTAAAACCCTATTTTTACTTCATTTAAGAAGGTCCATATGTTCCTATGAAAAGAAGAAGTTAAGGAATGAAAATAAAGTGTTTGGGAAGAAAACAGGGGACCGATCGACCGGTCCCAAGACCGCGGTCGACCACGTCTCGAGATTTAGCCTAAGAAGAAAAGCAGAAAGTTCATTTCGACTGGGCCGGTCGACCGGTAAGGGGATGCGATCGACCGCGCCATAATTTTAGGCCTTTATAGAAATGCAGAAAACACCATCCCGTAGACCCGGTCGATCGGTCTAAGAACCGCGGTCGACCGGTACCTGCAGACTTAGACTAAAACCTCCTATTTTCAAGCAAATCCCTAAGCCAACTCATTTATTCTCACCCACACAACATAAATGCTACTACCACTACCATCAATATCAACAATCATTCAACTATCCCTTAATGATTCAAAATCAACCAACATCCAAACCCTAAACTAGTAAGCCATAATCAAATACATTATTCTCATACAAATCATTTATCTTAAACCATAAATAACAAGTAGTAAACTTGCCTCAATGTAGAAAATGCATATTTTCTTGGTGTAGGAGCAAGAATCCCTCTCAAATCTTCAATCTCTTTTCTTTCTTTCTACCCTTTCTCTTCCTCTCTCTAGTTTTCTCTAGGTTTAGGAAATAAAATTAGGTGAATAGTGATTCCCACAAGACATAAATCGTGCCTTTAGTCAAAATCCCAACTTAATTAATCAATAACGCGATAAAATAATACGCAACTACATAATTGAGGTATAATCAGTCAAAAGTACCCAAAACCTCAAAATACAATATGGCACATTATTCGACTATCTTGCACGTTCCGGAATCAACTGCAGCCTCCAAATTATCATTTGTACATTTTATAATTCAATTTAAGTTCCGGTCTCTTTATTAAGCCAAATATCATTTTAAATTCAGATGATATTAATAAGCATAACATAGCAATATTCACCCACAGTTACAATGTATGTGCAAACTCATAGTGAATATTAACTTTTCTTCATCAAATTAGTACTCAATTCATAATCCAACATTTTATCTCTAATTACCATACCTAGTAATTAATGTAAAATATGTTCTCATAAGCGAGGGTTATTACATAGCCCTCAAGGATTTTGAGGTCATGCCCTCAACAATTCACCGGATGATCAAATTCTCGACTCCATATGGAGTAAGGTAAGTTCAAGGTAACCAAGTTGAGGCACACGAATGCTACTTCAACTCAGCTGAGGAAAGGGAGGAATACAAAAGGGACACTACAACTTAAAACATTGATACTCTTGACCCCAGAGATGAGACTAAGCTAAAGAAGGGTGAAGCCGCTAAGAAGGTAGAATCCATCATCCTCAATGAGTACAAGCCAAAAAAAATCATTTAAGTCGATAAATCCCTGAAGAAGGAGATCAAAGAGGAGCTGATCAAATTGTTGAAGAAGAGGCAAAGCATTTTACTTTAAGCCATGAGGATATGCCCGGCATTGATTTGAAAGTCCTCTGCCATAAGCTCAATGTGGCCGAGGATGTAAAGACGATCAGACAGAGAATGAGAGTGTACTCCAGAGAGAATTATAATGTCTTTAAAAAAGAGGTGAAAAGGTTGGAGAAGGCTGACTTCGTCAGGGAAGTCATTTACCCTGAATGGCTAGCAAATGTCATCATCATCCCCAAGGCCAATGGCAAGTGGAGGATGTGCGTTAATTTTACAGACTTGAACAAAGCCTGACCCAAAGGTAGCTTCCCCCTACAAGGGATATACCAGATGGTTGATGCAACTGTCGTCTCCATGAATTAATGAGTTTTATGGATGCCTACTCATGCTATAACCAGATATTCATAAACCCATCCGATGCTGAGAAAGCATCTTTCATTACTGACAAGTGGACCAATTGTAATAAATTCATGCCTTTTGGACTAAAGAATTGACGCGAGGGGAACCGAGTGCTCGTATAGGGACACTATCGTTGATTTCGGCTCCCGCTCGACATGCAAAAGAACCTAAACTACAGCTACACTTGACAAGCAAGTAGAGCGGTAAGTCGGGTATCGAGAATCCACAGGGAGTTATTAAATTTCAGATGTTAATTGTTTAATTACTTCAAGAATAAAAGTGTAAAAGGTGATGTATGGTTATGGTGACTAAAGAAAATGAGAAGTTACGCTAAATTAAAGTAAAGCGAGGATCAGGATTGCATTCTACCAAACGGATCGAAACAACTACTAACTAGAGTTAAGGCTCGAAAGCAATCTAATCGAGCATTTTCAATTAAGCATAAACATCACACAATAAGGAATTTAAGCCAAAGTTGCGAGATTAAACATTTAACTGAAAAATGGTCGCACGCGGATTAAACTCGGATTGTCGCTATAAACTCTAACGTTGCATGACAAAGAAAGATAAACGCTTAACAATCCAACTTTGATACGCGCGGTTTCAATTAAACGCGATTTTGCACTAAACCTAGTTTTCGGAGCTCGGGGCCCGAAAATGGCGGAAATGAAATCCCGACCCTATTTATCTAAGGATGCATGGTGAGTTAAACTAAATTATGCTAATTAGACTAAGAAAGCAAGAATTAAAGCAATAAAACTATCTAGGAAAGCATGGAAACTATCTAGAAAGCAAGGAAAGAATGAAATACAACTAGATTAATGGTGAGGGTAATGAATAATACAACTTACAATCCAAATGGGGTGTCAAACCTAAGAGAATTGAAGCCAAACCAAGCAAAAACCCCAAACCCTAGCTAAGAACTAACCTAAAAACGTATGAAACTAATTCTTTTTTGAATATTACAACAAAATTAGCTTATATAGTAAGTTAGAATAAAAGAAAAGAAGAAAGAAAAGAAAAGAAAATATCTGTAGAAAAACAGGGGATCGATCGATCGACCTCTGGTGTCGATCGATCGACAGTGTAATTCGTGGCAAAAATAAGAGGAGTCGATCGATCGACCCTTATGGTCGATAGATCGACCAAGCAGGGGCAGCCTGCAATCCTCCCTGTTTTGGCATACAATCCAAAGTCGCTCCGATCGCCGTAACTTTGTCATTATGCATCGGAATCGCGCATCGTTCGCGGCCACGCGAAGCTAGCGAAGAGAGCTACAACTTCCGTGTAGATGTCGGGCCAGGTGCCCAAGCTGTCAAAAGACTAAAATGCCCTTGCGCGTGCGGTTGTGTACGGAAATCGAGCGAAACGCATCCGAAGTTCACACTAAGCATACAAATACCTACAAAAGCTCAATTAACACCTGCGAAACATGTTAACATAGAAATCCGAGGGTTGTCTGATTAACGAGCATAAATATAGGGAATAAGATACCCGAGGGGGCTAATAACGCGTATGTTAACGGGTGAAATACGCAATATTTCCGCCGTATCACACCCCCTAACTTACACATTGCTAGTCCCTAGCAATGAAATAAGATGCAACAAGAAGAACAAGTAAACCAACACAGGAGAGAGTACAAAAGTATGGTATAAAAGCAATAAAAAGATAAGGCCACTTTCGCGGGCGATTCGATTGCATTTAGCGTATGCAATAAGCCGTTAAACCCCTAGGTTACCCTAGTGGACGAGTGTCGTCTCGTGAGGGTTTTCAGGGATGAAACCCACAAACATCATAAAGTTTCCTCAAAATATGCCCAATCAAGTAAGACAAACTCATCAGTGCGAACAAGATTTCAACATGTTATTAGCATAGCAAACGAATTCGCATGAGAAGTCCGTAGTTATTAACATTATCGAATGAACCTCAAAGAATTGAAACTCTAGCATGTGGGAGGGAAGTGAGCATATGCAAAGTATGATTTGGCGAAAAACTTAAATAATTCGGATACTAAACATCAAAGCATGCACACATTCAATCCTCACGGGTATTACGCTCAACAAATGAATTCACTATGAAAAGGGAGGTAATACACGGGACATGCGGGCATAAAGAGTAAATGTAAATGGAAACTAGGCCGCGCACATGTCACGAATGAGGAACGCTATATAGGAAATAAAAATTGCAATCTCAGTGAAAGGATACCGCACACTAAAAGAGGCGAAATGTATTTTCACAGATTATGAAAACTATTTAAACTTTTGAATTACATCTACTTAAGATCACATAGGTCTTGTAATAGGGTTGTAATGTATGGCTAGGTTAAGGTACGAAATGAAAGGGAGGTATATAAGGATTCAAAGTGTTTGGGGATGAAAACTCAGAATAATGTAGAAATGTGGGCAATAACAAAAGTTGGACAAAGATGTCCAAACGAGCATAAATATAGCAATCGAGAGAGTAATCAAAGCTTATTGAAACACTACAAACAATATTCACAACTTTCTCTTTCTTTTTCTTTTCTTCCTTTTTCTCACTTTTTCTTTTGTTTTCTTTGCTTTTTGCTTTCTCTTTTTCACTACTTTCTTTTTTCTGACACTTCTTACTCTTTTCATACTCAAATTGCAACCACACAACAATAATAACATTCAATTCCAAACAAAAATCCAAACAAGGGTATGTAAGGTAATATATATGGTATAAAACTCCAATTTGGAGTTGGTCATGGAATTTTGGGTAATGAAACGAAAGGCTAGTATATAGGCTCAAGTGGGTTGACTAGGGAACATATAAAGGTGAGGTCAAGGTCATATGGGTGATATATCAAAGAGGGCCTATGATCATTTCACAAAGTATACGCAATTCGCGAGTCAAAACAACATATGAAAATCATGCTCAAGTAACACATTTCAAGTATGGACTCAGTTAATGAATGATCAATGAAAGAATAGTGAGATTACCAACGAATTCAACGTTTTCAATGAGAAAAGAATAGTGTATACACTCACAAATGAAGATAAGTCTCTAATCTCACTCGGTGTAAGTATATACAATGCAGCAAAAGCATACCGAGTTATAAAAATCTTAAGCCAATTCAATATAACAAGAATGGTGCATATGTTCACGGATAAAGTTTAATTCATGAAGTTATTCATAATATTAATGATTTAGGGACTAAAATCTAATAACTTCTAAAATCGAGAACATGCATAGTTGAATTGTCTATTTGATCGGGCAATTATTAAAATTTATCATCGGAAACAAGGCAAAATGCCCAACAAAGGAGAAAAAAGAAAGAAAATATTTTTGAAAATTTTCAAATTTTAACAAAAAACATGCTTTGTAACTAAATTGTAATCAAATCCAAGGACTAAACAGTAAAATGGATAGACTATCCTACACCCCCTAACTTAAATGTTGCATTGTCCCCAATGCGTCCATTAAAGAACACAACACAAAGCTAGGAAAAGAATGATATTACCCACACGTGGAGCGATCTCCATAAGTACAAGTCCAAATGAAGCTGCAAAACAAGTTAGTACAAAGCATATGAAGAATATGTACCGATGTATCAAGTAAAGAGAATCTATGTCACAAGTCACAATAATATAGAGGGGCTGAAGTGCAAATACTAGATAAATTGATGGTGAACTTTTTGATTTTATAAAATGGAAGGTCACACACATCAAAATCCAATAAACAACCACAAACTACATTTTCATTTCTCATTTCATAAGTTCAATACAAAATAACTTAATACATTACAACTTCTGAAATAAAAGAAATACAAATACAAATAAAAATAAAAAGTACAATACTATCCGGTCCCAAAAATACAAAAATGAAACCCAGCACAACAACAGCCTAGTGGCCAGAACCACTAGGATCGGAGGGGTCCTGAAAATGAGGAGGCACTGGCGCGTCGGAATCACTGCGTTGCAGATAAATATCTCTCATCATCCGCTGCATCATCCGGTACTCCTGTCTACTCTGTGCCCTGGCCTGCCTCTGCACTGACCACTCCTGCCGCTGCTCGGCCTGAAACTGCTCCTGATGAGCCTGCTGCTGAGCCCACTACTGCCGCTGATCGGCCTGCAACTGGTCCAGGCGCGACTCCCAAGTCGCCCACCTGAGCTGGGTCTCCTCCCAGCGCTGGTCCTGCACTGCTTGGTATGCCGCAAAGCGGGCATCATCCTCTGTATGTGGCACGTGAGAACCCTCACCAGTCTCCATCTCTCTAATCTCCTCCTCCTCAGCCATATCGTCAGCAACCTCTGCCCTCTGCCTCTTCGTCGCCGGTTGCCCCCACTCGCGCTTCAGCATTCTTGTGATGTTGGCCTGTGTTAGAAGCCCGAGTGGATCGTGTTTGCGGTCGGCGATTAACTCGGGGCAACCGTGAGAAATACAAATCTTAGTGATGAGGGCAGGAAAAGGGAGGGAAAATGTCTTGGCTCTCTCCTTGGCAGTAGCGCACATCATATCCAGAAATATGTTGGGCAAACTGATATTGCCCAAATTATTAATCAGTGCGTAGATAAATGCGGCGTGCTTATGACGCACCTCAGATCGGTTGCTCGTCACCATAAAGCAGTGGACATTGATGTAGTGAATTAGTCTCGGTAGGTCCTCCATTGCAGCCGAACGAAAAGCCATTCTTTTCCATTCTTCACCCGGTGAAAGGCTCTCTATCAATGTCGTCAACCCAAAAACATCCCCATCGGTTAAACTGACAGCGTTCTCGGGGTTCGGTACATGCATGAAGGCGGCCAAATCTGATAAGCGGAAAGGTACCCTCACCCCTCGAACCATGGCCTCGAAAGTGGTCGGCCCGTCACCTTTCACCACCACTAATGTAGCATAAAATATTCTGACCAATTCTTCATTAATGCGCCCATTAGTGGCGAGAAAAGTCTCCCATCCCTGGCGCCTCAGAATAACGCGCGCCTCACTCGGCAAATCCTCAAGCTTCCAGGCATAATTGTAGGCCAACGGCCTCTGAGCAGTCTCAAAATAGGCCTGAAACCATTCCCGTTCCTTCTTGCAACGGAAACCCTCGAAACCCAGGGTTGGCACGCACACCGTGGAGTTATATTTCTTTGATTGTGCCATTTCAACCTACAAAACAAGAATTAAGCAATACAAAAAATATTGTAAGCGCAATTAATGGTTAGTTTAGTGTACGAGTTGAAATGGGGTGCGAGTGCCCAAAACCGAGGTAACAAAGTGCAACATTGCGCTAAAATATGTCGGAATACGACAACGAGTAAAAATCACCCAAGTGTGCGCCAAAAAATGCATTGAAAAATATTTTGGGCATTTTGGCGAACACTTGGCGTGCGCAATGTGCGTCAAGGGTGAGAATACCAAGTTTGAACCAACAAAACCACCCCACTCTTGAACAACCAACAATGCAGCAATCAAAACATGTTCATGAGTGGATTTATAACTAGAATCATGCATAAATTCAGTTGGAACAAATCAAAATCAGGGGAAAAACCAACATTCAACCAATGTGTCAACCTAGGGTTTAAACATGCATTTTGTGACACATTTCTAACAAAAACTACAAATTCATGTAGAACAAGTTAATATTATACCTGAATGTGCAGAAATTGGAAGAAAAATGAAGAATGTGGTGAGGGGAAATATTTAGGGCACAAATCGTATGGTAGAGGAGAAGAGAGAAATAAGAAGAAAGGGGAGAAATAAGAAGAAGTTTCGGTTTTACTGGTCGATCGATCGATCGACTCCCAAGGGTCGATCGATCGACCAAGCAGAAAAAACTCACTGCATTGGAAATTTAAAGTGGGGGGGAAAGATGCAATTTGGGGACAAATATGGGGTATAAAAAGAAAATAAATATAAATATAGTATATATATATATATGTACACATAAAAATATGAAACAAAAATAGAAAAATCAAAATAAAAATAAAATAAAAATAAAATACACATAGGCCTAGATATACACACCTAAAAGGCCTAGGCTAAAGAAAATAAAAAAATAAAAATGAAAGAAAATAAAAATATGTACACGAGCAACGCACACGCATAATCACGACAACAAATGAAAAATAAAATAAAAGAAAAATAAAAACAAATGCAATTGCATGAGGATGCGTGTGTGAATATCAAAGGGAAAAAAAATGTTTTTGTGATTTTTGATTGTTTTCTTAATAAAAGTGCGTGCCGGGGCGCATATCTCCGCAAATTCAAGTCCGTTGAACCTACAAAAGAGTTAGAACCAAGCATACAAAAAGAAAGAAAAAGATATTAGCTAATTACACTAGGCTAAAATCAAGAAAAACAAAAAGAAAGAAGTTAGTATATACAACCTACACTCGGAATGCGCACTTAACTATATACCAAAAGTTGAAATTTTTGAGGGTCCATCCAAAACACGATTTGACTTTGGAGGATCAACGGTGGACCCTCCCGAGCATGCATGCCTCCCGGAAAATAGGAATTCCGTTTGAACAACGGAAGGCATGTGGGCGGTGAAAGAAATGAACCATCGCCAATTTGAAATTCTAGGCGGACGATGGGGGATTTGGATAACAAGGGGGAAAAGTACACTTGAGGTTCAAGAAAAATCGATTCATCCCCCAAAGGTTTTTCAAAGGAAATGGGAGATGGTGCACACATCGGGATAACATCCATCGAAAACAAGTCCGGTAAAGAGTCCTCGTCGGCAAAAAGTGTAGAAATTTTAAAAGTTTCTACCGACTCATAGGAATCAACCGGTGATTCTAATGGTTCGATCACGGAAAATGAATATGGCGATGAAACAAATTCAATCTCAATCGACTCATCGTCGGAAGGAGATTGAATTTCGGGGGAGAAAGATTCACATTCGATGAGAAATTCTTTGAAAAATTGAGGTGAAACACAAGTTTCCACCTCCTCGTTGTTTTGTGGAAAAGAATTCATCTCATCGCAAAGTTCACCAAGTCTCATTCCAGCATCATTTAAGCTTTCCAAACCTTGGGAGTAAAGAAGAAAAGTTTCTTCCAAAGTAGGCTTCCTCGGCTCAAGAGCTTCGGACTCCTCATTTGGTTGAAATTCGTCTTCGAAAGTAATGAGATGAAGATCGTCATTGGATTCGAATAATGAATCCAACTCAAGCTCCCAATGACGATTTTCATTTCGATAAATGTTTTCAAGTCTTTCACTTTCAAGAAAATCTTGAAAACTATCCCCAAAGTATGAATCATTAGAATAACCGTAATTACTATAAAAGAAAGACATGGTTACCTCGTTGTTGAAAGATGGAGAATCCAAGAAAGACAGTGAGCAACCTCGAATGAAAGTTTCTTAGCGCTCAGAGTATGCAAATCCTGCAAGAAAGGTTAAGAGAAAGAATACGAATAGAAAAGGAAAAATACTACGAAATCATAAAACAATTACTATCTAAAACAATAATTCCCCGGCAACGGCGCCAATTTGACGCGAGGGGAACCGAGTGCTCGTGTAGGGACACTATCGTTGATTTCGGCTCCCGCTCGACATGCAAAAGAACCTAAACTACAGCTACACTTGACAAGCAAGTAGAGCGGTAAGTCGGGTATCGATAATCCACAGGGAGTTATTAAATTTCAGATGTTAATTGTTTAATTACTTCAAGAATAAAAGTGTAAAAGGTGATGTGTGGTTATGGTGACTAAAGAAAATGAGAAGTTACGCTAAATTAAAGTAAAGCGAGGATCAGGATTGCATTCTACCAAACGGATCGAAACAACTACTAACTAGAGTTAAGGCTCGAAAGCAATCTAATCGAGCATTTTCAATTAAGCATAAACATCACACAATAAGGAATTTAAGCCAAAGTTGCGAGATTAAACATTTAACTGAAAAATGGTCGCACGCGGATTAAACTCGGATTGTCGCTATAAACTCTAACGTTGCATGACAAAGAAAGATAAACACTTAACAATCCAACTTTGATACGCGCGGTTTCAATTAAATGCGATTTTGCACTAAACCTAGTTTTCGGAGCTCGGGGACCGAAAATGGCGGAAATGAAATCCCGACCCTATTTATCTAAGGATGCATGGTGAGTTAAACTAAATTATGCTAATTAGACTAAGAAAGCAAGAATTAAAGCAATAAAACTATCTAGGAAAGCATGGAAACTATCTAGAAAGCAAGGAAAGAATGAAATACAAATAGATTAATGGTGAGGGTAATGAATAATACAACTTACAATCCAAATGGGGTGTCAAACCTAAGAGAATTGAAGCCAAACCAAGCAAAAACCCCAAACCCTAGCTAAGAACTAACCTAAAAACGTATGAAACTAATTCTTTTTTGAATATTACAACAAAATTAGCTTATATAGTAAGTTAGAATAAAAGAAAAGAAGAAAGAAAAGAAAAGAAAATATCTGCAGAAAAACAGGGGATCGATCGATCGACCTCTGGTGTCGATCGATCGACAGTGTAATTCGTGGCAAAAATAAGAGGAGTCAATCGATCGACCCTTATGGTCGATAGATCGACCAAGCAGGGGCAGCCTGCAATCCTCCCTGTTTTGGCATACAATCCAAAGTCGCTCCGATCGCCGTAACTTTGTCATTATGCATCGGAATCGCGCATCGTTCGCGGCCACGCGAAGCTAGCGAAGAGAGCTACAACTTCCGTGTAGATGTCGGGCCAGGTGCCCAAGCTGTCAAAAGACTAAAATGCCCTTGCGCGTGCGGTTGTGTACGGAAATCGAGCGAAACGCATCCGAAGTTCACACTAAGCATCCAAATACCTACAAAAGCTCAATTAACACCTGCGAAACATGTTAACATAGAAATCCGAGGGTTGTCTAGTTAACGAGCATAAATATAGGGAATAAGATACCCGAGGGGGCTAATAACGCGTATGTTAACGGGTGAAATACGCAATATTTCCGCCGTATCAAGAATGTCGAGGAAACATATTATAGATTGGTAAACAATATATGTAAAGAGCATATCGAGAAGACAATGGAGGTGTATGTCGATGAAATGTTTACATAGAGTCTCAAGGTCGACACTCATGTGGCCGACCTTGAGCGAATTTTTATTACTATGGACGAGTATAAGATGAAACTCAATCCCTCCAAGTGTGTCTTCGGAACATGCTCAAGGAAGATTTTGAGTGGAATGAGGAGTGCAATAAGTCCTTTCAAGAGTTAAAGACCTACCTCAGCTCTCCACTCCTACTGTAAAGACCAGTTCAGGGAGAAAAATTATATTTGTATCTAGTAGTGTCAGAATACACCATTAGTGCTGCCATTGTCAGAGATGAGGATAGTGTGCAGAAGCTAGTGTACTTCAATAGTAAGGCCCTCTAAGGGGCTGAGAAGAGAAATCCTAAATTATATAAGTTGGCATATACTTTAATCCATGACTCAAGGAAGATGAAGCCATACTTCCAAGCACATACCATGGTCGTTCTCACCGACTCTCCTCTCAGATAGGTCCTCCATAAACTCGAGAAATCAGGTAGGGTGATGGCCTGGGTAATAAAGTAAGGATAATTTGATATCATCTACCAGCCAAGAATGGCCATCAAGGGGCAGGCCATAGCTGAGTTTGTAGCCAAGTTCACATGGGACGAGGCCGACAAAGAAGAGACGGAGACTCTAACTCGTGAGACAAAAAAAAGAGTATGTCTCCCCCCGATTGAGGCCGAGACGAGTACAGCAAGGCGTAAGGTGTATAAGAATAAGGAAGAGAGATACCTCTTCAAAAGTGGGACCCTGGAAGAGGGTAATTTTTCTAAACATGGCATTGTGTAGAAGTTGTTTGTTGATGGCTCTTCGTGCGAGTCTGGAAGTAGAGAAGGTTTGATTATGTCGATCCCAGATGGGACTGACATTGAATATGTTCTGAGGTTCAATTTTAAAGCTGTAACACCCCGCCTAATTAAATACCGGGCGGCCAGTCCCATACCAAATTAAAACAGAATATATAGTTGGCTCATCCTTAGCATCACTATCGAAAACATTTACAACTCACCCAATACCAAATTAAGCTGGTGTTAAAAGCTGTCCAAATTTTAATTTAACAAAATCCATTTCCAGTTTAAGAATAGTGACGCGTTGTTAATCCTCGGATTGTATACAACCTCTGAAAATTATATTTCCTTTTCTTGTTGACTATGCAGAAGCGTAAAAGGTGATGGTTCAACTTAAATACCAAATTTTAATTTCAATTTCAAAATTCAAATTAAACCCAAGTGAAAATTATTTGAACACACACAAATATTAAATTTCACTTAAGCCAATTAATTCAAGTCTTAGAATTTGCCTAAGTCATAATTATCAATATTCCAAAGTTAGGCCAAACCACTTTTAGCAAATGACTTGAATTAAATAAACAATTATCCAATTTTAATTAGCACCCAATTAAATTATGTGTGACAATTAAAACCATTTTTATCTTGAATTACCCTAAGCATGAGTTCTAATTCATTATGCAAGATAAGAATAAATCAATCACACTACGCCGAGATTTACGAGGAAAAACCCACAACGGGAAACAACCTCGGACGACCCTAGCCATAAATCCACTAAGTACGGAATTTACAAATACAAGACAGAAAGGCTTACAACACACGACTCGATCCCTCTCAAGACCCGACGCTTCTTCTTATAGATACCTCTTCCTAGAGGATAACCTTGGAGCTCCACCGCGATCTCGGAATCCACCGATCGAACTTTATATGGTCACCGTCACTCGAGCAAGGAGCCTTTCTCCAAGTGGGTAATGCCACAACAAAAACTCTTCTTCTTTCTTTATGGGATGTAGAAGAAAACCTGAAACTTCTCTTTGAACGGTAGAGATGAACCCGGTGCCAAACTCCAAGCAAGATGTATATATAGATGAACTTGGATGAATAAAACTATGGGTGAAAAACTAGAGTGGTAGATGAATTTTACTTTGAAAATTATCACTCAAAACATGATCTTTTTTTTTTTATAATTTTCCTCTCAAAACACTCTCTAAGAGTTCAAAGGATATGAAAAAGATTCTTTAGAAAATGTTATTCCCGCTCATAATAAAGTCTGAGAAAAGTTGGTTAAGAAACAAGTGGGGAAGTGGGAGAAAAACTGCTTAAAACTGCCAAAAACTGTTCCCGCCTGGCATCTCGTTCGAATGATATTTCGTTCGAACGAACTCTCGTTCGAACGAGTCTTCTAACGAAGTTCCAGCATGAACTCGTTAGAAGCTCGTTAGAAATCTCGTTAGAACGATAATCTCTTTTGAACGACATTTTAAACGATGTTCCAGTATGCCATAATGGGAAGTCGTTGGCAATCTCGTTCGAACGACATCTGGTTCGAACGACAATCTGGTTCGAACGACATATCCAACGAACTTTCAGAAAGTTTGGAAAATTCGATTTTAGCCCAGAAAACTTTATAAACTTATTTTAAAAGTTTTAATTAATTCTTTCTGAAAATAAAACACAATTTTAATTAAACCTAACACCCAATTAAACTTGTTCCAAGCTCCTATATATACATAAATGCATTCATACCTTGGGAGCATGGAATCACTGTTGATGACGTATAAACGAGGCACGAAACCAGCATGATTATGAAGCTTTGTACTCTTTGCCGCTACGTCTTCAAACAAACTTTTCATAGTCTTGAGAATATTACACTTAAATACAATCCTATGTATAAATGTTTTTGTCCGGAATTGAGACAAAACTATATATGGACTCAATGGGAAATTTGTGTCCTTACAAATCTCCCCCTTTGGCTATTCCGGGACAAAAACCAAACAAAAATCCTAAAGGGCCGTCAAGCTCACTAGACTCAAAACATAACCCACCCAAACTTGACTCAACCCAAGGATCAAACGCTTTGCCATTGTAAGATGCCGCTTTAGATGAATTCCTGCACACTTAAGCAAACTCATCAAATGCATAAGGAATATCAAAGTATTTAAAGCAATTAAAATAAATAATACCCCAAAATTAATTCTCCCCTTTATCAAAATGATCAACCCAAGAAGTTAGCTACTCCCCCTAAGTTAAATCTCCTAAACTTAGATAAGATTATAATAGGATAAGATACCATTAGATAAGATTATAATAGGATAAGATACCATTTCTCCCCCTATCATTATCATTCTCCCCCTTTTTGTTCAGGAATAGGAAAAGGATAAAGAACAAATATAAAAGCATGTTGAAACTTAAAGTGATAAGTCATGAAGCATATGGGCAACAAAAGCATAACTAATCCAAGATAGATACCAAAACTAAAGTATACGTATAGAAGGACTAGAAATCAAGGCAAAGGCAAAACAAAATATCATATATATATATATATACTATAAATATATCAATAAAGCACATGCACATATATATAGATATAAATACACACATGACACAAAATACAATAAGTTTGCACACTCGTATGGCAAAAAATGTGTCATATGGAAGTGGAAGTGTTGGGGTGTGAACTAGTAACGATTAAATTTAGACCCAATAACTTAAAACATGTTCACGGAGTTCTCATTTGATTGCAAACTTCATCACATTTAAATATAACCTCATGTGACAATATAGATTGAACTCAATGAACAAACATACACAATGCATACAAGCCTAGCATATTGATGATTCCACAAACCAATAGAGTCATGATATGAAATACGTAACTAGGATAAATGGACATTGTGCAAACCGTTGATATACCATCCAATCTCCCTCAATATGCATTTATATTAAATTTGAATGAATATATCAATCAAACATAGGTCTTAGCAAATTGTTTTTCATTTTAATGCCATATTTTCTATTTTTAGGCCTTTGGACCACGTATTTATTTTAGTCCATTCAAAACGGTGGCTTACAATCACAAAGGATCACTTAGTCCTTTCGGAGCCCTTCCCCGTGCACATTTATATTTATCATGTTTTCATTTTTCACACAAATCTCACATGCAACGGATTCTGACATGCACTAGTCCTCCTAAGTCACAAATATGTAGATGACAAGATTGGAAGGAGACCATCTCACATAGCTCAAATATACATATGAAGTTAAAATTTCAAAAGAGATCGTGCATGTGTGAATAGAGGAATATAAAAATAGAATCCATTTAACCAACACAAAATCCAACTACTCCATAAAAATATGGTAAAGAACATTTTAAGGATTGACAATCTAAACCAAAAGTTCTAGCCACATGGGAGCGTTAAAGGAGGGATTCAAACACAAGTATATGCCACTTAAAGTGTGTCAAACCAAAATACACACAAAATAAAATCTTTTTGAGTTTTTGACATTTATAACCAAAAATAAAAATATATACTCAAAAGACAAAGCAACAATCATTTGAATTTTTCATTAAGCTTAAATTATTAAGAGATAAAAAAATTCAAATGATAAACAAAAATCATTATTCTAGCATGAGATATGATATAAAGTAAGGACTAGAGAATGATTAAACAGGCATACATTTAGCATGTGAATATAGCATGAAGTACAAAAGCTAAAGTATGCAAGAACTAACACATTCATCCTTTAGATTTAGCAAGGGAGGAAGCATGTGAAAGTAAATGAGAATCAAAAACCTTATTTTGCAAGGAAACCAAGTCGGATTTCCTAACCCAAATTAATGAAGAAAGACTTTCTTGGGGTGTAGGAGTTCTAAATACATTGATTGCATTACGTTGGGATTTTCTAGGAATTCGTTTAAGATTAAAACAAAATTTCTTAACATGACCTTTTCGACCACAATGTATACAAGTAAAAACATGTCGAAAAGATTTACCTAAGGAGTGATCTCTAAATGCTTTCCTAGTAAATTCTCCTAAAATGTTGGTCTTTGCTTTATGAGTAGATTCATTACAAGTATTGAAGCCTAAACCACACATGCCATTTTTAATTTGGACCGTTCCTAAGATTTTATCTAATTTTTCTGAACGACACTCCAAATCAAATTTGACATTACTATAGTCTTTTAATTTATTTTGCAAAATCTAATATATTAGACTCTAATATAATATTTCGCTCTTCAAAAGCAAGAACCTCCTTTTTCAAAGATTCCATTAAACCCCTAAGGCTATCTCTCTCGCCTTCTATAAAATCAAGCTTCTCTAGAAGAGCTTTCTCTAGTGTCCTAAGGTTTTCAACCAACATACTATCATCAACGACCTTAACACTATCTCTTAAACTAGCTTCTAACTTCAAATTAGCTCTTTTCAATTTAATAGATTCTTTATATAATTCTTGAAAAGCATTTTGAAGTTCACTCACATTAACCTCTTTTTCATTTTCACTCTCTCTTTCTTCTCCACTCTCACTATCATCAAAAACAAGAGAATCATAAACTATGACCTTGGAAGTGTCATGTGTTAACGTTTCATCAATCGATAAGTTCTCACTATCACTCACATGACTAGCCATAAAAGCCACAAAATTAGGCTTAATGGGGGAATCGGGTCCCTCTTCCTTATCACTATCACTAAGGGTCGCATTATATGCAATGGGTCGTTTACCCTCTTTCCTTAGTTTAGTGGGGCACTCAGAAGCCATATGGCCATAACCCTCACAACTAAAACACCTATTAGACTCGTCACTATTTAATTGTTCATTAATGGGTTTAGGAAACTTCTCGACTTTGTCATGCTTAGAGGTTTCAAATTTCTTAAAATCATTTTTAAATTTATCTTTATTAAATTTAAGAATTTTCTAAATTTTCGAGCAAACAAAGCCATGTCTTCCGAGTCACTATCACTCTCGCTCTCTACTACTTGTTTGACCTCTTTTCGGGCTTTTAAAGCAACGCCCTTTTCTATTTTCCTTTCAGTTTTAGAGGGAAACATGTCTAGTTCATAGGTTTGTAAATCACCTACATGCTCTTCTAATTTCGTAGAGGCTAAAGATGGTAAAGAATTTAAAACGGTCACTTTTGGAATAAATCTATCGGGTAGGGACCTTAAAATTTTCTTTACAACTCGGTTGTCTGGTATTTTCTCCCCCAAATTAAAAGTTGAATTGACAATATCGGAAAGTCTAGCATTAAATTCATCAAAAGTTTCATTATCGTTCATTTTGATAGTTTCAAATTGAGTGGTGCGTTTTGGAGTTTCGAAGCTTTAACGACACTAGTTCCTTCATGAGTTAGTTGTAAAATATCCCAAGCTTCTTTAGCGGTTTCACACGTCATAGTGCGTCGGAATTCATCCGGTGTGACAGCGCTAAACAAGGCATTCAAACCACGGGAATTAAAATTAGAAAGTTTAAACTCATTTTCAGTCCATCTATCGGCCGGTTTGGGAACACGTTCATTTTCAACTAAGTGAGTTGGTGGGGACCACCCATTAACTACAGACATCCAGACTCTCTCGTCGATAGATTTTAGTGCTGATTTCATTCGCACTTTCCAATATGCGTAGTTAGAACCATCAAAAATAGGAAATTTAGAAAATGGAGAAAATTCCATTTTAGCCAAAAATATTTAAAGAATCTTAACGAAATAATTTATCGCTTTGGCTCTGATACCAATTTGACGCGTTGTTAATCCCCGGATTGTATACAACCTTTGAAAATTATATTTCCTTTTCTTGTTGACTATACGGAAGCATAAAAGGTGATGGTTCAACTTAAATACCAAATTTTAATTTCAATTTCAAAATTCAAATTAAACCCAAGTGAAAATTATTTAAACACACAAAAATATTAAATTTCACTTAAGCCAATTAATTCAAGTCCTAGAATTTGCCTAAGTCATAATTATCAATATTCCAAAGTTAGGCCAAACCACTTTTAGCAAATGACTTGAATTGAATAAACAATTATCCAATTTTAATTAGCACCCAATTAAATTATGTGTGACAATTAAAACCATTTTTATCTTGAATTACCCTAAGCATGAGTTCTAATTCATTATGCAAGATAAGAATAAATCAATCACACTACGCCGAGATGTACGAGGAAAAACCCACAACGGGAAGCAACCTCGGACGGCCCTAGCCACAAATCCACTAAGTACGGAATTTACAAATACAAGACAGAAAGGCTTACAACACACGACTCGATCCCTCTCATGACCCGACGCTTCTTCTTGTAGATACCTATTCCTAGAGGATAACTGTTGATGTAAAAAATTAGATCGCTTTAATTATTCAATCACAGATAAATAAAATGAGAAAAATATTTTTAAAGTGGTTCAGCCTTATAAGAATGGCCTACGTCCACTGTTATGTTATTGCTGAGTGTTTAGGAATTCTCGATTGCAAGATTTATCCAGAAATTCTGGTCCCTTACAATGAGGGTGATACAAGGTATTTATAGCTCTTAGGCTGTACATGAAAGGGTGTTACATTAAATAATACACATATGAAAGGGTAATTCATTTAATGTTCTTCAAACGTGTTTGTCAAGATGATAAGCATTCAATGAATCGTTGAACTGTTAATTATCTGGCAATTAATGCTGTGGTCGAGGTGCAGCTCGAACCGCCTTAGTTGCTCGTCGTCCAAGAGTTCCTCGGAGCATTGGAGTTCCTCGGAAGATAAGAGTTCCTCAGAGGGTATTTGTTGCTCGGAGTGAGTATGTTGGTCGGGGAAACAATCTTCCTCGTTGTTATTGTGCCACGTAGATTGACACATGTCTTCTTATTATTCGTCCACATCAGCATACTAATTTTGGTATCAACAGAAGCCTCCAATGTTTCATATTTCGAACTTTGAGGAGTATGGAACATTCTTTCTCGGTATATGGCAATATTAAATGACCTCCCTAGGTTTTAGGAGCATTTTCTTTGTATTTGAACTTCCTTTCAAATTCGCAGAATCCGCCTTTTTGCCTTTTCATAAGCGCTTCGATCTTCGTGCACTTTTTGTCCTTTTAGCCGCTGGGAGCGCAATAGTTTCTTTTATGTAATCATTTCTTTCGCTGGTTCCCAAGGCAAAGTATTTAAACTTCCCAAGCAATCGTACCGTCCTCTACCTTTTCCAATTTTCTTGTTTTCGAATTCTCTATAGTTTTTCTTTCTCTTGTGCGTTCATCCTTGTTTTCGTTCGTTGTCAACAAATCTCCATTCTTCCTATAAGATCCTCTTCTTTCTCCTTTTATTCACCATGGTTTATATTATTGAATCTATTGAAAAATTCTGTTCTGATTATTCCATTCCATCTTGGGTATCTTTAGAGAATCTTCCTGAGCCCTTTGACTATTTTCGTTTGGCTGAGGGACATTGGTTCCCCAGCCTCTTTATTAGTTTATGGCTAGAATGGAACTGATATCTGCCCATGATACAAAGCTGATGAAACAATGCTGTGAATATTATAAAGCTGGTCATACAGACCTGAGTGTATCAGAGATTGCCGACATCCTTGGCCATGATGCCTCAGAACAAGCAGTTGAGGCTTACCGGTACCTGAAGGATTTACTTGATCGATCTGTGGCCAATAATGTGGCATACTACGAATTGATCGAGGAACTTCATTGTACCTTAGAAGATCTTCAGAATCAACACAATGAATCAACTGCCTTGCTGCACAAGGAGTATGAAAATAGATATCAACAGCTTTCTTCTGAAACAGGCCATAAAAAGATCATTGCTGGATACGATGTTAGGGAGAGAACCCTAAAAGGTGAAGTTGAGGCCTGCAGGCAAATCGCCGAGCTGCTGGAACAAGAGAACAATAATTTGTAGAAAAAGTTGGCACAGTATGAGTCTGCAGCTTCATCTTCCACTACTTTAGTACCGGTTACCGATGAGGGTTTCTCATTCTTAGAGGTTGAAAATGCCAAAATAAGGCAAGAACTGGATACCTTAAGAAGATCTGGTACTTCTCCTGCTGCTCGGGGACGAGGAAGAGGTTCTCGTGGGCGAGGAAGAGCTGCCCAGGATGTTAACGAGGAACGAAGCGTGTCAGCTGCTCGGGGACGATCAAGAACTCCTCGTAGTATTGAAGAAGCTCGTACTTTGTCAACATTGGAAACTCAAGCGTACCAGTTGAACGTAAAAGATCGGGCTTTATCTGAAATGTTCAAGAAAATCCTAACTCTGGAGGATCAACTTGCATCGACCAAATCTGCTCTGGATAATAAGGATGCTCTTGTCAAGAACTTTCATGAGCAGATAGAAAAATTAACTTTCCAATTCCACAAACAACCTCGTGAGTTCTGGATGGCAGGCTACAATGAAGCCCTTTATCACTTGGATGCTCGCATTGAAAATGCCAATAATGAAGGTTATAAACAGGGATGGTTGAACGCCCTTGGTGTGTTGAAGCTTGAACAGGGGCACTACCTGTGGGATTATCATAGCCCTGGGCTACTAGACTTGCCTGTACCACCCTATAAATAGGACATGGAATGGATACCAGCTCGTGCCATTCCTCGGAGCTTAATTTCAAAATATCTTGGTGACTATAATCTTCACTCTCAAGTTGACGTATCTCGTCCCGAGCATCTCTTGGATACACCTTCTGTGATGAACGTCAGAATGCTCAGAGATATTAACTTCATTAATTCTCCTCTTTTCCTGGAGGATCCTCCTGCTGGCGAGGAGCCTGTTTCAAAAGCTAAAGGAAAGAAACCAATAGAATAGGTTTTTCAATGTAACAATTTGCACATATGTAATTTGTAATTCGTTTTGAATTTTAATGAAAGACTTTCATTTTCTGTTTGCAAATCTGTATTGCTATTGTCTTGTGTTTATCAAACATTTTTATATTTGTGCATATGTATCTGTTAAAAAGATAACAATATTGCGTTGTTCATCAACCGACTTAGTAATAAAAATTGCAAGTATCAATGTTGCTCAATCACTTAATAATAAAGTAATGAGTATAAAATGTTTAAAATGTTTCCAACCAACCAAGGTTGTTAAATTGTGTTTGTCGACCAACTACAGTTGATGGGTTTTTATCCCCGACCAACCATACTTGGTAAATTTTTTCATAAAATGTGTCCGACCAACCAAGGTCGATAATTTATCCTCGTCGACCAACTATAGTTAGTGAGTTTTGATCACCGACCAACTATACTTGGTTTAGTTTGGAATTCTTTGTATTTTCTGGAATGATTTTACCTTCTGACCAATATAAATTGGCATATTTTGTTTCTTAACCAGCCAAAATTGGCATTTTTAAGAATGTTGTTCTTACCCTTTTACCAACCGGAGTAGGTCATGGGTTCGAACTATCGGGTTCTTTCGAACTATCTTGTCCACAAGCTCTTTTACCAACCGAAGTTGATCACGCAAGTGTATGCCTCCTAACCAAAGGAGTATAATTTGTTCTCGCTATTTTACCAACCGAAGTTGATCACGCTCGAACTATCAGGTTCTTTCGAACTATCTTGTCCACAAGCTCTTTTACCAACCGAAGTTGATCACGCAAGTGTACGCCTCCTAACCAAAGGAGTATAATTTGTTCTCGCTATTTTACCAACCGAAGTTGATCACGCTCGAACTATCAGGTTCTTTCGAACTATCTTGTCCACAAGCTCTTTTACCAACCGAAGTTGATCACGCAAGTGTACGCCTCCTAACCAAAGGAGTATAGTTTGTTCTCGCCCTTTTACCAACCGGAGTTGGTCGTGGGTCTGAACTATTATCTTCTTGTTGCTGTTGAACAGCGTAGTGTACAACACTAGTATTCCCCAAAAAACTTTCAAATAAAGGAGAGAAAAATTGTGAAACATCATCGTTTTATTCATGTTGATGGAACTGCTTTACATTTTACATCAATGATAATACTTGCGAAGGTGTTCAGCATTCCAAGCATTCTTGAATTCTTCTCCTTCTAGAGTTGCTATTCGGTAAGTTCCTGGTCGAACAACTTCTGTAACTCGGTAAGGTCCATGCCAGTTTGCTTCCAATTTATTATGCTTCTGAATGACCTTCTTTAGCACATAATCACCTTCTTTTAAATCGCATTTCTTCACCCTCTTGTTGTAGAATAGAGATGTTCGTTGTTGATAAGCAGCATTCCTAATGGCTGCCTCTTCTCTAACCTCCTCGAGCATATCCAAATCCAGTCTTCTCATCAAGTCACTGACTGGGGAATTGAAATTCAGCACTCTATGTGTTGGAAGACCCAACTCGGCAGGTATTACAGCCTCACTTCCAAACGCCAGCATATATGGTGATTCTCCAGTTGCTGCTCGGGGAGTTGTTCGGTAAGCCCACAGTACTGACTGCAGCTCGTTAATTCAATTAGCTTTAGCCTCACTTAGCCTCTTCTTCAAACCATTTAATAATGTTCTGTTCGTCACCTCAGTCTGTCCATTGCTTTGAGGATGGCCTGGTGCCGAATGAACCTTCAAAATGTTCGACTGATGACAATAAGTAGCAAATTCCTCGTTATCAAATTGTGTTCCATGGTCTGTGATGAAGGCATGAGGGAGACCATATCGACAGATTATATTCTTCCAAACGAACTGGTATACCTTCTCGTATGTCATATCGATAAGTGGCTCAGCTTCTACCCACTTAGTAAAATAGTCCACTGCAACGACGAGGTACTTGAATCTTCCTCGGGTGGTCGGCAGTGGTCCAACCAAATCAATTCCCCACATGGAAAATGGCCAAGGGGAAGTTATGGGTGTCAACAATGCTTGTGGAGTTCGTCGGATGGAGGAAAAACGTTGGCACTTGTCACATTTCTTGGCATAGGCTATACAATCAGCCCTCATCGTCGGCCAGTAGTATCCTTGAGTCATCACCCTTTGCAAAAGTGTCCGACCTGCTACATGATCTCCACAGGACCCTTCATGGATTTCTTCAATTAAATCTTTCACCTCGGAAGGATGTACACATCTTTGCAAACCTGCCATAATTCCTCGTCTATACAAAATACCATTAGTTAGTACATACCGAGTAGCTTTATACTTCAATTTTTTGGCAGCGAGCTTATCTTCCGGTAATTCTCCTTCTTCAACATATGCCCTGATGGGATCCATCCAAGATGGTCCTAAATGATGGGTGATAATGTTCATCGTCAGGTTTTCATCTATGCTCCGACTTTCTAATACTTCAATTGGTATTATTCTTCGCAGCTCGGTACGAGTAGCTGATGCCAGTCGAGCCAGTGCATCTGCTCGTGCATTCTCTATTCTTGGTATTATGATTACCTGAATCGCATCAAATTCTGCCAATAATTTCATTACCTTGGCATGATACTTGACCATTAATTCTCCTTTAACTGCATACGTTCCCATCATCTAATTTACAATCAATTGAGAATCACTGAATACCATCACTTGTTGCGCTTCCATAATCTTTGCTAAATTAAGACCTTCTATCATGGCCTCATACTCAGCCTCATTATTGGAAGCTTTGAATTGGAATCGCAAGGCATATTCCATGTCAATCTCGTCTGGGGTGTTCAAAATAATTCCTGCCCCACAACCTGCTGTGCAAGATGAGCCATCTACATATAATCTCCATATGGGTAACCCGTCTTCAAAATCCTTATCTGATAGAGTTCCTCGGTGAAATATTTGTTACTTCCTTTCATCCTCCCCTGGTATTTTTCGCTCCTCGTCGACCATCCCTTCTCGCTTTTTTACCAACCGGAGCTGGTCTGAGTTTGAAGTTGATGATCCTTCTACATCCACAAGTTCTTTTACCAACCGGGGTTGGTCTGAGCTTATGTTTGTTGATCCTATAACATCCACAGGTCGATCAGCGAGTAACTTTTGCTCCTCGGGGGTATCAGGATAAGTAAATCAGCTATAAAATCTGCTACAGCCTGTCCTTTTAGTGATGATCTGGGTTCATACACAATATCATATTCACCGAGCTCTATTGCCCAGTACATCAGTCTCCCTGATTTTTCTGGCTTATGAAGGGCTTGTCGTAATGGCATGTCGGTGTACACAATGATGGTATGGGCCTGAAATATGGCCTCATTCTTCTACTTTCTTCAATTAATGCCAATGCCAATTTTTCCAACTTCGGGTACCTGATCTCTGCACCTCGGAAAGCCTTACTTGTGTAATAAATTGGCTTCTGGACTCCATTATCCAATCTGATCAGTGTCGAGCTGACTGCATTCTCTGATACTGCCAGATATAAATACAACTTTTCGCCCATCACTGGTCTGGACAGCAATGGAGGTGTTCCCAGATATTTCTTCAAGTCTTGAAAGGCTTTTTCACATTCATCATTCCACTCGAAAGTTTTTCGGAGTGTTTTGAAGAATGGAAGGCACCTATCAGTTGCTCGAGATACAAATCTATTGAGTGTTGCAACTCGTCCTGTAAGACTCTGCACCTCTTTCTTCGTCGTTGGAGATCACAACCCTAAAAGAGCTTTGATCTTTTCTGGATTCGCCTCAATGCCTCGTTGGTTGACGATGTATCCGAGGAACATCCCTTCTCGTAATCCAAATGTACACTTCGTAGGGTTGAGTTGATCAAAGGTCTGAGATAAGTCAACTAGATGATCAACAGCTTTCTTGCTCTTTGTCAGCATATCATCGACATAGACTTCCATGTTGAAACTGATTTGTTCGGTGAAAACCTTGTTCATCAGCCGCTGGTATGTCGCTCCTGCATTTTTCAAACCAAAAGGCATAACATTATAGCAATAAGTTCCCCTAGGGGTAATAAAAGAAGTACTTTCCCTGTCTTCAGGTTTCATTTTGATCTGGTTGTAGCCAGAGTAGGCATCCATGAAGCTGAGCAGCTCGTGTCCCGAGGTAGCATCCACTAGTTGATCAATTCTGGGCAATGGAAAATGATCCTTTGGGAATGCCTTATTAAGATCGGTGAAATCAACACACATTCTCCATTTATTGTTTTTCTTTTTTACCATCACCATGTTTGCCAACCAGTCTGGATATTTCACGTCTTCAATGAATTGGGCTTTCTGGAGCTTTTCGACCTCCTCTTGTATAGCCTGATTCTTCTCGGGGCTAAATACTCTTCTTCTCTTCTTTACAGGCTTGATCTCCTTATTCACATTGAGCTCATGACATAAGAAGTTTGGATCTATTCCTGGCATGTCTTCATGACTCCACGCAAAAGTTTTCTTCCTGTTTCTCAAGAAAGTTATCAACTCCTGTTTTATTGAAGCATTCAACATAGAACCTATCTGGGTTACTCGTTCAGGGTGCTCGTCGTCCAGAATAATATTTTCTATAGATTCCACCACCTGTCCTTTTACAAGTTGGGATTCATCTCGAGGATCTAGTGTTTCAATTTCTGTACCTTCATCCACCTGATAGGTAGTAGTCTTTTTTCTTGAATCTTCAAGTTCCTCTTGCTCGGCAGATGAATAATAGCATTCCCGAGCTACTTTCTGATCACCTTTCACAACTCCTACTCCAAAATTTATTGGGAATTTTAAGCATTGGTGTACTGTAGATGGAACTGCTTCGAACTTCTTCAAACCAACTCTTCCCATGTAGATGTTGTAGGCTGATTTCACATTCTTATCCATCACAAAGAAGCGTATTCTCTCTGTTCGACAAGCAGGCCAAGTTCCAATGAGTATGTCCAACTTGATCGTCCCAAGTGAAAAAACTTTCTCGCCAGCAAAACCCAAAAGAGGTCTGTGATAAGGTTCCAATTGAGATAATTTTAAATTCAAGCTGTCAAAGCATGAATAGTACATGATGTCTGCTGAACTACCATTGTCAACCAGCACCCTTGATATCACTACTTCTTTCATCCTCATTTTGATCACCAAAGGGTCGTCGTGAGGGTAAAGAACACCTGCCAGGTCATTTTTTGAAAAGCCAATAACCAGCTTCATTTTGTTTACTTTCCTCGGACGATCCTCCTCGGCCAGATTTATTCGCTGAATATACGAGCAAGCTTGTGCCTCTCCGAGGTAAGCTTTTCTTTCTGCAGTAAGGTCTCCTCCTCCTGCATCTCCTCCTATAATAACATTACAATCAAATGACCCAAAACGTATGGAAAATACCTCTCGTTCTGGTTGCCTTGGTTTCTTGGGAAGATCGGGGTCATCCTCTGCATCATCTTCATGATCTCTCTTCTTTTTCTCCTCTGCTCGATGAGGAGATCTAGACCTCTCTCTAGTTCGATCATTATTTCTTCGTTCACCTCCCCGATCAACATACTTTGCTAGCTTTCCTCTTCGGATGAGTGTTTCAATCTCGTTCTGAAGAGCTATGCAATTCTTAGTCATATGGCCATGATCCTTGTGGAACTCGTAATATTTATCCCTATTCCTCGCATCGGGGTCTGACCTCAGTTTCTTCGGCCACTTTACCTCCTCGTTATTCTTGATTTCTTCCAAGACATGATTAATACCCATTTTCAAGGGAGTATAATTATCGTATTTCTTCAGGACTTCCCATGACGACTTATTATTTATGGAGCGTTTGTCACCGCCATTACCCTTATGCTCTTTATTCTTAGACTTGTCGACTTCCACCTTGGTGTCTTTATCCATATTCTTTTTTGCAGCCATAGCCTCCTCGGCATTCATGATTTTGGCCGCTTTTGCCATCAACTCTGACATAGTTTTAGGTGGATCTTTCGCCAAAGTGTAATATAACTTATTAGGCAACAAACCACTCATCAAGGCGGTGATTGCTGTCTTTTCCTCATAATCTATGACTTCCAGCTTCTCGTTATTAAAACGAGTTATGTAATCTCTAGTGCTCTCACCAGATTTTTGTCTAACACCTAACAAGTGTGCTACTCTTTTTACTGGCTTTGCTCCAAAACAGAAATTACCAATGAACAACTCGGCCAATTGAAAGAAAGTTGAAATCTTACCCCGAGGAAGATTGTTGTACCATATCTGGGCAGATCCGGTAAGAGTTCCTGAGAATGCCCTACATCTCATCTCGTCGGGAACAACATAGATGTCGACAGCAGCTTGATATTGCTCTATGTGAAGAACAGGATCTGTCTTTCCATCGTATTTGGGGGTCACCACAGGGACTTTAAATTTCGACGGTGTTGGAAAATTTACAATGGCCTGGACAAAAGGTGTCCCTTGAACAAAAGTTTGCTGTAGGGGATTCTTCGCCTTAGCCATTTCTCCTAACCTATCCTCCAACCGTTGAAGGGATCCTTTCCACGCTTTATTTCCTTCCTCAGGCCTATTGGTTCGAGCAATTGATCATTTTGAAGTAGCCTCTTGAGATCTATCTTGACGAGCAGCTGGTCGTGACTGTGCTGATCCTTCTCTTAGATTTGATGGTTGTCGAAAACTCCTCGACATGGTCTTAGGCGGACTCCTATTCCTCCTAGGGCCTAATCGACTGAAAGGAGAGGCCCTACTTAACCTTTCCAATGCGCTGGCCCTTTCTGGGGAAAGGGTGACACGTTGTTCAGTATCTGTAACCCGTATTGACGAAGTTTGCCCAGGTTGATAAGAGAAATCATCAGATTCCTCATTACGATATGATCCAGTACGCCTGGATCGAGAAGAAAGTAAATAGGTTTGCCTCTGACCACTTCGATGCCCTGACTGTGCAGGTGCGCCGCCATGAAGAGTTTGTATGAGTTGCCGCATCGTCTCTTGCATGGCGGTTTGTCCTTGAGCCAGATTTGTCATAATCCCGGCTAGATCTGGAGGTGCAGAGGGATTTGGAGGATTTCCAGCATTTCCAGTGTTTCGATTGCTAGATTCTGGGTTATCCGCCATTGGTGATGAATGATTTTTGGTGAAAAACGATAATAACAAATCGTTCCCACAGACGGCGCCAATCTGTTGATGTAAAAAATTAGATCGCTCTAATTATTCAATCACAGATAAATAAAATGAGACAAAGATTTTTAAAGTGGTTCAGCCTTATAAGAATGGCCTACGTCCACTGTTATGTTATTGCTGAGTGTTTGGGAATTCTCGATTACAAGATTTATCCAGAAATTCTGGTCCCTTACAATGAGGGTGATACAAGGTATTTATAGCTCTTAGGCTGTACATGAAAGGGTGTTACATTAAATGATACACATATGAAAGGGTAATTCATTTAATGTTCTTCAAACGTGTTTGTCAAGATGATAAGCATTCAATGAATCGTTGAACTGTTAATTATCTGGCAATTAATGCTGTGGTCGAGGTGCAGCTCGAACCGCCTTAGTTGCTCGTCGTCCAAGAGTTCCTCGGAGCATTGGAGTTCCTCGGAAGATAAGAGTTCCTCGGAGGGTATTTGTTGCTCGGAGTGAGTATGTTGGTCGGGGAAACAATCTTCCTCGTTGTTATTGTGCCACGTAGATTGACACGTGTCTTCTTATTATTCGTCCACATCAGCATACTAATTTTGGTATCAACAATAACCTTGGAGCTCCACCACGGTCTCGGAATCCACCGATCGGACTTTATATGGTCACCGTCACCCGAGCAAGGAGCCTTTCTCCAAGTGGGTAATGCCACAACAAAAACTCTTCTTCTTTCTTTATGGGATGTAGAAGAAAACTCGAAACTTCTCTTTGAACGAAAGAGATGAACCCGGTGCCAAACTCCAAGCAATATGTATATATATATATATATATGAACTTGGATGAATAAAACTATGGGTGAAAAACTAGAGTGGTAGATGAATTTTACTTTGAAAATCATCACTCAAAACATGATCTTTTTTTTTATAATTTTGCTCTCAAAACACTCTCTAAGAGTTCAAAGGATATGAAAAAGATTCTTTAGAAAATGTTATTCCCGCTCATAATAAAGTCTGAGAAAAGTTGGTTAAGAAACAAGTGGGGAAGTGGGAGAAAAACTGCTTAAAACTGCCAAAAACTGTTCCCACCTGGCATCTCGTTCGAACGACATTTCGTTCGAATGAACTCTCGTTCGAACGAGTCTTCTAACGAAGTTCCAGTATGAACTCGTTAAAAATATCGTTAGAACGACAATCTCGTTCAAACGACATTACGAACGAAGTTCCAGTATGCCATAATGGGAAGTCGTTGGCAATCTCGTTCGAACGACATCTGGTTCGAACGATAATCTCGTTCGAATGACATATCGAACGAACTTCCAGAAAGTTTGGAAAATTCGATTTTAGCCCAGAAACTTTAAAACTTATTTTAAAAGTATTAATTAATTCTTTCTGAAAATAAAACACAGTTTTAATTAAACCTAACACCCAATTAAACTTGTTCCAAGCTCCTATATATACATAAATGCATTCATACCTTGGGAGCATGGATTCACTGTTGATGACATATAAACGAGGCATGAAACCGGCATGATTATGAAGCTTTATACTCTTTGCCGCTACGTCTTCAAATAAACTTTTCATAGGCTTGAGAATATTACAATTAAATACAATCCTATGTATAAATGTTTTTGTTCGGAATTGAGACAAAACTATATATGGACTCAATTGGAAATTTGTGTCCTTACAAATAGCACAACACATTTTATTCTACAACACTGATAACCAAATAGATAACACAAAAGAATTTAAATGGAATTGGAATAAACATTCCCAAATAATATAAATCCATTACAGAAATACCAATAATATTAAATGTATTAAAAAGACCCGAATACAATAGTATTTGACCCCGATAGAAAAAGACAACTGTATCCTTTGGGCTACATGCCCTAACTAAGAATACTGTGAATCAAAAAGATGATAGGCGTCTAAGCAAAGTTCCATAGCTCCATAGCCTGTCGTAATCCGCTAAGGTTGGCGTCCCTGCTGCTGGACACCTGATATAGAAGATACAATAGAAAAGAAAATATGCAAGGAAACGGGTCAGAGCCCGATTGTGAAAATGATTTTTAAAACAACAAGTATTTAACAAGTGCAATAAAGCATTTATTATGTACATGTTAGATCCAACTCTCACTTGCTATTCTCACCCCTCATCTAGAGTGCACACTTAACGTTTTCTATTAACCTCCTAGTTAATGCTTTCTCTTTTCTAGTTTCCTAAACATGATTCCATTCCCATAATATAACCCCGTATGTCCCATATCATACATCAAATAATCATTCTTTTACATTATTCATTTATGAATTAAGCTTTTCAATTCTTTAAGAATAAACATTCATTAACTTAATTTCATTCTTTTTTCTCAATTCACCGTTATCTACAATTATCACTGTAGATAGATTTAATCATTATATACATTCATTATATATATATTAATATATAATACGACACCCCGAGTCACAGCTGCGGTTCAATGCATTACTCTGCTATCACGTCCCATCATCGCTGGTCGCCGAATAGGGGACTATAGGTTCGGTAAGGATTTCACGAACCACAACCATCAACAAACAAATTGGAGGCGAACATAGTTCTCGTATCCATGGGTCACTCACATACCTACGTACCCTCAGTCAGCGGACTTATCAAATCCCCGATAAGTCTTTCATAGACCTATGTTCTCGAGCGAAAAATAAAAGATCCCATGGATTCATCAGGATATGACTGCCCTCACACGCAAACCTCCCGTCGATAGCAAGTAATCTAGGTATGTCATACACATAATCATCAATCAATGAAATAGGCATTATCATACCTATGATATACTAACAACAAGGTACTCACATGAACCTTAGATTACACGTAGCATTATATGTTTTTAAATCCCACGTATTAAAATGTCATAACTTTACTTCTTAATTTAATCATTCCCGAGCCTCACTCAATATACAAGGTTCAATTAGGTTTTTTCTCAACGTATATTCAGTAAGAAGTCACTAATATCCTACTGGTCCATAACATCATTTCTCCCAAATTACTACGAATTAAACTCTCCCTTTAATTAAGGTTAAAACCGATAGTTTCAAATCTCTTATAAACACATCTTCTTTCACTTAGGATTAAACCCTCTTGTAACCTTAAGGATACCCAGGTGTTATATTAAATCACCCCTACTGGTCCTATCTTTAATCCTCATATATCCCCATATTTTCTTTTAGTGGCAGGATATCGCGGATTTTGGTGAGCTATGGAGATTGATTTTAGCGAGGATTGTTTGGGAAATATTTGTATTATTTTGATGTATAGAGCTTTGGAGATTTGTATTTTATTTTCGAGTTAGTTATTGTATGTAATTAGAGAGATTTGGTATTTAATTTGAAGAGATTTATATTAGTGGTTTCGTTTATATTGTGGGATTATTTAGATGCTCTATACCTTGCTATTTGCAGATTTAGTTAGTTTTATCGATAGTGGCGCTCCGTTCCACTCTCCCTGGGCTGGCGGGGTGTTACAAAAGCCTCTGAATGAGTAAGAATATGAGTCCCTTCTAGTAGGACTCTTTTTTGTCAGAGCATTGAATGTCATCTAGCTCTTGGTTCATAGTGACTCAAGGTTAGTTGTGAATTAAATTTTAAGAGTATATGAGTCCAAGGATGACATAATAACCAAATACCTTGGAATGGTAAAAGAAACACTAAATAATTTTAGAGAGGTGAAGATAAAGAGGATACCTCAGCTAGACAACAACCAAGCTGATGCCTTGGTAAAGTTAGCTTCCACCACAAGAATAGAAATCAGAAGGTTAGTGCTCGTAGAGACCTTACATCAACCCACCATTGAAGAGGAAGATAGCACTGTAGAATTTAACTTAAACTTGAACATGGGAGGTTATTGGATGGATCCTATCATCTGATACATCAGAGATGGGGAGTTTCCTAATTCTAAAGATGAGAAAAAGAATATGAGGTATAAAGCAACAAAGTTCTCCATCATAGGAGATATCTTGTACAAGAGGGGATTCCTACTCCCTCTACTCAGATATGTCCATTCGTCTGAGGTAGAGTATATTTTGAAGGATGTGCACGAGGGATCTTGTTCAAGTCAAATAGGAGGAAGATCATTAGCGAAGAGAATCATCATTAAAGGATATTAGTGACCGACATTAGCCAAGGATATAGCTACATATGTGAAGAAATGTGATAAATGCCAAAGGTTTGCCACCATTACCCATCAACCCAATCATCCTCTAAATTCTATCACATCCCCCTGACCATTTTTGGTTTGGTGGATTGACTTTGTAGGACCATTGCCAAGGGACATGAACAATTACCAGTATTTAATTGTAGCTATTGATTATTTTTCAAAGTGAGTGGAGGCCGAGGAAATGACGAGGATAACAGAGAAGAAAGCCTTCCAATTTATTTAGAAAAACATTATCTGCAAATACGGCATGCCAACATTTTGATTTCAGATAACAAGAAGAAGTTAAAGAACATATCCCTCGAGAATTATTGTGAGAGGGTTGGCATCAAAAGGTTTTTCAACTCCCCATCGACCCCAAGACAATGGGCAGACAAAGCTAACGAATAGAACAAATCTTGATGGAATCGAGAAAAGGTTGGAAAATGCCAAGGAAAATGGACTGAAGAGGTGCACGCCGTCCTATGGGCCTATATGAGGATGGAGAGAACACTAATGGAGGAAACCACATTCGTGCTAGCCTATGGCTCAGAGGCCATAGTTTCGACAAAGATCGGTCTCGCAATGCACAGGGTCCAGACATATGACCCAAAGGAAAATGTTACAGAACGCGGACTAAATTTGGACCTAATGGAAGAGAGAATGGAGGACACTGAGGTTAGGCAGGCCGTCTATCAATAAAGAATAGAAATTTTTTATAATAAGAGAGTGAAGGCCCAGCCATTGGCAGTAGGAGAGCGAGTTTTAAAGAAAACTTAGCAAAAACCCAACAAACATCATCCTAACTAGCATGGTGCCTATCGGGTGGTTGAAAAGGTGGTTCCAGGAATGTGTAGGCTTGAGAACTTAAATGGAGAGCCATTCTCCAATCCATGGACGCCGATCATCTCAAACAATACTATCGATAAGAGTTTTGTATCAATTTCATTTGTTTATATGTATGAGAAAAAGATTATGAATGAAAAATAAATGGAAAATTTCTCAAGTGTTCTCTCCTATTTTATTGTTTGAGATTTTAGATTTTATGTGTTAGTCTAATCTTAATCTAAGAAACATCATTCGTGGTGGAGTACCTTTAACTTGATCTCGGTGACATGATAGTCCAGACAAGGTCAACCTCATCCATGGACTCTTAATAACACCGAGACGGGGGGGGGGGGGGGGGGGAAATCATTTTATTGTGGTTCATGATTAAAAATCATTAATTTGCTGGAAGAGCTCTCTCGATCGAGACGACAGTGCATGGGCGAGATGACTCTTATCCATACACTCTCAAAATAATGAGAGGATTTTGTGATGCAAACACTGTAATTTAGTGAATTCAAATGATGTATGTTTTATCTCATCTAAGGATGAGATGATGTGTCATTACTCATTTATAATTACTTGGTGATTTCAAGATTACAAGCTATTTTAATTATGGTTACTTGATTAAACATCCGAAGAAGTCACACATGGAAGAAAATAAACACAATTCGTAAATATGAAAGGAAATATCATTTATTCACTTCAAATATGAAGATACAATTGGTGCAAGATAAAGTTCAAAAATAAATTTAGAAGTGTTCCCAAAATAAAAATAAAAAGGGTGGGGGAAATTACAAAATAATGGGTGTAGGACACCCTACTGAGTCGCCTCAGTATTAACATTCCTCTCGACGTCATCCCCAGTTGCAGCCATCGTCTTAGTGTTGACATAGTCAACTTCGGCAGGAGGGTCGACGGCAGTCCCCTCTCCCTCGGTAGTGGCTAAGGACTCAACACATGATAGAGGCTCAGGAAAGAGAGGGTCCCCAATATCAGGTGCCTCCAATGATAAGGGGATTGCTGAAACAGCATCCACAAATTTGAGGATGACCCATCTGCAAGCCGTCTTAACACCCCTTTGGAGGTATTCCAGGCCGTAGAGGGGACTTGAAGGTAATTTTGAGATTAAAAGTAATTCCACATTAGCAACAGTGTTTTGGGATTGAGGCAGCGTGGCAGCTCAAGCGAGGCAGCTTAGCGTGACAACTTGTATTTTAGCTTATTGTATTAGTCATATTGCATATTTGTTTATATTGACTGAAAGATATAATGGTTGTAATTTTGTAATGAGAACAATAAAGAGTTTTAGTGTGAGGTCAAACGGTACTCACGAGAGACCAGGCTGGGCAGGGCCTAGGAGGGCTTTCATGCTCTATCGAATGACCTCACCGTGGGAACTTTAGAGGGACCTGGTTTGGAGGATTGAGAACTGAGGCACTGTTGGGGCTTGTCCTGACCATTTTAGATACACCTGGTAAAACACCGAAGCACCCTAACCGTGGAACCTCGAGCGAAGCAGCTTGGAGTTCCATCGAGCGTTGAGTTGTAAACCAAATAACCGTCTTTTTAATGCCACATCTACTGTAGGTGATGTCACTATCCAGCTAAACAATGTCAAACTTACACTTGAGTAAACCACTGTGGTATTTAGGGCTGTCAGACAGTTGGTGAGCCACCTCTGCGACAACAGACCCCTAACACCCAGTGGTTAGGCAAAAGACATGTCTTGGTATTTAATGTTTATGACGTGGGGACAACTAGTGCATCAGGAATTTAATGCTGTGACATAAAGTATGAGGGATGTCTTTCATAGTCTTTAATGACTGAGTTGCCTCAGGGATGGTGTGGGGGGCTATTTAAGGACCCCAACCACCCTTGAGGAGAGGATGATCTTTTGAGAGTTTAAGAAGTTATTACTAGAGAGAATACACAATAGAGAGAGAGTTATTACAAACCAGAGGTCTTATTCACTCACCATTGTCATTTATTACGAAGCTTTTAATACTTGATAGAGATTCTTGAGGGTGGTTGGTGTGTTTGGCTGCCTGCAAAGGTGTATCTAGGGTGCTTACTTCTCTCTCCCTCTAGCTAGGTTACTTCTAAGTTCATTACTATCTCCCTGAGTTATACACGAGAGATTTGTGGGTTTAAACTAATTTTCATCTTCATTAAGTTTGTGTTTGCATGTTCTATCACTAATCCAAGGTTTTAGCTAACTTATCATCACCGTACTCAAAAGGGGTTACGCCTCCATCTTATCTAAACTACCCTCTTACATTTAGTGACTCAGCTGGGGAGGTATTCTTCCAAGAAGGGAGTATGGTGCAAGATAATGTTAATCGAAGTCTCAATTTTGATGACATCCAACACAATGAAGAACAAGATGCGAGAGAACTGGAGGCTCTAAGGGATGGAACTCCTCGAATGGAGATACCTCCGGTTCAGGCGACGACAGGCATTCCAAGGGTGACACAAGCTTCCACGAGTGCGGGGTTGGGACGCACTCAGGTGGAGATCCTTATGAGTAAGTTTTATGAGTTTTTGCAAACTTCGGTAGCTTCAATGATGCTGGGAGGATTGGAAGCCAATGCTTTCGTAACACCGGGGACATCCCCAATGGCCTTACCAGGTGCAGGTGTAGCAGGAATGGTCCTAGCAAGCATACCCTCTGTTGTGAATCTAGCAGTGGGAACCTCAGGAGTATCAACGGTGTCGGCTGTGACGATTTTTCCAACTGCAACGGACATTGAGCCCATGGTCCCGTTGGTTGTTGCCCCGGTAGCATCACCCATGGAGGAAATGATAAAGGAGATGAAAAAAGAGATGTTGAAGCTCGTGCTAGCTGTAATACCCCGTACTTTTGGCTATATTTATTTTTGGGATTAATTAATTAAATGCGTATTAATTGGAAATTAATCCGGGTAAAATACTAGCGAGTTGCTATTTGATTATGTGCATATATGATGTTATATGAATATTGAATTATGAAAAATTTGTCGTGAGATTTATATGCGGCATTTTAGAAATTTTGTTGAGACGCGTGAGACCGCCGCGTCATGGTATATTATTTTAATTATAAAAGTGATTTTTATTTCTATTATCCGTATGGTCGTTTTGAGTGCGCCAACGCGTCCGGAAGGGTTGAGATAGTCAGAAAACACTAGCCGGGGGTATAGTTTGGATCCCGGGGTATTTTTAGGCCATACCGGCATCATAAAGGGTATTTTGGTAATTTTGTATTTTGAGGAATTAATAATGACGAAAATAGGAGTCTAAATCTGATGTGGATTTAACCCACTAAGCCCACTAAACAACCCATATTAACCCTTTAAGCTACGGAGGTTATCATTTAGGTTTCCAACTTTCCTAAAGAAAACCCTAGCCACTTTAAGCCACCATTGGAGAAGAAGCTTGGAGAAGAGAAGAAATTCTGCAGAAAAGCTTCATCAAACCTACACCAAACTCAGAGACAATCAAGGCAAGTGACTTAATTCCATTTAATTTCAGAGAATGTTCCTTCCATGTTAGATAATTCAAATTTTATGTTTGTTCTTGGTGAAATATGAAAACCCATGTAGTTTGGAACTTAGAACTTGAAAATCTTGAGGAGAATTGCATGTAGAATGATAGGTAGATGAGTATTCTCATGATATTTGTGATTGGAAGAAAGTAAAACGGATTTATATTGGGTTAATTCATGATTCAAAAAGTTAGGGTTCATGTTCTTGAAAAATTGGGAAAAAGTGTAGAGATTTGTAAATTTGGTTGATGTTAGGTAGGATTAATCCTTCAAAACGTGTTAGGATGTGATTATAATATGTTTAGGGTTGTTTAGAGACCTTAAAACGATTGTTGGGACTTAGTTTAGAAGAGATTTGAGGAGTTATAATGGTGAAAAAACGAAATTTAGAAAATCTGGGACGAAACTGGCAGGTCGTTAGAAGCCCCTGCCCAGGTCGTTCGAACGAACTCGTTCGAACGAGCTTCTAACGAATTGACCAGTCGCTTCTAACGAAAGGGAACTTCGTTAGATAATCTCGTTCGAACGAGATATCGTTAGAAGGTACAGTTCGTTCGAACGAACTGGAATCTCGTTCGAACAGTCTCGTTCCAACGAGACTTCTAACGAGTTGACAGTGGAATCTCGTTCGAACAGTCTCGTTCGAACGAGACTTCTAACGAGTTGACAGTTTGGCTCTTTTTGGACTGTTTTGAATTTTGGAGTCCCGTAAACTTGTTCGAGGATATAGATAATAATCCGATGTTGATGTAATGATAGAATTGGGACTTTTGGGTATTTATGAGAAGGAAATTATATACGAGAGTTAAATTAATTGGACGGTTTGGGTTGAGACGTGAGTGTCTACTACGACGTGAGAAAATTATGGCGCGTATGATTATAAACCGGAATAGTATAAATTGTGATAATTATAAATTGGTACGAGAATGCGATATGTACTACGATTTAACTACGGGATTACTAAGACGTGTGTTTACTTAGTATTGGTATATAAATTGTGTGTATGACATACCTACCATACTTGCTATCACGGGAGGTTTGCGATCGCTTAGGGCCCTCTAATCCTTGTGTTGCCCGGATTTAGACTGGTTACCTTGATGAACATAGGTCATAGAAAGACTTATTGGGATATTAATAAGTCTGCTGATCGTGGGAGCGTAGGTATGTGCGTGACCCATGTGATGTGACTGTGTTCGCCTCCATTATTTGTGATGTTGTTATCTTTGAACTATTCCTGAGAGATTCGGAATATGTGATCCTTATGTACGTGATGTACCGGGATGGATAGCAGAGTATGTGTGCACCACAGCTTAGTTCTCGGGGTGCTTGTATTATATATTTATGTTGTGATTAATATACACTTAATTAATGGGAATCTTCATGTTAATGTTGTCAATATAATTACGGTATTGTTTCGAGAAACATAACGAGTTAGCTGATAGTGAAATATATTGCATATTGAGCATCTAAATTTACGTTAAATCCCTATTTAATTACGAGCGTTATTATGTTAATAGAACCGAGTAATAAAGGTAGGACCTATGACATTCTAGCTAGATATGATGGCACTTAGCTAGTAGTTTGTGTCATTATAGATGGGTACTTACGTTAGGAGTGCACAGTTAGACGAGAGGTGAGAATATCATGTGAGTGCACGTCCTAGCATGTACTTTGCATTTAATGTTTTAAATGTTTTTAAAGCACTTGCAGGCTTTTAAAATATAACTCCACATTCGGGCTCTGACCCGTTTGCTTTTCAAATCTATTTTTCTTTGTAAAACCATTTTAGGTGCCCAGCCACAAGGACACTATGCATAGGATACTCATTCTGGTGACGAGCTATAGCTGTTTGTGGAAGCTACAGGGATTTGCTTGTAGACGCTTCGATCACTTGGATTCCAGACTCATTATCTATCAGTTGTAGGGCATGTTGCCCATTTCTATTAGAGTTACATTTCCATTACAGTTTTCAGACTTTGGCATGTATTGTTTTAGTATTCAGTTTACTTATCAGTTGTGGGATTCGTAGTGAGGAGTTTTTCCTCCAGACTTTATTTACTTTATGTGATGGTTATTCTATTTACTTCATTATGGTGAATGGTGTTATTATTCTTTATTACACTTGTTGCATGTTAATCAGACTTAAATTAAAATTTGGCACTTACTTTTTAAATACTAGGTGGTTAGTAATCTTAAAAATGTTTTCGACAGTGATGCTATTAACTGGACCAACTTGGCATTTTGAATTAATTTAATAAAGGAGTAGCTACCCGGTATTTAATTAGTCGGGGTGTCACAGGTGGTATCAGAGCATCAGGTTCTAGTGTCCTTTAGGATCTGACGGCTTATTATGTTTTCGCTAAGTTTCTTTGATATAGAGCCCTAAATTTTATTACTGTTGTACTCTTTTTGTGTATGCTTCGTTCTTCAACTATCTTAAGTTTATAAACAGCGAACTTATAAACTTTGTTCTTATTTCAGATGCCTCCACGACGTGCACGACGAGTTCCCAGGGATGCAACGCCCGAACCCCAGCCCGCTCCAGTTCAGGGCATGATGAACGCCGCTGAGGTTGCAGCTATAGTAGCCCAAGCGGTAAATGCCGCAATTGCCGTTGTTCAGCAGGCACCACCGCAGGCTCCGGTTTTCCGCGCCAGTTCAGGCAAATGCATTCCCGTCTGCTTGGGAGCGTGTACATGACGCTTTTCAGAAAGCGCATCCGCCAGAGTTTGCAGGTAGCTCAGATGTGGTAGTCTCGAGCCAGTGGAGGAAGGATATGCAGAGGCACTTGAGGATGTATGAGTGCACGGACGTCCAGAAGCAGGTGCTAGCTACTTTCAAGCTAGTTGGATCTGCACTGCAGTGGTGGGAGTCTATTACCACCATGGAGGAGAGGGATACTCTCACTATTCAGGACTTCTGGGTGCGGTTTGACCGCAAGTACTTTCCGTCGGCTGTTCACACGGAAATGAGGAGGAAATTGATGAGTCTGAAGCAGGAGGGTAAGACCGTGGCCGAGTATGAGGCCGAGTTCACAAATCTGATGAATATCGTTCCAGATGAGATACCAACAGAGAAGAAGAAGATTGAGAAGTTCACGGACGGGTTGACATGGAGGATCCGTCAGCATCTGCTAGGGAACCTATCGTTGACCACCTATTCTGATGTGGTTAACGCTGCATTATTACACTGCCAGGACCACCATTTTTATATGGCCGAGGGCAAGAGGTCGGGGGAGTCTAGCCATCAGGGCAGGACTGGAGGATATAGTGCCAGCGGGGCACAATCTGGTCAGGGGCAAAGGCAGAATGAGCAGGGATCCCAGCAGGGGGATAATAAGAGGTTCCGGTCAGGAAACTACAGACAGGGACATGGAGGTTTCCATCAGGGCCATCAGGGTCCAAACGGCCATCAGGGCCAACAGGGGCAGAATGGGAAGCAGTTTCACCAGGGCCTGCAGGGCCAAGGGAGGAATGGTAACGGCCACCATGGCCGGGGACAGCAAGGGCAGAGAGGAGGGAACTTCCCAGGGAAGTGCTTTGTTTGTGGCAAGACTGGCCATAAGCGACAGGATTGTCCTGATAGGGGCAGGGCCCCACAGCAGCAACAGCAGGGTGCTTGCCAGGAGCCACAGAGGCCTATGTTTCCGGCCGCTCTTCCCGCACCGCCACAGATGGCAGCATTGCCACCCATTCCAGCAGTCCCAGTTCAGTAGGGGCAGCTACAGTATGGACGTGTATACAACGTCCACCAGGCTGCAGTTCCACAGGCACCGCCCGCGATTGAGGGTACGTTTCCTATCCATGGCACTATGGGTCGGGTGTTATTTGATACGGGGGCTACACACTGTTTTATAGCTACACACTTCGCGAAAGCTTTAGGATTGTTAGCTACGACAGAGAGCACAGTGACGTGTGTCGACTCACCATTGGGGAGTGGGTCACTTATTTTCTTTATATGCCGGGGAGTGGGGGTAGAGATTGGTGGTTTGGTATTACCTGCAGACATGTTGGTATTAGATATGCATGTTCACGATGTGATTATCGGTATGGATTGGCTCGTAGCTTATAGAGCCATGATTAATTGCTTCAGCGGAAGCATTGTTTTTGCCATTCCGGGGCAAGAGATGTTTATATTGGCGATGCCTCGCCCAGAGGGAGGATCGACCGCTCATCTGTATTACATTGAGGAGGATACCTCTAAGGAGGTAGTGATTCCTTTAGATTCTATCCCAGTAGTCAGGGAGTATTCGGATGTGTTTCAGGAGATACCAAGCTTACCCCCCAGTCGAGAAATAGACTTTGTTATAAATTTGCTACCGGGTACGAGACCTATAGCACGCGCACCGTACCGTATGGCTCCAGCTGAGATGAGGGAGTTACGGGATCAGATAGAGCAGCTGTTAGGTCAGGGCTTTATTCGCAGGAGTACCTCACCTTGGGGCGCTCCAGTTTTGTTTGTGAAGAAGAGGGACGGTTCACTGAGATTGTGTGTGGACTACCGAGAGTTGAATAAGGTCACGATACGAAATAAGTATCCGTTGCCTCGAATCGATGACTTATTCGACCAGTTGAGAGGAGCTTCTTTCTTCTCAAAGATTGATTTGAGATCAGGATACCATCAGTTTCGTATCAGGGAGGAGGATGTCTCGAAGACTGCGTTCTTGTCGAGATATGGTTCTTACGAGTTTCGGGTTATGCCTTTCGGCTTGACCAACGCTCCAACTGTGTTTATGGACTTGATGAACAGAGTGTTCAGGGATTTCCTAGATCAGTTTGTCATTGTCTTCATTGATGATATTCCGGTTTACTCCTAGACAGAGGAGGAGCACGCCGAGCATTTGAGGCAGGTTTTGCAGACACTTCGTCAGAACGAGTTGTATGCAAAATATGAGAAGTGCGGGTTTTGGCTGAAGGAAGTCCAGTTTTTGGGACACATTATTTTCGACCAGGGAATATCTGTTGATCCGGGGAAGGTATCAGCGGTGAGGGAGTGGGGACAGCCCACGACACCAACGGAGATTCGTAGTTTCTTGGGTCTAGCAGGATACTACAGGAGATTTATTCGGGGTTTCTCGGAGATAGCAGGTCCTTTGACACATCTGACTCGTAAGGGTGTGCCATACATCTGGAGTGATGCCTGTCAGTTGGCATTCGATGAATTGAAGGACAAATTGACCTCAGCACCTGTGTTAGCATTGCCGAGACCGGGAGTTGAGTATTTAGTTTACACCGATGCGTCTTTGCAAGGGCTTGGAGGTGTATTGCAGCAGGAGAGACAGGCCATAGCTTATGCTTCCCGTAAGCTTAAGCCTCATGAGAAGAATTACCCCACGCATGATTTAGAGTTGGCGGCAGTGGTATTTGCCCTACGGATTTGGAGGCACTATCTTTTGGGGGAGAAGTTCCAACTGTTCACGGACCACAAGTCCCTACAATACCTGTTCACGCAGAAAGAGTTGAATATGCGGCAGCGTAGGTGGCTTGAGTTTGTGAAGGACTACCAGTTCGACATCCAGTACCACCCGGGAAAGGCTAACGTGGTAGCAGACGCGTTGAGCCGTAGGCCAGCGGATGAGGTGGCAGAGGTGTGGAAGGCTAAGTGGAAGGAATTGGGACACCAGGATGCAGTGGCCCGATCTTTCATGTCTGTGATGACTGTTACACCGCAGATTGTCACGAAGGTAGTACGGGCACATGCTAATGACTCGTTCTGTCAGGAGCAGATAGTTCGATTACTAGCAGAGGGAGCCGAGTCCTATACCGTTAGCTCAGATGGGGGATTACGCTTCAATGGGAGATTGGTAGTTCCGGAAGGGGATGAATTGCGACACGAGGTGATGGCAGAGTCGCACGGCTCACGGTTCGCGGTACATCCCGGAGGGGACAAAATGTACCAAGACATGAGACGCCAGTATTGGTGGAGCGGTATGAAGAGAGATATCGCTGAGTTTGTTTCGAGATGCACCACTTGTCAGCTTGTAAAAGTGGATCATCAGAGACCAGCAGGACTGCTACAGCCGTTGGAGGTCCCAGTGTGGATGTGGGAGAGCATATCCATGGACTTTATCACGGGATTGCCTACGTCGCAGAGGGGTCACGACTCCGTTTGGGTAATTATGGATAGGTTGTCCAAAGTCTCTCACTTTTTACCCGTAAGGACTGACTACACTACGGGACAGTATGCCCAACTCTTCATTTCAGAGATTGTGAGACTTCACGGTGTGCCCCTAAATATCGTGTCTGACAGAGACAAGATATTTGTTTCGAGGTTTTGGGAGAGTTTCCAGGAGGCCATGGCCACGGAATTGCGGTTGAGTACGACTTATCATCCGCAGACCGATGGACAGACAGAGCGCACAAATCAGATGTTGGAAGACATGCTACGCATGTGCATTATTGACTTCGGGGGTGGATGGGAGCAGTACCTTCCACTGGTGGAGTTTGCTTACAACAACTCCTATCAGTTTACTATTGGTATGGCTCCGTTTGAGGCATTGTACGGTAGGCCTTGTCGTTCCCCAGCATGTTGGTTAGAGGTAGGGGACAACAAACTGCTTGGACCGAAAGTGATTCAGGATACTTCGGCAAGAATTGAGTTGATTCGGAGTCGCATTCGGGTAGCTCAAGACAGGCAGAAGAGTTATGCTGATGCGAAGAGATTTTTCAAAGAGTTCCAAGTGGGGGACCAGGTTTTGCTCAGAGTGTCTCCTATGAAGGGGATTATGCATTTCGGGAAGAAGGGGAAGTTGGCACCAAGGTATGTGGGGCCGTTTCCCATTATTGAGCGAATCGGACCGGTTGCGTATAGACTTGGGTTACCGGAGCATTTGCATCGGATTCACGATGTGTTCCATATTTCCTCGCTGAGGAAATACCTTAGAGATAATTTGGCTCATTCTCACATTGCTATGGAGGACATCGATCTCCAGCCGGATAGCTCCTACGAGGAGGGGCCAATTGCTAATTTGGACCGAAGCGAGAGGAAACTGCGGTCAAAGATAGTACCGTTAGTGCGTGTTCAGTGGAGACATCACAATGTCGAGGAGTCCACATGGGAGCGCGAGGATGAGATGCGCGAACGTTATCCAGAGTTATTTTTAGCAGGTACTTTCTAGTTTCGAATTTCGGGACGAAATTCAGTTATTAGGGGGGAAGTATGTAATACCCCGTACTTTTGGCTATATTTATTTTTGGGATTAATTAATTAAATGCGTATTAATTGGAAATTAATCTGGGTAAAATACTAGCGAGATGCGAGTTGGTATTTGATTATGTGCATATATGATGTTATATGAATATTGAATTATGAAAAATTTGTCGTGAGATTTATATACGGCATTTTAGAAATTTTGTTGAGACGCGTGAGACCGCCGCGTCATGGTATATTATTTTAATTATAAAAGTGATTTTTATTTCTATTATCCGTATGGTCGTTTTGAGTGCGCCAACGCGTCCGGAAGGGTTGAGATAGTCAGAAAACACTAGCCGGGGGTATAGTTTGGATCCCGGGGTATTTTTAGGCCATACCGGCATCATAAAGGGTATTTTGGTAATTTTGTATTTTGAGGAATTAATAATGACGAAAATTAGGAGTCTAAATCTGATGTGGATTTAACCCACTAAGCCCACTAAACAACCCATATTAACCCTTTAAGCTACGGAGGTTATCATTTAGGTTTCCAACTTTCCCAAAGAAAACCCTAGCCACCTTAAGCCACCATTGGAGAAGAAGCTTGGAGAAGAGAAGAAATTCTGCAGAAAAGCTTCATCAAACCTACACCAAACTCAGAGACAATCAAGGCAAGTGACTTAATTCCATTTAATTTCAGAGAATGTTCCTTCCATGTTAGATAATTCAAATTTTATGTTTGTTCTTGGTGAAATATGAAAACCCATGTAGTTTGGAACTTAGAACTTGAAAATCTTGAGGAGAATTGCATGTAGAATGATAGGTAGATGAGTATTCTCATGATATTTGTGATTGGAAGAAATTAAAATGGATTTATATTGGGTTAATTCATGATTCAAAAAGTTAGGGTTCATGTTCTTGAAAAATTGGGAAAAAGTGTAGAGATTTGTAAATTTGGTTGATGTTAGGATGGATTAATCCTTCAAAAGGTGTTAGGATGTGATTATAATATGTTTAGGGTTGTTTAGAGACCTTAAAACGATTGTTGGGACTTAGTTTAGAAGATATTTGAGGAGTTATAATGGTGAAAAAACGAAATTTAGAAAATCTGGGACGAAACTGGCAGGTCGTTAGAAGCCCCTGCCCAGGTCGTTCGAACGAACTCGTTCGAACGAGCTTCTAACGAATTGACCAGTCGCTTCTAACGAAAGGGAACTTCGTTCGATAATCTCGTTCGAACGAGATATCGTTAGAAGGTACAGTTCATTCGAACGAACTGGAATCTCGTTCGAACAGTCTCGTTCGAACGAGACTTCTAACGAGTTGACAGTGGAATCTCGTTCGAACAGTCTCGTTCGAACGAGACTTCTAACGAGTTGACAGTTTGGCTCTTTTTGGACTGTTTTGATTTTTGGAGTCCCGTAAACTTGTTCGAGGATATAGATAACAATCCGATGTTGATGTAATGATAGAATTGGGACTTTTGGGTATTTATGAGAAGGAAATTATATACGAGAGTTAAATTAATTGGACGGTTTGGGTTGAGACGTGAGTGTCTACTACGACGTGAGAAAATTATGGCGCGTATGATTAAAAACCGGAATCGTATAAATTGTGATAATTATAAATTGGTACGAGAATGCGATATGTACTACGATTAAACTACGGGATTACTAAGCCGTGTGTTTACTTAGTATTGGTATATAAATTGTGTGTATGACATACCTACCATACTTGCTATTACGGGAGGTTTGCGTTCGCTTAGGGCCCTCTAATCCTTGTGTTGCCAGGATTTAGACTGGTTACCTTGATGAACATAGGTCATAGAAAGACTTATTGGGATATTAATAAGTCCGCTGATCGTGGGAGCGTAGGTATGTGCGTGACCCATGTGATGTGACTGTGTTCGCCTCCATTATTTGTGATGTTGTTATCTTTGAACTATTCCTGAGAGATTCGGAATATGTGATCCTTATGTACGTGATATACCGGGATGGATAGCAGAGTATGTGTGCACCACAGCTTAGTTCTCGGGGTGCTTGTATTGTATATTTATGTTGTGATTAATATACACTTAATTAATGGGAATCTTCATGTTAATGTTGTCAATATAATTACGGTATTGTTTCAAGAAACATAACGAGTTAGCTGATAGTGAAATATATTGCATATTGAGCATCTAAGTTTACGTTAAATCTCTATTTAGTTACGAGCGTTATTATGTTAATAGAACCGAGTAATAAGGGTAGGACCTATGACATTCTAGCTAGATATGATGGCACTTAGCTAGTAGTTTGTGTCATTATAGATGGGTACTTACGTTAGGAGTGCACAGTTTGACGAGAGGTGAGAATATCATGTGAGTGCACGTCTTAACATGTACTTTGCATTTAATGTTTTAAATGTTTTTAAAGCACTTGCAGGTTTTTAAAATATAACTCCACATTCGGGCTCTGACCCGTTTGCTTTTCAAATCTATTTTTCTTTGTAAAACCATTTTAGGTGACCAGCCACAAGGACACCATGCATAGGATACTCATTCTGGTGACGAGCTGTAGCTGTTTGTGGAAGCTACAGGGATTTGCTTGTAGACGCTTCGATCACTTGGATTCCAGACTCATTATCTATCAGTTGTAGGGCATGTTGCCCATTTCTATTAGAGTTACATTTCCATTACAGTTTTCAGACTTTGGCATGTATTGTTTTAGTATTCAGTTTACTTATCAGTTGTGGGATTCGTAGTGAGGAGTTTTTCCTCCAGACTTTATTTACTTTATGTGATGGTTATTCTATTTACTTCATTATGGTGAATGGTGTTATTATTCTTTATTACACTTGTTGCATGTTAATCAGACTTAAATTAAAATTTGGCACTTACTTTTTAAATACTAGGTGGTTAGTAATCTTAAAAATGTTTTCGACAGTGATGCTATTAACTGGACCAACTTGGCATTTTGAATTAATTTAATAAAGGAGTAGCTACCCGGTATTTAATTAGTCGGGGTGTCACACTAGCCTCCTCGTAATCTGCTGGTGAGGTAGATTCGATTTATGATCACTTTCGAACACCTTATCCTCAAGAATACAATGATGAGCCCTATCCAAAGGACTATATTCCTCCTATTTTTGAAAAATACACAGGGAAAGGTGGGAACCCGAAGGAGCATATTAAGCGCTTTGTTCAACACTTAGGAGCGCATTACAAAAATAAGAAACTTAGGTTGAGGGAATTTTCAAAATCCTTAACCGATAAAGTATATACCTGGTATTCCCATTTGTCTCCTAACAGCATTTCTACATGGGAGGAGAAGCACGTATTGTTTTCCCATAAGTTCTTTCCGGAAGAAGATGAGTTTACTTTGACCCAACTGGGTAGGGAGAAGCAATGACCTGGGGAAGAAGTGGTGGCTTATGTTCGAAGGTTCATGGAAATATCCCTCAACGTGCGGGAGGAGGCCAAAGAATCCAAGTTATTACAGATCTGTGCTGAAGGGCTGCTTCCTGAGTACATCTTCCATCTTATCAATGAGATGCGCGAGGGGACCTTTGTGGCTTTCTTAAAAGAGGCAAGAAATATCTCCTTGGTGGTGCGGCCCAATCCGGTGGTGGTGCCAATGATGTTTAGGCAACCGATGCAACCTGCGAGGGGGAGATCTTATCCCCCACGGGTAGGTTACACCGATGGAGGAGATGGGGGCAAGGCGCCGAAGAAGGATAATAAGAGGAAGTTTGTAAGGGATAATGAGGACCCACCACCATTGCCTTGTATAGTGGAGGAAGTTGTCAGCTGCTACAACACGATGGTCCAAGGAGGAACGGTTTACGAACCCAAGGGCATTCCCATTGGGGAACCTGATGCGGCAATGAGGGCAGATCCCAAGTATTGTCAGGTCCATCAGAAGATCCAGCACCCAACAGAGTGTTGTTTCACGCTGAGGAGAATCATCGGCAAGTACGTAAAGGTGGGGACGTTGCAAATCACCCCATAGAACGTCAACAATAACCCACTACCAGCACATGGGGCCAATCTCGTGGTGGCCTATGACGAGGAGGATGAGAGAGAAGGAAGAGGGACAACATCGAAGCAGGAGAAATTCGAAGAAGCCCTGGAAGATTTTATGAGGGGAATGGATAATATAGTATTGGCCTACGATGAAGTGAGTGTTAAGTATGTGGAGGATGTATACAGCGCTGAAGGCGAGGAAGCAGACCCAGTCCTAGAGTATTGCGCAGTTTCAAAATCCCCAAAGTTCACCTATATCTTCGACCAGGTGGGGATTCCAAAGGAAAGTAGGTTGGAGATAACCCAGGAAATACTCGATATTACGAGAAAGAAGGTAGTCCCTTCCCTGAGATGAAAGGGACCCATGGCTAGGTTGGTGAGAAGGTTTTTGTTAGAAGTAACCTTCAGCGATGCGGATAGGGCTGTAAGGTTCCCTCACAATCGACTCTTATGGATGGAGGAGCTTCCATCAATATCATGCCAATCAACTCCTTCCATGCAGCCAATATCCCAGAAGAAAGGTTGGTCCCCATGCTTTTGGTGATTTCGGGGTATGATAACCAATCTTCCAAATCCATTGGGTATGTTAATGTTGGGATTGTAATGGGAAATCTGAGTTCCCATATCAAGTTCCATGTAATAGAAAGTGAAACTTCTTATCATTTGCTAATATGAAGGGTGTGGATGCACAACCAAGGAATAGTTCCTTCTACGTACCACCAATTCGCTAAGGCAAACATCAAGGGGATGGAGGTCACCATTAGGGCTACAAAGAGGCCCTTTATAGTCGAGGAAGCTCACTTAGTGGACGCAGCATTTTACACAGAGTTATAAGAGGATGTCCGGGTCCTAACGAGAAGAATGGAAGGAGCATGGGTTCCCTCGATCAGAGAGAGGATGGGACCCATGAATGAGAACGGTAAAGAGGTTGCAAGCATCACAAGGGTAATAGACAAAGAGGCTCACCAGGTGGTCCCTCGACCCCAAAGCATCTTGAAGCAGCTCCAAGATAGGATGAGGCCCAGAGCGGAACCAATGGAGCTTGAGGTTCAGTGAAAAAGCATGCTGAGCTGGTTCTTAGGAGAAAGAACGGCTGAGGCTTCTAGAGAGAAGAAGAGGAAGGTAGTCACCACTACCAGAAAATAATGAAAGAAGGTCGTTACCGAGGAAGGAAAGATGGTGTATCAATTATAACGGTGTGAGTGGGCGTCCGAGGAAACTGATGATGAGGTTGACCCAATATATGAATGCTTTATGGTGGATTAACGAGGACAATGTATGGTGATAGACAACTCTAACATAAAGGAGTTCGTAGAGGATGTTGTCGAAGAACCAGAATATATGGAAGATCAGCCAAAGCCACAGGAACAAGAGTTGGAGAAGTTGAACCTGGCGAAGGAAGGGGAAGATCCAAGGCCTATCTTCATCTCGAAGGATCTCGGTGAAGAGAGAAGAGAGGCCTTGGTTAGATTGATTCGGTAATTCATAGATGTTTTTGCCTAGAAATACACAGAGATGGAAGGGATGGATGAGGAAGTAAGCTGCCACATGTTGAACGTAATGCCTTCAACTATTCCAGTGAAATAAACGACGATAACGTACAAGCCTGAGCTAGATTTGAAGATCAAAGAAGAGGTTTAACGCTTACTAACGATAGGGTTCATCATACCGATACAGCAACTAGTCTGGCTATCCAGTATAGTCCCGGTGGGAAGAAAGATAAAAACCAAATAAGGATCTGCGTGGACTTCAGAGATTTGAATAGAGCTTACCCCAAAGATGAGTTCCCTCTGCCCTCCATCGATAGCCTGATAGATGCAATGACAGGTCATGAGATGTATAGGTTCATGGATGGGTATGTAGGGTAAAACCAAATCAAGATGAACCCTATGTATGCAGAGAAAATAGCGTTCAGAACTCCATTAGGTAACTTTATGTACAGGGTGATGCCGTTTGGACTCAAGAACGCTGGAGCGACCTACCAGAGAATAATGATGGCCATTTTCCATGACTTTTTCCATAAATTTGTGGAATTCTATGTAGATGATTTGGTCATCAAATCGAGGAAGGAGGAGTCCCATCTGAGCAATTTGAGGAAGGTGTTCGTCCGATGTAGGAAGTATAAATTGGAGATGAACCCACTGAAGTGTGTTTTTGGAGTGACAAGTGGGAAATTCCTAGGCTTTATAATTGATCTAAAAGGGGTGTAGATGTCCCAGGACAAACAGCGGGCGATTCTGGAAATGCCATGCCCAAGAATGACAAAAGAGTTAAAGTGTTTCCTCGATAAAGTCTCCTACCTTAGGAGATTTATACCTGGATTAGCAGAAATAACACATCCATTGATGCAGCTATTGTGAAAGAACACGAAGTTCAAACGGGAGGAGGTCCACCAGGAGTCTCTTGACAGGCTGAAGAAACTTCTCGTTTCACCACAGACCATGGTTCCCCCAAAGGCTGGAATACCATTGCAGTTGCACCTCACATCCACCATGAGGTCCGTGGGAGATTTGCTGGCACAAGAGATTGACAGGCAAGAACGACCAGTTTAGTACCTTAGCAGGATCATCTATATAGTAGCTTGCAAAGGCATTATTTAGCCTTAGTATTTGTAGCGCAAAAACTTAGACATTATATACTGTCTTTTGCAATTCATACTATAACTAGATGTGATCCTATTAAGTATTTGCTAGCTAGAACTATATTGATTGGTAGAGCAGCTAGGTGGTTCCTTATTCTCTCCGAATATGACTTAAAGTGTGTGGTTCCTCGAGCGATCAAAAGCCAAGCCTACACCGATCTGTTGGCTATTTTCCCCTCAAGGACGTTTGAGCCACCCAAAGAAAATATTCTAGGAGACGATTTGCATGCCAACCACCTAGATGCAACGGATGAGGAATGGATAATGCAGTTCGATAGATCTTCAATGAAAAAGAAAGGAGGAGCAGGGGTTATTCTCTCAAAGGGAATGGAAGAGATTTGACTTTCCTCCAAGTTAGATTTCCCTTGTTCTAACAATGAGGCAGAATATGAAGCATTGGTGTTGGGATTGCTAGAGGCTCTTCGAAGGGGGATCCGTTCACTTTGCATCAAGGGGGATTCAAACTTGGTGGTTGAGCAAGTTAATGGAGAGTATGTGTTGAAACACATGAGCCTGGAACCATAAAAAATAATCATTCAGAGGCTCCTCTGCCAGTTCCATCGGACCAAGATCAAGAGAAAACCTAGAACAATGAATCATCACCCAGATGCATATGCCACTATTGCACAGAAGATGGTCATAAGAAATTATACAACCACTATCATGATCCAATGAATAACATCCCCTTCGATGGTACAATCAATTCTACCAATGGAAGAGGATGGGGACTGGAGGGGGGAGATTAAGAGGCAACTGGAGGCTGGTGAAGGAACGATGGGGCTCAGAGTATTGGCCCAGTACTTTACAAACCAGGGAAACCATTACTTCAGAAACATAGGATGATGGTTGCCAAGATGCGTCAGTCCCGAAGAGGTAGAGGAAAGATTAAAAAAAATACGAAGAGCACTGGGAAATAACTGAGATACCCCCTACCGAAGAATGTAAAGGGAGGGGTATTTTTGGCCTAAGATGAAATAGGATGCAGCAGAGCTACAACGGAAGTGCGACAAATGCCAATTGTTCTTCAAGGCAGTTGAATGTAATTTCGTGGAAGCTAAGGATAACTAGAGACATCCCTATATTGACTTTATTAAATATAGAGTTGTCCCAATAGAGAAAATTAATGCGATGGGACTCCGACGAAGGGCCCTAAGATTCTACATTCAGGAGGGGCATCTTAATCGAAGGGGATACTTTAATAGGTCATTGCGTTGCATCACAAAGGAAGAAACAATTGAGGTCCTCAAGCAGGCGCACGATCCACTTCATATAGGAGGGGCCAAGTTATATGACCAGTTGATGACTTTGGGATACTATTGGCCAATGATGGAGAAAGATTCGACCGAGTTCGTTCGAAAGTGCAAGGCTTGCCAACTTCATGGAAATATGATTCATGCCCCGTCAATGGACTTACACTCCCTGGCAATGCCTTACCTTTTTCACACTTAGGCGTTCGACCTGGTGGGGATAATACATCCTTCTTCAAGGGAGAAGATATGGATAATAGTAGCAACAGAGTGCTTCACAAAGTGGGTTGAGGAGATACCACTGAGAAGGGAAACAACAGGGATGGTGAGCAAATTCATCAAAAAATACATCATTTTCCATTTTGGAATCCTAAAGGTTATCCTTTCAGACAATGGAACCACTTTCGTCAATTCGGAAGTAACGATGCTCACAGATAAATACTCCATTGTCCATCATACTTCGACGGTGGCATATCCAAAAGGAAACAGTCAGGCCGAAGCAACTAACAAAACTTTGGTTAATATATTGTCTAAAATAATGAAGGATTTCCCAGGATCGTGGGATGACAAGATACCAGTTGTATTGTGAGCCTATCGAACAACTAAGAGAAAGCCCACAGGGTATACACCGTTCTCTCTTGTCTATGGGGTCGAGGCAATCCTCCCTGTGGAGTTATAAGTCCCCTCTACTCGATATGCTTTGCGAAGTAGCATGCTCCCCCAGAATAGATATGTGCAGTTGGAAGCGTTGGATAAACACAGAGATAATGCGATGCAGCACTTTTAAATGTATACGAAGTAGCTCTCCAAGTTGTATGATAACCTAGTGAGATCAAGGAAGTTCATGGAGGGAGATCTCATATTGAAGCGAGCAGTGAAACACATCAGGGGGATTCCTCTACCCAAGTTTGTAGCAAATTGGGAAGGACCTTTCATTGTGAAGGAAGCTCATGACTCAGGTTATTGCCCAATTTCTAAGATGGAAGAAGATAAACCATTCAAAATCATCCATAAATGGTTGAAGGCTTATCATTTGTAAGTAATTATGTTTGGGCCACCGATGTATCTAGTTGATTATGAATATACAAGTTCTTTTTATCATGAGTATACAGGTTCTTTTTATTATAACTCAAGCGGAGATGAAAGAAGTACAAAACTTCACACTTCACAATCTATGCAAACAGTTGTAACACAAAGAAATGGCATGAGAAAATTGATATCTTTCTTCATTCATAAAATTTGGGGCATTACAAAATTGGGAGCTATTGCCAAAGAATTACATGAGAAGAAGAAAAAAAATACATATACAAAAAACTCATTGGCCTAGGAGGAACCACAGATCTGGGCGGAGAAAAAATCTCCAGGAAGACCCGAAGAAGCTGCTAAGAAAGACCTTTGGGAATTAATGGAAACCTCCAACCTTGTTTGTACTTGCATGCATTCGATAAGGAGATTTTCTCATTTTATCTTCGCCAGAGGCAGAGTTTCTTCGAGGTCCTTCACCTCCTTATCAATAGCTCCAAGAAGGGGTACTAGCTCAGCCAATTTAGTCTCCTTCACCTGCTGATCTTCCTGATGTTTTCCTAAGAGTTCCCTCTGGTTGTCCAATCATTGGCTCTTCAAAGTCTTCAAATGCGCGATGATCCAATAAAAACGGAAGCCTTCGAGACCCAACTCCCTCGAAAAACCCAGAAATTGGTTAAGGAGGGGTGGTAACGCTCGTAGTTGGAGTGTTGGCAATTTTAGCAACGACGGTGGCCATGCCTTAAAGCATGTAACTCATAACGGAGATGTTTGAGCGCAGGCAATCCACCGTGAACATCTTAGGATGATGATTTACGAGTTGTTCGACGATCAGATGATGGTTGGCAGGAATCTTAGGGGAATGCTGAAGCACCATCAGGTAGAAGGCGTGGGGAACTAGGTTGGACAGAGGAATATCACAGCTAGACTCACTCTCCGCAGTGGCCCTGGTCGTGGAACCTTGATCATCGTGGTTGGAATCTTCTGAAATGATAGGTCCCCGATGAGGTGAGGTAATGGGAGAAGGAGATGATAGAGAATCCTCTTGAGCAACCTGAGAACAGTTAGAGAAAAGAGGGAGTTTATGAAAAATCTTAACAAGTGTTTTCGTTGTTAAGTCACCGATATAGGTGGAATTTATGAAAAATCTTAACAAGTGTTTTCATTATTAAGTCACTGATATAAGTGAAGTTTATGAAAAATCTTAACAAGTATTTTCATTGTTAAGTCACCAATATAGGTGGAGTTTATGAAAAATCTTAACAAGTGTTTTTGTTGCTAAGTCACCGATATAGGTGGAGTTTATGAAAAATCTTAACAAGTGTTTCGTTGTTAAGTCACCGATATAGGTGGAGTTTATGAAAAATCTTAACAATCATTTTTGTTGTTAAGTCACCGATATAGGTGGAGATTTTGAAAAATCTTAACAAGTATTTTCATTGATTAAGTCACCGATATAGGTGGAGTTTACAAAAGAAACCTTAACAAGTGTTTTTATTGATTAAGTAACCTACATAGGTGAAGTTTGATAAATTGAGAAATACATAGAAATTAGCGAAGTACCTCAGCAGCGGTAGGATCAAGAACGGGAGTCGCCACGGGGGCCATAATGGCAGAAACCGTTGGAGGTGGGCTCATTGCCTCAACAGCTTCAACGAGGCCCTTGGCTGAAGAAACTTCAACGCTAGGCAAACTTCCTTTGCCAAGATAAGGTACTAAAGATAGCATGGGGGCATCATCGGAAGAAGACGTTGGACCTTCAAGAGATGCCCCAACGAGAGTAGTAGCATCAACCGTGGCCTTGGAGGGCAAAAGGCCACTAAGGGCAAAGGGCGGAGAGAGACTTGGGGAAAGCTGCAGCAACAAAGCTAAGAAGTTAGGAATGACAAATTAATAATCAAAAAGAGAGAAATGCATCGAAGCGTTACTTACCCCCATTATGGCACCAAAAAGAGGAATTGGAGTAAAGGGCCTTGACAATGCAGGAGGAAGGAGAATGTTAGCTATCAGTGATGCCACTTCCACCTAAAACGGCCCAACATATTAGAAATGATAAACAAAATAATATGACAAATAAAAGATGTAAGACTTGGCAAGAAATTTACCTGCGGGGCACTCTCCTCGACCACAACGAGGGGCAGAGGGACCTCATGCTTCGATGGTAACTCAGAGGAGGCTGCAGTAGTTCCCTCTGGTCGACCAGGCATTTCAGCAGACTCAATGGTAGCAGCCCTCGTAGAAATTTCTTTGGGCCGTTGGGAGGAAAATCTCCTTGAGTAGGTAAGGCCTATCACGGTGGAACGAGGAGGAGTGGTATCAATGTGAGAGACACCACAATGACCCCCCCCCCCACGAATCGACTTATAGGAGCACTAGGGGGACTGGGAGGATTGGGCCTTTCTTCTCCAACTCCCTGCACCAAAAAATTTTCTTATTAAGAAATGAGCAGATGTAAAACACCTTAAGATAAGGGGAATAAGAAATAAAGAATGCACACTTACCTCAGATCCATAGGGAGAACGAGAAGGTATAACCACTGGTGAAGGCGGTGAGGAGGCAGCAACAGAAAGAGGTGGGGATGGAGGTCTCTCAAGCATCCGTTTCTTTTGGGACTTAGTACCCAATGTTCTCTTCCTTGAGCTTGTTGCATCACCACCTTCAGGTACCCTTGACCTCCTCCTATTTTTTGCCAGTGGCTCGATGGAATCAACCACGATCATGGGAAAAGAACCCGAGGGAGGAACGACGATAGCGCGCCGTTGAAATTCAGTATGTATCCTGTCGACCTCAGCTTGCACCTGCCTCCTCAGCTCTTCAGCCATCTCTGGAGACATGGGAGGGGTAACAGAGGCAATAGGAAATGCCTCCAAGGGCGTTTGTGCTTGAACCTGGGGCTGGTACTTCGAGGACTTAGACTTCTTGGCCTTCTTAGCGGGTGGTTCAGAAGGACCTTCTCCCGTTGTAGCTTCGATCGAAGGGGCAGTTTGTTTGGGAGCCTCAACGGCCTTGGGTTTCGTGGCGATAGTAGGTATCATTGGGAAATGAGGAGGTAGCTCCTGGGGAGATTCTTTAATGGTTTTGCTCAGGGGAAACTCAACCCCAAGCACGAAGTTTCCCTTAAGACCGAGTTCAAAAGAAGAGAAAGCAAGAACTGGGGGATATTGAGGGGGGGACAGAATGCACTCACGAATCATTTCCAACTGCCCCAAATGAAACTTAGTGGCAAAGGAGGTGGATATGTCTCCATTCCTAGTGGCACTAGGAAGGGTGACACGGCCATCGATGGTGGACGTCACACCAAGCACCGCTGATGTAGTATAAAAGGTGCAAGCTTCAGCGAAAGTGGCCTTTGCATGGCTGTGTTGAAATACAGGTCGAGGGACTCCTTGATCAAACTCGAACTTCCTGCTACATCTATCAGGGTTGTAGGGCTCTGAGGTGTATCCCCATTCAGTATAGGAGGGAAGAAACCCTGGGATAAATAAAAGCACCACGACTTGTGAGGGATATTCTACAGCCGGGATGAACTTGACTGTTGTGGCTGCAGAAGGAAATAAATCCCAACTATGGGCGAACGTAGACTCACTGTATGGCCTCATCACAAAGGAGTCCAGAAGATCAAAAACTTCCATTATCTCCTTTCGAATTTACTTCTTATGGAAACATAGGAGGCGTGGGGGCTTGATACCTTGGCTCACGGGCAGAAAAATTGACTTGGCGACAATAGCGGGAAAGTAGGTGTAAAGAAAGCCCATCAGAATAATGGCGTTGGGAAAATTGGCCAAGTTATAACGGCCCAGTGATAGCGCCATGTCTATGTGGGTTCGATCCAACCAGGTGTAGAGGGACCCCAAGGCGATGGCGGCCAGAGGAAGGTTGAACCCCCTGGCCAAACGAATGGAAATATTGATCAGATCCCTCCTGGGCTGATCGTTGGGTTTCTCGATTAGAAAAAGTGTGAAATCAATACAAGTATGTAGGCTGGTAGTTCCAAGGATGTACCTCTACCCCGACCCGTTACAGCACTGACATCCTTCGGCGTCGGGGCTTGAAAAAAATAGTTGATAAGGGGGTAAATGTGTCTTTATTTGAGGAACCGATGCAACTGCGGCAGATCTGATCCAGCTCAACTCGATTAGCAGCCTCTTCGACATCCAGAGCCTCATCGTGGTAGGTGAACTCACCCATGGGCTCAAACCCAAGGAGTTCACAAACATCCTCCAGTGTAAGGGTTAACTCCCCCCACGCAGCAAAAAAGGTGTGAAATGTGATGTTCCATCTGGAAACTAGCACTTGCAGCGCCGCGTTATGCTTAGAGAGGGTGAACTCTCCAAACCAGTTGGCTCGATGAAGCCCAACCTTTGCAAGAGTAGCAGCATGAGAGATTTGCATATGTGTTTACCAGGCAGTGAAATGGGCTGGCGACCCCCCAGGTGCTTCGAAGTTAATCTGGGAGTAGGGGAAGTCACCACGGTCCAAACAAAAACACAGAGTCCCCTCTGGGGGTAGATAGCCCCACTTTGACGAATCCGTTTCCTTATCACCCAATAGTAAGGAGTCGAACTTGGATGAGAAATGGCAAGTCTTGCATGCATCAGAACACTTATCATCTTAGGTAAAGATGGGCGCTCAATGATAGAAGCGTAGTTGCTCTTGAGGAGCAGCATTCAAGGTAGCGGCGCTAGGGGCAGCAGCAACGCCAATAGTGGCGGAGGGGGAGCCTGGATGAGTGGTGGTGGCAACCTTGGAAGAACTTGGATAATCCATAATAGAGTGGTGATGAATGATATAGTTGGGTAAGAAGGGCTACGAACAAAGAGGGAGCAGCACAACCACGAGTGATGGCACAATAGATGAGAAAGGGAGGAGAATGAGTAAAGAATTGGACAACAATGGAGATTTTCGCACAAGTTTCTCTCTCTAAAGAATACGGGAGCTTGAAGATGAATAAGGAAAGATAAGAGTTTGAAATAAAAGATACGTTTGAAGCCTTTTAAACCTTTTAAAACCTGTCTTTTGAGTTTCCCACCATAGCACGTGCAGGGTCGCCTATAATCATTTCAAATGAACACGTGGCACTTCAGGAAGTGTTTTGACAGCTGAAAAGAAAGCTCTACGTCATTTACGAAGTGACACCTTGGGAATAGAAAGAGTTGACTTCCTAAGTAAGTTTGAGATTTGGCGCCAGAATTATCGTCAGACATATCCAATAACTCCCAACGGAAAATATGCCCCAACGGTTCTAAAATGATATGATGTCCCCTCGCCACAAGCCCAAACGTTGTTTAAATGGTGACTCGGGTGCATCGAGGAGAATTTCTTATTTTTCGAACATGGCGAAGCATTGCAAGGGAGAATTTAACTTACCATGAATTAGAATGAGTATTTGAGAAGGTTAGAAGGCCTTTCGAGAGAATTTCAAATAATAAAAAGATACAACGGTTGAAGCGCAGTATAAGAAAAAAGTGGCGATGTCCCTTCGTCAAAGCCCCAATAAGTCGTAGTGCTTCGGCTCAGGTACATCAGGGAGAATTTTACTTTTTCCTAGGAGACTATAACGTTGTGGTTCTAACGAAGGAAAGGAGGCCAGAATTTTTTCACGCAGGGAAGGTTCATCGGTTTGAGAAGTTTCATGCAGACTTTTTTGTTCCAACAAACCTCTCCACGAATGGGAAAATGTAGAGGGGGCTTGAAGGTAATTTTGATATTAGAAGTAATTCCACATTAGCAATAGTGTTTTAGGATTAAGGCACCATGGCAGCTCAGCATGGCAGCTCAAGCGAGGTAGCTTAGCGTGATAACTTGTATTTTAGCTTGTTGTATTAGTCATGTTATATCTTTGTTTATATTGACTTAAAGCTATAACGGCTGTAATTTTGTAACGAGAATAATAAAGAGTTTTAGTGTGAGGTCAAACGGTACTGGCAAGAGACCAGACTGGGCAGGGCCTGGGAGAGCTTTTATGCTTTATCGAATCACCTCACCGTGGGAACTTTAGAGGGACCTTGTTTGGAGGATTGAGAAGTGAGGCACCATTGGGTCTTGTCCTGACCATCTTAGATACACCTGGTAAAACACCGAAGGACCCTGACCGTGGAACCTCAAGTGGAGCAGCTTGGAGTTCCATCGGGAATTGAGTTGTGAACCAAACAGCCCTCTACTTAATGTCACATCTATTGTAGGTGATGTCACTAGCCAGATAAATAATGTCAGACTTACACTTGAGTAAACCACCATCGTATTTGGGGCAGTTAGGCAGTTGGTGAGCCACCTGTACGACAACAGCCCCCTGACACACAGTGGTTAGGCAAAAGTCATGTCTTGGTATTTAATGTTTATAACATGGAGACAACTAGTGCATCAGGCATTTAGTGTTGTGACATAAAGTATGAGGGATGTCTTTCATAGTCTTTAATGACTGAGTTGCCTCGGGGATGGTGTGGGGGGCTATTTAAGGACCCCAACCACCCTTGAGGAGAGGATGATCTTTTAAGAGTTTAAGAAGTTATTACTAGAGAGAATACAAATCAGAGATAGAGTTATTACAAACCAGAGGTCTTATTCACTCAGCATTGTCATTTATTACGAAGCTTTTAATACTTGATAGAGATTCTTGAGGGTGGTTGGTGTGTTTGGCTACCTTTCAAGGTGTATCTAGGGTGCTTACTTCTCTCTTCATCTAGCTAAGTTACTTCTAAGTTCATTAATATCTCCCTGAGTTATACACTAGAGATTTGTGGGTTTAAACTAAGTTTCATCTTCATTGAGTTTGTGTTTGCATGTTCTATCACTAATCTAAGGTTTTAGCTAATTAACTTATCATCACTGTACTCAAAAGGGGTTATGCCTCCATCTTATCTAAACTACCCTCTTACACAGGCTAATTGGGCCTTTAGAGTTTGGTCTTTCTCTTTCAAGGCATTGTCTTTCTCTTTAAGTTGGTTGATATGCTCCAACTTGAAATCATCGATGGCCTATTTGCACTCGGCCTTGCACTCTTTCAGCCTTCGTTTGAAGTCAACCTCATTTTGTATTCCCCTATCAGCATCCTGAAGCTTTTACTAGTTATCATCCATCCACCTGGTGGCTGATGTAAGGGTGCAGACATATAGAAAAAACAAAAAGGTCAGAATAAGACAAAGCAAAAAATAATCGGAGATGAGACCAAAGAAAAGTACGAGGTAGATACCTGTGCCATGTGATGGAGGTCGAAGTCATAAACCCTGGCAGGGGGAATTTTCCCTAAAAAATCATAGTCGGCCTCTGAGGGGGATGAAAACATGGCATCCTTTACTATCAAGATGTTGGTGATCAATGATCTTGGGTTTATCTTTAAATGGGCTAGGTTGGTTGCCCAAAAATACTCAAAAGACGAAGAGGAGCTAGGATTAGCTTCTGCAGTGTTGACCTTTTGCCTCGTCTGGGGTCAAGACGAGTATCTTTGGGATCCATGGGTTCCTTCCTTTCGTGTATAACCTCAGGTCGGGTCGACCCTCTAGATGTCGATTGCTTGACTGGATGCTTGTTGCTTTTCTTTCCCAATCCAGATAAAAGACTAGGGGCTATAATATTCCAAATCTCGTCTGAAATGTTAGGAGTACAGTCTACAAAGAAGAAGAAAAATTATTAGAAATTGTAGGGGGTGTCCCCCCCCCCCCCCCACATGGATGATTAACTTAGCTGAGTGAGTTGAGTGTTTACGATGAAATATGTCTCACAAACAGACTTCGAAGACTCTATATGAAAGTGGTTCATAGGACCCACCTCGAGGGCTCTTCACAAGCAAGTAGCTCACAATGCTCTGCCTCGAAGAGTCTCTAACGGACCTGACTCGAAGGACCCAGCTCGAAGAACAAAGGTCACCCAGATGATAATAGTTTGTAATAAGAAACATAATGTTGTATTATGTACTTTGTCTAGGGAATATATATGTTGAGTGGTGTCTCTTGGTACCCGTAAGGGACCATACCTGGCAGGGCATGTGAGGGATTTCATGCCCTATCAAGCAACCTCCTCCTAGGAACTTTGCAGGGACATGGTTTGGAGGATTGTGAACAAGGCAATGTTGGGAACTATCACCAACCCTCTTGGCACGCTTGGACAAAACTTAACCTATGACAAATGTCACCCGGGACCACTCATTGCTTACCTATTCGAGTGAACCTCCTCGAGTCATTCGATCACCTTCAATACTTTCCCCCTCGAGGTCACCTCCTTGAGGTACCTTGGGTCTGAGCCCGTATAACTGACGTGACTAGATACCAAACAATAGCCATTGTTTGAACCACTTCATGACGTCATGGCATCTGACATTTAGGGACTCAAGAATACAACACTCAAGTTCCTTTATCCTTAGGATGGCAGGTATTATTCACCAAATCTGACTGTATAGCCATCCTAGAGTAAGCCTCAAGCTGACAAGTCATATCCTTCATTAATGACTTCAATACTTCCAACCAATAGAATATTTTCCCGCCAAAACTAATAGATCCCATACATTAAATGTAGTATCTCATGCATTTAATGCACCAGTCCAAAGGGATCGAGGGCATTCTTACTCGAGCAACCTCTCCCTCCATATAAATAAGACCAAAACAAACAAATCAAAAGAGAGAGGATCCAGAGCCCAAAATTGCTGCCCAATTTTCCTTATACCAGATAACTCTCACGAGAGAATTAACTCCCATACACTTTCAATGCACCCATCATTGGGCATTAACCGAGCTTGAAGTTCCTGCCTTACCTTTATTGTGCCTAGAGTGATTATTCTTTCTCCCTCCAACCACGCTACCCGTTGGTCCCATTCATTTACTGCATTTGCTATATGATGTTCATGTCAATATGTTCTTTAATGCAACTTTCAATATTAAATATCTCAGTCTCTTATTCACTTGTGGCTCTGGCCTATACTTTATATCTAGTGATGATACTCCCGATCTTGATAAGGGGTTATGCCTCACTTAATACTAACGGTATTTGAAGAACCCACATCTTACATTTGGTGACTCCGTTGGGGAGGTATTCTCTTTTGAAAAGATGTTATAGGATAACACCATTAGAACCATTGATTTTAACGCCATACAACATGAGAAGAGGCAAGCAACGTTGTGTTGCGTGAAGTGGGGAGAACGACAAGGATAGAGCCTAGAGCACCTGGTGTTGGTATCACGGAGACAATGGCTAAGCAAGGAAGAATAGTCCAGGAACAGATGCATGGGGTAATGGGACTATTCACAGAGTTCATTAAGACTTCGTCAGCCCAGGCTGCGGGAGTGAGTTCTGTACCACACCGCCAACTAATATACCAGCTTCAACTGTTACTGGAGGGGTGGTGGTGCTTGCTTTTGTTAACACTCTCCCCGTGACAAGGGAACTGACGTTGAAAAATGGAGGAGTGACTCCAGCTGCTCCAGCTATCGTGGTAAGTCAAGGTGTAGGCGCATCAGCCTCAACGACCCCGGTGACAACAACGTCATCATCAGTTAGCCCTCGCCAGCCAATTTAGAATATATGAAGAAAGATCTGCTAAAGTTCATAGCCGTGTCTAAAAGCGAAAGCTATACGATGAATTTTATACTCCCTACCCGGAGGAGTATAAGAATGAACCCTACCCAGTGGTATATATTCCCCTAATCTTTAAAAAGTACACAGGGAAAGGCGCAAATTCCAAGGAGCATGTAAAGAGGTTCATCGAGAACTTGGGGGCCCATTGCAATTACAAGAAGTTGAGGCTAAGGGAGTTCTCAAATTCCCTGACAGAGAAATCCTACATGTGGTACTCCCACCTAGCACCAGGTAGTGTAAGTTTTTGGGAGGAGTTACACGTTTTATTTGTACAAAACAAATTCTTGTCTTAGGACGAGTTCACATTCACCCAACTCGCGCGCGAGAAGCAGAAGCCAGAAGACGATGTTGTGGACTATATCCGAAGGTTCCACGAGCGCTCACTACACGTGAGGGAGGAGATACGAGAGGATAAAATTTTACAAATATGCGCAGAAGGCTTGCTGCCTAAATACATATCACCTGATTAACGAGATAAGAGAAAGTACATTTGCAGCCTTTTTGGAGGCAGCAAGGAATATCGCATTAGTAGTAAAACCCATAATACCACCTCCATCTTTGCCCAGCTTGATGGGGAGGCCAAAAGTTACCTCAGGGAGGGGAATACCCTTGAGGATCAACTACGCAGAGGATGGGGGCAGAGAAGGAGGTAATGGTGGTCGAGGAGGTAGAGGGGGTAGAAGCAATAAGAGATAGTTTGAAGATGAGGAGGATCCTCTAGAACTACCTTGCACGGTGGAGAAAGCCTTAAACATGTACGATCTCATGGTCCGTGATAAAGTTTGCAGGTTGATTAATGTCCACACCGCACCACTCACTCGAGAAGATAGAGAGAAACCCCATTATTGCGCACTCCATAACAGGGTAAATCAGCTTACTAAAGTGAGTTTTTCATTAAGAAGGTTGATTGACCGCCATGTGAAGAATGGAGAAATTGAGTTACCGCAAACCAATATAAACAATAACCCTTTACTGCCCCATGGGGACCATATGGATAACGCCTTCAATAAGGAGGCCGAGCGATCAATGATGGAACAGTGGCTTGGGGGAATGACTTCGAAGGCACTCTGGATAGCAGCTTCGCAGATTCTCTTGAGATATGCACTTTCAAGTTGGCTTGCCTACATTTGGATGATGAGACTGAAGACGGAGAGTACGAAGAAGGAGAAGAATATGATGCTATTGAGATGCTTAGTGGGAAGATGGGAGATTATTCTCTGGGAGAGGTTAACGCAGTAATAATATATGATGAGGCTGCGTATAGAGACGTGGAATAAGTTTATGAGCTCGAGGATGATCAAACGGATCCATGGATTGAATGTGCAGCTGTGATTCGCTCGCCAAAATTTTGCTGGCTCTTCAACCAGGTTGGCCTGCCTGATGCTTCCTGGATGGAAGTTACGAGGGCCATTCTGTAGATTGTAAAGAAAAATATGGCCCCATATTTGAAATGGAAGGGGCCTATGGCTAAATTGGTGGGTAGATATCTATCATAAGTCACATTCTTGGAGGCAGATAGGATGATCAGGTACCCACACAATAGACCTTCGTATTCTACTGCATCGGTGAATGGTTGAGTTTTCTCGCGAGTATTATTGGATGGATAGGCATCCATCAACATAATGCAAGTGGGATCCTTCTATGCCACCGAGTTGTTAAAAACAAGGATAGTGCAACACTCGTTGGCAATATTGAGTTATGATAATCATCCCTCTAAGTCGATGGGCTACGTCAATGTGGGCATTACGATGGGGAATATCACTTCCCATATCAAATTCCACATCATGAATTATGAGCCATCGTATCAGTTGTTGGTAGGTATGGTGTGGATGCATAACCATGGGTTGGTACCCTCAACGTATCATCAATGTGCTAAAGCAAACATAAAGAGTAAGGAGGTAGTGATATGAGCTAGCAATAAACCTTTTGCAAAGGAAGAGGCCCATGTGGTGGATGCATCTTTCTATACCAATCTGGAGAAAGAAGCTACATAGGTGACAAGATATATTGGGTGTATAAGGATCCCATCAACTCGAGAGAAGGTGCGGGCACCTACTCGAACGATTGTAATTTATGAAGAAGAACGTGATCTAGGGGTAATAAGGCCCCATCTTATCAAGGCGTCTTCGTGATTGGATGACTCGGATAATTGATCCCATTGAGTACCAAATGGAGACACAGAGCGTTCTTAGTAGGCGAATGGTGAAGGAGGTGGATGAGAATTGTAAAAAGAGACCTTTCCAAAGAGACGCGGCCCGGCTGTGCAAACGGGTTGTTTTAGCTAATGGCAGAATTATTTATAAATTATGAAGGTGTGAGTAGGCAGCTGAGAGAATGGACGTTAAAGCTGACCCGGTGTATGAATACTTCCTGGTAGATAACCGAGGAAATGCCTAGTAATTGATAATTCTGTGATACAAGAGTTTATAGAATAAGTGGAGGAAGAGACAAAATGTATGAAAGATGTCCCTAGGCCACAGATCTAGGAGTTAGAAAAGATCGATTTGGCTTGGGAAGGTGGGGATTGGAATCCTATCTTAATTTTGAAGGACTTGGAAGGAGCCTCTCGAGAGAGGTTAATCAAACTGTTGGTAGAGTTCAAAGATGTCTTCACATGGAAGTACATCGAGATGCATGGGGTTGATACGGAGGTAAGTTGCCACATATTGAATGTCTTGCCCTCAGTAATTCCAGTTAAACAGGCCACTCGAACATAAAAAGTAGAGTTGGATTTGAAGATCAAGGAAGAAGTGCAAAGGTTGCTCGTGGCAGGGTTTATAGTTCCGATACAACATTCGATATAGTTTTCCAATATTGTTCCAGTGGGAAAGAAAGAAAGAATCCAAATCAGGATATGTGTAGATTTCAGAGATCTGAACCAGGCGTGCTCGAAGGACGAATTCCCACTACCCTCCATTGACAGCTTGATCGATGAGACAGCGGGTCATGAGATGTACAGCTTCATGGACGGGTATATTGGCTATAATCAGATAAAAATAGATCCAGCTGATGTGGAAAACACTTCCTTTCAAACACCCTTAGGAAATTTCATGTACACGATCATTCCTTTTGGATTGAAGAATGCAGGAGCCACCTATCAGAGGATGATGATGGCCATATTCCATAACCTTTTCCACAAAACTCTGGAGTTTTATGTCGATGACTTGGTGATTAAGTCCAAGAAGGAAGAATCCCACCTAAAGGACTTGATGTGGGTATTCACTCGCTGAAGGAAGTATAAGTTAAAGATGAACCCCCTAAAATGTGCCTTTGGGGTAACGAGAGGGAAATTCTTGGGGTTCGTGGTAAAAAGCCAGGGGGTACAAATGGACTTGGATAAACGATGAGCCATCCTTGATATGCCAAGACCAAAATCCATGAAAGAGCTAAAGAGTTTCCTTGGCAAGGTGTCCTACTTGAGGTAGTTTCTCTCGGGGCTGGCTGAGGTAACGCATCCCTTGATGGAGCTGCTGAGGAAGGGCGTGAATTTTTCTTGGGAAATAATGCACTAGGAGGCCATAGACAAGTTGAAGGTGCTCCTTACCTCCCCTCAAACAATGATCCCTCTGAAGGCAGGTACCCCTTTACGCCTATATCTCACGTTAATAGAATGGTGCATTGGGGTTTTGTTGGCCTAAGAGAGCTAAGGCATTGAAAAATCTATTTATTATCTAAGTAGAATTATACACGAGCCTGAGGTTAGATACACTAGCATCGAGAGGCATTGTTTAGCCCTCGTATTTGTAGCACAAAAGCTTAGGCACTACCTGTTATCATTCATGGTTCATATTGTAACTTGATGCGACCCTATAAAGTTTTTGCTTGCTAGAACTGTATTGATAGGCAGGGCAGCTAGATGGTCCTTAATCCTCTCAGAGTATGATCTCAAGTGTATGGTCCCCCGAGCCATCAAAAGTCAGGCATATACAGATCTGTTGGCTAATTTCCCATCTGGGAAATTCGAACCTCCTATTAAAGGGCTCCTGGGTGATGACCTTCAAGACAATTTTGTAGCAGCCAGCCTAGATAAATGGAGTATGGAGTTTGACGACTCTTCAGCTGAGAACAAATGAGGAGCGGGAGTCATTCTTCGAAGAGGCAGTGAAGAGATTCGCCTATCTTTCAAATTGGAGTTTGAATGCTCAAATAATGAAGATGAATACGAGGTGCTGACCATTGGGTTGCTCGAAGCGCTGAGGTGGGGCATCCAGGTTCTAACAATCAAGGGGACTCAAGCTTGGTGGTGAACCAAGTGACGGGGGAACTTGCATTGAAGCACATGAGTCTGGCGTCTTACCACACGATCATCCAGTGATTACTGGGCCAGTTTGAGGTGGTAAAGATAAAAAGGAATCCACGAACGATGAACAGGCCTGCGGATGCCTATGCCACCATCGCGCAAAAGATCGCCTTTGACGGAGAATCAACCGCAGTCCTAATTACAAAGAGAACTGCCCCCTCGGCTGTATCTGAGATTCTTCCATCAATAGATAAAGATGATTGGAGAGGTGAAATCAGAAAGCAACTAAAGAGAGGGGAAGGACCACTTAGCTTGGTCGACTTATCACAATACTTTATTGCCATGGGCAACTTATATGTTAAAAATAAAGGGGGTTCGCTGTCCAGGTGTGTGGAACCTAAAGAGGCTAAGAAAAGATTGATCGAAGTACATGAGAATAGTTATGAGACCACTGAGATCCCTCTATATAGAAGGATACAACTGGAGGTATACTTCTATCCCTCGATAATATAAGAAGCTGCCGCAATGTAAAGAGAGCGCTCGAAGTGTTGCCTTTTCCATCAAGTGACAGAGTGCAACTTCATTGACCAATCACCAGACGAGAAACAACCCTATATGGACTTCTTGATAGGCGAAGTAGTGCTAGCAGATAAAGAGGATGCTACGAAGATAAGGAAGCGACCACCAAGGTACTTCGTGTAAAATAGGTGACAGTACCGACGAGGCTATCACGAAAGGCCCCTAAGGTACATAAGAGGTGAAGAGGCCTAAGAGGTGTTATAACAAGATCATGAGCCAGGTCACATTGGGGGAGCAAACCTTTACAACCAGCTAATGACCTTGGTCTATTACTGGCCTTCGATGGAGAAAGATTCAGCTGATTTTGTTAGAAAGTGTAGAGCTTGCCAGCTACACGAGAATATGATCCACGCTCCTTCAGTGGACCTGCACTATTTATCTACATCATTATCATTCCACACTTGGGATTTTGACATTGTAGGGGCCATAAACCCTTCGTCATGAGGAAAGATATGGATTTTAATAGGCATGGAATGTTTCATGAAGTGGGCAGAGGCCATACCGCTCAAGAAAGACATTACGAGTGGCCCGATTTATGAAGGAATACATTATTTGCCGCTTTGGCATCCCGAAGGTGTTCCTATCGGACAATGGTACTCCCTTCATGAATAGCAAAGTGTGAATTTTACGAAAACCTACTCCATCATTCATTATAAGTCAACAGTGGCCTACCCAAAATGCAATGGGCAAGTAGAAGCTACCAACAAGACTCTGGTGAATATTTTGGCAAAGATGATAGAGGACTTCCCTGGCACATGGGATGATAAGATCCTCGAAGTTCTATGGGCCTATCAAACGACGAAGAGAAAGACAATAGGGTACACACCATTCTCCCTGGTATTTGGGGTAGAAGTTGTACTGCTAGTCGAACTCGAGGTACCTTCGTCTCGTTATAACTTACGAAGTGCTATGCTTCCTCACAGTTGCCATGTACAACTTAAAAACTTATAAGAACATATGGATAATTCCGCAAGACACTTCAAGATATATAGGAACCAGTTATCCAGGTCTTATGACCAATTGGTGAGGCCAAGGAACTTAAAAGAAGGAGACTTAGTTCAAAAAGCATGCACGAGCACACAAGAGGATTGTCGCTACCAAAGTTCGAAGCAAACTGGGAAGGGCCTTATATCGTTCGAGTAGCCCATGATTCGGGCTACTGCGAGATATCTAAGTTGGAAGATAATGTGACTTTCAAATTGAATAACAAGTGGCTAAAGACTTACTACGTCTGAATGTATGTCCTGTCACTCATGTTTAATAACTTATTTTTCGTGTTAAACTATAGATGTACGCTTTAAAGCAATTGGGCTCGACCGTTTAATATAGTCAGAAGCAAATTTCAAGGGGCATATGCTAGATCAACATTTTATTTTCACAAGTTCATTGATTGATCCATTTATTATATTTGATTTAATTAGCTTTGATGTGTAAGCATAGCTAATAATCAATTAAACAATAGAAAGGAAAGTAAACACCAAAGTTGACAATGTTTCTTTATTTCAAATAAATGATAGCATTGTGGTTACAACCAAGTTAGAAAAATTCAAAAGTTCACAGAAAAGAGCAAGACCAACAAAAGAAACACTAGATCCATAATAAAGCGAAAATTCTCTGAACCAAACAACCGGTGGTGATGTAGGGGAAGATTCTTCTCAAGTTGGCTCTGCTCTACAACAAGGTCAGCTAGATTCTTCTGGCAACTTTCTTGGGCCTGATAGAGGGTTTCTAACTCCTGATCCTTTTCAACCAATTATGCCTCTGCAGGAGCAACTGCCTCGTGAGCCTCTTGCACTGCTTTCTCAGTCACCAGCAACTGGGATTCCAGACCCACAAGTTCTTCAGAAATAGCCACCTGCTCGCGATGGGAATTCTGGAGGCGGTTATAGACGCTAGGAAGATCACACTTTTTGAAACTCCACAACAGCTCCACCAGCCATGTCATGAAAAAACCATCATTGGTTAACGCGTTAACCCTACCCAATAAAGTTTTGACAGTGTCAGGGCTAAGGGACATAAGGGGATGCTGAAAATGTCCAAACAATCGGCCAAATATCATCCCAGGAAGTGGATGTAGATAGCGAAAAGTAAAGGTTGAAAGAAAGAGAGCTAGCAATCGCTTGATCAACAGACGAGGACCCTCAGTCAGAACAGAAGGAAAGCTAGACAAAGTTTATCGTACAACCACCTCGGGGGATGCCTCAGGCGGATGAATATTGAAAATGCTATCACTGGTAGATGGTCGTAGGGTATCCGAAGTACTATCGCTTGCTTGCACTTGA